>OU612060.1:22819983-23459441 GCA_914767635.1 Melanostoma mellinum | reverse complement strand
AATTTTTTAAATCTTGTTATGCAGTTTTCCTTAGACAACTTAAAACTTCTAAAATACAAAATTTCGTAAACATCGTGCAAGCCATTAACGAGAAAGTCGGTTTTGAAAAAAACGGTACTATGGGAGGTACCGTTTTTAAACTTTTCCAAAAATTTTTTTTCACATCAAAAGAAATACAATCTAAAATTAATTCTACACACAAAATTTTATTGAAATCGTTGGAGCCGTTTTCGAGAAAAATAGGTATTATCATATCGGTTGTATGGCAGGTACCATTATTTCAAGACCTAGAGACTCAATTCCAAAAACCCCTCTGTATGCTACCCCACATACCCTAACTGCAAAATTTTAAGAAAATCGGTCCAGCGGATCAGGCTGTAGAATCATATACATCCAGACAGACAGACACACAGACAGACAGAATTGCAGGACCCACTTTTTTTGTATTCTCTATTATCGTAATGTCATGTTTATTTGTTATCTCAAAATTTTTTTCCGGCACGATTGCAAGACTTGCCTTATAGTACCTATAATCGCAAGTAAAAAAATGTATCGCTCATCCCGGCAATTTGCTTATAGACCAGAATATAAAATTCAAAAATTTAAATGATTTGAAATCTGCGATGAGCAACCTATAAATATTAATATTTCGGGTTCAAATCGAATTGTTTCGAGAAAAAAAATATCTAGTCACTTTTTTTGAACCGGTCCTATATACAGTGTATACCTACTGTATATTATACACCCAAGGTGAAATTGGTGTAGGTGGTGTTACATCGCATTTTTGAGAAATCAAGAACCAATTGCAGTTCTTAAATCATTAGTTCTGTGATTGAAATGCAAGGTTAAAATAATTTTTTTTTTAGTCGCAGAACTTGAAGTTAAAAACAAAATGTCTGGAAACTCGCTTCCGAATAAAATAAATTTATTATAAAATAAGATTATTTTAACTTCGCATTTCAATGACAAAACCACTAACATCTTCAAATTCGCACGAGCTCTGGCAACGTCAGGATAAAGGAGATTTTCAACTGAAACGATCTCGTTGAGAGATTTCTTAAACATGCAGTGTAACACCAACCTCAAGCTATACTACAAACACCGCATGTTTAAGATTTAAAATTCAATTTATTTAAAATCAACAATATTTTTGTCACGTAAAGTTTAATTGACAAGTAAGAACAACAAAACTAATGCACGTTCTAATGAGATGAGGACGTGGTCGAATTCTGACACAACATTTATTGCTGCTGAGCAATTATACTGGCACTTGGACTTAGATCGTGGACCAGAGCAGAGCACACCGTGGATCAGCAGCAACCCAACAGATAAGTAACCAAGGAAGGTATATAACATTATATATAGATATATCATGATTGTGAATATTAATTTCAATGAATTGAATAATATATTTTATAACGTGGATTAATAATTGGAGTTTTGGTTAATCGAGTTGTGATACGGTGTGGCCTGACTCGTAAGGTCTGTTCAAGGATATTTTTTTTTTTGATGATCAAAGGATCAAATTGATTCCTTTCGGTATTATGAACCGTATGAACATTATATATATATATTTTACCGGTTTGATTGAAACCGGAACACCGCATTTTTTCAATCATATTACTCACAATGCGGTGTAGAGCTACACAAAAGTATTTGGTTTTCTCTGAGAGGTTTTTTCAAAAATGCGTTGTAACACCACCTACACTTTCTACACCGTGGGTGTATACGTCCATCCGGATATGGCCAGTAATTCATAAAGATAGCTATCTTTGATTTCACCTAAAAAAAAATTTTCAAGAAAAATTTTGAGGGTGTTTTAGACAAAGATAGTTGACTCTCTGTATTTTCTAGTCTGTGGACTGTGGCTTTGGTAGGTTAGCGAAAATAGCTAGAAATAGAAGCGTTTTTCAACTCAGTAATCATATAATCAGCTCAGCAATGCACCTCAAGACTGAACACAAAACAAATCAATAGTGAACTAAGATTGCTCAGAATTGATTTGTTGTTGTTTAGTGTCTAAATCGGAGCGGGTCGAAATGCTGTATTTTAAAATACATACTGTAAAGTCAAAATACTGTATTATACTGTTTGGACACTGTATGCTCAGAATACTGTATGGTTAATATTCTGTATTTCAAAATATTGCATTTCAAAATAATACTGTATGTACAAAATACTCTATGATCAGAATACTGTAGGTCAAAGTTCTGTATTCTTCGTCTCAGAATGCTGTATGAGCAAAACACTGTATTTAAAAAATCTATTTGTAAAAATACTGTATTTTTGCATAATTCCGTGCTTAAACTTCCATTAAATATAAAGCAGAACTCGATTAATGTGTTTTTCTTTTATTGAAAATCTAAACAAATGAACACCCAGAATACATCAATAAGTCATAGATAAGTGAAGTATAATAAGTAGAAATTTATCAACAAAAACAAACTAACGAAAGATTCCAAAAAACGCACACAACAAAATCACAAAATTCTTTGTACTGTAACTCAAAATACTGCATCTCACAATTCTGAAATTCAGAACACTGTAAGTAGACTGAAAAATAAAGATTGGTTTGTGGGCCCCTTTTTACATTCTCAAAACAAATTTTTTTTTCACCCTGCTTTTTTTGAAATATAGAATTTTAAGATATTTTGACTTATAGTGTTTTGAAATACAGTATTTTGAGATGCATAATTTTAAAAACAGTATTTTGACCCAAACCCGTTTAGATTCATTACTGAGCCCATTATAAAGTCACGAAGGTAGATATGAAATTCAAAATCACGGTAAATTTCTGTAAATTTAAAAAGAAGTAAACTTCGGTCTAACAAAATAATGTGAGTTATTCAAACGCATAAAAAATATATAAATAAATTATCTGGGTTTGGACAGCGAAAACATTTTTACAGGTACCTGGTGAAATTGTATTATACTCAAAATCTTAACAATAAAATTAGGTATATTAAATGTTTGCAAAATCATTCACAAAACTCACCCCTAGTCCGAGCTTTTCCAAAGTAAATCCGATGTTGACTCCTATGAAAAGGGAACATTTATCGAAAAACACTGATCACTGAACATGGAATAATGAAATGGACAGATTAATTTAATCACACTATTGGCAAACACAAAACCCAATTTTGGCTTTAAGCAAAGGCTTTAAAAAAGGGGACAGGGGAGCACTAATAATGATGCATGCAAAATGCAATAAAAGCAGAGCTTCTGATTTTTACAAAACACAACCGCACTTACATATCACTGAACAAAACACTTATTTTGGATGGACATTTTTAGGGAAATGAAAGACGAACACTATATATCGCGAAATAAAGGAAATTGCTTCAGGAGACTGAACATATTTCAACATTAACATTGCTCATAATAATAAACACTTTTCTAATAGAAAAGAAATCATGAATGAAATGGGCTTTATGTGTTGGGACTAGGAGAGAACGCGTATCCAGATTATTTCGACCATGATGAACACTTATTTAGATTTTTTTTTTTAGGGAAAAGAACAACGAACACTGTATCGCGAAATTTACAGTAAATTACTTTCAGGAGACACAACAAATTTCAATATGAAAACTTGAGCTCATAATAATAAACAAACACACTTCACTTATTGAGCTAAACCAACAAAAACATGCACTTTTCTTTTCAAATATTAAAATAATTTAGGGAAATGAGGTCAAGGGATGAAATGGGCTTTATGTGTTGGGAGTAGAAGAGAACGCGCATCCAAATTATATCGAACAATAAAAACTTAAGAAAGAAAAGAAAGACGAACACTGTATCGCGAAATTTACAGGAAATTACTAACTTATAGGAGACAGAATAAATTTCAATATAAAAACTTGAGCTCATAATAATAGACAAAAACACTTCACTTATTGAGCTACACTAACAAAAAGATGCACTTTTCTTTTAAAATATGAAATAGATTTAGGGAAATGAGATCAAGGGATCAAATGGGCTTTTTTGTGTTGGGCGAGTAGGAGAAAACGCGTATCCAAATTAATACGAAAAGAGAAAAACATATTTTTTACTTCGAACGAAATGATAATGCTATTAAAGAACTTGCACAGACATGCAACAACACTTTTCAACAAGAAACACATTTCATTTACATATTCACTTCGACGCCGCACCGCCCCGCACCATTTAGAACAAATTAAGACAAAAATTGGATTATTTTTCCAACACCGGACTCGGAGGGAACTTCAGATAGATCAATAAATTCACTAAAATAATAAAACTCAAGAAAACCGAACTCATTTGTAATGGATTCCAATGGAAAAAATGAACATTCGCACTCCCGAAGACGGAAAGTTTTTGCACCGCAAAAAAAGCACTCTTTCATCGAAAAAATACGAATTTTCGATGTAATAATTTACTTTATGTGAAGAACACTGAATATTTTCTTATATTTTAACAACAAAACACCGAATTTATGGATAATAAAATGATCTTTCTTAGGATTTTACTTTCGCACAACTCGATATATAAATCGTTTTCTAGTAATTGAACACCGGAAAGGGGTAACCAGTGATTTACATGTGCGGAACTGATAGAAGTGAAACGAAGTTCATTATCGGCTAAAAATAGTACAGCCAGGTGGCTGCGTTCAAGATGAGCAGCTGAAATCATCACTGACCGTTGGAGAAGAAAGTAAGGGAGTGATGCAATTCTCTTTATGGTTCATTATGACATTTTATTTTGGATGTTATGCAAACAAATTGGAAGATGGGTGTGGGCTGTGGGGCATAATTAACAGACAATGAAAGAGCATCGCTTACATTGTTTACACGATCAACAGACTTTTGATGACTTTTTGACATGGAATTCACATATGAATTTAATGACAGCCTGTGCTAATCTATGTGGTTTACGCGAATTTTATTTGGATTGTAAAAAATAACAGAAATTGTGACAAATTATTAAACCTGTTGGGATTGAAGTTTGATTCGATTTTTGTATTTATTTTTATTGGCTTTTTTTGTTAGTTTAAAAATACGAGAAGAGAAAGATCTAATTTCACAACCAGATTCAGCACGATAATTTTGATATTGATGAACGATTAAATAAGTAGGTTGGCTTGCAACGTATATTAATTATGTTTGAACTGCAGTCATCAGCAAGTGTTTTTGGAAAACTTTAAATCTCTATGATTGCAAAAGTAATTCAAATTCGCGTACAGGATCGAAGCTACATTGAATGCTGAATTGGTTCGGCCAAAACAACTATGGCATAACAAATGCTCCTCAAGAAAAGAGTGAAAAAGGGGCCCAAACATCTATCAAAAATTTGAAATCGTTTGGTCTGAATGGCTTTGTATGTTTACTTAAACGAATATCGTTTTCGAGTAGGTGTGAATAGCATAAGTTTGAAAGAGATCGCGTTTTTTAATTTTGATTTTTTCATAAAAAAGGAATAAAATGTTTTTCTTCTCTCAATGCGAAAAAGTTACTCCCAGATTGTTGACGGATGTTATCTGAATTCAGGCATATCTGTTGCCTCTAAAGTTGCGTTCATTGAAATATTTTAAGTAGGTATCCTTTATAAATTTTTTTCAAGAGCGATCTGCCTAGTTTACATGGTTGCAAATTTGTCAATACTTGCCGAAATCATATTTACTAGGTTATGGGTGATTTTAGCAACGCCATTTAAACTGCGTCAAAGTTTTGTACCGTGTTCAATTTTAAATATTGGCAGCATTTTATAACATACAAAAAGTGGATCAGAGAATAGATAATACAGAGAGTCAAAAAGTTCTAGCTTACTCAATATCATGAACTGTAATACCAAACTCGCACAATTCTCATTTAACTTACGAAAAATTACAAAGAATGCTCAAATATGACAAAGTGAGGAGTCGTGGTTCGTGGACCAATGAACAGAGTAGATAATATAGAGCGTCAACCAGTGCCCGTTGCTTAAGAAACCTCAAAATTTTTCTTAGGTGGAATCAAAGATTCATCTTACTTTAGCTAGCAGTTTCGAAAGGGGCGTTCAATATTCTCAACTATGACAAGCCCAAAAATTTCGAAAACTTATTCATTACTTAAATTAATTTCAACCCAACTGTCAAATTTTGTTTGAAGACAAAACGGCTCTATCTTACCGCAGTTGGTTCTCTAGTTCAACTCTGTGGTCCCATAGTGGAACCAGATAGCCAATTCTGGAAAAGTATCACGATTTCGCCCATAAAGCTTCATACGACAGACAACCTTCAGTTGGTTTAGGATCTATTGAGAAAAGTGAATGTGTTCTATTTTTTTCTGTTTTGAAGCCTAAATCAACTCAAATGAGGCACTACCTTGCCGCATTTGATTCTCTGATTCTACTCTGTGGGTACATTAAAATCAAGCTTGAGTAGAACCGGAGAGCCAATTGTTGGATCATTTGTATCTTTTGCCCAAAAGCTAAATTCGACATACAAACAAATGTTTTAGAATATATTGAAAAAAGTGAGCAGGTTAAATTTCTTCTGTTATGTTATAGGGAGAGCACTACCTTGCCGCAGTTGACTCTTTAGTTCTACTTTGAATCGCGTTAGTTGGGTTGTGATTGTTTCTTTATTTGTGATAAATGTTTTAATGAAACTGCTGGTGTTAGCAAAGTGATCACAATTACATTTGAAGAATTTTAAAAAGAATTTGGCACCACTTTAAGGTAACATTTGACTAATGGTCAACCATAATCCCTCCTCCGCAGCCATAATCCTATTCGTCTCTCTTTTTAACTTTTGTGCTTTATAATCTTCATCCGTCTCGCTTTACTTTTCTGCACTTCTGCAGTTGCAGATGCATGTAAATCCAGCATAAAGCTTGTTTGTGAAATGAAAATGACGAAAAGGGAAGTGCTTTTTAAAATACAGACCTTTTGAAAAAGTACATGCTAAATTTTCGTAACGTAAACGTCATCACGTTTATAAAAACTGTAGCTAGTAGAAATGTATAGCAACTTTTTTCAATTAAAGTCTACCCGACAAACTTGAGGTATTGGGCATTGATTGAAGTTTACATTTAGGTATCGATTTGTTGAAACTTGGTGCAAAAAAAGCTTATAGAAAAAAAATTGATAGTTATTCACAATCGCCTTAAAATGAGCATTTAGTGCCACACTAGCTTTTAATCACTCTTGATTCAATTGATTTTAACTTCACACCTTTTTAGTCACTCTAAATTTAAAATTACACAACCCCATCTTAAAATATTTAAAACCTTGCTCTCACTCATCTGACATCTCTCATTTCCTGGACATTTAATATGATCTATTTCTGATCGAATATTTGTTCTGATCAAGTAGGTATTTCTAGATAAAAACAAAAGTTTCATTCCAAATTTTCATTTGCAATCAAAATTTATGCTATTTTTCACGAGTTTTGTTTTGGTTACATGGTCTGCTTCTTCATTTCATGTGCCTGAACTGTAAAAATTTTGGTTTTTATAGTAGTTACTTGTTAAAGTGATGTTTATAAATCGTTTATATTTAATGACCCCATTTTAATTTTGATTGATGTTTACAAGAGCCGGCACTTTATATTAAAAATCTCTCTCTCACTATAAATTTGCGCTATTGTTTTCAGGTTCACTTATTATTTTGACTTGCGGTCTATTCGACAAATTGGTCTAATAGAAAAGGAAAACAAAAAATAGTCGATTTTTTCGAACGAAGTTTCAACAAATCGATCAATGTGAACGGAGACACCTGTCTGTACCATTTCAAGTTGATAAAACTTCGTTTCACTTCAATCAGTTCCGCCCATGTAAATCATTGGTAAGCCTTTTCCGGTGTTCAATTACTGAAAATGATTTACTTGTCAAGTTGTGCTAAAGAAAAGAAAAAAGAAAAATCTTAAGAAAGATCATTTTAATTCCCTCAAATTTGCTGTTTTGTTGGGAAAATATGAAAAAATGTTTAGTGTTCTACATATACTGGTAAATATTATATCAAATGTTTTGCGATCTTTTGATTAAAGTGTACATTCAATTATTCTTTTTTGCAGTGCAAATCTTTCCGTCTCCGTGTCTGTGAACGTTCATTCTGTTGCTTAATTGTTTTTTCCTTTTAAATTGGAATCCGTTTCAAGTATGTGTAGTTTTCTTTAGTTTTATTAGATAATGTTCTACTTACCTAAGGTTTTCTCCGAGTTCGATGCTACGAAAAAATATCGATTTTTGTCTTAATTTATGCTAAATGATGCGGCGCGGCAATGAAGTGAGTAAATGTAATGTTTGTCTTGTTAAAAAAGTTTACTTTGTTAATCCTTCCTTCCGATTGTGTAAGTTCCAAAATACCGTCCGTTACATTCGAAGTAATCTGGATCGTTCTCTCCTAATCCCAACACATAAAGCCCATTTCATTCATGATTTCCATTCCCCAAAGCCTTAATAAAGTAAATCTTTAAGAAATGAAGCCTTGTTCCCTAGTTTTTAGTTTCTGTTAGTGAAGCAAAGTGTTTATTATTATGAGCTATGTTAGTGTTGAAATTTGTTGTCTCCTAAAGCAATTTTCCTTAAATTTCTTGTTCTGCTTTCTTTTTCCAAAAAATATCCATCTGAAATTGGTGTTTTGTTCAGTGATATGTAAGTGCGGTTGTGCTCTGCTTTTATTGCATTTTGCATGCATCATTATTAGTGCTCGTCTCTTTGCTTAAAGCCAAAATTCCTTTTTGTTTTTGCCAATAGTGTGATTAAATTAATCTGTCCATTTCATTACCTACCTATCAGTTCGTTCGAAGTAAGAAATATGTTTTTCTCTTTCCGTAGTAATTTGGATACGCGTTTTCACCTACTCGCCCAACACAAAAAAGCCCATTTCATCCTTTTTTCTCATTTCCCTAAATCTATTTCATATCTTAAAAGAAAAGTGCATCTTTTTGTTAGTTTAGCTCAATAAGTGAAGTGTGTTTGTCTATTATTATGAGCTCGTCTTAATATTGAAATTTGTACTATCTCCTATAAGTAATTTCCTGTAAATTTCGCGATACAGTGTTCGTCTTTTTTTCCCAATAAAAAAAAAAAAAAAATAATCTCTGAAATAAGTGTTCATTATGCTCGAAATAATCTGGATACGCGTTCTCTCCTACGCCCAACACATAAAGCCCATTTCATTCATGATTTCTATTATAAGTGTTTTTTATTATGAGCAATGTTAGTGTTGAAATATGTTCAGTCTCCTGAAGCAATTTCCTTTATTTCGCAATATAGTGTTCGTCTTTCTTTTCCCTAAAAATGTCCATCCAAAATAAGTGTTCTGTTCAGTGATATGCAAGTGTGGTTGTGTTTTGTAAAAATCAGAAGCTCTGCTTTTATTACGTGCATCATTTTTAGTGCTCCTGTCTTTGCCTTAAGCCAAAATCTGGGTTTGTATTTGCCAATAGTGTGATAAAATCAATCTTTCCATTCCGTTATTTAATGTTCAATGAGTAGTGTTTTTCGACAAATGTTCCTTTTTGAGAGGAATCAACATCAGATTTGCTTTGGAAAAACTGAGACTATAGGGGTAAGTTTTGTGTTTGATTTTTTGAAAATGTCCTTAAATTCATTTATAATTTTCCTCAAATCTCAAATCAGCCATTTTGGTTTTCCTTGAGTTTCACTTTAGGGTTATGTTATTGGAGACAGAATATCACGCAATGAAACCAAATGAGTCCGCATATGAGTGCAGATCAGCGTACTGCTGTTCACACAACATGTGTTTATGTGTTTTTTGAAAAACAATTGATTCAAGACAACATAAGACTGCACTCGCAATACATATACATAAAACAAAAACGAAGTTATGTCAAACCATAATACGTTTTTTACAATGAAGATACATTTTTGTTTGTGGTCATATTAGAGATTAGGGTTAAATGGTTCTTATAAGCAAACAACAAAATGAGATAATAATCTTCTCCTTCTTCCTATTTCCGTCGTTACGATGGCCGTGATCTCGAAAGGATCACAGCTCTCCCACTCATCTTCACATTATAGTCATCCGCTCGTGGGGTACGTCGCTTACAATAGGTTCGTTCGTTGAATCCTCTGAGTTGTCAAAAAACCTGGGTTTTCAGCTCTCAAAAAAACGATAAACTAAAAAATCACCACACATTCCTGTCATTTGAAGAAAAATATCTGTCATTTGACGGCTCTGCTTATTACCTTAGGTTTGTTCGTTGAAGACCTAATGTCGCCCTGGGGTCGCCACAAAGCTTTTTTTGATAAACCTAAAGTCATCCTGAATGTCAAATTGAGTGTTTTTTGAGCCCTAAGGTTGACATAGCCTTTCCCTCAATTCGCCCTAGGTTTTTGCTGTGGAGATTTGAATGCTGTCAAATGGCATGTATTTTTTTAATAACAGGGATGTGTGGTGATTTGTGGTTTAGCGTTTTTTGAGGACTGGAAATCCCAGGTTTTTTTGACAACTCATATTGTTGTCAAGAAAACCCTGTTCGACCCTGGGGAAAGTTCAACGAACGAACCTCTTATCTCGCCCCAGAAAAAACCTGGGGCCACTCCAGGAAGAGTCGAAGGCAAACCCAGGGTTCAGTTTGAACACTCAGCTTGACATTTAAGATGAGTTTAGGCTTTTTAATAAACGCTTTGTGGCGACTACGGCCACATTGCTGCTTCAACGAACAAATTTAATCAAACATATTGCCGTCCTAAGAAAAAACGGTGTTAGCGAAAATTGAGTTTGAGGCATATTTGAAATAGTTTAACAGTGTCTCATTTTTGTGTTAAAACAAAAAACCATATTTCCGAGTCTGAATGCCTCAAAACCACGAATTAAAATGGGGAATCCCCATTTGAAGATGGGAAAACCAAAGACAGTTAAATGCATCTAACTCGAAACTGCAAAAATGGAGATATGCCCTTTTTTCTTAGGACGGTAGCCTAGCATAGCCACGACGGAAAAGTTAAGGAGTTTTAGTGATTTAAGAGAACGGAACCTGTTTTCCACGAAAACATCTCAAACACTTTCGATCAAATGCAGTCTATTTTCTTTAAATGCGATTTGTTGAACTCGGAGACAGCGAAATTAAATTTAAAAAATCTGACTGAGTGGATCTTTTGGCTATTAGATTTCTTTCAGCATGGCAGTGACAGCAAGAAGAGGGTGCACTGCCATAGTTCTTACTTTATGCTGTTTTAAAGCCAATTATTGCCAATTAAGTGATTCTGTTGTTCTGATGTAAGAAATTCACAAAGCAACCAGACGGAACGTTGCAAATAAAACCCAAAACATTGCCCCAACAACGTAATACCCATCAGCATACGAAATCAGTTATATCCTTGATAGGTCCGAAAGGTACAACTTCAATTCCCATATCTTCAGAACGACATACCTTGGAAGAGGTACTACTCTTTGCAATGCAGGGACAATTTTTGCGTAGGATCACCTCAGTGACACCTGAAACTTTTATATCAATTCTCCTGAAATTTATACTCCCTCCATAGACTCGACATCACATTCTCTAGATACGACCGACGGCAAAACAATATACGAAAAACATTCCACCGCCCGCCATCATCATCGTCATCATCATCGGCGCACACTAACAAGAACAACTACTGCTCGATCTCATCACCAGGACAACATTCACACACCACTAGCTGCTCCATCCATTAGCATCGAATGTATCAATAGAAAAATTAGTCTGTGCCGATCGACGAGGCTTTACGCATAGTCAGTACACCACCAACCGCCACATCACCGACCGCCTGCTCAATATTAGTTTGTCAGTTTTATTGAAACAACATCGGTGAAACGCGGCTACTCTAGTAGTATTTTGCCGATAAAATATGCATGTTGCTCTGGCTGTGAGAGATATCCAAATGTATCTCACTGACGTTGGAGAGTAGGTAAAGGTATAGTCTTGTTGAGGGAACCGCGCGCATGTCTTCCACTATCGCGACCTATGTACCCCACCAATTCGGCTGCGCGAAGTATAATCTCTTATACACTCGTCCTCCTTCCGAAATGCTTGAGAACACACTATGCCCACAAATTGCGGACACAAATCGAAAAAAAGTGTTCAGCTAGTTGTTGCTGGATCGGATGCTGGCCTAACCGACCGATGTCTTATAGACGCAATCCCCCATCCCTTGGCATATTGATGATACACGAGCGAAAATAAAACCGACAATTTCAAATTTGCGAACTTCGTTGTGACTTCGTTTGACAAGAAAATTTGAAACGCAGTCTTGACAAAGCTAGCAGCACGAGCTTTTAAGCTGAAAACATTTTATTTGTGAAATAAGGGGGTCAATGTAGATAGCTTAGGCCGATAACTGCATAAAATTGGGAGAACACATGTGGGCTTGTCAGAGCGACTGGTTTTCAAATTCAAAAAGTTTCATGGCAATACTTTTGACAACAAACCAGAAATAGGGTTCCAAGTGCTGTTTTTGTGCAGCCAAAGAGTCAATAACTTTGCCTTATGACAGTGAGTTTTGATAGCGCAGTTTCGCTTCTATAAGGCCTTAAGCTCAGTTGCTTGTCCTCAATACCTTAAAACAACCCCAATTGAAGACTTACTGAGTCCAAGGAATAAACCAGAAAATTATTGCGGATAAGTAAACCAATTACAGTCATCCATGCTTATGCAAGTCTGTCACCTTCTTCTTCTTCCTTTTTCCGGCATTACAAGCTTCTTGATCTCGAAGCGATAACAGCTCTCATATTTAACTGCTTTTGCTAGTGATCCCTCGTTAGGCACTCAAGTCTTGCATTGAGTTTCCATCGTCGATTTTCGATTGATCAAATTATTTTTACCAGTGTAGCTACAGCAGTAAGGCACGGTAGTAAAATTTGAACTGCGATTTTGCATTTCAGCCATTGTTACCCAAAACTGCAAGTGCTTTCGGAAATTTCTCACCACAGCCCACCTTCCTAGTTGATGATGGCTGCAGGACGACAACTTGAACAGAAAACACACTCTCTACATTGAAGTGGGTACAATCATTTCTATTTGGGGGCGGCATCGCACAACAAGCAAGCAAATAAGTAAACAACCCAACAATTCAACCGGCCGGCCAGTCGTCCATCCACTTGGTTTATATAAAACACAACCAGCCACTTTCATGGTCATGACTCAGACGTGCTATACGAACAACTTCCACACACCAGCTCTCAGCTTAAAGGGGAAAAGATAATACGCGATTTATTGGCAAGTCCACAAATTCAATTACGATGGAATGTAGCGCGGCGGAGATTATAGGCAAATATATCACATTACCCGCGCGCTTAGAGCTGTCCGACATAGCTCGTTGTTGGAGGCATATGCAAGAGTCTCGGTGTAGAGAAGAGCAAAGTGGGAAGACTGCCCTGATGGCTGGTGTAGTGTTGTAGGTGATAAATAGAAGTTGCCGAACTCGATGAACTAAATCGTTTATGTTCCACCAAAAAACGAAAAAAAATATCGAACGCAGAAACGGTAAGGGAGTTCTCCTGCTGCGACCCACCCGGCAGTGTCTCAGGTGATATCAGTTATCCCATAGCTTCTGCCGATGGGCCTGTATAGTGCAGATCGGTCTAGTGGATGATGATGATGGGTTCCTCGGTTGGGGTTAAGTTGGGTTATGTGAGAGGCTACTATTTTTTGTGAAAACCATCGAACACACAAATTCACTCAGTAAATCGGTTTGGATGATGATGCCACAGAGTGCGCGCTTAGATGCCGACATGATATTGCCAGAGCAAGCACAAGTACGAGGTATCTTCTGCTTGAAAATAAAAAAAAAAAAAAACATCAGGAGTAGTCTTCCATGAATGGGTGACGATGGTGCTGCAGCAACTGCAGCAGCCACCAATAATGCCAACATCAGCCGCATCCAAACGAAGCTAGTTCCGTTCCATCAATTGTACACCTTGCTATTGCTAGATGCAAGTGCTCTCATCTAATGGAACCTCACGTAAGTGCATTTTCCAGTGAAAGATTACCACAGTGGATTAGGGCGTCATCGGTCTTGTCGCGATCTCGCCTTTTAGTCATTTGGGGGCGGCAAGTTTGATTCTTTATAAAAGCGGGTGCTTTATGGGATTTGTTTTGTGATCAGGTTTCAGTGTCGCAGAAAATTTGTTTGGCATGCGCAATCGAAGTTTGTCGTTTGCTCATGCGGACATTGTTCTTTCTTTTGTGATGTAAGGTTTAGTTGCGTTCGTGTAAGGCATTTTGGGTGGGTACTGCGGGTACACACCGAAATGGTATTCGGCATTTCCTTAACAAAAGGTGTTACCATGTTCTGATTTAAGTTCACATGCTTTCGCAGAGCTCATGTTGCACTTTAAGTGCATTTTGTTGGCAATTTGTTGTAGGCTAGTAGCAGCCACTTATGGTTCGAGGGTGTTTCGCGAAAAGTACACGAAAAGCGATGTTTGATTTCAGCGAGAGGTTCAATGAATTCATGTTTCGTCAGTAAAGAGCCTTTCAAAGACAAGAAAGTGCCGTGTGCTGTCTCTCGGCAGATACGAACAAATTCTGTAGTTTGTGGAAAAGGTATAGAATGAAGTTGAGTGCTCAAAGTGTTTCTAACTTTCAAATTGAGTTTCTATTGACTTATAACGAATTTCCTATGAGCATCGCTTCATGCCAAAAACAAAAGCACGAGTTTGAGTTAAAAAATGAGCTTTTCAGAAAAAAGCCTTGTATTACCAACTCATGATCTTTTCGCTAATGAAACTCAGAGTGGAAACGGTTGTTTCAAAGACAATCCCTTTTCACATATTATGATAGTTTCAAGCTTTCAAGCTTTTGAGCTTTGGTTCAAAAAAGAAAAGCTGTTCTTTGCGAACATTTTTAATGAAACTCGCCTTTTAAGTATTTAAGACCTTAAACAATAAGCTTGGTGTATGTAAAGAACGAAGTGTGACACTTAAATAAAGAAAGCAAATCCTTAAAATCAAGAGATCTTTGATTTGTTCGTTCTATTAAGCTTTTGAGCGTTTTAGGCTAACATTCCTGTGGTTAATCGAGGATCCCCGTCATGTTCTTAGATGTTTAAGCTTGAAGCTAAGGGTCTTATAATCTACCACACTATTTGCCGATGATGACGCTTTGAGCTTTAAATCATTCAAGCTTTCGAAATCATAACTAATAATTTAAATTTAAATTTTTTCTCGCAATATTCATTGCAATAAAAAAGAATGCTTTTGAGAAGCAAAGCTTAGGTTTTAACATTTTAGCCCTAGCAACCTGAGAGCTTTTAAGATAAAGGGACCTTGGCAATACTATAGGTACGAATACTATACAGTCCTTTTTACCACTAGGAAGCCTCACTTATTTCATGTTTCTGAAAATTTGAGCACTGATTTTTTAAAACTTAGTAAGTCATTCCCTGATGCTCCTTTGTACAACTTTAAAGCTTTAAAGCTCTCAAATAGCTGAGCCTCTCTTTTTAATTTATTGAGTAAAATATTTTATAAAATCAAACCATGAAAACAGAAGTTTTTGTTTCCGACCAAAAAAAGCTTTTCGAAAAAGACTTTGAGTCTCCCAGTTTTCCAATTGTAGAGTTTTTGCACCTCAGCCATTAAAAATCAGAAAAAAATTTGAATGTGCAGTAAAAAGTCCGTTATTAGTGGCGAACTGAGGACAACCCTATCAGACGCCCTAAATGTACTACTAGATCTCACACCCCTAATAGATATCTTCAGCAAACAAGTCGCAGCTAGCTCAGCTACTCGACTCAGAGCTACATCACAGTGGACCAATAATCAAATAATCCACACTACCATTCTAGATAACTTTAGATTCTTACCGAATCGATCCGACTACACCACCCCCAAGTTGGTATTTGACAACAATTTCCAAGTAACCAGACCTTCAAGAGAAGCTTGGGAAAATGGCATTCTTTTGGAAAATGAAGCAATACACTTCTACACCGATGGTTCGAGAACCAGCGAAGGTGAAGGAAGTGGAATCTACTCAGAAAAACTGAATTTCAGTCTTTTCTTCCGCCTATACCCGATCATGGTAGTGTGTTCCAAGCGGAAATTCTGGCGATTAAGGAGGTGCTGTCTTGGCTCAAAGAAAACGTCATATCCTCCACGGATATTCAAATCTTCTCGGACAGCCAAGCTGCCCTTAAATCTCTTGCCTCTGTCTCTATAAAATCCATCACGGTCCAAAATTGTCAGATGTCTCTGAGGGAGATGTCAAATCAGTTCAACGTTCACCTTTCATAGGTGCCAGGGCACAGGGACATACCAGGCAACTGTATGGCAGTCGAACTAGCCAAAAAGGGCACGACCACTTCCCTACGCTCAGAATGGAACAACATAGGTGTACCTATTATGTAAACTCCTACTTAGACAAGACGATTGGAGGATAACAAACACTAGATGAACTGATAGTAACAACTGCCTTGCAACCAAAAAAGTTTGGCCGTGTGTAGACTCAAAACGCTCGAAGAGTTTGTTAGCCCTGAACCGACTGCATCTAGGTTCTGCCATAGGTGTTCTTACGGGACACTGTCTAATAGGGAGACACGCCAAAAGACTTGGTGTGCTTTTCAATGATTTCTGCAGAAGCTGCATGGACGAGGAGGAGGAAGAAACCGTTGAACACCTTCTTTGCTCATGCCCTGCACTACTTCGTAGGAGGAAAACTCATCTCGGTGAATTCTTCTTCGATGATACTAGCGACTTAGCTTACAAAGATACTAAAAGTCTTTCGTAGTACATTATAAGTTCCGCTTGGTTCGACTAGCAGGTGATTAACTGGCAAAGTCCCGTAATGGAAGATTAATAAGTGATCGACTCGTTAATCTTAAATCGGATTTCTGAGATCAGTAGCTGATAAACTTGCTGATCTCTGTGGTATCGCAATGGACCCTTGCGGCCTTAGTGTGTCAAGCAATGTGCTCATTGGCTGACAGCCACTTCTGCCTAACCTAACCTAAATAGTCCACAATCGATGTCTAGTTGGTCAGTCATCAGTTAAGCCCTGCAACTCTCAATCTCTCAAAATTTCCCAAAAACTACCTTGCAGCACCTGCCCGACACCCAACCACTCCTGTCAACAATGACCATAAGTAAGCTTTTCATGCGACCAAAAATAATGAACTCAAAGACATTTAAAGACAATCACTTGCATCTCTTTTCCGGCATATGCATTCACCTAAACCCGTAATGTTACTGTCGCACTACACTCGTCAGCAAATACTGTCAATAAACCTATCGTGATAAGTGTACATTTCCCACCTGCATCAAAAAATAAGTGCCTCTGGCCTGACTAGCTAGTGTGCCGTAAAAAGGTGTAGAAATCCATTAAATACAAATCACACTTCAATGTCCAGTCGTCAACACCATGCACCAAAAATAATAAAAACAAACAACACCAAAAACAAAAAAGAGACGCCCAGCGTCTAGTAGTCCATGTGCGCGACACCTAAGTGCCAAGCAAGTCAGTGGCGCTGCAACAGACAGTAAACTTCCGATGACATCTTAAAATGGCTGGAATACTGTTCTGTGACAGCCAACAAATATGTAGTAGTCACACATTGCCTGCAATTGTATGTAGTCTATACCTACTCCATTCCAGCAGCCTGTCCGCCCTATTCGGAGGAGTTATCTGCTGCTCTGTGCCTGCCATGCGCGTATGTTTTCATTTTGCAAAGGGAATAACTAATGTGCACGTTCCGCTATAAATTCTTTAAGAAAATGTCAATTAGTTGCGCACATTGAATCAGGCTTTTGTGTGCTTCTTGTTTGGGGCTAACGCATTCGTGGTCAAAGTGGCCAAATTCTCAGCAGCGTCAGAGCGCCCATTGTCTCCTTTCGGGACCAGCCGCACCAACAACAACCGATGCTGGCGAATAATGTAGACGGTGCGGAAGCTGTGCTATGGTAACGTGTCGTGGTCCTAATAAAGCTACTTCTTGCTGAGACTGTGAATCGGTGCAAGTCAGAGGGAACTCTTACGCTGTGTTATCCTATCGACACTTCGGGAAGAAAATTGATTTGTTTTGAGTTTTTTTTCTTCGCCAACATTTCTTTTTTGTTTTAGTTGACGCGCAAGCGGTTACTTCTGCCATACACGCACGCATCCTATTTCAGAAAATCGCGTCCTGCGGGACCACTTAGTTTTGAAATGATGACATAAAGGAAGTCGGTGACATATCAATGGGATGGTGTGTCCATCGACTAATAGGGGTACTTTGTTATGTCTAAGCCAAATGCAAGAAAAAGTTTTCTCCGTGTGCATCTTCAAGTGATGCTGGATCACATTGTTAGCAGGTGACTTTCAAAGGAAATAATTAGGAGACACAAAAGTGTTTGGCGTTTCCTTAAATCTGAAACGGAGAATCTTAAATCAGTTTCAGCGAAGGGTTTGAAAGAAAAAACTTTTGTTGTTTTTTTGGGGGCGAATTCTACAAACAACTTCCGCTCACTGTCTGGCTAAGTGATCACCATGCCCGCATCAACAACGCCTTAAGTGAGTCGTAACTAGTAAAAACACAATTTGTTCGGCCGTTCTGGTCGTGATGTCGGAAATGTTTTAATCGATAATCTAGATCATTTTGTGATCGTGAAAATTTCTTTCTTCATGGAAATCTCTTTGAGAAAAACAACAACTAGGAAGCGCACATAGAGATGGCTTAACGCGCCGAGGATCTAAATTAGCTTATGGGGCTTAAAAGCGCGGGCACGCTGCACGCGCCATCTCATAGTCGCTATATCATCTATTTGCAAGAGTAAAGGTTAAGAACTGCTTCAGCAATAGGGGGTATGTGTATTGGTGAGTTAAGTGAAAAAAATGGGTGTAAATAATCGGCAGGAGTACGTTAAAGTAATTCCATGAGGTCATGACACATAGCAACTCTGTCAGGCTATTTCCAAGAGGCCAAAGTTTTTTCTCACTGAGAGATAGGAAGTAGGCGACTGTTTTGGCTTCTGGCTGTTGAAATATACGAACAGAAAGGGAGTAGAAGATGCTGAGAGAGTGTATTGTCGATGCTGCTGTAACACCGCGTAGATGTCGATCGGCGAAATCAGTAATTCTTTTTTTTTGTAGTTGACTTAGTATTTAATTGATTCCAATGGATTTGTGTTTCCTACTTTTCTTGAAGAAAGAATCCTCAAAGAAGAATATTTTACCGTTTCGTAGTGTCGAATCACCGTTTTAGTTGGAAATGCGTTAAGAATGAGTTTCCCAAGTTTCATTTGAAAAAGCTGTTACTGTTTTATGTGTAACGACGCTCAGCCGATATTCCTCCTCTAAGACGATAGAAGTAGTCGTTCAAGAGAGCCCATTGTGAAGTGCTACAACCTGCAATGCGGAACTAAAAAGAAACTTTCTTACAAAAATAAGATTTGAGAACAACAAATTTAGCAAGAGAAATTTGTTTAAACTTACAAAAGCAGAAAGACCATCAGTTACGTAAAGCCTTGCAGAAAAGAACAGCAACAAAGTTCCCTGATTTTGGGATAAATGTTACTAAGTATATCCGTTGACTATTAAGGACTGGGACCCACTCATCCACTGGTGCACGTATTCTAGGTAATCGAAGTTCTGTACTACCTCGAAGTTATGTATGCGAAGTTTTTTCTAATTTGTGAATTCTCGGAGGTCATCCTTATAATAGGAAACTGTACTGCTCGTTTCTGTCAATACTGTCTCACGCTACCTTAAATTCGTTTAAAAATAGTGAATATCAACATTTGCCCTAATGTAAAACTTTGGTGGATTGTGGGCTTTCCTGGTCTCAATAGGCATTGACAAGGGACCTATCAATTTGTTGAAATAGGTTTATAAACGTTCACATATTACACAGCCAAGATTTTATACGCGACTTTAGGGAATCCATTATAATTAACGCAATCAGTAGGGTCTCCTTTTCGAGGATCGGACATACAATCCTCAGTATTGTCCATTTATTGTGCGTGCTTTCTTTCGGCCATATCATCAAGTTGCGCTGCTGTACGCTTTGTTCCAACTGATGTCCCAGCCACCTTGAAAATGTCGGCACTAAGACCACCTCCACCTACAGGCTTATTTGATTTAAGTTTGCATATGGCAAGTTCAAATTTTTCTTATTCGGGGCAAGGCATTGTTCAGTATCGTCCAAGTTGATTGGGGCATTCTGCTTGACAGCGGAATAAGTGCCTTCATCGCCGTTAAGCAGTCTGCAGAAGTGGTCTTTCCAGATCCTCGTCATCGATTGCTACTCTATAACGTTGTGTCATTGTCTTTGCAGTCTTGTGTTCGAGGTTTGCCACCCTGACTAATCTTTTTATACGTTTTGGTAAGACTTTCGAATCTCATTCCATGTCATTTTCTCAAACGAATGCTTCTCAAGGGGCTTATTTATCTGCTGGAGAATTCGACGGTACCCGTGACGTGATGGCTAGCATGTCCACATGCTAACCCAGAGGTTCGAATTAAAGCAGAGGCAAAAATGTTTTTCCACGGGTATTGCCTTTCGCGAGGAATAGGCAGGTCCTCCGTTATAGGAAATTCATTGCCATGAATCTTTCTCAATTAGCCGTTCGGAACCGACAGAAAAATTGTAGGTCCCCTCCATTCCCTCACAAGACATGGTTGTGAGAAATGTGCTAGGCCCAGGGGCTCCTCGCTCTGTTGCGCCAACGCGACGCGACGGTTGCCAGTTTGATCATTTATGTCCAAATCTGGTCATTATTTTTCGCTTGGTCACATGGTCACTTTTTATTCCATTTGGTAATTTTTTCAACGAAATGAAGTAAGAGAAACATTTCAGTTTATAGGTACTTAAAACTGAAATGTATACGTAAAGCAGTTTTCTCATCGAATTATTTAAAAAGTGCATCAAAAGTTCGTTCGTCCAAGTCCAACGATTGCTCTGATGTAGCCGCAATGAATTCTCTTGAAAAACCTCAGTTTGCCCTTAATACCAAGCTAGGTGTTTTTTGAGCTCTGCGAATTCATGTAGCAACACTGATATCAAATGACACGTGATTTTCTTCGAATGACCGGCATTTGCGGTTACTTCGTGACTAAATCTGTTTTACGAACTGAAAACCAAGAATTTTTGGCATCTTGTCATGATGCTGCACAGCTTGTTTCTTTCAGTACTGTCATACGCATGTTGTTTCCAAGATTGTATGAATTTGTGGGGGGTTTTCAAACTTTGACAAAGACAAGACATCGCATCTGACATGACGTTAAGGAGGAGTATTCCTCTATAATTGGTGCAATTGCAAAGATTTTCCATTCATTAAACACGCTTTCTGCCGACTAAATCATGCAGCTGGTGCATTCTCCTACAAAGATAATCACTAGCTTCCTCGAAAACTTCGGCGTCGAGACCATCTGGAAATCCAGTTTTATATGATTTGAGCTAACATACGAGTTTGCAAACCCTAACTTCTTCTGATCTAGAATATGACATTCTTGATAATCGTCTAAGTTGAGTCTGCATAGTTAACTTTTCAAGATCCTCAGAGATGAATGCGGTTCTACAGCTATGTTTGCTTCGTGATCTTTACGGGCTTGGTTCTTAGTTTTCCCCTTTAGCATGATTTTTTAACTTTTGGTACAAACTTTGAAGCTCATACTTTCATGAAATTTCTATATTTACAAGCGCTTCTCATGCTGCTTTTTCCGTTTGAGAACTTGGTGTTCTTCCCTTTTTTCTTCATCGTAATCAATCATAGTTTTGGTCATTCCAAGCTACGTTCGGTAATTTTTTTCATATTTGGACACATATTTTTTGGCAAGTGGAAACCGTGGTTGCGCCACTCTATTTATTTATTTTACTAGGTGCGCCAGCGACTTCGTCCGCAAGAATTAGCATAACTTTTTAATTTATCAACGGATTGACATGAAATGATGTTAAGTGAAGCTACCATAATATATTGCTGAAACCCCCATTTAGATAGGATAAACCCTTTTTGAGATTAGCGTACACTTCTTCTTTTCATTTTCGGCGTTACGAGTAGTGATCTTGAAGCGATCACAACACTCCCACTTTTCTGCTTCACACTAGTGATCCGCCTGTGGGGTACGCCGCGTTGACCTCAGAAATCGTCGGCAAGCCTCCCGGTTTTGGATTGTTCCATGTCTGAGGCCAACCAAATGCTGCTGTTTTTGCATTTGCTTGTACCAGGAGTGTTTTGGCCTGCCTTTTCTTTTTCGTCGCGAATTTGAGATTAGCGTACACAAACAAACAAACTGTTACGTTTTTATTATATGTATAGATATAGATAGATATAGATATAGATATAGATAGAAGATAGATTTAGAATTCGGTGTTCCTTCTTTTCTTGTAGATCTCGCTATACTTATCAAAAGTAGCACTTGTTCGTTTTAGCATTATAATTTATCGTGCTTTTTATTTGGGAGCATTTGTATGCCTGCGTTCTTCATCTGCCCGTGGGTTTCGATTTGGAAACCGAATGAATTCCAAAACACCTGATGATATAATTTTGATGGATGATGATTAGGACAAAAAAACTCTTGACACTCAAGAATGCGAACTAACCAAATATTAATTGACCTCACGATGGGATTACCCAAAGCCGAAAAGCGATTAATGCGACGGACTCATAGGTGGATCGCTAAAAGCAAGTCAGTGGGCTATGATCCCTATCAGATAACATTTCTCAAAGCTCCCACTAAGGTAAAATAGAAATAGATTGAGTTTCAGAAGGAATAGCAATTCCTCCGAGTGTAACTACACTGCCCTTAAGGTCCCTTTCATTTCCCACAGGTTGTAGTTGAGAGAGATTCGATATTATCCTTCTCGTTCCGGGCTTGCTTACTTATCAAATCTATCGGTGGCTTTGACGTTGTAGATCTGCT
The DNA here is from genome assembly GCA_914767635.1 of Melanostoma mellinum. Classification (NCBI taxonomy): domain Eukaryota; kingdom Metazoa; phylum Arthropoda; class Insecta; order Diptera; family Syrphidae; genus Melanostoma; species Melanostoma mellinum. The sequence continues at coordinate 23,436,664 of OU612060.1, read as the reverse complement.
TTAAAAATTTTCCTTTCTGTTGCATTGTACCATTTACATACTTTAATAATTTCTAGAGCAACGCATTTTGCAAACTACTAAGGAAATAAAAACCATGACCTACCGCTTGTAAATGTAAATGACAGCCATAGCTGACAAAATAAAATATACCCAATTCATTGTTCGTTGCCCTCAGAACCTACACCAATCTCATAAAAATCAATTCCTTCTGCACTGTCTGGCGCCGATCGGCTTTGCACTTGTTGAAATCAAATTAATCTTAATAATCGTTTATTCGCCGAGTGGGAGCTGAACAGAATGCTTTAATTGAATTCCCATGAATAAGCGCACTACCAAAGCCATAGTCACATCAAAACTGTTCCACATAAAATAGGCACTCGTATATCTCCGAGTGTAATATTTGCTTGTGTTGTGACTCAGCGAATCTGTCGAACCTCCTCCTGTATTTAAAAAAAAAAAAATTTCCAACGTCTGCTGACTTGCCAAACAAAAAGAATAACAGAAAATAGTGGAAATACAGTTTTTTAATTGGATAAGCCATTTACACTTGCCACTTGGCACATAAATCACAAATGCAGCGCAATTCGTTCTTTGTGTCACCGCAAGGAATAATAATTTCACAATTTCTCACCATCTGTGTGACGACGACGATATGGTGGCACCATACAACAACCACTGAGCGAGCGCGGCTTCGATTCTGTTTAGCAGTTGCCAAAATAACAAAAATCTTCCTACACTAAACCAAACACAAAGTGTGGTAACAATAGAGTGAGGGAAGGAAACCTTCGATAATACAATATGGGGATTTCCATGTTTATGTAATGTGGCGCAGAGTTCAGGTGCAGCACCAGCAGCAGGAGCAGCAGCAGCCAAAACAATGGTCTGGCCATTGCGCTGTTTTTTTGCGATATTAAATTTATCCAGATCCACCTACATGAGTCCACAAAATAGACCATATAGAAGGGATATTCAATTCTTTCTTTGCCTATATCTACTACCGTGCTTTTGGTGCCATATTGTTTGTGATTTGTTAGACTTATTGCCAATTTCACTGAGCAGAAGGATTAAAGGGCATTAACAAAATGGACTTTGTTGGTGGAAATAATAGAAACGGCCGTTAGGGTTATAATTATGCAAGAAACCGCGACATCGTTCCTTGATTGGGAATTGAAGAAATATATAGGAAAATGGGTTACCTTGTATTTCTTATTATTTTGAACGAAGAAACTAACCTAATTCAAATATATGTCTGTAAGAGGGTAGTGGCCCTTTGAGCAACATACTCGAAAATCGTGATATGTGTTGCAGATCTTAAAAGTGAATCTAAATTTTTGTTGTTGGTAGGAGCTGGAATAGTTTTGCAAATCATTGTGATCTGATATCGTGATTTCTATAATTGGATCATTATATCATCTTCGAAGAATGGCATGAGAGAATTCGAATGCCTTTGACTTGGTTTTAAGAAAATGCTGAAATCTAAGGTATAGCTGCAGCTGATACACTGATCAGACGCAACAGTTATACCCATGAAAAAGTACACTCATCACATGCTTTTGGTATTTATTACCAATACAGGTAGACAAATTTCAACTTCGGATACATATTTGGTTTGAAATATGAGGCTGAAGAGATTCAGCAAGCAGCCATCTTGGAAAAGCGGTTGTTTCTCAAAATCATTGAGTCTCACTAGATACATATTGTCTAAGCGTACACCTTTGGAACTTCCTATTCCTTTTATATGACAACCATATGTTTTCGCATCAAAGAAAAAACGAAACAGAAATACTTTAACTGTTGTCAGATTCCATAATTTGTACGAAATCGCATCTAAAAACATGCGAGGAAACATGAAAATCATGTTGTGCACTCACTCTTAGCAAAACCTTTCCGAAATTACGTCGTTCATGTACATACGTTGCAATTTAAACGATTTAAAGGGTTTCACGTCTTCGTACTTCCGTAATCGTGTTTGTTGTACAACTAACTTAATTCCGCCCACAGAAGGCAGAAATAGATTATAAAACTATCGATCTGTTCAAATTATTACAGAAAACTATTCCAATTCAATTTAATATTTATTCAAAAAACCTTCCCAAAGTTTGTGGCCAGGTAAAAGAGTGAAAAGTTTTTCGACCTTAAGACCAAGTTTATATACAATCACTTAGGTACTTATTATGTGGAATTGAAAATTTACTTTTTTCTTTTCAAATGCAAGGTAAATATTATATTTGAATGAATATCTAGCTATTTTCCTTTTCAACGCTTATCTTAGGAACATAACACAGGACCATTCGAAATCATGTACGTTTCTAAGCCCAGAATCTACCTCGTTCCATTCTATGGATATCATTTCTAAGCCGTTCACTTTCTTTTGAAAAAGAAAACTGACAAATCGTCCCATGCACTTCCTCTAAAAAGCTTTCCAGTATTCCGTTATTGGGCTCTGTAAACGTTCTTCATAAACCTTATCGATTTAGGTAACGACACGCCAAGCCCTTTTACAAGACACTTCCCAAAATCAAAGCAATGTTTTGTTTTAATCTGACTCAGTCATTTTTATAAGCTCAATCGATCGATGGAACCATATTGAAGAGACTCCTAAAAAAAAATCATATACAAAAACACCATAGGAATGAGTAACGTTTTTCTTTTATTTTTATTACTGACATGGCAAAGTCACGACTGTCATGTCATTGACAGACAGCACCTGCTTTTTGATCAAACAAACTTAAGGTAGCTGGTTGCCACTGTAGCAAGTACACACACCTTCTCTTGGTAGAATAATAACAACAACAACAACCAACGTCAAAGTCGAGATATGATTTCGATCACATTTGGAACCAAACCGGACTAGTTGTACAACACAAGTACGAGTACAGTGAAATTCGAAGCTCTTCTCGTGTTACAATCATCACACGACATTGCTGTTAGCATAGCATAGATATTATAAATATATATATATATATATATGAGTGTATTCTAGGCCCACTGTGCTTGTTTGATCGTCTAGGCCAGGTTATTGACAGTAAAGAAGACAAAACCACCATACAACCACACACACGTAAAATAAAAGCTGAGCAATACTTAATTGGCCAACTCTTGTAGTCGAGTTGATGTATATTACCATAAAGTCAATCACGCCTAATTATAGCACTGACAGGCGTTTCGTCTTCATCAGAAAAATAACCATACACAAACGGTATTTGAGTGTGCGCAGCTCTTGACAATGACTCGATGGGTCGTGATACTAATTTGACATAGAGGCGTGATATCATGTGGAATCGAGTGCTGTCACTTGACCGCGCACCAACTTTCAAAACTTTTGACAACACGTTTTTTATAATAATAGAAAATTAAAGGAGAATTTCATTGGTGAAAAAAGTGGTAAAAGGAGTGAGATAAGGAAACAAGAGTTTGAGTAATTTTTAAGCTTTTTTTAGTAAGTTCCAATTTTTATGCCTCTTGCGGTTAGTCGATGAAATTTGTATCGGAGGACTTGTCAGTTCTTTGCTTAAGGCTTTTTTTATAAAAACATTTCGGTATTTCTCGGATCCGAACCTGAAGCTACCACGGGTACAAAACTTATTTGCAAGTCATATCTTCTTTAGGAGGCGATTATTGGCTTTTGTCCTAGGAGATAGGGCTCTCTTGCGAGGCTTGGCTCTCTCGGGTGATATTCAATCATTTATTTTCGTTATACTTCTTCTGATTTCCATCCATCTCTTCTGGAAACAAAAAAAGTAAATATGGGGTATCTCAACTATCATTTTATAACAAAAAGCTGTTTTAAAACGCCTCCGGAGTAGAAGATGATCTTAAGTGCCCCTAGTTTATTGCATGACTACAGGTGATATTCAGTTTCTGTAATTTTTTTTTTTTTTTTTTTATAATTAACTCGCACATCAAGGGGTTATGACTACAGTTAAAATGCCATTAAACACAGTACGAGTATTTAGGAAAATAGGAGAGGATTTGAAAGGAGACATCGATGCACGTTGCTTTTGAATTTTTGTGAATCGTAATGAAGGGGAAATACAGAGCCAGGTAAAGCATTCCACATTCGGGTGGTGCGACTAAAATTAAGTCTCTATACTTGACTGTACGCCCGAAGTTGGGCTCAAGGAAAAACTGATGAGCATTCCTAGCGATGCGAGTGTTGCGGCTAAATTGTTTCAGGGGTGGAATGCAACTGGCTATTTCACTAGAGCACTGTTTATGAAAAGGGCGATAAAAGAGAGTGAGACAGGTAACGTTTCGTCGATGTTCAAGAGAATCAATCGATTCTACGATTGAACTATCACCTATCATTTGGTTTATACAATCTCCGAGTTTAGTGGACTGAGACATATGGAAAGGGATAGTCTAAATTTCAGACTACTATCTTAATAAACACAAAGGATTTCTTTTAAATAGCTGTTGTAATGTCTTTTTTCAAATTCAACTCAGAAGCTTCTCTTTCAAAGCCTAATTTACAAATTTGAGGCCCATCATTGTTTTGGTAAAAATTCTAATTCAACGGTGATATTCAAAAGATCTCTGTTTTTCTTCCCAGTAAATGATTGCTTATATTAGTCAAGCTTCTCTTTCGAAACCTCATTTACAAATTTGAGGCGCATTATTTTCGTGGGTACCTAAACTCAAATTCCTAAACGATTGCTAGCTTTTGGCAGCTCAATGGACTAATTTTTAAGTGATCTTAAGCTTTTCTTCTTAATGAATAGGCATACATTTGTACTTGATCTTAAATAATACTCGATGCCTCAGGCGATCTGCGTTAATTTATGTGATAGTAAGTAAATTCATCTTCGTATAAATTATGATATCACTATTCTCAGATGCCCTTGCACAGCATCTAGATCAAGCTTTCTCCTACAAATCTCTCACGCTGTACTCAATCTTGTTCTTAGAAATGATCTTACTCGTAAGACCTTCCTTAAATAAATTTTGGTCTACCATGTCATGTGCAAGTTCACCCAGGTGATATTCAACACATTCTTGACCTGAGTTTCTGTTTTTTACCACTGTTGAAGTTTTATTTTTTATTATCGCAAGATATCCTAACTGCCTCTGACGAATTGATAATGATGTGGTGACTTATTTCAATTCCTTCAAACTTTGTGGTAATTAAACATTTTCGTCTCAGCAGGAAAATAACTGGTTTGACAACATTTCATCATAAGTTTTTGACTTGATGCAAGATTTGAACAAAATATTTCTTTCAATTATTATTTTTTAATCTTTAAAAACTTTAAACGTTTAACCATAAGTATATTGCTATTTGTGTCATACCCCCACCTTGGGTGAGGTCTCTTTTTTAAATGAAAATAACTTTCTCTTCAAATTTGTGGTACCATATGATGTTCAAAGACTCCCAGAAGATATAACACATATTTTTCTGGCAATCTTAATTCTGATCAAAGGGGGTTGTTTTTTACCACTATTGAAGCTTTTTTTTTTTGTTATTATCACAAGATATCCCAACTGCCTCTGATTGATGATGGTGATTTATTTCAGTTCCTTCAAACATTTTGGTGATTGAACATTTTCGTCTGAAGCGGGAACACTGTGGGTTTGACAACATTTCGTCATTAATTTTCCACGTGATGGTAGATTTTAACAAAATGTTTTCTTTTAATTATTATTATTCTTAAAACTTTAAAAACTTTTAGCACTGAGCCGTGAGTGTATTGCTTTTTATATCTCCCCCACCTGTGGTAAGGGTTTTATATTTTTTAATGTGACTGCGATGAAGTGAATTAATTTTTCGTATTAAGTTTAACCAATTACCTTTTTTATAATAAACTCTTAGGAATTTAAAAGCATTAGCTCAGCAACTCATCGAACACGATCTGCACAACCTCAGGAAAATTAAGATCTGCCCCCACCACCACACTGTCCCATTTATTTCAATGCCACAAAATGTAATACATGAGTCGAAGTTAAGTCAAAAAGTGAGCAGTGAAGTGGGTCACTTTTTATTCGAAATCGGTTTAATATTGTATTGACCAAGTGCAATATGATTGGTCAGATTACCGGCTTAACATTTCAGTCTGGAAAGGAAAATTAAGCTTAATCCTCAAAATGTAGTCAGGAGCTTTACTTTTTTTTGTAGTTTTACAATGTCGGTGAAATTCGTCTAAAAGCTTCGCTTTCAGATTCATCTTCTTTTTTCCAAAATTTAGCGAGTGTAGCTTCCTGCTCACGGTTTGGATGTGTTACAGTTCCAAATGAATAAATGAATGCAAATTACTGCATCTATATACCCGACCTACTGCTCCTCTCTTGGACGGACGCTGACTGCTCCAATCAATTTTCGTAAGACATTCAACGGACTTAATACACTCTATCCCGTGGCTTAAACTATATGAGGTATGGAGCTGAAGCATGAAGTTACCAACCCACCAAACGGATCACCTGGTGCTGCCGACAAAATGTTTGCTAGATATGCTTCCAAACAGAATACTCGTGCCGTTGGCATTAGATTTCCATGGCTGTTAGCTGTTTTAGTGGCTTGGATTCGACCTGGTTAAGAGATTTATCATTTCTCCTTCAGTTTTCTTCTTTTTTTGTTTTGTCCTGCTGAGTTGTGTTGTAGTGGAAGTTTTTTCGGGTTGCAAAGACATTGTTTGGGGGCATATTATAGTTGAAGAGCGCGCGAGCGCGCGCACATCCACTTTTCGGCGGGCTTCGTTGTATACATATATACGAGAGTATAGTTAAGGTTCTTGTATAGTCCTTATGATGATGATGGCCTGGTTCGGTGATGATGCTGCTGTTGTTGTTGATGGTGCTGATGCCAATTCCGGACCTCGTTTAGTTTTGAATGGATGGCACTTTGGTTGTTGGTTGTACCAAAGCAGATCATGCAACGGGGGATGAATGGTAAATATATAGGTCCAGAGAGTCGTCATAATATTTAAATGAAATTCACACTTGTTAATAGTTTCGTGATTTGTTTTGGCCATTTATTATATTGACGCGAAATTTAACACGACGATTGTCTTCTGGGCTGCACACTGCTGATGCTTTTACTCTGAAGTGCAGAAGGAGGAAGAGAGAGTATAAGCAAGCAAACCAGGACCAGGGTATCATCATCATCATTATCATCATAATCGTCTTATGGTTGTGTTTTGAGTTGAAGATAAAGTGGGAGTTTTGAGTGTCGGCGGCATGGTCGTCCTCGTCGTTCTCGTCGAAATGGTGTTCGTGTGAAAATTGTTAAATTTTCTTTCAATAGGATATATGGCAGTTATGATGATGAAGAAGGTGGCTGGACTTTGTTTTGCCTTCTGGCTGTAACTGTACACCAATGAACTCAAATTTACTATACACAAAACAAAAAATGAAGAAGAAAATAGAAAGAAGAACCAAGTGCTTGTTCCTGTTACTGTAGAACAAGTGTGGAATGCAATTTTGTTACAAAGTCGTTTCTTGAGAACAATAGGTGTTCTTTAAAAGCTGGTAATGGTTTGTAAAGTAACTATCTTACTGAAGAAAGTACACACCGGAAGATCGTTCTGATTTGAAGGAAAGCTACGTACTAAATCTCATAACATAAGACTTCTATTTATTTGGATGAATTCAAAACAATTACGCATTTTGAACCATTAGTACTTTATGCCGTTATTGTCTATGATGGTCTTTCACAAAGGGCAAGGATCTAAAGAATTGCCATTACTACAAATATCAACTCTTGCCCGGTTTACTTACCCGAACAGAAAATGCGAATGAATCTTCCTGACCTTACTTCAAGCAAGGGTCAGTTTATCCACATTCGGACATGTTGAATGACAAAAATTGATAATTAGATACATCATCCTTTTCCGTACTTAGTGAACGGCAGCAGTGTTGAACTGTTGATTAGCTAGGCACTCCCTTACTTGTTTCCGATGAGATGACACATGCAGGGCCATAGCTGTGCTACCTTTTCCTCGTTAGTGTCTTCTAAAAAGTGCTTGACACTTTTGAAAGTCAAGGTATGACTTCAAGATTATTTATTAACAATTAAACTATTGCTTTCATATTTAATTGACGTTAGTTCGTGTTTGTTTCCAGTTCTAGCAGGGGTGCTACAAGGTTCCATTCTCAGGACGATATTGTTTTCGATTTAAATTTCTGTTAATGCTGTTACTTTAAAGGTAAATGGAAACAACGTTTTTATGCACAGTTTGTCTCACATTCAGGGAAGTCGAGAAGAAACACTTTGTTACCTCCTTTGTTTCATTCATAGTTTGTTCTTAAATTCGCTTTAGTAAAGCTTGAGCAACAAAACCAAAGAAATATCCCTTCTTAATTAAACAGTCCGTTGAATATCATTTCTCTTTCTATCCATTAATTTTTTCATTAGACAACGGTGAATTCCCAGAGCCTTATTGTGCTAATGAGAAAATGGTTTTCCAAAGATCGAGTTGATTCGTCATGCCATGTTCCCCTTCAATCAATCAGACAATTCAACTGAAGTTCATTTGAAATGCTCTTCAAATGTTACAGATGAAAAATGTCAGTAACAAAGCCCACTTCACCAACCATCACGCATCTCCTTAAAACTTCCATTTCTCAAACATTTATAATAGTATTTGCATGGTGTCTAAAACAACCACACCAGCCAAACACACACACTGCCCACCCTTACCATCAAGTTGGTATATTTATTGTTAAACAATCGCTTCTTTACCCGTGAGAAACTTTGCTATTAAATGTCCAACCCCTGAACCTGTACAATAGCTCAATATATCTCAGGGATGATCCCTTCTCATGGCCATGTCGTCTTTCACATGCTTGTCCTGCTTGGAAGGGATGAACTCGGTAGTTTTAAATCGAACTAACAGACATCCACTTAAAGTGATAAGTGTGCCACAAGGGTGGGGTTTTTCGACGGAAAATTAATTGTCGAACGCTGCGCAGCAATATGCTCATCCGCACTCAGTGGCTTTCAAAAGCATATGCATTCATGTACTTAATAACCCGCACATCCAAAGAAAAGGGAGAGCTGAATGAGTTCCTTCTACACAACGGGACACCACCATTCCATCGTCACGTGACACATTGTTGCCGATTCGATACAAACTGCCATTCGCATGCAAGTGCGTATTCTTCTTTTTCCGGTTAAAATTGCAATGAAGCGAACGAAGAGAACGGTAGAGTGCATCCTTGAAGTGGCCGAAAACTGATGCTGGAACTTGTGCTTCCGAGTTCCGGAATACATTAAGTAAGGACGGCGCGTGCCGGTTGTGTTGATTTATCTTCGAAACTTGTCAGAAACTTGTCTCGAAAGTTGGTTACATTGTTGCCGCAGGAAATATGGATATGCATTGTCTTCAACGGTCTTAATGGGATGGCCCACTTTGAAGCTGGGATGCAAGAAGGAATCACCGCTGTTGTTGTTGTGTAGGGCTGATATGACGACCAACGAACGATGCCTGTCGTCAACGCAATGCCCTCCGCATAGAGGTTCAACAGAAGAAAACAAAACCGTCAAGATTGAATGTGGGTGGAAAAAAATCGCCACAGATCTTTGGATACTTAAATTACACTTTTGTTGTTGTTGTTATTATTGTGGCTTGTGCTCTTAAAAAAATATAGGAATCGCCCAATGGAGAACGTGAAAAGGCCATAAAATGAAATTAAAGTGCGAGACAATATGAGACGATGTTAAAGATGTAAACAAAGACGACGACAGTAATCTATAGGGAATGACTGTACTTTGGTGGCCATTTTCGAAGCTATACCCTATATTGTGCCTTTCTTGGGCCACTGAACGATGACAACTTTTCACAGAAAAATCAATCGAAATCCGAGGAACCTCAGGGATAGGACTTCGGGCCGCTTTTGTTTTGTTTTCTTAACAAGGGACATTCAAGGAGAATATTACTGAGAAAATATTTCCTAGTTCATTGTAAGACAAAAGAATAACAAATAGCAAAGAAAAAAGGGAGAAATGCATCCTTTTTCTAGTCTTTGATCCAATTTGAAAATCAGACTTATTGTTGTCTGCTCCTCAACAAAGTTTGTCTCTGCAACCACTTCATCGTTTGAGTAACTGAAACTATTGTGACTTGGCTTACATTTCTTCCCTGATTCAAACAAAATCAATACTGGAGAACAATCTAGAAGCCAAAAAATAGTGAGAATAATCAGTTTTCATCGCAAACGAATACTTGTTTCCTGGACCAAACAAACTTTTACCGATCTCAAAACCAAACTCTACTTCACAAGAGCCTTAACATAACTGCACTTGAAAAGCTCCAAGCTTCCAAGTTTCACAATTACATCTAGAACAAGAGAACAAGACGTTAAAGAAAGAGAGGAAACGAAGTTAATCCTCAAATTTTGTAGATGTTGCTGGGTTCTTGACCTTAAGAACTTGAAAAGAAAATGGAGTAAATGACAACAGACTCGATGATGCTGACAAAGCTTGGGAAAAATTTGAGAGTTTCTCATATTTAAAAAGGTTTGAGTTTCATAAAATCATGAGCTTAAGATCTTAGCTAACCACATTCAGAAAACGGCCCGATCGTAACAACGCATCAGAAGAATAAAAAAAAGGGCAACAAATTCTTTGTGCTTTCAACCAAAAAGAATACTCTGATATACCCTTTTCCTTCCTAGGATATAAACACTGAGTTAACTACTCTAAGCCAAATTAAACAAAGCGAGCCATATACCGTCTTTAGGTTGTCCCTTTGGCTTGATTCAGAGAGACAATAGTGCGTAGGATTTGCCAAAGCAGCGTATTACTTTCGGTTTGCAGAAAAAAAGGGCGACAATTGCCAGTTCGGAAATGGTGCTTATCCCTGCTTCTAGACACTGTGAGTTTATAATCGGGATCGGGACATCAGGAAAATACGTATATTGGTGTATACTGCATAGCTACACTTACCATAGTAAACGAACAGTGATAAATTTTGATATTAGGCTTAGAAGGTGAGAAGTTGGAGTGGAGTGGAGTCTTAAAGGGATATACACATATACGAAGCACGAGGTCTCCATCAACGTACGACGGAGTTGATTGGTGTCAGCAATAAACTTTCGGCTGAGATGGAAATGAATGAAGTGGCGCCAAATGGATTCGTGTGCTGTGTGGAGTTGTAGGTGGCGGGCGTCTCGTGCAATTTTATTAATTTTTTTTTATATTTTTTTCCATTGGTGGTCGATGTGCGGGTGTTGGATTTTTCTGTTGGGTTCTCTCTCCTTAGTAGCTTCATCACGTATGGTAAAGTGCTTGCATTTGACCGAAAAGGCAAAGAGGTGGTGAAATATGAGAGCCACCGGTAATGGTGGCATTGTTTTTTCTTTTTATATGTAGTTTCTGTTTAGGTTGAATTAATATTTATGACAATATTTTGTTGGTATGGTGTGAAGCTTATTTCACAGGTTGGATTGAAGTATGCTGAGTTCTATCGCTTTTCGAAGACATGAAAACCTTAGACTTTCTCTTGGCTAAATGGAAGCCAAGTGGGTGTATAAGCTTCTTTTTTTCTTAATTTTGACAGTCAGTCCTCTAAGTGAAGATTTGTTTGATCAGGATGTGAAGAAAGCTGAATTTGTTGGGGATATTATCTTTTGCCAAACTTTACACAATAATCAACACACTATAGTCGCTTTACTGTTCATAGAAGAGTTGGGATTACGAATTTAACTTAGCTTCAGGACAGCATTTAGGTGATCTTTAAATAAGATTTTTAATTTACTTTTAGCTCGAAGTTGGACCTTCAACAGGGCCAACAATGACAACTAAGATATCTGCTTCTTTTAAAAAAATAAAAAAATAAATAGGGTGGCACAAGAGAGCGAGGTGCTCCTGGGATTAGCGCGTTTCTCACAAACCATGGACCTACAATTTTCTGCCGGTTCCGAACGGCTAATAGAGAAAGCTCTATTCATGGCAATGAATTTGCTTCCCAGTAGTGGGCTGATTCTCATAAAGTGTGTACTTGGTTTCAGTTTATTCGTACTGCGCTCAAATGCGAACAGTTCATATTTCGACATGTTGTCCTCGGTGTTCTTTAAAATATTTTGAAGCTTAATCAATCAATCAATGTTATTCAAATATCACTCACCTCATTAGTTTTTAACTAAGCATATGGTTCACGCCTCGTGAACTCGTCAGGTACACTCTATGAAGTGCGTCTGGCTTATTTTCCAAAGCAGTTTTTCTTGCTCTCTGCCTGTGGAGTTATTGTAAGCATATCTGCCTGTTTCGTGGGAATTAGAGAAGCATAAAACTGTTTTTTCGTAGGTAATAGTTGCGAGTAGTCGAAAAGGGATTCCAAGTCGGAAGCGGTATAATATTGTAGGCCCTTGAAATGATTTAGGCCTCAAGTTTCGTAGCTCCATAAAATGTGTATTGTAATCATTTTTTTTTTCATGCTGTTCTCTAAATGCAATTGTTTCAATAGCACCTATATGATACTAAAAAATTGTAACGAGTCTTGATCTTTCCTTGAAACATGTTTGGTCGGTTTAGAAATATTTTATTTTTATCATTTGAACTTCCCATTGTTTGAGTTCCCAGCTAACAATGAGACTTGCGTAAGATCTAAGGTCTTAAGCCTAATGAGCTGGTAGTTCTATAATGCTTCTATTAGACTTATTCTTGGAAGCTTATGATTTCAAAGATAGTTGCGGTAATAGCTGGATGTTTTTAAAAGTAAGCTTCACTAGTTGTAAGGAGCTATAGGGAAATAAAAGTCTGTCAGAAGAGTAGCAAAGCTTGGGGAGACTCAAAGCCTTAGACATCACAGGTACCTTAAATTATTGCAGATTGCAAACGGCTATTTGAGTTCAATTACTGTCTAAAGGCTTGTTAATTTATAGCCAAAAGCGATATCAGGTTCTAGCCTAAACAGATGAGTTATGAGTCATTTTTATATTTATAGAAACGGAGGCCTTGTGATCTGTCATGTAAGCCAGTTCAAATTAAAAGTATATAACCTTTTATAAAGCTTTGCATTTGGACTGACCTGCTTTATTTTTTAAAGCGATTGATAACTGGAGCAATATATACAATCAGTTTTGACAGTCCTGTTTAATGAGGATGCTCCTTTTTTAGAATCCAAATCGAAGTGTAGTTTTTTTAGAATAGTAAGGATCAATTACCACGAACACGAATTAGTCACCGATCTAGTGTCAAACGCGCATACACGCGCCGCGCTTAGTGCCCGCATAACTTCTGTTTAATTCCGTGCCACACGCTGGCAAAACCTCTGCGTAAACTTTTCCATCTTTCCTATTTTGCTGGGATTTTTCCGAGCATATGGAAAACTGCATTTGTCCAGCCGGTCCCTAAAAAAGGCGAATCTTCCTCCTCTTACAATTACCGTCCAATTGCACTAACGTCCCCTCTTTCCAAGGTCAACGTTGATAAACCGTCAACTTATGAAATATCTTGAAGAACGAAAGCTTCTTAATGACCGTCAGTACGGCTTTCGTATCAAAAGGTCCACTGGTGATTTGATGGCTTATCTCACCGAAAAGTGGAACCAATCCTTACATTGTTTTGGAGAAAGTAAGATTATTGCGCTTGATATTCCTAAAACATTTGATAGAGTTTGGCATCAGGCTCTTTTATCGAAAATGCGTGCTTTTGGTATCGATGAGTCTCTTCTTCGTTGGATTAGAAACTACCTTTCCGACCGTTCAATGCAAGTTGTATTGGATGGTTGCAAGTCTGATACCCACCTTATAAATGCTGGTGTGCCCCAGGGCTCTGTTTTGTCTCCGACTCTCTTCCTCATTTTCACTAATGATCTCTTGTCTGAAACTTCTAATCCACTTAACTGTTTTACTGACGACTCGACCCTCAGCTTTTCATATTCGTTTCCAAATTCACGTCCCTGCTCTTCGGATGTGGAACTGGAACGGTTGCATATGATAAGCTCATTGAATTCTGACCTTGACAGCATTGTTGCATGGGGTCTTATGAACCGAGTAGAATTCAATGCTTCGAAAACTCAATGCTGCCTCTTGTCGTTGAAGCTTATCATTCCCCCATTGCCATTATCCATGAATGGTACCTGCATCGAAGAAACCGAAAAGCTGTCAGTGCTTGGTATGTGTGTAAACGATGATCTTCGTTGGAATGACCACATATTTGAAGTCGCCAAAAAAGTTGCTAAATGCTTAGGCTTCTTGAGACGATGCAGGAAATTCTTCACCCCTTCTGATCTGGCTACAATTTATAAGGCCTTCATCCGCCCAAAACTGGAGTATAACTCCCATATCTGGTCAGGTGCTTCTCAAACATCTGTGCAGCACCTCCTAGGTGATAGTTCAATCGTAGAATCAATTGATTCTCTTGAACATCGTCGAAACGTTGCCTGTCTCACACTCTTTTATCGTTTTTTTCACAAACAGTGCTCTAGTGAAGTAGCCAGTTGCATTCCTCCCCTGAAACAATTTAGCCGCAACACCCGCCTCGCTATGAATGTTCATAAGTTTTACTTTGAGCCCAACTTCGGACGTACAGTCAAGTATAGAGATTCGTATTTCAGTCGCATCACCCGAATGTGGAATGCTTTACCTGACTCTGTATTTCCCCTTCATTACGATTCACAAAAATTCAAAAGCAACGTGCATCGGTGTCTCCTTTCAAATCCTCTCCTATCCTCCGTTCTCTCCGTTAATTAAAAAAAAAAAAACAAAATAAGTTTTTAGACAAAACAACAACTTTAATAATTACAGATCGGAGATACAGCGTTAAAGTTGTGCAAAAAAAAAATAGTTTCTATTAAGCTTCTTAATCGAAGTCACATGATAGATTCTCTATAAAATTTGTGGGCACTATAACATTAGCTTAAATTAAAGGTAATTGTGTTTCTACGAACTCTGTAATCGTCTACATCTGTAGATAATCACTCTTGAAGATGACCGAACAGTCCAGCATTCTTCTTTTCTAGGTGCCGTGTCGGAGCAAAAACTTCCCGGGAGACTGCAAAGCCAGAAAATTCGATCAAAAGTGGATCTTTTATACAAACTTCACCCTTTGATACGTGTATCTAAATTCATTCTAAAGCGAGATGGTGCGGTGTGATTAAAACAAACACTAGAGGTGAGAATTATCACCACCAATCTTCATATCAAAAGGATCTGTCCAAATTTGGATCCAAAACGTACGATATCTTTGCTATCGCTATGCAATCTACTGCTTTACTCCGTAATCGCAGGACATTGCCTCATAGGCAGACATGCGCCAAGCTCAATTTCCCGCAGACTCCACATGGACGAGGAGAATGAGGAAACTGTTCTGTTAATTTGACTCATGTGAACACTAAATTGTCAATTTGGTTAAAACGGTCACATTATCATAAAGTATCCCTCTTAGAAGCTACTTTAGTATTCGATCGAATGTCCTTTCTTCTGTTTCCTGACGCAAAATTAATAGCTTTGGAGCTGTTGTGACAATCCATAGCTCTTGCGGTACTTCGGTATTATACTGTGCGTGGAATCAAATAAGGCTTTGAAACTTATTGAATGCGTTTAATGCGATACATGATAGCTTTAGTTCGGGTTAAGATCTCTTAAAAAACGTCCAGATTTTTTAATAGCAGCGATGTACAGGAGTTATTTTAAGAAGCTTTTAAATATTTGCCATTTGATATTCCCTAAATAGCTCATTGCTTCGCTCAATTTCATGGAAGACCTAGTGAACAAAGTTCCAAGTGCTCACTAAACGAGCTACCTTCTTGGTTCCTGCAACATAATATGGAGAACCTTCAAAGATACTTGCTCAACTGTCTGATTTCCGATTGCAAACACATTCATTGACTCATCTTCAAACAATTCACTGTGAGATGTTTCCCAATTGCCAAACACTATAATTCCCATGCGCTAATGTGTGTGGTGAACATGATTGTTAAGTGGACCCAATGACTCACAAGTTAAAAATTAATTTATCATAATCTCATTCGCCGGAACAGAACATGTTTGGATTGCAAAAGCTTTGCGCAGCTCGCTTATGTCTGTATATTATACTTTTGTACCAAATCGCACTACTTGCGGTGGCCCCACCTTCAGCTATACACGATGTCAAGTCCATTCAACCTGATCGCGCGGGTACAACATGAATTTCATTTCATTTAAAATTCCAAATAATTCACCTCCACCTTGAAAGTAGGTATAAGTATAGTGCATGAGCGATGAGGAGAGGTAAGAGCACTACAGCGGGGGTCCGATGCGAGATATGAGTGAAAAAACCAACAGGTTGCGCACCCAACCAGCACACAAAAAATCTCAATCGTCTCCGGCTTCGCGACTTCAAGGGTAATAGCTTTATTGTCGGACAGCATACTAGCATCCTTCGACACTCTCTGACTCTCTGACTCGCTGCACTCGGAAAATACTCAAAAAACAACAAAACGAAGTTAACATAAGGCGAAGTGACTATATCGCGAAACTACTACCGCCCGCCGCCGATGATGATGATGATGATGACGACAACGATGATCCGATTCAAGGAGACTTCTCCATCCTAGGTCTAACTACCCCCTATTAAGATATTCGATAGTGTCCAGCGCGACAAAAGCTGAAGCTTTCAACTTCAACGTGCGGTTATGCAAAAGATATACGTGCTGCTGCACAAGCACATGGGTCCTCGACTTGATCGGCCTGTTGCGATCGTATTTGGTCTCTTCCGCGCATATACACGGCCTGCTTGAAGAGCGAGAGTCGTCTACTCCACGGGAATATTTGAATATGATAATCGCGTCGTGAAGTTGTCATTTTACAAATTTTAACACGGTGCTTAACATGGTCATAAGCGAGAAATAAAACGAGTTCAACAAACACAAAAAACTAAAGGAAGAGATGCGCACTGCGAAGATTGGCGTGGAAGGTTGGTGCCCCTCTGGTATATACCTTTGCGCTGCGAGCGAACGGAAAGACGCGATGCGACCTCCCCAATGTAAGTACATATACATGCAGCATATTGTCATTTAGAGGCCATGAAGTGGCAGTATCACTGCCATGGCCAGGATGACATTATAAACTTTCAGCTGCTGGAAAGAGACACTGTGGGACAGAGAGATTTCAAAGTGAAAATAACAATGTCCGTCCCAGGTATCATCTTGTGGCTTATAGAGGAGCTATAGCTGCGCGATTCTAAATCCAGATGGAGCGTGATGAAAGAGGGCGCTCTAAACAGCGTATACTCAAAGTTTTGTTTTTCTTTGTCTACCTGTTGCTTTGGAGGAGTAAAATCACATGAGGACATAGCTCCAGGGACGAATTTGGTTATGAAGTTTGAGGCTGTGGATGTTCATATTTGTTGTTGCATGCAACAAGCATATCCTATCTTTGGGGAAAATCGATAGATCTTAGTGGCCATGTCTTGACACAGGTCGATAAATTTGAATATGGTGTGATTATTTCATAAATTGATGTGTCATACAAATCGTAAGGGAGTAGAGACGTCAACTTTCCCATGGAGCTTACTGAACTCTACATCGGATCAAAACAATGGAATCTTTTAATATAAGATGGAATGCCGCAAGGTTCTATCCTGTTTCCACTAACTGGTTTTTTTGTTTGCTGCCCAGGATATGTGGATACAGGAATCTTCTTCTTCTTCGTTTCAGTTCATTCCAGCGTTACGAGCATAGTCATCATCATAGTCAGAGAGATCACAGCATTCTCGCTTAACTGCTTCAAACTACTGATCCGCTGGTGGGGTTTGCTGCACTTACCTCAGAATGCGATGCCAAACCTCCTGGTTTTGGATTGTTCCATGGCTGAGGCTACCCAAATACAGATTTCGTTGCATTTGTGTGCCCCAGAAGTGTTATGGTCTATCTTTCTTAATTTTTGTCCGATCGATGTGGATGCAATAATGATGCTAAATTTTTTGGAACTTGGTGTCTTCCAACGAACAAGATTCTAATCTCCCTATCTAAATCAACTTTCTAATCTCGTAATCAAATTGATTTCAGAATAAAAATCTGCTATTTTCAATCTTGAAAAACAATGGTGAGCCGCCCGCCATTTCAAGCTGCTTTAGGCCCTTAATGACCCCAACATCGTCCCTGACTAGAACCTGTGATAAAAAGGAATCATCATCACCGTTTGCAGACATCTCAACTCAAGCCCCCGCACAGTCCGTTTGTGGATGCTTTATGAATTCAATTTAAGGAAAACGTGTCGCCGAAATGATATTTCTTTCGTGTTCCGAGTATTTTTTATTAGTGTCATTTCGTAGGCATAAAAAAACATGTTCCACGAATGTTTTTCAACCATCACACATATCCACACTGGCCTCTGAGAGCTGCAGATTATTATGACATAATGTCAATTCATGTCGCCGAAGACGAGCTCGCTAACAAAACTTCGTGACTTTTTATAGTGTTTTGCATTTGTGGTGTTTTATTTTCTTTTTCTGTAAATACAAAAGTTGTTCTTTTTTTTTTGTTTGTTTAGATTTTGCTGAGGTTTCATTGCGTCGTGTGGAACGCATTTTTCTTTATGGCAACCCGTGAGAGAGACCTCATGGGGGTAATGTAGTGGCCTTTTTGGGTTATTCTGATTGGATTGTGGTATAATGACACATGAAAATCAATGACAATTGATCAATTTTTGTGTTTTATTTTACCTGTGGCCTGTGCTTCGGTTGTTTCGTTAAAATGATTTCGAATGCGTGAGGGGAAAGTTTTTTTGGAAGTCCCGAAGTGAAATGGTAATAAAGTGGGTAAAGTGAAAAGAAGCCTTTGATGGTATTTTCGGAAGAAAAGGTCATGATCGCAAAGGAATGTCAGCTGAGTTGTCCTAAAGACGTGAGAGACATTTTTGTTTGGGTTTTCTTGGAAAAGAGAATATTTGGTATGGGGACTAGCCAAAATGTTTCAAGACATTTCGTCGATGTGTTAAGAAGTACGATATAATTGTAAGTATCTTCTAATGGCTCCTATTAGAAGAACTTCGCAATTTGAGTTGAAGCCCGAAATGGCCAAGGTCCCAAGGAAATGATCATGTGAAGACCAATAGGAAGTTGAAACTTAATTATTATGAACAGTATGAAATAGTTGCTAAACTTGCTTTCTTCAAATCATTCTTCTTTTGACCTGTTTTGGCAAAATTGGTAAAATAAATTTTTTTATGCGCGTGCGCGTTCAGCGACTGCCAAAAGCTAAGCTCTTGAAGTAGGAACACTTGACGTTCTCATCTCTATTATTTGCGCCAAGTATCCTGTGTTTTCGCCCAATGTCACAATAATCTTGAAGTAGAAAAGGGCAGCCACGCCAGTCCCTCGCGTTTTATTATCATAGGTCGACCTAAGTAGTAATTGGGCTTTTGGATTTAATTGAGATTTCATAAAATATTGTTCATGACATAGTGAGAGAATCGTTTTTCTTAAAAGACCCTTTTAAATCGAGTTAAGAACTGTTATTAGTAAGATGGGAACTCTTCTGTACGCCAAGCAACATGCTGTGGTGTCTCTCCATATAGTCTTTGTCACGTATGTCGCGAACCCCTAGATCTGGAGAGTTGGTTTTTCGTTATGTAATGATGTGTAATGTATTGAAGTATAATATAATGTAATAAGGTAAGGTAATGTAATGTAATGTAATGTTTTGTAATGTAATTGAATGTAATGTAATGTATTGTATCAACCATTGACCGCATCGGGCTGAATTAAAAGCGTTTCGGACGTCAAGTGTTAGATTAGATTTAGATTAGATTTAGATTGACGGGTAGAGCTTGCTCAGCTCCGGGCACTGCGGTGTCTGAATGAAACCTATTGTGCCAGCCCATGTGAGGTTTCAGAGCAGTTCTCCTGCTCCTGAATTAAACCAGAAGTTAGCAATCTTCTGTGGGTGAATGAGTTAGAGTTTATCTAAGGGGATGATCTCATAGTCAAGTATTTGCTTTCTAAGGCGGAAAAGTGCTGGACATTCTGTAATAATGTGCAGAGATGTTTCTTCATTTTTGAGGCATAGTCTACAGATGGGATCCGCTACCAGCCTCATTTGGTGAAGATGTTTGTTTAGAACAGTGACCGGTTAGTAGTCCAGTGCAAGTTTTTAGGGTTTTCCTATTGAGGTTCAGTAGGAATTTTGATGTTTTTTCTGTATATTCTGGCAAAAAGAGTTTTGAACAGATTTGACCAGATGAGTTACTCCAAGCTTTATTTGATTCCTCTAGTAGGATGTTCTTGGCAGTATGTTTGAAGATGCTATTATTTACACCGCAGAAGGTTCAGGACCGACGAATGGCTTAGATGCGCCGTCTTTAGCTAAGATGTCTGCCTTCTCATTCCCATCATAGCCTTTGTGTGCTGGGATCCAGTGAAGGATTACAGTGTTTTTCTTTGCTAGTTCAGAGAGTGACATGACTGTCTCTTGGACTAGTTTGGATCTTATGACAGATGAGCTTATCGCCTTTAGTGCAGCTTGGCTGTCTGAAAAAAATGAATATTGTTTTGTTTTTCGTGTTCGATGAACATATTATTCTCGAACATTCGTTAATGGCAAAGACTTCAACTTGGAAAATGGACGAGTGACTGCCCAGTGGTACGTCAAGTATTACCAGCAGCACGATTTTCTTTTCTTCTTGAGCATTTTCGACAGCCCTTATACTACTTCTTTTATTGCTCTTATTGTAGAGCGCCCCTTCCTAAAGCCATATTGTCTTTCAGACAAGTCTCCCATTCTTTGAATTGCGGCCGTAAGTCGTGGTTGCAATAGCTTTTCTAGGAGCTTGTCTGCTGTGTCAAGCATGCACAGAGGCCTGTATGCGGATGGAGACTCCGGGTTTCTCTTATTTTTGCTGATAAGTACAAGTCGATGCTTTTTCCAACACTTAGGGAAAATTGCTTTAGCTGGACAGCTGTTATACATTTTTAAAATTAGTTGGGGATAGCATTGCGCGATCTGTTTCAATGCTTCCATCGGTATGCCATATGACCCAGAAGCTTTTTTGTTATTCAGCCCGTTAGATGCAATTCTGAGTTCTTCTTCATTGCACGATGGTATTTCTTGTAGCTGCAGCCCAGGGGTTTCGAGTTGCCTGATGGGATCTCCTACGGGCTTTTGAACTACAAACTTTTTCATAACGATCTTGTAGCCTAGTCCCCAGGGATCGCTGTTGATATCTTGTCGCGGCTCTTCCCATTTTCGTTTCTTTCTCAGCTTTTTGTCTTTCTTCAATTTGTGGCGCGCTGTCCTAAATTTTTCAACATCACTTTCACTATTTTCATTTTGGCTTCTTCTGCCTCTTGTCACTTTTTGTCTAAGGCGTAGACATTTTCTGTGAAGTTCAGCTATCTCTTCCGACCAGTAGACAGGCTTCTTTCTTCTATTTGAGTAAATCTTTCTGGGCATCGAAGCGTCGCATTCCAGACGATTGAGTTGCATGGTTGATTCAACTATTTTTTCAGCTGTTCCCATCGATTGTAGCACAATGTCCTTTCCATCATCAATTCTGTTCTTCAAGACGTCGACGTTCAGTCTGTTCGCGTTCCATCCGCCAGACTAGTTTGCTTCACGGTTAGCGTTTTGGCGATTTTCTTCAATATCGAAAACGATATATTGACGATCGCTACCTGCGTAGTCTTCGATGACCCTCCAGTTACTTATTTTTAACATCAAACCTTCTGTGGCGAAGGTTATGTCAGGTATGATCCCGCTTTGCCCTGCTCTTCTGAAAGTTCGGTGCTTCCTGTATTAACTACGCTAAGGCCACGTTTTGCCGCCATCTCAAGTATTTACCTTCCTCGAGAGTCCATAGTTGGCATGCCGGCATGTCCCATTCATGGCCTCGCGCTTTAAATTCTCCGGCAACTATGATTTCTTCATCGATCTCACATATGAAATGCAATGTTATGTTATGAAATGTAATGTAATGTAATGTAATGTAATGTAATGTAATGTAATGTAATGTAATGTAATGTAATGTAATGTAATGTAATGTAATGTAATGTAAGGTTATGTATTGTAACATTCATCTTTTCTTCAAGCAATCAGACAACTCTTCAAATTATTGATTTTTAGTTACATATACTGACAAATCGTATTACTTCTTTTCTATTCCAAAACTATTTACAAAATGGCTTTTCTCCCTCCCAAGTCAAAAAACCACAAGATTGGTTGAACGAAATAACAAAACCTCCCTAAGGACATACACGCACACAATCTCAAAATAAATCAGAACCGACAAATTAAAGGCAGCAATGCAACGAGTCCTATCCGATTTAGCAAAAGTAATTACAAATTCCCTTTTTTGCTCCTCAGAGCAAATTCAAAGACAGCCTAAACTATATGCATATATATACAGACAACAACAACATTAAAGTTCCTTTTAAAGTTTGCCCTGCTCTTCATCGCTGGCCTCCTATATGCATGGCCCATTCAGGTGATGACTTATCACCGCGAAACAATCTCGTTTAACAGGTGAATATAACGAACGTGAAACTCCTCCGGCTACTGCGCTATCTGTCTGTCTGTCTACTGCTTATACCTGAACCATGCTCAATTGCCTGGCTTATGCTTTGCTGCCCGCATGAGTTCTCTTTCTGATTGTTATTCCTATTTATGGCCAGTTATCCATTCTATCCTCTTGAGCATCCACTGAACCTGTCGCAACCGAATCTGCATACCAAGCGATTCTTGAGCGCGGGCACTAACACAACATAAGAACTCGCACAAACCATAATAAGTTTGCCTTGGCTGCTGTGGCAAAAGACCTTGATCTTCACCAACCTGGTCAAGATCACATAAAGAATATGCATATGTTTGCTATACCTGGGACCTGGGCAATTCCTCAGAAGCCCAAAACAAGAATCACGGCGAATTATTTTATGCAAAACAGGATGAGGGATATACCTACACGGATATACAGGTTGTGTGTGCTTAACTCGTTGTTATACACACGGCCCAGATGACATTGTTTGGGCTAAGAAATATTTTCTTTTTTTTTTTGCTCTCGATGTGGGTTGTAGCCAAATTAGTGGATTTACATGTCTAACAATGCTGCCATTGCCAATAGTGCGCGGGCACTCTTAGCAAACACACCGAATCGATCAGATCCATAAGCTTTAGCGTAACGAAGGGCTATTGCTCTAGTCGTGTGTCTTCTGCTTCTGCCTTTTGGCGTTTGGCAATTTCCCAACAAAGGGATTTATTTGTGTGTTTTTTGTTTCTTAGGATTGGTTTTGCATAATGCATGCGAGGATATTTTGATTTTTAAGGATCAACTTGTGGCCGAACGTTAAAATGTAAATTAAATTAAGGCTTTCCGTCAAGATTGTTGGTGGGGTTGTGTGATGGCCAGGCCATATACGCACAACAAAGGGCAAATCAAATGAGAGAATTTGCAACCTCCGCATCAGATATGAGTATACTGTCGGTGTATGGATGGAGCTATACTTATCGAATGGTTTAGGGACTGTCTTCTGAGTGCATCCGAATGCCATGTTAGATGAAATCAGGCATGCCAGAGTTTTAATTGGATTTTAATTATGATTTCTGTATCGGCTGATTGATGGCTACATTGTAACTTAGACGGTCTTACATTTGAGTTCGTGGACTGTGCATTTTAATTGTAATGTTTGACGGCTTGAGATAGGTGATAAGCCTCACACAGTGAAGTCACCTCAGCTGGTACAGCTTTGTATCCCTTTCAACATTAAAAGTCTGTTACGTAAGCCACCGCAGTAATGTAGGTAAAACTCATTTCATTTATACAGTCATACAAAAGTGTGTCGGGTAGATCGACGACGACTACGTCACAAAATTTTAACAAACGTGCCAGTTGTTGTCGAACTCCAAGGTACCGGGTGTTGTTAACATAGTGAAAAGCGTACCAAATCAAAATTCAAAATCTACAAATCGGAGACAGTCGGCCACACAAAAAAAAAACGAAACTAAATCAACCAAAAACCTATAAAACAAGGACACCAACAAAAAAAAAGTAAATAAGAGCAGCCAAAGCTAAAAGCACCAACAACAACAACTCAACATGTTACAATTGCGGAAAAGTATAAAAATCCAACATGAGTCGACAAGCCCCAGACAGCTTTGTTAATCCAATTGGCAACACAGGTAATAATAAGTTACCCACCTGTGTCTGTGTATGCCAATGTATGTGCGCTGTTTTCAATTAATCGACGACATTAAGCACCATGACCAAATCAATAGCTCAAGATCTGGGCTATAGTCTCGGGCAACTTTTATTGGATCACTACGGGTTTGTTCGATTTTACTTATTTTAGGCCTTTTCAGTTATGTAGTAATAATTGCGTGATAAATGTTTATAAAAATTTCAGCTGAAAACGTAATGTCGAAAAATTGCTTTATACAAACGCTTACGTTTCTTAAGTGACTTGAAAATTAGAGCATGACCGGCTTAGTTGGTGTTTTCATGTTCAAAAACGGGGTCTATAGAAACCGATCTAAAAGTAGTTCCGTACAACGATCAGACGTGACCCTGATGGAATCGTAATGTTTAGCATGTCTGTCATGAGTTCGAGAAACATCTTAGTATTTTCCACGTATAGCGCCTTTCGCGAGGAACTGGTGATTCCTCTGAACGTAATTTCATACCTTCAGAAGCTCCTTCTAGATTAGCCGTTCAGAGTCGGCAAAAAATTAGAGGGCCCTTTCATTCCTCGCAAGGTAAAGTTGATAGAAATGCGCTAGGCTACAGGGATTCCCCCATCATATACAGATCAAAACACTCGTGGTACAAGCAAATGCAAGGACATCAGCATTTCGGTAGCCTCAGACATGACATGGAACTTTTCAAAAACAGGAAACTTGCCGAAACATTCGATAGTCCATAATCGATCAAATTTTACTTTACAGTAGATCTTGGAAAAAACTCAGGAACTTCAAATTGATACTTATTGTCTCTTCGTCTATTTTAAGGACACGTCGTATGTTTGCCAGCGTCTACAGAGACGAACTACAAAGATTAATGTCTAGTTTCGGCACCACAGCGCCACTTATTCCTAATTGTAAGGCGACCATGGAGAACTTACTTTGGTCCATCGTGGGCGGAAAGAACCTCCGGATGCATTTGTTGTCAATGAAGGATTAAGACAAGACGACACGTCTCATGCTACTTTTTTAACATCAGTCTTGAGAAAAATTTCCCAAATTCCATGTCCAACAACACTCGTTGACACTAAAGGGACGGTTTTTAAAAAGTCCGTTTAACTATACGCCGACAAGGTGGAGTGGTGCGTTTGTCAGCTTTGAGACGGAAGCCAAGGCGTCTAACGGTAAGTGCGAGACCACGTTAAAGCTGATTAAAAAAAATTACAAAACAATTGAGTAGTTAAGCCTTCTCTTGATGGACAACTGAACTTTTCTGAATCCAACTTGGGAGAAATGGGAGGACCATTCGGGCTGTTTATTAATATTGATGTAATCGGAAAATTCAAGGTCGAACGATTTCGATCGCAGGCTCGTGTAGGGCGATTGGGCAACAATGCTACGACTCGCAAAGTTAAATCAAACCCAGGAGCACGTTGTAGGAGAGGAAGATGAATCATCCAAGTGTTGAAAGATCTCAACAAGTTTGGCTTGCGAAACTGGAAATACCTAGAAAGGGACAGAGCTGGCTCGAGAAGTCTTTTGAATGAGGCCATGGTCGAACCTGAACTATAGCGCCACTCTAAGAAAAGGAGGATGAAGAAGAAGAAGAAGAGAAAGGAAAGTGAGAAGGGAGAAGAAGCTGTATACAGTGTATACTGTGCCTAGTAATTTCCCGAGAAATTGAATTGTTCTATCGTGATTCCTGTATTTAAAGAAGGTAATAAAAAGGAAGCTAGCAATTATAGACATATTTCATTGCTGTCCTCGTAATCAAAAATTTTTGAAAAAGCTGTAAAAATTAGAATATTACAATACCTGAAAAAAAATAAATTCTATCTATCTACTGAAGACGACGTTTTAGATTTTTGTTCTATCATTAATAAGGGTCTCGATAGTAAAATGTATCGATAGTAAAATGTGTTTGTAGACATAAGCAAAGCGTTCGATACTGCAGATCATAGCACGCTCCTCTACAAACTTCAATCGGCTGGTTTTCGAGGTTTCGCTTGTAATTGGTTTGAGTTTTACCTCAAGAACAGAACTCAAAAAGTTCAAGTTGAGAGAAGCTTCAGCGAATACAGGATTTCAAACATTGGTGTTCCACAACGTTCAGTCCTTGGTCCCATTCTTTTTCTCATCTACAGAGAGTTACTGTTCGAACTACCATTCCCTGGAAAAATAACAGCTTTCGCAGATGATCTTGGTCTAGCTTATAATTCATCTAGTGCATTGGATCTTTTAGCTGATTTGAATCAAGATGTCCATTAATTGCGGTTGTGGTTTGCTAAACATAAACTTTGCATGAGCAACAAAACTAAAGTTATGTACTTCTGCTTAAGAATGCGTGATGCTCCTGATTTGAAAATTGTTTTCCATGCCCAAAATTGTATAAAATACAAACTATCTCATTGTTCATGTAATGTTGGTCTCAATTCATTACTTAACGACCTAGTGCCTCTAGTCTGCAGTCCATACTGTTGTGAGATAGAAGCAGTAAATGATTTTAAGACCAGACTATGAGCTAGTCTTATCATATATCAGCTTTGGAGTAACATTTTAGATCGTCAGTTAAAAGTTTTTATAATCTCAGAACATTCTGTAATAACACAACACTTATAACAGCAAAACAAAACAGTATATTCCATTCGAAATTCCATTATGACATAAGCTGCTGGCGTGGGGCATACCAAACTAATATCAATCCTCTCTTTGTTTTGCAGAAATGTGCAATAAGAAAGATTTACGGTGCTAATCGGTTAACTCCTTCTATGGCTCTATTTAGGTTCTTACCGCCGTATTAATAAACGCGGAATAGCTGGGCTAAGTCTTATTCCATGGATTAAGTGGAAAATGCTTTGGCAAAAGATAATACAGTTCATGGAATAAGACTTAGCTCAGCTATTCCGCGTTTATTAATACGGCGGTTAATGTTTTACCTCTCAGGCATTTTTGGGGTGGCTATTGACAAAAGCCCAATTTCTGATGTTCGTACTATGCGAAGCTACTTTGAATGTCAAGTAATCGTCCCCCCTTTTCGTACTACTCGAGATCTTTAATACGGTTCCAGCAATTATTCGTACTGTTCGCTCATTGTCTTTATTTTTTTTTTAAAGTTGAAAACTGGCTTTTTGGATTTGACCACACTCAAATCGAGGTTTTGCTTTCCTATGTCTCTTGATAATGAACTTTTTATAAAGAATATTTCTTTTTTTTGTATATACCATTTTCTGTCTATCAGATTTGCACAAATATGTAATTTTGTTTTCATTTTAAAATTTTGCATTTGTTAAAACTAAAAATTTCAATTTTTCATCCAAGCATTAATCACCCCACACTCACAGAAAAATAGAATTATGTAAAATTCTAGTGGTATTTAATACTATTTTATTCTTAACACAAAATGTCGCTATAAGTAAAAAAAAAAAAATAGAAAAAATAAAAAAAAAGAAAATAAAAAATTGATTCTGAAAACCGTTGAGGTTCCATCTTTGACTATTCTTACTCCAAAAGCCACAACAACATTACCGTCTATAAATTAAAAAAAAGAAATGACTGACTTATGAAACCGTCCTTCACTGTTTTTCCCCTCTTTTCGTCTGTACTCCTCTTCTGTCGGTTCCTCCTTCGCTCTTAAACAAAATTCGCCCAATAAATCGTAATTAATTAATGTCTCGGAATCAGCGGTAGTGTCGGCCTCCTAGATTTGGCCTAATCATAGATTTAGAAAACCCCCCTCAAGTTCCACCCGTCATATGCCTCTGGTGGTACACATTCAACCTGTTGAACTGATATCGCATCGTAGCAATCAGTAACACAGAACTTCAGACTGAAGCATGTGGAATAAAAACTGTTACGGCAGCTTACAGCATCCTGTGCCAGGATAACATAGAAAAAACAAAATCTTACAAAAAAATGTCTGTCCGTCTGTCTGTTTGTCTGTTTATTTACCAGAGATACAAACCAACAACTTATGTTGCAATCGAATATATGTTTGTGTGTGTGTGTACATAAAAGTGGTGTTTGTGATTTGTAGTGTGGGGTTTTTGGGTTGATTTTAACGGTGTGATAACTGTCCGACTTCGAAATGAGATTAACGCGGGTGTATTCGAAATCTAACAACAGAGGTTTTTTTTCTTCAGATCGACTCTCGTTGACTTCGCGTGTGTTATAGCGGCTTACAGGTGGAAGTGTGGTAATTATTTCGCGTTTTAATTAATTTTCTTATCTCGCAGAGGGGAGGTGGGAGGTAGTGCACGCGTCGTTATAGCTGTTCGAGCCACTGCCGACTTATAAGCTTTGACTAGGTCAGTAGTTTTTAACACCATTTCGGGGCGGGAGATCAACTGTGTCAGGGTTGTGAAATTTGTTTGTACATTCGTGATTTTGAAAGTTGAACATTTCTGTAGTCTTTAATGCTCTTCTGACTGCTAACATGCTTGGTGCTAATCACGAACCAAAGAGGTGTCTCGCGTTGAAAATGTCTTGAGGAATTTGGGAGCAAGAAAAGCTTATGTTAACACTGATCTTGTCGATGTTTTTTAATGACTTTGCGATTTGTTGGTTAACTGATTTAAATGCGAAGACTCATGCACTGCCTTGCATCTCAGCTACAAGGACACAATTTGATCAAAACTTTCACAAGAGTCGCAAGTCGTAAAGGCACTTTAGGCTTTAAGAATTGAAGGAAGGTGAGAAGAGACAGCGGTATGTCAAAGCTAATGTATGACCTGTTTAATGGAGGTTTGTTCCGCCAAAGGCTCAAACTATCATCAAAATGGGGAGGACCGTGAGCTATTTCCGTTCTTTAAAGAGTTGTGGTGTAACGCGCAGTGGCGCAGTGCTCTTGATTGGAACAAACTTATGAAAATCTCATCCTTCATTGTCTGGTGTCTGCCACTTACAAAACGCCACTGCGCGATGCACCTTTACAATCCAAGGGAAAGGCAATCCACCTACATCAGGGCCTTTCACTTTTAGCCACCGAAGTGGTGGTGTTGTACCGAAATTACCAATTTTTTGTTTTTATTGATTTTGATTTTCCTTTCAGAAACGAAAACGGAACCAACTGTTTTCGCACATGAATTTTGTCCATAATGGTTACGAATGCGCGCGGTGAGGTCGTGTGGGTTCCTTCAAATCCCCAAAAAAGTACAAAGCGATTCCCTTTTCCCCAACAAAAAATAAAAAAGTTTAATAAATAAATACCTGCGCGCTCGTGTATAAGTTTATATAGCCAGCCACCAACAAACAGTAATAAAGTTTTGTATACCGAGTATACGCTCAGTGATTTTCATTGAATTCAAAATTTTTGATTTATTGTCATATGGACAGGCAAGAATTTACTGTCATGGATAATAAATAATTGAGCAAGCACACCGGGCCAAAAGGAGGCGCAGAAGAAGTGTCGTCTACCACAACACAAACAACCAGTGCCGAACGAAGACGTATGCTGTTTGTTTTTGGTTCACTCTGGAGGTGGTGGCTGTATATAGTATTTCAACTACTAGCTGCTGTTGCTGCTGGTCCTGTCGCTGGGACGCTTTTTTTCTTTGTAAAATTGCAGTATTCTCAGTGTAGTATACGAACTAAACTCTTTGGAAGCTTTCCTTGCATATGCGGTTTTACAAAAAATACAACAAAAAACCCCCAACCGGGTTAAGGGTTAAAATGTGGGAGTCACGATTTGTTGACGACGTCGTTGTGTCGTTATGTTATGTCTCTCTGATGGTGCTCTTTGTCGCTCCTCTCCTTGGTTGGTCTGGTTAACTTTATTATAATAATCAAATGATACACCAGTTAATAATATTACAATTTTGTTTTGATGCATTGTGCCGTTCGTCGGCGCGTTGTGTATATATCACAAACTCATTGAGTTGTTTTGATTTTGGTGGTTGGTGGTGCGGTTTCCGCATTTGGAGCGATGTTATGCGACCGACTGTGAAGGAGAACTAGGGAATGTCTTAAGGAAGTATGTCGTGCGGACATTAATCTTAAACTTTGTCAACCTGTTCACTTTTTATGGAAATGGAGTCTTCAAAAACCGCGCTGCGAACAGGTACGACCTAACATGGCATACATAGAGAGTTGGCTGAAGATTCAAGTGAGCCAGAGGTTGTTTCGGTTCGCCGATACAACAGCTGGTGATATTTTGTTGAGTTACAAAGGATTCAGTTCGTCGCATATAAAAAAGGGAACCAATTCTGAAATAACCTCACCAGATTGCATTGCATTTTCTGCAGGGTTTGAATCTTTGTTTGAACTTCTTCTTAGATCAGTTTTGATCTCACAAGAACAAGCTTTTCTGCCATTATAGTTTCCTGAAATAAGAAAGAAATTTACAATGCCGCAAACTTGAAAATTCAGCAAAAGGGAACCAAAAACTTCTTTGTTGGTGTGTGGTTTGAAGAGGTGTAGATGAAGACGGCTTTTTTCCCGCTTTTTTGGCATCCTATTAAAAAAAAAAAACCTCTGTGGGTTTCACCCAAAAGGACAAATGGCTACAGCTTTTTTTTGTATTTTTAGTTGATTTTAGAAATGGCTGCCATTTGGCCAAATCAAATTGTCGTTTTCCGGTATTGACTAAAAACAGAAAAACACAAAATGAAATGAGAAATGTTAACACAACCACCGAACAGCTTCTAACACAACACCGGCCTGAACCGTGAGTCAACCTTCTACCTTTCCCCATTGCACCTTCTACAACAACATATAATATAAACCAGGCAGTGGACTTGTCCTCCAGCACTCAAGAGTTAGGCTTCGTTCTGCAAACTGGCGGAACAAATACTCGTGATTCTTGATAAGAATCAGAACCAAGTTCAATTCAATTGGCATGGCTTTTTTTTGTTTCTTTTTGTTTTATGTACTTATTCCTGCCTCCCTCACTCTATTTCTCTCTCAGTTTGGTTGCGGTTGTTGTATGCCCTTGTCAGGAGAACCTATGCAGATTTTGTCTCATCGCGAATGTCCCAGTTCTGGAAACAAAAAAACAACAACCATCACCGATTCCCCAAGTAAAAGAATTGAAAGAATTGTGTTGCAGCAAATTGTTGCATCTCCTCCCAGAGGATTTACTCGGTCGATGATGATGATGATGATGAATTCCTCTCGAGTGTGAACAATTTTTCCAGCATCTCACTTCCTAATCAGGTGCAAGATGTCATACCTGACAACAGCACAGGAATGCTTGCACTACCACCACTGGTACGGTGGTTGGTTTGTTGGTCTGGTCATTCTCTCTCTCTAATTGGCTTCGATAGATTCCAAGATTTTCAATGAGTTACATCAGACTGTGTTTTGTGTATACGTAAGAACACCTGAGTGCCATAAACAGATGGTCTTCGGAAGACTATGAACTCTCTTGGGACCATATCGCACATCCTCTATCGATGAGTATTTTGGATGGTGTATATGTTCTCGTGGTGGTGAAGGGCAGAGCTTCCACTGAATACACGGCCGGCGAATGGCCCAAGTGGACAACGGCGACAGCTTAGGTAGAAAATTATCAGATGATTTGTTAAAGCAGTTCGCTAATGGTCATTTAGGTGATATTTTCCGCACCAGTAGTTTTCTCTGTGTGTGCGATATGATCCTTGTTATTAATTCTTTTGCGCCGGTGCACCTAAACGTTGTTGACAATTGTTCTTGTTCCATTGGGGGTCTTTTCATAGTGCTAGAGATGATCATCGGAAGGCAATACACGACCAATTAGGTAGTTTATTGGTAAACAAAAATGGTATTTTTCTCTGTGTGACTCTCAGTTCTAATATTTTTCCTGGGTAATGTAGGCCTTCTTATGCAGATGCAGGTATTACCGATGATCACAAGTGCTAATTGGGGGACTAATACCTTACCAATAAGGCAATTGTCTATACATCTAGTTTGAATGGAACAAGTTTAAAAGTACACCAACTTTGCTATAAGTGGTGAAATCTGGATCAGGAAGAAGATGTGTGTAGCTTTGCCGAAGCGTCATCATTGCAGGGACACTTCACTCGCTGTAATTAATGATACTATTTTTATACCAGGTTGCGTAAAAGTGCTTAAATTGAAAATAAAACCGTAGTCTACTGAAAAATATTGCACGTGGAACGTAAGATCTCTTAATGGATTACGTGCAGCTGAAGAACCAGTGGGCGTCCTGGACTGCTGCAAAGCAGACATAACCGCCATCCAAGAAGCGCGATGGAGTGAACCGGGCATAAAGAAGATGAAAAACTGCTTAATCTACTATGGCAATTGCTACAGACAACAGAAACAGCGCTTATTTGGGATTCGACAAACTACTTCGAAGTTATATCTGTCTATTGTAAGGTTTTGTGGAATTCGTCGATGTTCTCTGTTCTCGTTTGATGACAGCATGAACTTCATTTTTCCCTCATTGACCATTAATTCAATTTCGGGCGCTTTTGTCTGTTAAAGCAACTATGGGGCAGCGCATACTTCTTCCCATCACATGAAAGTCGTTTGGACAAGCGAGAAAAAGCACAAACTTTTGAGAGATTGGGCCTCTGGTGCTGATATTCGAGTTGTGCACCATCTTTTCAATTACGAGTGCGATGGCAAATGAAATGGAATTTCGAAAGACTACTTTCACATCAAAGGCCTCGGTGATATATTCACAGATCTTTTCGGAGCAGCATGATTTCTTTAAAATCATTTTCAATAGTCGTTTGAGTTTGTCGTACCCGTGGCGTGATGGTTAGCATGTTCGCCTGTGAAACCAGAGGTTCGTAGTTCGAATCCCAATAGAGACAAAAATGTTTCTCCACGGGTATCATCTTTCACGAGGAATTGGCAAAGTCCTCCGTTAGTAGATTCATTGCCATGAAAAGTGCTTTCTCGATTAGTAGTTGGGAATCGGCAGAAAATATTAGGCCTCTCCATTCACTCACAAGGCACCAGGCCCCGGGAAAAACACAGTAACCCCCGGGGCTCCTCGATCTGTTGTTTATTTATTTATTTTACTCGTACGAGTTTAACATGGCTGCCAAAAATGGATATGGCTCTGTAAAGCTCGTCTCTAGAAATACTGTCGTACGTAGCCGTAGCCTTGAAATAAAAAAGATGGTGTACATTGATATTGTTCTCCCGGTTTTTTTCTAAGATCTGCGTAATATGAAAATTTAGTAGATTGTCTATTTTAGTAGTCTAAAACCTAATTGATAGGGGCCTATCCAACTGACGTTGTGTTTAAGACAAGCATATATTAAACTTATTTCTCAATAATTGACGAAAATGCAAGGGTTTCCCTTTTTTTAGGACTGGGCATACGATCCTGACTTTCCATTCAGGCGCCCTTTCTTTCATGCTGATCAGCTGGTACATGCATCTTTTTAACTGATCTCCAGCTACCTTAAAAAAAGTTAAGGCTATCTGC
Organism: Melanostoma mellinum; assembly: GCA_914767635.1. Lineage (NCBI taxonomy): Eukaryota > Metazoa > Arthropoda > Insecta > Diptera > Syrphidae > Melanostoma > Melanostoma mellinum. Next base: position 23,403,262 of record OU612060.1, on the reverse strand, counting down.
ATGTGCTGCCTTACTTGGTTCAGTCTTACATAATGGCAAGCTTAGCTCTATAGGTTGGAACGACTTAAGACCTAGCTTTGCCAATTTGACTTCTAAGGTGGGTGAATGTCTAACAATTTATTATTTGCGTAAGATCAAAATTTATATATTCATTGGTTCCCACTAAGGAAACGATTGTCATTAAACGACTGAAGTGTTTCCTCCACGTGACGGTAGACAAATATTCTTGCTTTGTTCTTGTAGCTATTTGCCCATTCCACCTGAAAACAATTTTTTTCGGCGAAAAGACTAAATAATAAATTGGAGCTTAAATGCAGAAAAAATCTCGTAGAATTAAAACTACCTACTGCTGAATGATTGACAATGAACTCAATTTCAGTAACTGATCGCATCTGCATGGAAGCCCTGCAAATATCTCACTTCATTAGAACCCGGAATAGTTGGAATAGTGGGAGAGGAAACTGAGATCCTTGGGGTATCACAGTGGCTCCAACGATCATGACATGGTGATGACAAAGCCTTTGCTTACTGAAGTTATTCAAAATATAGCAAAAATTCCTGAAGTCTAGGGTTGAGGAGTTTTTGCTTAAACTTAATCATCTTCACAAGAATCGTTTTCATTGAGGTAATTTTTATCATTGAAGTCACTCCTTTTCTGTGAAACTTCAACAAAATAAATGCGTCACCAGGAGTTGGTCCTCATGCATGGGAGACACTGACTACATTATTAACTCGTTTGCCGGTGTCCACTATTGCATTATTCGTTAGCAATAACTTGGTGCACCATAGCAATCGCTGCTAAATGATTTATCTCAGATCTTAATAAATCATTTAAAATTCGCTGATAAAATTAATCAATGGCCACACTTTATAAGCCAATATCGATTGATATGCTAGTCGCGCGAGTGCCCATTAAGTAATAATTCCAGCTATCTACTCTTGGCGGCAGCAGCGGCGCACTGTAGTTAAGTTTTCAGTTATTTTTTTGTCGTGTTTTATTTTTTTACTTTTTTTTCCTAAAACCACGCTCTGACTGGGTTTTAATTCATGTCCAGGTCCAGTTGTCCCGTTCATGTGGTTGCTTGTCGCCATATTTGCAAAAATGGTGCCTGGAAGCAATCCGCACTTGAGTTCGAGCTTGGAGTAGGTATATCTACACAATTTAAAGTCCAGACAGACAGGACTTCCAGGTGATCAAGCGAGAACGCACTATCATCTATCTTTTGGTCAAACTAGTTTACTCTTGAGGGTGATTGCGTCGAAACGGGCGTTAACTAGTTTGCACCTCATGCACAAATGGCCCAAAGTGATGGTTATGGAGACCGTTTTTGTTTAATATATCTTTTTTTTTTTATTATTGTTGGTCAATTCGGAGATAATATATGATGGAGAATGACATATGGGACGGGCAAACTCTGGAAATAGTTGAAAGTTGGCTTTAGTTGGGGCTGTCATTAATTTTATGCATTGCGCTAAGTGTTAACGTTATTGACATATTCTCGGCCATAAGTGCACTGTTTGTTTGCTTTGCCGATTATGTTGGTTAAGTCAACTTTTATTGCAGCGATAATTACCGAGACTCATAAACTATTCACCAAAGAATTATGAGTGAGGTACTCTCAAATGTTTGACTAGTCTGCTACCAAAACTCTTTGCAGCTTAAATTTTAAAATTAATCATACTCAACTGTTGGGTGGGGACAATTAAACGCTCCCATCAACATTCATTCTGTGGCTGTTGCTCTACTTTATGAGTCGATCCAAAAATTCCATTGAACTTCTTCTTTACTGACCTAGTTCTTCGCGATTGGCACAACATCGATACTGTTCGATTATTTATTTGTATAGATACGATTTCCGTTTGTCGATAGCAATATTATGTGCTACTATACTTTGGCCTAAAATTACGAGTCACGATTCCCGTGTTCCTGCAAACGACAACACTTTTTCCTTTGTTGAACGCACTTGGAATACCTGCGCTGCGCCATACATCGCCACATGCTACCATCACCACCACACAACCCAAAACCAAATGGTTTTGAATTTTTGAATAACAGTGGACATGTCGTGGTGACCGCCTGAAGGTATGGCATGCAGATTTATTTGAACCCTTGGAGATTTTTTTTTGTTCCGAAAAAATCCATTGATTTGTGCGACTTTATGGGCATAATATTTGGGGATTCATTGGATGCGTTTTTTAATGGAAGCAGAGGGCAGGCAGCTTTTGGTTGCCTACAGGGCTTTTACTTTAGGTATGTCCTCACTATCGGAGACTTTACGCGTTTTGGCCACTTGTTCATCGGATCCAGATATGGGCATGTGATGGCGGTGGCGGACAGTGCTTGAAAGAGCGACAATTTATTAGCGATTGTCATCTGCAAGGTTTGTTTGTTCATATGGGTTTATCATATTATTACAGGAATGAAAAAAAAAAATATGCGAATGAAGAAAGCAAAAATATTAAAGTTTTTTGGGATCAGTTAAATAATTCAACTTTCAGTTGGAGCTACACGAAACAACTGAAGTGTCTTCTTTCGGTTTTTTATAAACATTTGGAGGGTGGGTACCACAGTGGTATAAGTGCTTTGAAAAAATATAAAATCGCAAACAATTGTGGAAATAAAAATGTTAAAGCCATCTTTGTGTCGATTAAATGCCTACCGTTGGTGGGGGCAATCTAGGAGCAGGACCACCAGTTAGCTTAAAACTGGAAACATGAATCTTTCGTACTTATAGAAACAAATCTAAAAACATTATTAAATAACAATCTTTTGAATCTAAGCCATGATACGGAAAATGCCTGAATGGAAAGAGAAATGTGGGTCTGTAGCGACAACCAAGCTGTGTTTAAGGTTTTATTCAAGCCAACTGGTGGTCCCATTCCTAGATAGCCCCCTGTAACTGTAAGGAATCAATCAACACAAAGGTTGCTTTGACAATTTTATTTCTACTAGTGTATGAGTTTAAGGATCCATCGCTTTTCCCCTTTTTTCAAAGTAATTTAATTTTTTATCATTTTAAAAAATTGAGGTTTGCCTTGCTCTGTACATGTCGAGGCATGTCTCTTATTCATGAATTGCTTACTTTCAGTAGTGTTTCGAAGTCCAATTTTGTTTATGGCAGTTCTGGCTTCATGCCATCTGAGGATGCTATCAGCTTTAAACCAACTAGTGGTTTTATACTTCCCGCACCAGAGGTTAAGAATCTATCAACGCTATGATAATTTAATATTTTTTAACTTGATGAAGGTATGTTGATGAAGCTTCAATGTTTCTGTGTCGGATTTTGTTTGTGGCAGTCACAGCTTTTAATTAAGTGGTGGTCCTTTATCGCCCCCACCAGCGGTGAGGACGCTATCAACCCTATGATACAACCTTCTTTGATATTAATCTGGATAAATGTTTAAGTTGATAAAACTGCAGTCCTCTCTCTGCATGTCCGATTTTGTTTACGGCATCTACAGCCTTTATTTCATTGGTGATCTTATATTGCCCCCACCAGCGGTGAGGAGTTTACCAACCCATTAAGATTACTTACTTTGATATTTTCATCTAAATGAATGTTTTATTTAATGAATCTTTAAGTCTTTCCTTTTTCAAAAATAAATCAATTCGTTTATTCAGAACTTCTGCTATAAACAAAACTGAAGACGTAAAGCAAAAGTCGGAAGGTACCTAGTTTCCGCTAAGGAAATTCCAATTCAATTTGTCCCTTATAAGACTGACAAGTAAAACCAAGATTCTTCCAATTGGATCTCTGTTAATCGATGTTACAACGTTTTGTCGTTGCCTCTACCATAATCCAGAGGACAAACTGCAAAATACCCAACCAACAAAAAATTTCATATAACTCAACTGCATTATACGACAAGCAAAACGAACAATTTTTTTTTTTCAAAAACATTACGAGTCATTTCGGACAATAAATTGTGTTTGAACCAAGTGCACTGCAGACAAACAGTCAAAACATAAACGTTACCCACAAACGCAATACAAAAAAACGTCAACACATTTTTTTCGCATTTTGTCTTTCGCTCAGAATCTGTTAATAGCCTTTTCGATGGGTTTGGCCTTCTTAGCTCTCGGTCAAGGAAATAAACGGATTCTTCCTCCTCCTCCTTAATATCTGGTTGTTTTTTTGTCAATTGTCTAAGCCATAAATAAGACGCAGAACTCGTGTGGTGGCGGCTTTAAAGAGAACTTGCGCAAACCATGTCTGTCTGGCAGCGCATAACGGCTCTCTGGTGGACTAAAACCAAAAATATTCGTAGGTTGGTGAACTTTCTGCGTTTGAAATCTGTTAATGCAGCAAAAGCATCCGCATGATCTGTTGCAACGAGAGCAGAAAAATCAGGAAAAGGAAAAATAATAATAACTGAAATCTTCGCGACCTTCTTTCGTTGTGGATTGGTCAATCGCAATTCGAATGACCTCCTGTTGACAAAGACTGAAGGTACCTTTGGGCATACTACACCGCAAAAGAGTGCAGCTGTTGTTTTTTGCCAAAAAAGATCTTAAAGAATTACTTAATTACACTCGAATTAAGGTTTGTGAATGTGCGAGCGAATGCCTCTTGTATCTCTATGGTCGCCTATAAGGTCCACCTGTGCTGCTGCGTGAATAAGCTTCAGACGAATGAGATTGGTGGCACAGCAGCAGATATTTTATCGCCTCAAGAAATGCAATGCGATCGTGTGTTGATTTATCGCGTTGTAATTGCATTCTTATTGCCACTGAATGCTGATTTTGTGTGATTCTGTGTGGAGATTTACTTAATCAACCGGATAAGGAGTTGATTGTGAGGCTTTCCTTACATTAATTTTGTTTTATTTTTGCTTCTGTCGCATGATTGGGATCTAAGGAGAGCGAGAGAGATAGTATCGGATTTCAATGCATCCGAGTGAAGCAAGTGGCATGGAATTGGAGAAATTCAAAGGGAAAGGTTTTGTTTGTGTCACAACAAAACACAAGGTGGAAATGTTAAAAGGGGATATTTGTAAGATGGCCAAGGTACACGATTGTGGGCCACCACTTAATGACCCCATTTGCACTTCACATAACATACGATCAGGAATTTCACCTGTGAGCATGTTAATAAGAACAGCACTTGAACTGCGGTCACGCGAAAACTTTGGCTTATGAGCCACTCCCAAAATCTGTTCTAAGATCAGACCAGAAGAGCTGTAAGCATTCTTCAAGAACCTCACAATGTTTCTAAAAGAGCAACTGAAAATGTTACCAAAACCATTCCAAATGTTTGGTTGGTAACTTTCATTGTAAGCCATCTTCCCCACACTAGAATAAATCTGGGCTTTTTCGATAACTGTCAAACAGCCAACAGAGCAACTCAAAGCTTCTCTGCCTGTTAACCCAGAGGCTCGTGTCTCGAATCCCAAATGAGGCAAAAATGTTTCTCCACCGGTATAGCCTTTCGCGAGGAATCGGCAAGGCAAGCCCTCCGTAAGTAAATTCATTGCCATGAAAAGTGCTTTCTTGATTTGTCCTTATGTAACCCGCAGAAAATTTTAGGTCCCCTTAATTGACTCACAAGGCGCTAGGCCCCGGGAGAAATGCGCTATGCATTGAAGCTCCTCGCTCTGTTGAGCCACCCTGCTTATTTTTTATTTTACTCAGAACTCCTATCAATCTTTTTTTAAAAACTGGATCTTCGCCACGTCTTCGTCGTTGATTCTTCTTCACTGAAACTGACTCATAGTCTGATCATCTTCATCGCTGTGTATGCTTCTTCGCTGAATAACTGGGTGTTAGATTTTTTCATCGCTAGGTCTACTGCGTCGCCAAATTTCAGTCTTAATGAGTGGATTATCTTTATCACTTTCACTTTTGCAGGGTTTTGTTCATCACTGCATCGTTCGACCAATTGAATTTACTTATCACTGATGTTTGAATCTTCTCAATAGCTGAATCATCGTCAACACTCTTCGTGTCTTGATGTTCCTCATCACTGAATGACCTTCGTTGGCGGTTCTCCTCATTGCTGGATCTTTGTCATCAATGGACCATTTTCATCGCTCGCTCTCATTTATAGCTGTGTATATTTCATCACTGAGTCATTCGTTTATTTTCGTTGCTGAATGCTTTTCGGCACTAGATATTTTTCATCGCAAAGTCTTCTTCTTCGCTATATCTCTACAATCGCCGGATTTTGTTCATCGCTGGATGTTTTCATCGCTAAGTGCTCCCGTTCACTGAGTTCTCTTTATCATTTTGTCGGCTTTACCGCATCAGCTTCTTTGTCAGTGGAGCATTTTCATCGCTGAATCTTTTTAATCACTAGGTCGTCTTAATCGCTGAATCTTCTAAATAACTGGATCTTCTTCATCAATAGATTCTAACTTTGTTGTCGGCGTAGAATCGTCATCGCTGTATTTTTTTGATAGCTGGCTCATCTTCGCCGTTGAATCTTCTTGGATAAAGGACTGAGAGCTCCGATCAATCCATTGTTTTCTGTTTTTTTTTTTTTCATTTTTCAGTTACGATGAGCAGAGCATCGTTATTAGTAACCTACCTGAATCTGGATATTTTTTTATTGTTGCTAAACCACACCTATTGCTGGTAGTTCAATCCGAAGGCATATTGGTGGACTAGTTTACCTATTTTCTCAATTTCACTTCCCTTAGAGAAATAGGCCCTAGTTGAACACTGAAGCTGCTTCGTCCTCTTTCCCTTGAAGTTTGGCATCCATCCTTAGTGCAGATTGTAGGTAGTTCAGAATGTTGGTTCTATTCTTTTACACCCTCCAATCTGATAGCTGCGTGTATGAGAGTCGTTCGAATTTAAAACGTAATGGTCCTGACCTAGTCTCCTGAGGTACTCATGATTTGTTTTGTCTCATTCCTGAATTACCAATAGTGTGTATTGGTTGAGCATGTTGGCGAACTTCTTGTAGGCCAAATCAATCCACACGAAACCAAAGTCCATCGCCATGTAGTAGCTTTTAGCAGATAAAATTTGATATAAATGGTCACTCGTTGTTTGCAGGTATAAGCCATTATTCAAGAAGCATTCTGCGCCATCAATCGTAATCACTTGATTCATGAGACAACACCTTCAACCTCTATTCACCAAATAACCAAACCATTCTCAATCTAACGTTTCATTATTCTTGGAAAACCACAATACAACTCTAAGTCTCTGTATAGTCGTCGTAACAAGTAACAATATAACACCAACATAACAACAGAAACCACAAGGAACTATTCAAAAAATTCCCATGTTCTCAAATGCCCTAAACAATCCAAATAACCCATCCGCGCATCCCATTATCACATTCCGAACAAAACGCACATTCAAAAGACCGATGAAATAAATCGGCCCGTTTACCGCCCGCCACTGGCCATAGCCATCATTTATAAGAACTTCTACCAGCTTATACATGCCATCGGTGTAAGTGTTGTTCTTTTTCTTCGTCTTCCTTTTTTTTGTTTTTCTTTGCAAACACGACAATACTCTCTACTTTAGCTGAATCGAATCTGAAGACCACTTCTGACGGATTCCTCATCGATCACCAGATCGAGCAGGGCGCGCACACCAATCAACGCCCTGGGAACGGAATCCACCTGTTTGTTCGTGTGCGGATCGTGGTCAGTGTAAATTGCCCCGCTCTAGAGTGATGGTGCATTGCATTCCAATAAAGGACGCCGCAAGCATCCCAATATTCCAAAGGCGATCAAAATAAAACACAAAAAAAGTAAAGCTGATGGTGCAGCATCATCAGAGCAGCGACTGGACATTGTATAAACGACGGGAATTCCTTAACCGTGCTCTTCAAGCATATATAATGGGATCGTAATAACACTTTGTTGGAACAATAACATATACCTGCCAATCATGGATGAAGCGTTGGAGATGGACGCGCTATTTGTTTAATTGGTTCGGAAAAAAGAAGAGCAGCTCTTTATACACTGCTGAGATGTCAGCAACGAGGAGGGAGCGATGAAGGCGAAGAAGTAAAAGAAGCCAAAGACTGCCCAGAGAAGACGATCATGTGTATATGGGTAATCATCATTTTTCTTCTTGGGAACAACGATGTAGACGGTGGAGTTTAGTTGTGTTTCTAGGAGAACAATAAAGGTGATCCGCATGATTGGAGGTGGTATAGAAGAAGCAGTTGGAAAGCCACACGGCCGGCCGTAGAACAAAAGACCCACCAATTCTCAGTAAAGAGCATAAGGTGAATTTCACCATTGTCGATGTTTTTTTATTTTTGCGCCTAGTGATGATAAGGAGCTTTCAAAGCTTTGGGAGAACTAGGGGCCTACTATTTTCTTTTCACTTGCATCAATAGGATTCAACTCTTGAAATTTTAAAAGACTAGAAGTAATTGCTTGCAAAAGGCTTCTTCAATTGAATACTACAGCAAAACAGAAATTCACATAGGAATACTCATAATTAAGCATCGACAACGTGCAGGCGACGACGCATAAAAACACTGCAGAAAGAACGCATTTGAAGATGCGTGCGCGTATATTTCTAAGTTCAAGTATCCACTTCCACTCTCATGCCGACGAGACTCTTGAATCTTTCATGGGCCAAAGTTATGCTTTGACGACGAGATGTAGAAGGAGTTGTGTGTTTGTATACTTTTTTTAAATATTATACATATTACGTATTTATTTGTGTGCTCGCACACACATATACCGCGATCGGGCAGACTATTGTTTGCTTAAGACCTCATCGTCAAATTGGAGGTCTCCTCTTGAATCTCGTTAGAGTGTATTATGAGATCATTAGGGAGGCAGCGACTATTGAATGGAATTGGGTGGATAAGGCGTGGGTTCTTCATTATGCGAAGCCATGGCGTACTCATGTGTGTGATGTGTATATTCAGTGCCAGATCGTCAGGTGATTGCGCACGATTTTAAAGATGATGGTACTTCAGTGCACCTGTTACTGGAGATAAAAATAAATCCACCAATTGGAAAAAAAAACATCATTAATGAAAAACAAAATGGAGAGTGTTTACCATTTTTCAGTGTTTAACATAAACGCAATAGATTCAACTTTGCGATGACATCTTTTGAAAAAGCTTTTTGTAAGTTTTCGGTGTCACAAAATTGACGTGTACTAATTTCGATGCAAGTAATTTGCACGATAGAGAGCACATCAATAACAACTATGAGACTGTGTGACTTTGAAACTTGGTGTTCCAATTGCAGTTTTTCGGTAAAACACATACAACATGGCGCTTTATGTTTTTTTAGGGTCTTTTTAAAAAAGGATTGACAGTTTTGAACCGCTCTTAGTCTTAGTAAGGTAGTAAGAGACTGAGTGTGTCCTGAAATCTAGCGAAAAGAGCATAATATCGAAAGAGTTTAGCACTCATTGACTTTCCTCGGGATAGCAAGACCAAGGAATTCAAATTCGATAAACTCTTCAGCGTTGAGCTAAGTAACAAAAAGGCATGGCAAGGTGAGGAAGAGACCTACTCAATGAAGACCCATGCAATAAAATGGTACACAGATGGCTCAAGAACAACTGAGGGAACTGGAGCAGGAATTTTTGGGCCAAGAGCAAAAATTTCAGTACCTATGGGAAGAATGTCAATCATATTCCAAGCAGAAGTCTATGCAATAGGCAAATGCGCGGAAGTAAACATTGACAGGAAATATAATTACAAACATATTGCAATAATGACGGACAGTCAAGCTGCAATTAAGGCCCTACGATCCTACACAATCTCCTCAAAACTTGTCAGCGAATGCATTGACAAATTGAACAAACTGGGCAGTAATAACAAGGTTACAATTTACTGGGTACCAGGACATGTAGGAATCATAGGCAAAGAACAGGCAGACGAACTGGCAAAGACAGGAGCCGGATTACCACTCACTGGACCGGAACCTTTTTGTGGAATAACAGAAAGCCACATTAAGAATGAAATCAAAAAGTTGGAGGAAGACAACAGAGCTAAACACTGGAATGACCTCCCCAAGATGCGCCAAGCCAAACTTCTACTTGGCACTTTCAACAAAAAACGTTACAAAGACGTAATAAAAATTAATAGAAACAATGTAAGAATGCTAGCCGGGTTTTTAACCGGACACTGCAGGCTAAGAAAACATCTAAAAGTACTAGGCATAGAGAGCGACGACCAATGCAGATATTGCAACGAACAGGAAGAATCTCCTGATCACCCCCTAGGTGACTGCGAAGCTCTAATACACCAAAGAAAGAAGTACCTAGGATCCTACTATGTAGAGGAGAGGGAGCTAAAACTCCTAAGCGTAACCCAGATACTAAGTTTCATCAAAGGAACTAATCTGGATGAAGTACTTTAATTAAGGAATACCACTTAAGAAGTAGGGGGTACAATAGATCTAAACAGGTCGAGGTACAATACAAAACCCCAATTTTCAATCATTCATTCATTCATAGTAAGGTAGTTGGTAGAGCTAAGTTAGCGCGCATATCAAGGGGTTATGACTACCCTTATAATGTTATAGAACACAGTGCTAGCATTTAGGAAAATAGGAGAGGATTTAATAGGAGACACCGATGCACATTGCTTTTGAACCCTTGCGAATCGTAATGCAGGGGAAATACAGAGCCAGGTAAAGCATTCCACATTCGGGTGGTGCGACTCAAATAAGAATCTCTATACTTGACTGTACGCCCGAAGTTCCTGGCGAGGCGAGTGTTGCGACTAAATTGTTTCAGGGGAGAAATGCAATTGGCTATTTCTCTAGAGCACTGCTTGTGAAAAAAGCGATAAAACAGAGTGAGACAGGTAACATTTCGACGATGTTCAAGAGAATCAATCAATTCTACGATTGAACTATCACATATCAATTTTAACGCTCTATTTTGTAGCCTGTCAAATAGGCGCAAATATGTTAGAGGAGCACCTGACCAGATATGTGAGTTATACTCCAGTTTTGGGCGGATGAGGGCCTTATAAATTGTAGCCAGATCAAAAGGGGTGAAGAACTTCCTGCATCGTCTTAAGATGCCTAAACATTTCGCAGCGTTTTTGGCGACTTCGAATGTGTGGTCATTCCAACGAAGATCATCGTTTACACACATACCCAGTACTGACAGCTTGCCCAAAACCCGCTCAATGATCTTTGAGTTTTTGGTCACTAACTTAATGGAATGGTAGCCTCAAGACATTGAATTTTACTCCCAACTAGGCGTCTGACTCAAAATTTTACTAAGCCTTAAACCTCTTCTTTGAACCTGCTCTTCGGCATCACATCCAACGCCCAACAGACAACACGTTCCCAGTTCCAAATCAAATTGGCTGATTTGATGGCTTGACTATGTTCCCTTTTTTATCTTGAGTCCTTCTTAAGAATTGTTCTTGCTAAAATTCACAGTTGAACATGTCTCTTTTCAAAAGAAAAAAAGCTGCTCTGACCCAAGGATACACTCAAACATGGCCAGATCTGGTCAATGAAATCCCATAAACATAACTTAAGCCCGAAACAACGAGAAGCAAAAAAAACTCTTTGAACTGTTTCCCAATCTGAATTCCTTCTAAGGCAGAAGCCGTCAAAAACAATTAACCTCACTGCGAACTTCTTGCAAACAATAACAAAACAGAACACTTTTTTTTTTGTCAAAATGTGTCGGTATTCTTTTTGCTGACAAGGCAATTCATTGGGTTTCTACCACAGAAATGATTTCGATTAAAGTGCGCAGGAATGTGACAAAACCCCGGAACCCAAAACAAATGAAACAACAAAATTGCAAACATCTCTCCTTCTTGGGGTTCCAAATTCAGTCTACATTCATTCGTTTAATATGTACGTGTGTGTGGGGGAGAAGCAAGGGACAGAATATCGATTCCATAACACAAATCAAGTTGAACAGGTTGTTCCATGAGTGATCCTTGCACAAATGGACCAAACATACTCAAATGGAGGTACCACCAGCAAGCAGCAATGTGCATCGATATCTTTGATGCAAATTGTTATGAGTCCCGAATGCCGCCGCCCGCCACTAAAGCATCGCCCGATCGAAATGTAAACTTTGCGTAGTGTTGCCATTTGAATGGAATTCTAATTTTTGTTTGCAGTACCACTTTTGATTGGGCGTTCTTTTCACTTCCTAAATGAAATCCTTTTGATATGGGAATGGTTTATCTCTGTCATAAAGAGCAACGTGAAATTTAAGCACAAACTACGAATATAACGTCAGGCTGGCAGTGCTGGCAGCACTTTCCGTCGCCCTCATTTATATGAACGGTCATACACACTTTTTTGTTCTGGAGGTAGTGTTTTATGGGGCACAATCTATCCCGAGCTAGTCTATTCAGCGTTTTGCTTTTACATAACCTCCAACATATCGCAACACGCATACACCCCAACCCCCAACATATGCCCCTCTCTCTGATGTCCAGGCGGACAAAACTTAGGTGATGTGGTGGATGTGTGTCGTTGTCGTCATCGTCGTTGTAGTCGGTCCCCGTACCGACAAAAGGTCCAATATAATGTTAATTTGGTTCTATGTGTGTCCGGACAAATATGAGTAATAAAATTTTGACATGCAAGAGAAATGTCACAACATAATTTTCGATCTATGAATCACACACACGAAGGGATATTTTGTTGCTGGTTGATGGCTGATGTTGTTGTTATACTGTTGCTAGGAAGTGATCTGGTTTAGTTGCGTTAGCGTTGTGTCTCTAGTCTCTACAGTTCGCTTTTATAGATTTTCTGGATCAGATTTAAATGGACGGGCACTTGACTGGTGCCTGAGAGTAGTTTGGTGTCTAAATGAATACGGCACATGGTGAGTTTTGAATATCTGGTGGTCCGAGTCGTTTGCGCTGGAAAAAGAAAGAAAAAAAAAAAATTGAAAACAACATACACGCAGTTAGAGTCTTTTCTGCCTCATTTAGTATGTTGGCAATGTTTTGTAAATTTTTAGTGATTCGAGCACATGCCGGTAACAAATTGGAGAACATTGGAATTGGCTGGAGGGTAGACTTAGGTCGAATGGTCTGGGCACATTTTTAATAGAATTCACGTTTAGTTAATCGAAGAAGGCCACATTTACAGTGTCAATGTTAATGTTAATGTCAATGCTAAAGTTAATGTTAATGTTAATGTTAATGTTAATGGTAATGGAAATGTTAATGTTAATGTCAATGTTAACATTAATGTTAATGTTGATGTTAATGTTAACATTAATGTTGATGTTGATATTAATGAATTTCATTGGAAGGTTGCTCAGCCTCAAGTTCTGTTTGATTTTTTTTATTCAGAATCATGAGAAAAATGTTCCAAATTAAATGTTACACCAAAGTTACCTATTAGAAGACGTCACGTCGCGTCGGTTTCGTGTGTTCTTCGAGATACAAGCTGCTTTCTTGTGAACATGCATCCTTCTAAGCCTATTTTTAAAATTGTAATGGAATCTCTTTAGCTAATCGCATCATTGTTTTCGTCTAAGCTTTTACAATTCGAGGGTAGCGAATACGGCAACCTATAATTTGGTGAAAAATGTCTTTAAAATCTTCTCAGTGTCAACGTTGTCTTTGAGGCTTTACTTTATTCAGTTCAAGAGAAAGGACTTTGCTTAAGCCATCTAACAATCATGCTTTCGAATATTTAAGCTGAGCGCTATGGAACTTGCTTGCCTCAACACTATCTTACAAAAGTGTTTCTTGGGTGGCCACCTTGTTTGAGTACCTGACAATCGGTCTGTTTATGTCTGCAGTTTGGATATCGAATTCAAATAAAACTCAATATAAATCACGATCAACCAGCGATTGTGTACATCAAAAAGGTTATCTTTAGCAAAATCCAAATCGTTTCCAATTCCACAAATAACGAGGCTGAACAAACACCTACCACCCAAAATCTCAGTAACCAAAATTGCATGAGAGCTGCTCCATCTTGTGTAGATCACAAAAAAAAAAAAAAAAAAATAGACTACCCTCACCATAGCACTATCAGTTTAATCACATTTTTATTGGACAGGAGCACATTTCCCCATTGGAAAATCTCCCGTTCAAGTGACACTGGCGCATGCTAGAAATCAAATAGCCCCCCATTTACCACACACGCAATGTGTCCCAGTCTCCTCTTCCTACCCCACTCGATTCGTTGTCTTATTCACAGAGCTGTGTGCGCAAACGCAACATCTTACCATGGCCAAGAGAGTGAGACTGCAGTTAATTTATCTAAATTGAATTAATAAACCATGTTCAACATTGTGTGGTCTTATTAATTTATTCATGGCTGATACCGGCAGTATGCTGCGCAGTCAATATTTGTTCACCATACGGAGTGCGGGAGAGAAGAAAAAGTAAAAAAAAAATTCATGAAAGATTTCTAATGACGTGGTACTGTATATGCTGCGGTGGTGGTTGAAGGTGCGCAATGGACAAATGGTTCCTGACTGCATGCGGAATAGCATGCAAACGATATGCAGGTAGGTATCTCAGGGTATGAGTTTCTATACCCCGCTTGCGACTTCTTATCTCAAAGCGGCGATTCCCATATCATACCGAAGTCCATATTGAACGGGATGCATAGTCTGGAGCATTGTTCAGGGCTGTGCTCAGTGCATGGGGAGCAAGGATGCTAGACGGAACTTAAATGATTTTGTTTTTGATGCCAATGGTCACCTCCGTCAAGCCTAAGAGAAGAACAAAAAGAAGGGGACTGTGACCGCCCTGAGTTTCTATGCTTGAAAGGGTTTGTTAACATGTTTGCCTGTTAACCCAGAGGTTCGTGGTTCGAATCCCAACAGAGGCAAAATGTTTTTCCACGGGTATCGCCTTTCGCGACAAATTGGCAACTCCTCCGTTAGTAAATTCATTGCCATGAAAAGCACTTCCTCGATTAACTGTTCTGAACCAGCAGAAAACTGTTTCGAGAAATTCGCTAGGCCCTGGGACTCTTCGCGCTGTTGCGCTACCCTATTTATTTATTTACTTCACCTCAAGGCGAATCAGAACCCCCTGCTACGGACCTGGTCTTCCTAGACGCTCTTTGATGGTGTACCCTCTCTACTTAAATACACAAAACAGCTCCAACGTATGAAGTAATAATACAAGTAGATACTTATACTTGCCTCAAGATTGTTTACACACAGAGACTTTTCCAATCCTAAAAACTTTGCTTAGTTACCCTAAATCTCCTACATCTACGGCTCTGATGGCTTACCCTGGGAAGTTTAAAAAAACAAATCCACAGAGCCAGTGCAGGATCGACCATACACCGCAAAGTGTTTCTTTTCCTTTGGAAGTAGGTAATGCACCTCATACTGCTCATATTTTCGTTGTTTTATCAAAAAATGTTGTCGTTAAATTTATGATACTGCCAAAGTGCTTATATGCCATTATTATGGACACGCAATGTCTTATGACATAAATTGTGACAAATTTTTGCAGAAAAAAAAAATTTAAAAATAAAAAAAAAACCAACTGTTCCGATAATTAATGGTCAATGATGGAGCCAGACAGCAGCAGTGGCGGCAGTTAGTTTTTCAATTTAAAAAAATGCAAGAGTTTTAACCACAGCATCACAGCAACAACAGCAGCAGCAAACGTTGAGAGGTGGTTATTGACTTGGTCTTGGACCTGGTTATCGCTTTTCATATAGAAAAGTCATCGTACTCTATCATTTGATTTTAATGTGCTACCGAATAGAGGTTATGATTGATCGTGGGTAGCTTAAAGTGGTTAAAAGATAAAACGATTTGTCGTCGCATTGATCGAGATGTTGAATTTGCTGCTTTGAGGGGTTAAGTGGTGATAAGATGACTGGTTTAGTGGTTTAGCGGATGGTTAATAAATTAAAATAGATGAGGAATTTCGAATTGTAGTGAACGTTTATGTTCTGGAATTTAAGTCGGTGCACATTTCGTTTTATGAGTCTAAACAGATTTCAGATCACATATTTTGCATGCGTACCTTGTGCCTTCAAATTGAGGATTGGCTTCACTATAGAGCAAAGCAAATGGTTAAGGCCAGCCATAAAAATAAAAAAATAAAAATGTTTCACTTATGTAAATAAAACTATTTCACAACTAAGTGCCATTAAGTAGTTTCTTTTTCAATCATAGGCTATTTTTACTGTGACATCTGTTTCCAGCTTTAAATCTTGACATGATTTCAGTGTCATACATCCACGGAGCGAAATAAGTCGGTTAAAATTTGAGCAAAGTTGGGAAATATTGAAAATTTATATGCTGCGTACTTCAAATAGTGCGTTTTTGAAGAAATTTCAATAATTTATCTGTCATCTTTGTGGTGCCAATTATGCACACCTCGAAGCCTTGGTTTGCCGTATTTGGACTCTTTTTTTTAAAGCCTCTCATACAAAAAGGGTGTGCAAACCCAACACTTTTAATCACCTTAAGGGATCAATCAGTACACTGGGTGATAATGAATAACACCAGCTTATTTCGGAGCATTTTTCCAACGTCTAACTAATTTACGAGTTGTGACCTGGTGGTAAGTCTTCAGGGAGTGAAATTGTTTGCATGGTCAGGAAGCTTTAATAAAACTCAAATTATAATTTGGTGAAATCTCTTAAAACATGAGTTCTACCGAGTAGATAAAACAGCTCTTGTCGAAGCTACATCTCACGACACTAATATGCCTTCATATCCCAGTTCGAATCCCAGAAACATTAATGAAAAAAAAAAAATATTTTTACTGCCTTTCGCCAGGAATTGGTAAGTCCTCTGAAATTGATTTCATCGCACTGAAAAGGGCTTATGCGATGAGTTGTACGCAGTCGGCAAAAAGGGTTAGAATTGTACTACAGTAGGGGAGCCCAGGATGCTAAATTTGCAATTACTAAAGCGTCATGGGGATTTATTGGATTGTGAAGTTTGTTCTAAAACGAAAAAGAGTGTATGGCAGTTTTCCATTTTAGTGAGGTGATGGGCGTGTTTCAGCTTTTAAAAATGTAAAAAAAAAAACAGTGAAATACTCGAGCGCGTCAGATATTCATAGAGTATACACTATACACGCTCTGTTTTTCTGATAACCGACAAATGTCTCAGTTAAATCTCTGACAATTTTAACTGGTTTTTTACTTTTAAATTTCTATAGCTTAGCGGCATTTCATGGGACCGCTATAACTGAAGATGTTTTTTTCTCGAAATTGAACGCTCTACAAAAATATTTGTAGTGGAAAAGTCGTTACTCATACCGGCCAGGTCGTACGGGCCACTAAAACAGATTTTTCCATAAAATTCTCGTTTTGTCGCAGTTATCTCGTAAATAACAAAAGCTACAGAAAAATTGTGAATTACAAACTTTTAGGGAATTTAGTTTTCTACAAAAAATGTCTTTTAGACCAATTGCTATTATCAATATTAACCGAGATATTAGTCATCATATATTAATACATTTTATTGACGATTTTACCTAAATCGCCCCAAAGGCCCAAGCAAAACGTCAGATTATATGTTTTCCGTAACCCTGATAGGATTACATTCAAAATAAAAAAAAAAATTAATCACGCTCGAGTATTTCAAAATGACAATTTTTTTACATCTTTGTGACTCGCCTACTTACTAAGGCCCCGCTCAAATTGTCAGATTATTGAAACATACACTCTTCTGGATGTAATCAACCTTTTATCTCTTAATCTGAAGCGCTCGAGTATTTCCGAGGATCGACTTTTTTTTACTAATCTGACGGGCCGCCCTCAATGAACGCCCCAACATTAAGGTTTCATATATGGTAGCAGTAAATTACAGGGTGCAAGGTTTTTCCCCATATGAATTTCTGACGCGCTCGAGTAACGCGCAAAATCCCTTCCAGGGCTACCCTACTACTAGGGGCTCTTCGCTCTATTTGGCCATCCTATCCTATTAATTAATTTATTTGATTCCGCATTTAATTACTGTATTACTGTATTGCACTAAATTCCCTTGCTTTCAAAGTAATGGAAACGTTGGCAAGTCACCCAGTTGTGAAAAAGTTTGAATAAAAAAAGCTTCTCAGTAACCAACAATATGGATTTCGCAACTTAAGGTGATCAAATCACTTACCTCACCGAAAAATAGAACTTTTTCACTATTTTTTGAAGTTATTGTTACTCTCGGTCAGGCTTTCCTATCAAAATTCTTTTGGTTATAGAAGTCTACTTCTAGATCGTTTAGTGCAAGTCGCGCAGGCGCTGGCTGTTTTCAAGTCTATTACTCACTTTATGAATTGAAGTGTGTTCCAAAGCTCCAGCTATCTTCCTTGTTTTTACAAACGATCTCTTGTCTAACACTTCTAATCCTCTAAATTGTTTGGCTGAAGACTCAGTCCTCAAACCCTCATAACGTAGGAGATGATTTAAATGCACAGTGCTGTCTTTTGTCAATAAAACTCAACTAACCTTTAACTGATACCTCAACGAAACATCAAAGCTATCAGTAATAGGTTTTGTGTGTAAGTAATGACCACATATATTTGGTCTACAAAGACGCTGTAAAATATTTTAATCTATTTAAACGACGAAGAAAGTTGTTTTCCCAGTTTTGGTATCCCGTCTTAGCTATATTCCATCTCCCAAGTAAAGAAATTGATATTCCAGCCGCTCAACACGAATGTGGAATGCATTATCCGGTCTTGTTTTTACACTTCTTCTGCAATTTTTTTTTTTTAATTTAATCGTCTCCTATAATGCAGTTGCTGTTGTAGAAAAGACACTCTTTAATAATTTGGTTATATCGAGCTGATTTTCATTACAAGCCGAGGTTAAAGGCCACTGTCCCCCTCAGAAGCCCTCAGAAACGTATACTTGTATTTGAATCGTAGTACTCCAGGGAAACCAAAATAAAACCGATTAAAAGGAACACCTTCTGCTTACTTCACATTCGAAACTCTTCAAAATCTCGAGTCATAACCACCATCTATCTCAGTGTGTTATCGATTTGAGCAACTGTTTTTTTTATGAAATTTTCAAAGTTAAGGATTTCATATTACTCGTAGGACAGATCTGAGATCAAATGTCAAGTAAAAGAAATAAGCTATTGGTTAATAGAATGATTGTCTACAATTGAACGTCATTAAGTACAATCAATACCCTGACCGCACTCTTGTACATACAATTCTGTCTCTTCCACTTACCACATTCTACTTATCTACTGATCGTGTATATAATTATGTAGACACCACTCCTAGGTACACTCATCTTCACTTAAACTCCACTAAAAAGTAGCATTTCCTTAAATTAATTTCAGACGGAAAAAGAAAATTAATTACAGACCCAACGCTTTATGCCAACCAGATGATCCCAAAGGTAACCTCCAAATCGTTACTTCCAAAATTATCTTTAAAATCTAAAATAGTACACATCCCAAGTATCCACTCCCCGATGATGAAGGGAGCACCTAACAGTAGTGAGATTGAAGAATGAAATTCTAAATTTCTTCCATAACAAGAATTTGATGTTTCCCATGACCTCATTTATTTTGAACATTCTTGTGGGAATTCTTCAATTTGTCCATTGCTTTATCCACCATAACTTTATCCTTGGCTCATCCTCGTCAAACCAAATATACACTAACAAAAAAGCGGAACACAAAAATCCCCATCAGCAACGAACAGGTTGCTGGCTGAAGAGTCCTTATGCTTATAAGGAAAAAAATCGAGCAATATTTCTCACGGAAATCGGGGATGAAGGTAAAAGGAGAGTTCATTGTACCGAAAAAATAAAAAACAGTGAAGCTATTCAAAACGCACACTATTCTAATGTCGGAGCCAGGATGCTTCCAGTGCAACAGGATGCGTTGGTTGTCTCACACAACAGTTTCTAAATTTGGCCACTCACTAGCGAGGTATTTCCAAACTTGTCTTCTACGCTGCTACAGCGACGACAACTCAGCAAAGACTTCCGAGTTCCGTGCGATCTGTGCTCTGAATTCCTCAACTCAACATGATTGCGGCAGAAAGAAAATTAAAAAAAAAAAGAATTTCAATGCCTGCAGGTGCATTCGGATGCCTTTTGTGAATTTATTCCATTTGCGTGTTCGCTCCCACAATGCCTGTCTTGCACTGCCTTTTCGATGTGTGTAGTCCAGTCTGACTGAACCATCTATCCCCGGGAAATCATTACAGGTTGGCAATTCCATGCGATCAATGATCGTGAGACAAAAAGAATTGAAAAATACAACAACAAAACAAAAAATAAAATAAAATTTCGAATACAAATTCAGACAGACAGATAGACAGGTACACCAATATGGGGCTGGGCCCACAGGAAGACTTTTTTGTGTGTACCTGCGTAGGCAGGTAGGTGGTTGGAATGGATGGTCGATGGTTTCACCGCGATCCCTATATGCAGATCATCGTGATCATCGTCGTTCAATGATAATCATGATCATGAATACGATTTTGGGATTTTTTAATCTGTGTTTTGTATTCATTCGGGTTATCATTTCCATTTTTGGGGAGAGCTCCACACAAAAACGGAATCACTCGGTAGGTAAAACGACAAAATCGGATTCAGTGTATGCCTTGGCTCATTCAGATTTGGGATCTTCCAAGCCCATACAAAATAAAAGAACATTTGGAGCTAACACATATGTGTGTTTGGTGGTGGTGGCAGTGGTTGTAAGGTTGTGTGACACACCTTCGAGAGGTTTTTGTGTCGCATCTCTCATGGAGCGGATGCTCTGCCTTGATGGGATGAGGTGGTTCTTCAATAAGCGCATAAATGCTCTGTGTGAACGATGAACGATGGAAGGGAAAATGTTTCTTATAAAAGGAGAGGAGGACAAAAGCCTTTTATTTAGACGTATCCGGTAATGTGACCTAGCACCTCAAAGGAACTAAGGAGTGTTTCATGTTGTATGGGCCTTGCAGTTGGTACACATGTTCTTTTGGATCTGTGCGAGGTGCAATGCAAAAAACCGAAAATGGAGTGGAGAGAGTTAAGGAAGCTGGGACTTTTTGTTCGTTCGATCATATTTTGGATACACGTGAACGTTATTGTATTGTGTTTCAGTTTTGGTGTCCTTTTTTTAGAGGAATCAGTTCGGTACTTTGTCTTCGGTTAGTTTGGTATGCACAGAATTCTCGATATGAACTCTCTGAAGATGTTAAGCACTCAATGCGTTGATATACCCACTACAAGTCCACTTCTGGACCCTTTTTCCTTACCCTTGATAAGTACTTATATTTCATCTCCTTAAACTTCCACATAATATTCATTCAAGGAACTCAGATCCCAAGATGAGTCGCATGAATCTTTTAAAAACTTGAAGCCTGAAAATGTTTCTATTTAAAAGACTACACTGTACACTTTCTTCGCATAAGCCCAAATCCAACTGCATTTGTGTACCATCGTCAAAACTAAACCAGAGCAACGCGACAACGGTCAGAACAGATGCCCAAACCACAAAATGTTGGTATACGCAGCTCTTCTCAAAGGATGTCCAAGTTTTTGGTGTCAGCATCATTAGTGCCAGGCTGTCGTCTTTTGTAAGAGCAATAATACACAATCGTCCACGGTATCACCAGTGAAAAATCATCAAGAAAACTGCAAATTGGCATTGAGCCAGCACCATTGCCAATAACCAACAACCACGCACCACCGCACACCATCATCACCGTTAATCATCATCTTCCATTATCATCGATATCACCACATTGCCCAAGAGCCTATAACGCGCACAGAGTGCGTTATTAATGCGTTATGAAGAGGCACCTTATTAGAGGGAGAGCGATTGGGAAGCCCGGTTAATACCTCCACTGATTGCTACCATTAAATTTCATATCAACCTCCTCCTGTTTGGTGTACCTGACAGCACGAAGGCTGGCTGACTGCGGATCCGGTGGAGACCAAAACCATATGCAAGAAGCAATGTGTCGTATACCTATGTATCGGATCCACGCATAAAACACGAAAATCTGATCCGCCATGAGGTTCGTTCGGTTCAGTTCAGTTCGTCTCTGTTAAATGGGGTACAAACTGTATGGATACGGATTGTGCGGAGTATAACGTGATAGTAGATGGTGGCTGCAACGATTCATTTTTACGGATGCTGTGTGAACTATTTTGTCTTTGTGGTGTCTCAAGTTCGTCTTTCTCTTATAGGAGCTGGTGGAAAGCACTGCAACTGCATATACCAAAGTGTAAAACAACCACATGCTATACAGGCCTGGGAAAAACAATATTGCCCCGAAATAGAGAACGATTTTTGTAGAATTGTTGCCGTTGTTTCTCTTCTCAATGTCGCCCATTTGTGGTTGAAGAATGCGTGCATCGAATCATATTCCATATGGTTGGAGAAAGAAGTGTCTCTGTTGCATTTTGTCAGGGTTAAACTTTCCTTCGTCTTTTCTTATTCTTCACCACCAACGACTCTAATATCTTGAATAGGCTTTCGCATTTTTAGAGTATGTATCTGCACAGAGTTTCATCATGACAATTGTTATTGTCGAGTTACTGTCTGATTTGCGTGTATATTGAACTTATAAATTTTTGTGTTCAATCGTACATTTGTAGCACTAATGAGATGATCGGATGGATTAATAAAATGAAGGAACAAGAGGATGTTGCTGATAGTGTATACTTTGAGCGCGTGTGTTTAACGATGGGGTAAGTAATCCATATTGCGATGGTGTCGCTTCGTTGATTGGAAAACTTATTATTGGTATCATTTACCGTTCGGTGATTTTGCGGTGGCTTGATATGAATATTTGTGTTCAGCCTTCAGCATTGAATATGTGTTTTCATTCATAGTGCATTACTATTTGAAAATGAGATGGAAGTTGTAGTGGCAAAGAAAAATAATCGGTGCATTGGAAGTGGGACACCAATATGCATACAAAGATCAGATTGGAAAGCCAAGAAAGTCGTCGTGTAAAAAAGAAGTAAATATATAAACAGTCTTAGAGGATGTGATGTGCTTTTGTCTCTAGAGCTGAGGTATGCTCGTCGGGTCCAGGGTCGACCAAACAAAACACGTAAAACTTTTGTTACGAAGATCCAATCCTTTTATTTGTCTTGAAGCTAGTCTAATATAATATTTATTTACCGCTATCACTAATGCTGGTGATCGGTGGTTCCAACGCTGGTAGATCCTTAGTCCTATGCTGGCAAAACGGTCATGAAATACGGGTTTTTAATCGCTGGTAAATCAACAGTCATATACTGGCATCAACAGGCAAATCCTGGCATCAACAGGCAAATACTAAAACCCAAAAGTCCTTTAGAGGCTATTGGGGGATTTGTGTTGGGTTGTCCAAGGAAACCTTGCTAAAATTGGGAATCTCTAGGCAGACTACGTACCCCTGGCCTGTACTCTAGATTGGTACTTTTCCAACTGACTTCCGTCTTCTCGTATTTTTTCAGGGTGCCTCATAAAGTTATCTACACCTAGTGCGTGTGAGTTCTATGGCGTGAGTGAAAAATATCATGTGAGATCATTGGTATGTGTTGTGTATTGGCTGGCGGTAAAAACTGCTACGATTAGTGAGGTTTGGAAAAGCTGCTTGCGTAGAACTCATAAGCCCTTGGGTTGAGCTTTATTCAGAGTACTTTTTATATCGAAACACATAAGCCTTACGGTATGTAAGCTCAAGGTTTCAGTATACGTTACGTTTTTTTAAATAAAAGACTTCTTGAACTTGCTTTGAGACTCTTTAAAGAACTTAACATAACAAACAAGCCAATGGTTCTTGAAACATCATGTTATACAGAGTACGTAAATTTCGCAAATAAAAATTCGTCATTCCGCATTTAAAAAAACCCAAAATTGAAAATTTCGCATTTATTTTGCAAAAAAATACAGTGTTAAAAACTCAATTAAAGGCTAGCATTGTTGTAATTTTGACATTTTTATCTTTCATTGTTGGCCTGCGATCAGTAACGACAATGTTTCAAACACTAAAGTATTTCCATATTTTCTCTCGGTATCAACACTTTTGACAGGGCAATTGAAACATTGAATAGCTGCTTTTGCAAAATCAGGGTAGCAAGATTTTGATGCCACTAAAACTTGCATTATTTCCACAGGAGCTTCTTGGCCGACCAACTGAAGTAATTGTCTGTGAAAACGAAAGCACCCGTCAATTTGTTCTTCTTGTGATACACTTTGAAAAACGGAATTTTTGCGAAGCTTTCCTCTATGAAATTTGAATTCACAGAAGAGGAGGGCATATTTGCTGGCTTCCGATGGACAAAATAATCTGCCAATATGCTTGAAGCACTCATTTTTTGGATTTTGCCCCATGTGTACCAACAACTCTTCAACTACGCAACAACTCGTGCCGTTTCTGTCTCTGTCAGTGCATCTGATCAACATTTGAAAGCGCGTAACTTAACAAGTGTGAAAGTATTTAATTTTCAAATCTCGAAAATGTAGATTTCGCTTTAATCTATTTCGTAAAAACGAAATTTACGTACCCCTAATTCATGTTCTATACTTCGAGGTTGCTTTACGTTACGGTAGGTTGCGTTGCGTATCATGGGCTAATTTTTTGTTATATAAGCTCACGTTTCTTAATGCAAGGCTAGGTAATAAAAGTTAGTTCCTCAACATAACGATATGGTTTTTGTATATAACAGAGTGTAGATGCTCAGTAGCAAACATTTAATGAAACTTTACGGCTTCGGCTTCGACCCCGTTAAGTGCGAGTGCTTTGTGTTCGCTTTGATCTCAAATTGTGATTTTATTGTTGTTTTTTTTTTTTTAACTGTCAAACCGTTTTTTTTTTTGGTTTTGAATTGGAGTAACGTTACGTTGTTTTGAACATGAACCAACGTAACATTGATGTCAAAAAGTCAGAAGAATCCGAAACACTAACGTTTAAAGCGGCTTTTCTTCTATATGTATGCAGTCATTGCATGTTTTCTAAAAACCAAGTGTTCGAAAGATTTCAAATACTTCTAACTGATTACACTACGTTACGTTGATAAAACGATTTGAAAGTTACTCAAATCGCAATCATTAGAAGTTGACAGGGAAACATTTTCAAAATCACTTCTGATAAGAGTAAATTACTCTCAAAATTGCTAGCGTAAGGTTCTTTAAAAGTCCTAGACGACTGCGGTTTTACGTAAGAGCGTAACGAATATTTTCTTTGTGATTGGAAAGTGTTTCAATGTGAGTGGACGGTAGGTTTGGTTCCAATGACGTGCCAAAACAGTTTCAGAAGATGTTCTCGATATCAGGAAACGAAACGTAATGTAACCTCATTTGGAAAAAAAAAAACTTCTAAGCAAACATCAATCACAATGCAAAAATTTTGAAATCAGACTAACAGCATTTTCAGTTACGCAATTACGTTTCGAAAATATTTTTGATTGAGAGAAGGATGAACTCTTCAAAGAAATTAATTTAGAATGGGATTACTTTAGCTAAGTTTAAGATTTTACGTAAATGTTACTTTCGTTACGTTACGAAAACTTATGCTATTAATTGGTGTAAGGTGCACAAAGAAAAAATCAGAATCGAAGAACAATTTTTTTCATACCATAAAAAGTCCCAGGTTCACCTCGACTGTTCTCAATCCAAAGCAACTGATGGTTTCATTCAATGGCAAGTCAGAATAGCACTAAATTTGTTTCCCATTGAGCATAGGTCTGATTGTATGAAGTTGATTTGCTCTCCAATTGCTGGCTATTGTTAGTTGCTTTGTTCATAATTCTCATTTCACCTTATATGGTTGTCCTTTAGGATATCTGTTACATAATCCCGAAACCGTTTTCAGGAAATAGATAAAACTCACATTTGGTGAAGTGACTTCCATAATTGCCCTCCAATTTAAGTGGATACTCCACTGTCCACTATACGGCTATTATTAACGACATACCTACGCACCCGCACATGAGCACAACTCTACATCCACTAGCAGCTCCAAATTGATACCCAGGGGTATTAAAAGCGGGACTCAATTACATCGTTATGATCCATAAATGTCATCGATGATGTTAAGGCCCATATTCGTATATATAATCCATGCCAATGATGCACTTGATCTATAGAACTGTTGCATAAACTTAAATAAAACAAAACAAAACTAAATATATGCGGAAAATAGAACAGAGGAGTTTCATAAGAGCCAGAGTAGAGACGATATACATCCCTTTGCCTGTGTGATGTATGATTTTAGACTTCATTTGCCAACAACGACGCACATAGTCCAAGACTATGATGTCGATCCTTCGAAGGCAAATCACTCACATGCACCAGAGTGCATCGCTTCGCCCATAGAACGCAACGGATAGAAAATTATGCGCCAGGAAATAACTTCACTCCCACTGGAGTACGTCCCAGGCATTAGGCACTAGGCAGTCGTCGCAGATCACTGCCAGAAGAAGGCATCATCTCATGCATCATATGCGAAAAAGAACTGCTGCTGTTGTTGTAGTCCCGTCTCGATCCATGGGCAATTGATATTATTACAAAATTGAATTATTTATGAATTCGAAGAAAGACGGAAACCCTCAGCAAATCCTCCTTTTTTTGTCTATCGCAATATGGTTGTGGCTCTTCACTTGAATCGAACGATACACCTCCCTTTTGGGTAAACAGCCTTATGACGGTCGGTGGTGGGCTAAATTCGTAGGTCTATCACAAAAACAATCATCTTTGGAGTCCTATATTTTTGCAGAAGAGATGGTGTGCAAATCATTCAGCTAGAGAGGCTTACAGTTTTCCACAATGACACTGATCGTTTTAGATTCTTTTTGCACCTTTTTTAGGAAATTGGCCAAAGAAGAGGTGTCTCAGAAAAACACTTGATGCGCCTACTTTGATTTTTGAAAACTGAAGTGGATTATGATTTTATGAATGATTTGCATACTCACAGATTCTAAAGAGTTCAAGAGGAGCTGTTACGAGTGAAAATGTAAACCGAGACTCTTTTTTGTTGTCGATCTTCACAAGGATAAGTCGCATGTGGTGCACCAAATGGTCTCCTTTCGGGCTCAAGACAGTTTGAAAATGGAAACTGCTATCGAAGTTCAACATTCAAATAAAAAACAACTTTTATATGGAGTAACCTATCATCATCTTATTTTGTAAGTAAATCCAAATTCCACCACATCTACTGCCTGCTCAAAAGTCAAACAATTTAAAAAGAAGAAGTCACCTCTACACAGTGAAGATCTATCCAAATCAAGGTCACTACTGCCACTGGTTCTGACCGAAGTCGAGATGATATCTATCTAAAGATGAGGATAGTCAACTCATCGAATCCGAAGTGCACAGCACATACCGCTGGATGATGAACATGACTAGCGAATCAACTAGCGCACTTGACTGAAGTGAAGCACACTTCAGTCCTCTGACTTGGTGTATTAGAAAAAATTCTCTTTGAATCTGGTCCAGCAGGCTGACATATATGCTTATGTCAAAAATAGCGACACAATGATGAGGATGGCCTATGCAGGCCGAGACTTTACTTCCCTCTAGTTGACGATGTCGGTATACCTGAGTCTAGTGCTTGTCTTAATTAGAATATTTATTGGTAATTGGAGTGCAAAATAGTTCAGGTGAAATTTATTATTACATTCGATGAGAGATGACTTGACTTGGCATGGCAAATAATTATTTATATCTGCATTTGGAACTGGCAACTTGGTCAAATGTGATGCGTGGTGATGTGTGGTTTTTTTTTACTTTTCCTTCAAGATGTGGTCACAATAACATGACCAACATCTTGAGTCGTCCACAATGTCTATTTGAGTGATCAAGTAGTTCAAAAGGAAAGTACATTTGGAGTTTATGATTTTTTTTTTTTTTTTTTTTTTTAATTCATTTTTTATTTGATTATCTTATATCTACTTACGCGCTAACAAAAATGTATAAAACTAGCTTATATAACAACTTAACTAACTTACTGACCCTAATCGGGTACTCTAAATCAATCAATATCTTAATGCTAATGCCTTTCGGCCTATAGATAACTTATATATTAATAATCTAGAGCTACAGTTTAAACTAAGAAAGTTTAAAAAACTTAGTTTTCTTGATCAATTATTTTTTGTTTTTCTTAAAAGTACTAAATAAAACTACTTAAATCTACTTAAAACTAGAGCAGCCACAGTAGCATTTTATGCTTTTTTTTTTTTTTTTGTTTTTGTATTTTATGATTTTTTTTTTTTAATTTTGTGTTTTGTGATTTTTTTTGGATTTTTGTGTTTTAAATTTTTTTTTGTTTTTGTTTATTTTTCGATTTTTTTGAATTTTTTATTTTGACGCCAATTTTTTTTTTTTTTTTTAAATTTTTGTGTATTTTACAATTTTTTTTTTGGGTTTTGATGCTGTTTTTTTTTTTGTTTTTGTTTTTTGTTTTAATTTTTTTTTTTTTTATTTTTTTATTTTTTTTTTATTTTTTTGTTTGCCACTGTGCCCACCCCCTATACCCTAAATCTTACACGCTAAACCTTTGCAAGCCAGCCATTGGCGACTCGCTATCTATTTCAATTTCAGTTTCGTGCTCAGACAACCACCAGAACATTTTCAGCGTTTTAACAACGTCACGACGATCGCGATCTGAGACCGCCCTACTGAACCGAAGAAGCTCTTCAACGTCTCCGCCTACTGCGGTGACATCTCGGTTATAAAGGAGCCGCCGTTCCACGGACTTCCGGCAGACGTGGTAGATTAGCGGAACTGCCAATCTGTCCTGTATCAGCCCTTTCATGTCAAAATAGAGGAAAGCTTCCGGTGGGACATATCCACTAAGACGCGTTTTCTCCATATATTCAATATTGGGGTAGTAAGCCCCAAAAATCAGACCATTGGTCGAGGCCATCGCTCTTGCAGTGTGACCACGAGTCAGTTTTATCATGAAGTTGTCGATCCTGTTTATTTGAGCCCCGTTGTAAAGGACCTCATTAGGATAATATTTTTTGTACTCCGACTCTGGTGTTCTGTGTAATCCAAGACAGGTACGCAGACACTGTCTCTCAAACACCCGAATCTTTTCCATTTGAGACGCTGTAGCATTGAACCACACAGGGCACCCATAGACAATCATTGGCCTTATGAGGGCCATGTAGCAAATCACCTTCACTCTGCTATCAAGTTGTCTGCTGTGAAACAGTCGCCTTGTCAGAGCAAAAGCTCCTCTAGCCCTGGCCAGAGCCGCATCCATATGTTTGTTAAAATATAGATACTGATCTAGCCAGAGGCCGAGGTATTTGACTACTACTTTGCTTGGCAGTGGGTGGCCATGTAGATCAACGATCACCAGCTTGCGCCAGTTCTTTCTCGTATCCCATGAGGCCCGAGCCAACGGGGTTCTAAACACAATTGTTTCTGATTTCTGAAAGTTGATTTTCAACTTCCAGTCATCGCAATATTGCTGGATCTTATCGAAGTCACTCTGCAAAAGTGTTCTGATGACTTCGATCTTTGGACCTGTTCTGTACGCAATGAGGTCATCAGCGTACGCTATAGCATGGTGAAGGGAACCAATTAGATCGCCGGTGAAAATGCTAAACAAAATAGGCGAATTCACCGCCCCCTGTTGTAGACCGTTCTGTATTTTAAAAGTTCTGGTAGAAGTTATATTGCAACTTTTCACAACAAACGTTCTACCATGAAGCATGTCATTTAGAATATATAGCAGTGGTTTACTCATGCCATACCTGATCAGCTTATAGAAAAGACCGTCTAACCAAACGGTATCGAATGCCTTCTCCAAGTCAACCAGACATGCACCCGTACACTGCTTTTTAGCTTTGTTCCATTGAATATCTGATACTAGTTTAGACGCGGCATGTATTGTATCATGGCCCGCCTTAAAACCGAACTGATTTTCTGGAATAATATGTTTGTCCTCAGCCCATGTGGACAGAGCTCTATTGAGAACTTTCTCGAATACCTTGCTGATACTCGGAAGAAGACTAATTGACCGGAGATTTGCTGGATTGGAACCATCCTTACCTTTTTTAAGGAGAGGATGGACCACTGCCTTCTTCCAACGCACTGGATAATATGCATTATTCAGCGCATTGTTGAACAACGTGGTGTATATGTCCACCGCTTCCGCAGGGAGGTTTCGCAGCACAACATTGGGTATGCCGTCGACTCCTGCTGACTTCTTTTTCTTTATTTTGTGAAAGATATCCAAGAGATCCATCTTAGAAACGAACAGGGTGTTATCCCCGTTTCGCTGGGCGATGACTGCATTTGCAGGTCGGTCGTCATTGAACCTAGTGAAACCAGGATTCTCGGATCGCCAATGCGAGATCTCGTCTCTAAGATAGAAGTGTCCAACGAAGGCTCTGTTCTCAAGGTCGTAATTCGGGCGAATGCACTCATTCACCTTATATACTCGCTCGAAAACAGCACCCACAGTCTCTACCTTCTCCTGAGCATCTTCCACTATAAAGTGGTCATCATCCAAAATGGCGTCATCTGGATCTATTCCTAATGTCAGAAGTAAGTCTTTGTTCTCTGTCGTCCTTTGGAGTTTAATACCCTGAAGATCATTTTGATCTTTTCTCCTAAAGATTTTGTTTATTTCCGGAAACATACTCGGGTTGTTGGACTGTACAGCCCGAATTTTATTGTTCCAGAAACACGAAATGGAAATTCTATAGTTTTCTTTAATAAGTTGTTGGAGATTTTTGATCTGTGACCTCAGAGTTCTAATCTCCAAATCGTGTCGGTCAGTAAACCTCCTGTGCAAGAGTTTGAGTCTCGACAGGAGTCTACTTTTTTGTTTGTAGAGTGCGTCGATTGTCGCGTTTCTGTACATGTTCGTTGAGTCATGTTGCCTATATTTAGGAATTGTCCTGTCCATTGTTCTACGGATTGCATCCTCCATACTTTGCAGGTATGCATCGATCTCAACGTTCGACAGATTCCTGTTGCATGGCGGCGCAATACCGTTCGAACGAATTTCCCTTGATACAGCACCGGAAAAGCGCGGCCAACGTGTCTTACCGTAGTTGTAAGAGTGCGTCGGCACGTACTCCTCTAGTTCCACAAGGTCGTTCGGAAGCAGTATGACGGCGGCAAGTCCACAGTGGTCACTGTCGTACTCAACCGTCGTCAAACAATTTTTCGTCCGTCGAAGAATGTCGTCGGTTAGTTTAAGTCTTGAGTCTAAAAGTAATAGATCCAAATATGAGCCACTTCGAGGATATGAAGGCCTGTCAGTAGCCAGCAGATCGACTTTACACTCAATACTGTGAAGCCCCAGCCAATTGAATAGCTGGGTCCCCCTTGGATTGGCTAATTGATTTCCCCAATCTTGGTGTTTAGCATTGTAATCACCGGCCAAAAGGAAATAGTTTTCATCCGAATTCAGTTTCAGACTTCGAAAAAGTGTTTCGAGCTCTGTTATAAAACATGAATTTTGAGAAGCCTCCGGCGCATAGATCGCGATCACATACAACCGCCTCCCCTGTTGGAGAGGGATGCATACGATACACGCTTCAAGCAACTGGAATCGGCGTACTTCACCACTATATATAACTTTATGAACAATGCCCTTACGTATGAAGATCGCAACCCCACCCGCGAAAGTCGAGTTGGGTCGGTCCCTCCTTACGATAATGTAATTATTATTCGTCAAATTGTGATGCTGGTTTAGCCTAGTTTCGCTAACCATACATACATCGGGACGTTGGTCTTTTAACAACTCAGAAAAGTTGGCTCGTCGTTCTACCCTAACTAGCGAATTCACATTCACGGCTAGGATCTTAAAAGGCCTCTCCGACAGCGCGCCCGTTAACCTGAAAATTGCGCAAGCGTAGGCATTGCACGGTAGATCACATCCACCCTACGCGCCTGCTCACTTATTTGCCGTAATAGTTCGTTCATTTGTGCCTGTATTGCACGCAGAACGACTATCAACTCTGACTCCCCAGCAGCAACACTGGGCACAGATGGCTGTGCGGCTGCTTCCTGAGGAGGTTGTACCGTACTTCCACGTCCCCTCGCCATTTGGGCGTAAGAGATTTGTGGATTGACGGTCCTTGGAATCGGTCCAGCTGTAAGCCTTCTCTCTTCCACGGTTGCTGTGTGAGCTGCTTTTATTGATTTTTTTATCGTTTGGTAGCGAGGACATCCCCGATAGTTAGCAGGGTGCCCATCTCTGCCGCACATAACGCATTTTAGCAGGGTCTTATCTTCGACCCTGGCTTCACCGAGCTTACACTCCTTTTCTTTGTGGTTCTCCCCACACTTCACGCATCTCGACTGCATTTGGCAGTTGAAAGCGGAGTGGCCGAACCTTTGGCAACGAAGACATTGGAGAATGTCACCGTGCCTATTTAATTTTTCCCACTTGACGATCTGGAAGTCCAGGATGGAGATGCTCCTTAGACTTTCCAGTCGACTTTTGGGTGAAAGAGTGACTAAGAACATCGGCAATAGCCGCTTCTCACGTCTAGCCTTGGCCGTGGTGAACGACTTGACCCCGATAAACTCGAGATCGTCGCCCGCCAACCTGCGGAGTTCCGCTAAGAGCTCCTCTGGAACAGAGGTTGGTTCTACCCCTTTTAAAAGAACAGTTTGCGGTTTCTCCTCTTTGGGAGTAAAGCTAAAATGTTCTGTGGTTGTCGCTTCTAATATTTTTCTAACTAAATGATACTGATTCACTGTATTGCAGTGAATAGCATGCCTATCGTTACCTAAACGTTTTATTTTGAAATTGTCACCAATAGCGGACTTACATAAATTTATTGTGTCCTTCATCTCCATATTTAGGGTGTTGATAGGGGGCACTCTACACTTCTTAGGTTGTTGTGGCTTCTTTGGCGTTTGTTGTTGCTCTGTTGGCTGCTGCTGTTGTTCTTTCTGATTCTTCTGCTGCTGCTTGTCCTGCTGCGAGATCGTTGGCGCTGCTTTTGTAGCCGCAGTCCCCCGTTGCTGCTTGTTTGCAGTTTCGTTTTTAGCTGCAGTCTTCGCTGCGGTCCCACGTTGCTGCATGGGTGTAGTTTTATCGGCTGCAGATTTTTTTGCTGCAGCTTCCCTCTGTTCTTGGGGCGTCGTCTGGGTGGTAGCTTTTGGCGGCGACTGTAATTTTGGCTCGTAGGTTTTCTGTCTACGAGCCTCTTGTTTTTGTTTTATGTGTTCAATCTCCCTCTCGTATTTTTTTATTGTTTCAAAGAGGGAGTCAATTTTTGCTGTTTCTTCAGCTTCCTCTTTTTCCTCCTCGGTCAGGTGGTCAGTGAGGTCAGAGAAACGGTTGCCATTCCCTGTATAGTGTCCCTCTCCGCCTTCCGATTCATATGATATCTCCTCTTCTGGAGTCTCACCATCAGTGTCCGTAGACATGTCGCTTTTTTCCGTTGTTGTTTTTGTTGTTGCTGTTGCTATCGCTTGCCGTTTGCGATGAACTGGCTTAGGTTCTGGTTTCAACCGCTGCCTCCTCTTCTTTGCCGTTGGTTTGGCAACATCCGATGTGGATGGAACCGTTTGGTCCATCACGCCACCGTCGTCGTCTTTCTTCTCTTTTTTTTAAATAACTTTAAAAATAAAAATGCACTTTGGCTCTGGGTGGATTCGAACCTGTGACCTCTGGAACCACTGCTTGCCGGCTTACTCACTCGGCTAAGCCCCTTGTTGATTTTGCACTACTTTAATAAATACTAATGCACAACCGAATTTTATTTTTAAATTCTGCTAAAGCCGTCAATGCGTACACTTGCTTCCGCAGTCAGAGAACGACTGGAGTTTATGATTGTTTGTTTGGCGCGTGTTCACTGGAGTGAATAATGTCCTGTAAGATAGAGAAAGTGGATTATATGTCGAGAGATCTCTAGAGTTCCTTGAAAGTATTGTTAGAGACATTTTGAGGTTGTCCGATGGGGGATAGGTTCACTTTGAATTATTTCCGCTGCAATTGGTTTGAAAAGATACAGAAACGTTTACATTCAGATGGGGCCCTCAGTTTCCGTGGAATTGGATACGCTATCCCTTGGGTCGTGAAATTGACAAGTGCGTTGAGCGAGCTGCTGTTATGGGAGTATCTATTATTTGTTCAATCAGATGGAGTTACCGTTATACCTGTTTGACTATACCTACTGTTAGTGGTCAATGGAGTTTTTTTTTATATAAATTCCCTTTGACTTATCCAGAGGCACTGGCTGAGTCTTGGTTTTGTTATCTGACACTTGTATATGCCTCATATGAATTCAAGTGGCATGACAGTTGGTTACGTCCGAAAATAATTACTATACTTCTCTGGACATTCTTTTGAACTATTGGAAAGCGGTCGTATGCATTTGGAAGCTTTCTCTGGCATTGTTATATACGTATTCATCCATCTTCTCCGCCACTGGGCATTTTGACTATAGACTTTACTGTTACACGGTGGCATATGTCAGAAGGCCATCAGAAGCAATTGGACCTGCACATTGATTTAAAAATCTTTTATTTTGGATCTCATATAAACGAAACCGAGAAGAATGAACTTTCAATGACAATGCTGTTTGGGCAAGGAACACTATGTTCTTCGAAGCCATCAGCAAAATAGAAAATTTATAAAAGATTGAAGCCGACAAAGGAGAACAGATCTGCACAAATGACTTTCAAATTTGAACTAGAATCTATGGAGTTGTTGTGATCTATTTGAAAAATATATTTTGTTTTGTCAATTGGCTTCAATAAACGACAGGTATTTTGCATTAGAGTCTGAAACCCAATTGATTTGCTTGTTAAATGGTCAATTAGAGAGTTGTTTTCACGGCGAAATGTTTTGTTGGAGCTATTTCAGCTCAAGGCGATGGTTTTTATTGTGTGAATTACTCGTATTGGTTCGTTGTTTTCTTATTCAGACGGAATTTGAAATGGGAATATAGCTGGATTTGGGAGCCAAAGGAATAAAATTTAAATTCGAATTCAGAACAAAATTAGTCTGCCAAGCAAAGTATGTCCAGTTTCCGGGCGAGCTATCTCTGTTGCCTGTGCATGTGTGCTTGTTAGGTGAAAGTTCCAGGTTCCAATTCCATAAACATAAAATTGTTCTTCCACGAGGAATTGCGAACTTTTCGAAAGTAATTACACTGCCATGAAAAGAGCTGCCCCACCTATCCGTCCGGAGTCAGCAAAAAATTGTAGGTTCCTAAAAGACGATAAGATCCGACCCGAGCTCTTCTTCAAGCTCTGCTTCGTCACCATATTTATTATCTCTTGTTTTACTTATAGCCTCTCCTCCGATTTTAATTTCATCGCCATGAAAATTGTTCGGAGAAGGCAACAAATTGCAAGTCCCCTCCATTCCTGTTGAAGTATGGTTGTGGGAATTGCGGCAGTCTATTTAACTATTTATTGATTTATTTTCCGAACTCGCTGGTGTAGACATTTTTTCGGGCTCGATGCACAATTTATAAGACAAAGAACATCCTCCTTTCGGTGTACTATTGGCAGTATGTTTTGAAAGATTAAATGGTCGTAATCTGGCGAATACTTGTGCTCTTTGGCCAGCTTTCAAGCAGACATACTGTTTTCTATCCACACGCACACATCGTTTTCATAGATAAGAAGAAGCATGTATTTTTTTTCGAAACCATTCACTAGAGGGAATGAACTCCTCTACCTTTAGTAAAAAGTCTAACCCTGTTTTTTTTTTTTCATTGCGATTCAGTATCGCTTCAGATTCACACGAGCTTTGTTGGTATGCATATATTAGATATGATTCTCTGTCATACGATACTAATTGGTGCCTGTCGATCAAACTCCTGAGCTATTTCTAAGCTATTGTGAAAATCTAGTGAATTGTAGAGATTCATGACCTAAAGCAGTGTGGATAAGGAACTATAAGATGATTTACGTGGGGCATCACATATTCATGGGTTCAGTTATATAAGCCCATTCAAAGGCGCTTAATACCTAATACGTAATCAGGCTTCGGTCGCATTACTTTATATTAGAAGAAACTAAAGAACATGTTTATTATGTAATGTTGGTCTCTGAATTCATTACTTTATGACCTAGAGGCAAACTGCAGTCCAAACTGTTTTCAGATAGAAGCAGTAAATGATTGCAAGTACCTTGGGATTGTGTTTGACCGGACTATGAGCTGGTCTAATCATATATCGGCTTTGAACCAGTATTTTAGATCGTCAGTTAGAAGTTTTTATCATCTCAGAAAATTCTGTAATAACACAACACTTAAGATAGCTTTTTTTGGAATATTCGATTCAAAACTCCAGTATGGCATAAGCTGCTGGGGTGGGGCATACCAAACTAATATCAATCCTTTCCATGTTTTGCAGAAATGTGCAATGAGAAGGATTTACGGTGCTAATCGGTTAACTCCTTCTATGGCTCTATTTAGGTCCTTAAATGTTTTACCTCTCTGGCATCTTTATTATTACAAAACATCTAAAATATTTTTTAAGAGGGATGGCTATTTACAAAGCCCAATTTCTAATATTCGTACCATGCGAAGCAACTTCGAATGTCAAGTAATCGTCCTCTCTTTTCGTACTACTCATCTCAGAAACTTCTTCTCCATTGTGTCTTGCAAGCTCTTTAATACGTTTCTAGCAATTATTCGTACTGTTCGCTCATTGTCTTTATTTTAAAAAAAAGTTAAGAACTGGCTTTTTGGATTTGACCACACTCAAATCAAGGTTTTGCTTTCCTATGTCTCTTGATATTGAACTATTTATGAAGAATATTTCTTTCAATTGTATACCTATACCTTTTTCTGTCTATCAGATTTTGCACAAATATGTAAATTTGTTTTCATTTTAAAATTCTGCATTTGTTAAAAACTAAAAATTCTAATTTTTCATTGAAGAATTAATCACCCCACACTCACAGAAAAATAGAATTATGTAAAATGTAAGTGGTATTTAATACTACTTTATTCAAAACACAAAATGTCACCATAAATAAAATAAATAATAAAATTTACTCACGTGTTACGAGTGGAGTGTAATTGAATTATCAGTACATAATCATGTGTGCTTAGTATTACACTTGTATTTAAAAATCAAACGTCTGTACGTGTAAATAATTTTTTTTACATGTATAGTTAGGCTCAAGCTTTCAACAGTCTTGTTAAATTTGTCTATACTCTATACATTGCTCATCAGTAACGTCAAAGAATATCTTTCCCGAAAGTGTGCAGGGCTGTAGACCCCACTGTGCCGTTGCGGTAAAAAAGAGCTCTAACTAAAAAAATACACGTGTTGAAAAATTCAAAACACATTTCGAAAATTGACGAATAGAAAAAAAGGCGGGAGTTGTAATTCTTACGAAAATAACGAAGCATGTAAACATTCCAGGAAGCTGTGAGATAGATGAACTCACCAAAAATGGAGTGCAAATCTCACCGGAATGGGAGAGTATCCCGGAATACCAATCTCTACTACTTACAATTTACAAACTCTTGCTTATGCAAGACGTGTTATGACAAACCTGGTGGTTCGACGCCTACTGCAACTAAGCAAATCTATGTCAACCAGGATCTTAAGAGATCCTGTGACTTCATCTTCCTCAACAGAAAGCAGATAAGTGCCACGATAAGTGTCATTTCTTAACTTATTACCTGCTTACTTACATCTAGCTAGACTTGAAATCACCTCAAACGATTTTTACGTAAACTGTATAGCTAAGGCCCAGTTGGAAACTCTTCATAACTTTCTCTGTTTATGTCCCGTCCAAACTTGAAGAAGTGTGATGCGATCAGCTGCCTTCACGCTAAGCCTAAGCTTAATATTGGTTGAACTTATTAAAAAACGTCACGTGAAACTGATGATGTTGCAGACATAAAGTTTTTGCAACACCATAAGGATCGAGGCACCAAGGTCGAACTCATCTGCGATAAGGCAACTAGCTTGAGGTATATGTACGTCTGCTGGGAGTAGAAATTTCAGTCCGTAGGCTGTAGATCGAAACAATTAATAAAGCATAGATCTTGGAGCACCATGATTTGTAATGCCAACCAAAGCGAAGTAGTTTAGGAATTTCTTTTTCTTGCGCAAATAAACAGATTTTGTCCTTTATTGCCTTTCTTAGGCTGCATAGCTTTTTTGAGCATACATAGACCCTTGCTAACTACTTACTTGCAAATTTAACTAACGAAAAAAGAAGAAACGAATTCCCAAAAGGTTGCAAAGATCGTGTTAGTGAAGTGTAACTTCAAAAGTAGTTTAGCAACCGTCGTCTCTTCAGTCGCACTTACAATCAAATTTAATTATATCATTCTATGCAAGGAAATTCTGACACTGTAAAGAAAAAGTGTGTGGTGCCCGTAGTGTAATGGTTAGCATGTAACGTGGGAGGTTTGTTTTTCAAATCCCAAGAGGAAAACATAGATGCTTTTCCACGTGTAGGTATAGCCTTCGGGAGGAATTGGCAGGTCTTCCAATAGTAAATTTACTGTCATAAAATGTGCGCTATCCTGTTTATTTTATGTGAAGAAATAGCAATTGGTACCCTTGGTGTGATAGTTAGCATGCTTACCTGCTACGCGGAAGGTTCTTGATTCGAATCCCAATATAGAATTCAAAAATTTTTTTCCACCGGTATCGCCTTTCGTGAGAATTTGGCAGGCTTTCCGTTAATGAACTCACTGTCATGAAAAGCGCTTCCTCGATTAGTAGTTTGGAGTCGGCAGAAAACTGTAGGTCCCATCCATTCCCTCACAAGATCTGTTTGTGAGAAATGCGCTAGTCCCCGGGGCACCCAACTCTGTTGCGCCACCCTATTTAGTTATTTATTTATTTATAAAAAGCCAGACGAAAGAGTTGGAACTTTTGTTTGTCGTTCAATAGATATGATGCAGAGCCTGAAATACTTACATAGTTCTTGAAATATATCAAGAGAATATACTTTTTCTCGCCTTGGGCATCTCAATAAATATTGAAACTTGACAAAAAAAAAGCAAATGACTACGGATCCTCGAGAAAGTTTTCCAACTCCAATTTTTCTCTGTTCTAAAACAGGTTGCTGACGTCAGCGATAAGCTATTCCTTTCACGATTGCAGCAGCACTTTTAATGGGCAAAAGTTTTCAAAATGGCATTATTTTCTCCGATTTTAACTTTCCTCTCTATACGAGGTAATAATCTCCCCCTATACGTTAGGTTGGGTTAATCATCTTTGAATCTCTAATGACTTATTGAAGATCACAAAGCTCTAATGAAAAAACTATACAATTAAAGCTTAAAAGTTACTGACTCAGAAGGCTCAATAACTACACCAAATGAGTGCCCAATATTCGATTCTCCAAAAGATGCTTCCTCAAACGTAGGTTGGTACCTGATCTACACTACGGAGGGCAGTTTATCAAAATTAGATTTCTTAAGCTCAATGAATATAAAACCTAACCAAAAGAATTCCTTCAATCCAAGGTAATTGACCTAAGCTCGTCACTGAGTCTCCCAGAGCGATCAACCGTTATTATTCTCCCATCAGACATTAATCAACATTCATTGCTCTGGTTCTATTATTTTTTTTTTTTTTTACTTTTTTTCTATGAAAGAAGATCTTTATATCGTCTTCATCATGCCCTGCTCTCTTCAAGCTAACCTGTATGCCTGATCGATTAAGTCACATCAAAATATTCTTAGAAAATTTCCATCACGAATTTATTATTCTTTCGTCTTCTTCAATTCAAATTAAATCGAAGCACCTTGAAGACAAAAAGACTCAATAGAACATCATTTTGAGTACTTCCCCACAGCATGACAGAAAAGAATAAGAAAAAAAAAAAAAAACAACAACAAAGATAAATACACCAACCGACATCGCACAACAACCTGCAAAGGAAACACACAATCGTGCAAAGCCAAGCTTGAGATGGGTAAAGGAGTTAAAGGTGCGTAAACACGGACGCATTACCATATAAGCGATACCTTCCCACATCTCATGAGAGTAGATCTTTTAAGTGCCAGCATTCTGACAAACGAACCCGTACATATACTACATTCGAACCGATCGATGGAATGGCAGGTGTATTTCTTAATAATATCAGATTTCAAAATCGGAGTAGAGAGGTAGAATAGACTTTACCTGAGCAAGGAAGAATATGGATTCTCCATTTAACTACAACTCCTTCCTCGTCATCGTCACCCCGCGATATTCAACCAGCATCACTATAACCATCATCATTGGCAGTTGGTTATGC
Organism: Melanostoma mellinum; assembly: GCA_914767635.1. Classification (NCBI taxonomy): domain Eukaryota; kingdom Metazoa; phylum Arthropoda; class Insecta; order Diptera; family Syrphidae; genus Melanostoma; species Melanostoma mellinum. Next base: position 23,363,280 of record OU612060.1, on the reverse strand, counting down.
ACTTGGAATTGATGTACGTCTGTCTGTCTGTCTATCTGTCTGTTTCTCTATAGAATTCAAATATCGATATTATGGATGATGATATGGAGAGAAGTTCCATAAATGGAGGTGGGGTTGTAGTCCATTGAACTATGCAATGTCTATTCGATGGCCTATATATGTAAATTCAAGTGCACTGATGCGATTCTTGTGTGTTGGTCTTCTGCCGCTTGTGCTCTATGATGATAATGATGGTCATGGTGAGTTATGGGATTTTGATTCTTGGTCTTGTAGGTAGGAGTCCTTCTACACATTCTTCTCTTCTCTCGATATAGTACCACTCTTCTTCACTGACAGCAGGACATAAATCTTCACTATAACGCCTGAAACTATTGTACGTTGCTTTCATAATTTTTGTGCGCTTTTATGTTCGTAGATAGTCTTGCAAGCGGGGTATCCTTTGAACTGAAAGCTAGCGACGGAGGAATTTCACAAGTTGTATGTTTGAAGGAAAAAATCGTTGAAATGGTACGTTTGAAAATCTATTATTCTTCTGACCTGGCTCGAAGCGACAAAGCCACAATTTATGGGTGCATTTGCTGATTTACATTTTTGAACGACAGTTCCTTCACGGTGCGCTGCAAAGTTACGAGCTTCGTGAACTCGAAGGTTTTGAGAAATAAAATTCAAAAATTTCATAATCGACTTATAAATGTTGCTTCCACAATCAACATACCGTAGAGTCATTTTTAGGTAAGAAACAATTCGTCTTAGCTTAACAATTTTTTTTTTGCAAACTCTACCTACAAACCTGGTGAAATATGCGAAATTGAATGGCAGTGTTACAATTTTTCGTCTTAAGAGAGAAAAAAAGTATAGAATGCCAATTGAACAGCAACAACTAGGCCTGGGCGTACAAGTGTGTGCGAGGAGCGGAGCCATCTATCAAAGAGCCGAAGAAAAAGTGCCTGTTGCATGTTGTTAGTGATGGTTCTTGTCCATGGAACAAATTTGCATTTGTAGTTCGCTGTTCAAGAACTTTCAATAGGCTGGTTGTTAGTTTGGTGGAATGGAACCATATTTCCTCCAAGTGATATGATGGTGAGCGTCTTGTACGCCTTGCCTTTTTTGATGGACTCTCTATAGCCACCAGTGGCGTGGCGTCCATATAACACGATTCCTATCGTCTTACCTTTTAAAATTTGGCCCTTGTTCATAGAAAATACCAGCAACATAAGTCTACAACTAAGCAGTCAACAGCCTATCTTTGCCCATACACACAATGTTCTTCAAGCACTTTTAAATTTGCGAGATACACACACAATACACAAAGCATGCACTATACACAAAGCATTGAAAATCGCCGCGCAGAACATATTTTATGTTTGTCCCTGTCTTTCCTACGATTTACTTCCACCCCGGTGCACCGCGGTGCCACCCTTTCTAATACACGTTCTCTTATTGAAGAAAGTAAGACGATAATTTTCGTCTTACTGCAATGTCTGCTTGGAAAAAATAATACAGTGTTCCTTCGCCTTCGAGTAATGTACGGCGAATTCGGTTTTGTTTTACTGTTTTGTTTTGTTCTACTGATCATTGTTTTGGATTATTTGCAAGTTTAAAATAAATTTTAAGTAACGTGCATTTGTAAAAAGTGTGAAAAAAAAATTAAAATTCTGAAAACTGTGAAAAGTTCACGTCGAAAAGAACTGTTTTGATTTAATTATTTGAACGGCTTTGCTAAATGTTGAGTATTGTGAAAACCAATGAAATTAAATTCTTATTTTTTATTAATACTAGTTACGTTACTTAAAATTTTATTTTATTTTCTTGCATTTCCACATAGGCTTCTTTTGAAGCCGCTTTTTTTATGCTTTAAGCTCATTGTGAATTTTAACCTAAATGGCTTAAAGTCTAGAAAAATTGGCTTCCATTAATCCACGTTTGGAATTTAAGGTACCTTCTATTTATTCCTTATTAATTTGTGTAGGTGATTCATTTTTCTCGACTTACCATTTGAAAATATCCACGCCACGCCACTGATAGCCACTGCCAGTTTGCCAGATGATATTCATATCCAAAGAGAGCGAAAAAGAGATGATGGAGGGTGCGACAGAGAACTAACTTCATAGATACAAAGATACAAAAAGAAAGAGGCACACACAAAGTCATCAGATTTATTGATTTGTTGAACTTGGCCTGCGTTTTGAAGAAGTGGATCTATGAGCTGATGAAGCTGGAAACATGTTCTCGTACCAAACAATATAGACAGCCACATTGAGCAGGTAGGTTTATGAATAGTTAAAGAGAAACATGCCATCGGCGCGCATATAGTGCGCCTGCGCGCGCGCACATTTCACATTTATTGTGCTAATTTTGAATTATCTCGCATTGATTTATATGTGGATCGGTGAATTATGATCTCGACTTCAGTGGATGATGCAGACTGCAAAGTTGTTCAGATTTTATGACTGAACTTGAATGGGCGAATAAATATCAAATAAATTAATGGTATTGAATTGTGCTGGCGCAAATTCAATGGGGACGATGAGTGATTTTAATTGAAGGAATAAATAGCTCTTTTGAACGTAAAGTGGGCCAAACTTTTTTGGTTTGAGTTGAGGAAAGAAACTTTTGAAAATATTGACGAAGTGGGTTTTCGTCACTCCGCGAGGTTGTATTAGTAAATACGCTGAAAAAGGAAAGGCCCATAGATGATAGAGAGCTTAGTTTGCTTAGGACTAAAAAGGGGTATGTAGAACGTTAGTTCTAGCTATAGTAACGCATTTAAGACATTCAGCTAATGATGCCCATGGGGTAATGTTTAGCTCGTCTGTCGTTTATATGGTATGTTCGAGGTTCGAATCCCATCCGAAGAATAAAATGGTTTTTCTATTTCCTTCGAGAGTATCTGAAACCTTTCCATGAAAAGTGCTTTGTCACTTAGCCGATCGGAATCGGCATAAAATTGTAAAGGTGCGTCCACACTATGCCGACCGGCATACGGATCCATTTCATTCGGTTCGAATTCGGTTCGGCTTTCGGTAAGAAGGAAGGCCGATCGAGGCGTCCACACTAAGTCAGTATTACCGATCGGCATGTGCCGATTGATGCCGCTCGGCATAGTGTGGATGCATCTTAAGATGTGGAAATGTGTTAGGCTCCTACGTTATTGCGCCACCCTTTTTATTTATTTTAAACTTCTGAAAATTTAGAGAAAAGCGAGATTTGAGATGTTATACATACTACTTAAGGCCCTTTGAGACCATCAGTTGTCAGTTCAATTGTTAGTTCAGTTGAAAAAGACAGTGTATTTAGACGTCAACATCCGTGAGGTGTTCAGTTGAGCTTTCATTTTACTTGTGAGCAGCCGAAAGTCAGTTGAACTAGTAAATTGAAGTAAGAGCTTAGGGGGATCCCATCAGTTTCTGTTTCAGTTACAGTTCAACGCTTTGAATTTGGACATCAGTTTTACTGCAAGCTTAAGTAACAGCTCAAGTGAAACTGAAATCGAAATTGCTGTCTAATAGCTATTTTAGACGATCAGTTCTCAGTTCAACTTTGCGTTCAGTTAAAAAAGTCTGTGTTATTAAACGTCAGTTCGATGATCAATTGAAGGGCTTATTGCAATAGTATGATAAGCCACATTTTCAAATTATCGAGAAAATTGCATTTTTAGTTAAGAAAAAAATAGACAAATTTGGGGAGCATGATTTTTATCAAATTTGTTTTTTTAAATATATGTTGCATAGTATTCTTTAATACTATCCCCAAATAGTGTGGGGAAAAAATATGGAAAGTGCGAAAAAATAAATAAAAGAAGAAAGATTTGGTGGCTTATCATAATAATAATTATATCATTACACACTAAGTAACATGATAAGCCACAAGAAACAGAGACAATTTGTTGACTTTTGCTTACAATAAAATGATAAGCCACAAAAATATATATTTCGCACATACCTTAGCTATTTCAAATGATATTCCATTGTCTGATGGTATAAAAAATCGAGCAAGTATATTTTCATCAATATATTCCGAAAGATCAGAGTTTTCCATGCTATTAAACAACTTTTACGATTTTATAAGAAAAAACTTTTTTAAATTGATGTCTTTCATCAAGTGGCTTGTCATGTTATTACGGTAAAATTCAATGCAAAGTCTTAATGGAAAAAGTCTCTTTAATGCAGACTAGCGACACTAGTTGGAAAATAGATATATGCTTTAAAGTGTATGTAGATATTCCATTAGCAAATAGACTGAGCCAATAAAAACCATTTTTGAAAAAGTGTGGCTTATCATACTATTGCAATAAGCCCTTCAATTGAGCTTTACCTTTATGTGTGAAAAATCAAAAACAGAAAGAAAACTGAGAACTGAACTGGGTTCTATGGGAGTTTCCATTTCAGTCTTGTTTCAGTTAAACAATTCAGTTTTAGGCCTTTAAACATTATGTATATGGGTTTAACTGAAAGCTTGACTGATAGCTCAACTTAATAGGCCTTAAGACATTCAGCTTATGATGCCCTTGGCAAAATTTTTTGAATGTCTGTCTGTTATACGTGTGGTTCAAGTTTCAAGTCTCCTTCGATAGTATGACACTGCCATTAAAAGTGCTCTCTCTTTTAGCCGTTTGAAATCGGGATGTGTAGGATCTGGAAATGCGTTAGGCTCCTACGCTTTCTGAAAAATTGTGCGGAACCCTGGATTTGAGGGCTATACAGCCTTCTTCAGGCCATTTTTGACGATTAATTGTCAGTTCATTTATCAGTTCAATTGTCAGTTCAGTAAAAAAAAGACAGCGTATTTAAACGTCAGTACAGTGTTCAATTGAGCCTTCACTTTGCTAGTGAGCAGCCCAAAGTCAGTTAAAAATGTAGTAACTGAACTGACAGCTTATAGGAATTCCATCAGCTTCAGTTTGACGCTTTAGTTTTGCAATTACACATCAGTTTAACTGAAATGATCATCTGAAAAGGGCCTTTATAGCGTTTTCAAGCAATCGTCAAAAGTACGTCTGTATGGGCGCTTCTTTCGGATCCTTCTTTACAACTCTTTATGAGAGTCTCGCCAATACAGTTTGTAAAAAAAAGACAAGAAATGATTTTTGGCATAATAAACTCTTCTCTAAGGAAAATTTTATTAACTTTTAAATAAAAACGATTCCAAACCGAAGGCAGATTAAAAGACACAAGTGTGAAAAGAAAAGAATCATAGCAAAAAATATGGGAGAGATGTTAAGGTACTTGGCGCAACTTTCTCAAAGTACGAGTAATTTCACTCAACTACGCGGGACTTAACAAAACTTTGCTCAGTTAAAACTTTGGAAATCTGACCGCAAGAAAGCGCAATTTTGCCCAGCAACTACGTGCGATTACGCTCACCTACGCGCAACCACCAGCTGCTATATTAAAACAAAGTAAACTCGAAGCTCTAAGTTATGCTCCAAGCTCTAATTTATGTTCTCACATCGCACATCTCACATGTCACATCTCACTCATCTTCTTGTGCAAAGTTCAATAGCCATTTATATCTGTGTGAAGAGAGAGAGAGAGAGAGAGATTGAACAGTGAAAAAGCACAAAACCTGTTTCAGCAGTCCCTGTTCTTTATCTTAGTTCTAAGTCATTATTGATATTTGTTTCTCGTGACTGATCGGTTGAAATTTTCTGGCGTGTTAATTTATTTTACAAAAATTAGAAATTGGTGGAGAGTAAATAATTGTCTTAGGAAAATTAGAGTGTTAATATAAATCAAAGTTTAAATGATGTAGTGTTGTATTTATGGTTTGTTCAAACAAATAATTGTGTTGTAAATTTCTAACAAATTTCTTTTTGCTAAAAATGTGTTGTTAATGTGTAGGTATTGTGTAAAACAAAAACAATATTCACCGTACTTTCAATTCTGATTTCACTCACACCACTCTACGTAGCGAAACATGTCGGATCATGTCGTATCACGTCGCGTCGGATCTTGTCGGTTCACGTCGAATCTTGTCGGTTCACGTCGGCGTCGGTTCTTTTCGGATCATATCGGAATATAATTCGATAATAATCACATTGGATGATCTTCATCACAAAACATGAGAGGGTGAGCGTAAAATTGAGTTTTTATCTTAGTTTCTTTTTTTCTTTTTAACTTACTTATTTATTTAAGAAAGGAAAATTTTTATGTAGTATGAGTTTCTTTTAATGTTTAGCTTGTCCATTTACTGTATGTATTTGATGAACGTAAAGTACTTCTTACCATGTCTGTTATTCTGATGGAATACAAGAGTTACTTCTACATTATTTTCTTTCGCACACTGAATCATATTATGAATATTTAAGTTTTTTTTCAAGTGTTTTACCTTTTCGTTTCAATAATACAATAATCATGCTTTATACTAATGCTTCGTAATACACAGGCGCAAGTGTATAAATCACAAATAACTTACTACTTTTTGAACAAAATTAAGATATACATAGGCAGATATATCCACTATCCCACTAAAAACAAAGTCAATAAATACGGCCAGTCGGACAATGATTGGTTGACGACAGTGGGAACGCTTCGAAGCATCGCCCAAAGACGATACAGAATATTAAATTGTTATGCAACGTATATTCTTCCTCGTTCTCTCGCGCGGAAAAATTTAACATGTCTGCCTGTTACGCGGGAGGTTGGTGGTTCCATTCCCAACAGAAACCAAAATGTTTTTCCACTGGAATTGGCAAGTCCTGCGGTAGTATATTCAATGCCATGAAAAGCCAAGAAAAGGCTTTTCATGGCGAACGATTACCAGCTCGGATCCGGCTGATATTTTTAGGTCCCCACGATTCACTCACAAGGCATGTTTGTGAAAAATACGCTTAGGCCCCGGGGCTCACTGATCTGTTTCGACTACGGTATAGAATATTTCTGTATACCTGTATATCTGTATGTATATTCGTTTCATCGAGTTTCAAACACAACGATTCTAAAGAAGTTTCTTTGAAATTATTAATCCGTCTGTTGGGTATACTGCGGCTGCGTTGACCTCAAAAGTCATGGCATACCTGATGGTTTTGGATTATTTCATCTCATTTTTCACTCCAACTTTTTGGTATATAATGTGTTTTCATTTGTGTTTGCCTGTGAAGCTTTTGGCTTGCCTTTCATCTTTGCTGGCCCAATCAATTCAGAGCCTCGTATGATATTGTCCTTGTGACGAGGCTGTTTTAATTTACAGAGCTTGTGATTATCAGAACCTCGTATGATAATGTCTTTTTGACGAAGCTGTTTTCAAATTTGAAATTCCAACACCAGAGAGTTGGGAGGTGTTCTATTTTCTTGGAAACGGTACCTTAGACGTGAAGGGGCTCTTTTTATATGATCAAAGTTTGTTACTCCTGCTGTCATACGAAGCACTTCATTTCAGCTGCCGTCAACCTACTCTGCTATTTTTTAGACGCGCAAGCATAGTAGTCAAAAATACCCAACGAACCTTTCCAAATATATCTTCAGAGCAGTTTTATCAAAACCTTGCTTCAAAAATACTTGTATCAAAATTGGTTTAACACGCATGCTCGTTTTGAATTTCTGTATTGAATGTTTCATGTCGACGACATGTCTGTTTTAGCCGATTGTAGGGCTGAAAACAAAATAATTTGTAAATTTTTTGACATGTAGTGAGTGAATAAGTGTGTTTCAAATTCAAAGGAAAAAAGAGTTTGAAACTACAGCAACCTATTCATGTAGATGATGCAAAGCTTGCAGAGCTTGTGATGAACTACTCCCACAATTTTCTTAAAAAAAGCAACACCAAATCATTAAACACAAATCATAAAGTGCCGACACTGTTAAATTTATCATTATTTCAGTAAACCTAATTTCCATTTAAGGCATTTGTCTTCTTACAGCTCCCTGAATTGATAGAGGCTTTGTAAAATCAGCAATCCTTGCGTTCACCAGTTCCCTGCGTTTTCCTCGAGTTTCACTTGTTTCTTTTCAAATTTAAGCACTTCAACTTTGCTTAATTAAGTTAAACAGAAATACTTTTTTGAATTATATTCATCTGTGATGTGACAATAACAGACGCAAACAATTTACTCAAATTCATTTCATACCTCCTTTCCAATACGACAGGGATTTATAATAATCAAGCTTAATAAGTTGAAATAACGAAATAAGAACAGTATAGGTATCTTTGTGCTCATAAGCTCTTTGCAGCTTCTTATTGCTAGCTTGCATAACTCCCAGAGCTCAATGCATCTGATTATATTACTCAAATCTTTTTACTTCTCTTAATTCAGGCACCACTAGTTTTTCAAGGATTTTTGAACGAATTATTCCAGACAGAATTGTCGGTTCTTTACACTACTCAAAAAGTCACATCTTAAAAGTGTTTTAGCAAAAGCTTCTACTTACTTCACTACGCAAACTGTCAGGGTTACATCGTTTGCATAAATAGATTTTTATGGCTTCATTTTCGTTTTTTTTGCAACTTTAGCAACTAGGTATAGGTACTTAAATAAATGTTCATCAACACAAAAAACAAACATGGAAAGACTTTCCAGGAAAGTAACAAAAGCAAAAAAAAAATTGGTTTGCGACTCAGTCTGACACGTGACGTAAGCAGAACTAAAAGCTATCCGGATGTGTGTTGAACGGCTCCTATCAAAAACGCGGTTTCAGACATCACCTAAATATATATAAGTACAATGTACATACTTTCGCTTTTATACACATGTCCGCTTTGACTGTCTGTATATTATGTTCTATGTCATGTCATATTTGAAGCGATTACAGGGCTCAATAAAGTAGAAGTTGGTAAAGTTGAAAAAAACAACGATATAAAGCTTGCAGAGTTTGTGGTAAACTACTCGAACAAATTTGTTTAAAGAAGGCGACACCAAATCATCCATAAATAAACTACCGACGCGACGTACAAACACTGTTTAATCTATCATCATTTCAGTAAACCGATTTTTCTTTAAAGGCCTTTGTCACTTTACAGCTCCCTGAATTGAAAGACTTTGTAAGATCAGTTATCTATGTGTTCACCAGTTCCCTGCAGTTCCTCGAGGTTCCATAGCTCCCTGTGCTCATGACGGTGCGTCCACACTATGCCGACCGGCATACGGATCCATTTCATTCGGTTCGGCTTTCGCTAAGGAGGAAGGCCGATCGGGACGTCCACACTAAATCGATATTGCCGGACGCACCTTAATATAAACGTCCTCTGTGCTCATTAGTTTCCTGACCTCTTGTCGAGCTAGTAAATCTCCCTGTGCGTGTAGTCTCTGATCACAATGCTCTCCAAATTCAAAGCTAACTGCATTTCTATATTTTTATCATCACATTAGTTTATTTGTTTATGTTTGAGCGCTTCAATTTTGCTCTTGGTTCCTTCAATTAATTAAGATATAAGACTTCCTTCACTAAATTAAATTCATATGTGATGTGACATTTTAACAGACGCAAACAATTTACTCAAATTAAAATTATGTTTTCATACCATCTTTCCAAATCGACAGGCCTTTATAACAATCAAGCTTCCCTAATTCCCAAGACTTTGTAAGAAAAGATCGTGCTCCTTAGATCTCTGTAGCTTCTTGCTAGCTTGCATAGATTCTGTGCTCAAAGCATCAGATTATATTACTCGGAGCTATCTGCTTCCCTTTAGTCAAATATCACAATTTACTTAAGAATATTTGAGAAAAGTTATACCAGACACAGACAAAACTGTAGGTCCTAAATACTACTTAAACAGTCACTTCTGACACACATTTAGGCAATATTTTCTATAAGCTACGATACGCAGAATTTCAGAATATAAACCAGGGTTGTACCGTTGGAACAAGTAGGTTTTTAATGCTGGGTGCTCTTTTCTTTTTGAATATTCAAGAACACGCTGGTTTTAATAAACTTATTGACACACTGGAAAACAAGTCAGACAGTGATAGGCCTAAAAATATGTACATTTGTGTTTTGTATTCAGCTGAACAATTGTTTGAAGCAAATGACAGAGATAGGTAAACACTAAACCAACTGCCGGAACACACATTTGTGCTAAAATAAAATTATTGGGACGTTCAACAATATCGTATCCGGATAGCATTATGTTGTTGTTTCCATGTTAAAACGTTTAGCAGAGTCACAAACCCATTTCTACTACAAAGCTATCTAGTATTTTTATCCGAGTATTTTCGGTATATCTTTCCATGCAAGTGATAAGCTGATAGAAATTTTATTTTTATTTCTTTTCATGCTGGTTTTTTATTTTGGTGTGCATTTATTTCAGCATTAGAGTCTCTTTAAATGCATGGGAAATCGAAAAAAATAAATTATAGTCGTCTGGCAAAGATATTTTGAAGGTTTTTCTGTTTTCAAAAGTCGAATTTTAATATTTCACAGCTGTTGTCTGCAGCTATCTGGTAAAAGGATTTCTGCATCATTCAAAAAGATATCTAAGATACGGCTATCCGAGATAGGCTATCCGATAGGTTCTTGAATGCTCCCAATGCTTCAGTGTTTTTTTCTTTTTGAATATTCGAGTACAGGTAGGTTTTAAGAAACTTATCCGGACACTGAAAAAATACTTTTCTCTTTACGAAAAATTGATAGGTAACGCTAGTGACACTTGAAAGTTTCTTGCGGGATTTCAATCGGTAATAAATGAATCGGTAATCGAATATGTATTGTATACGCAATTTTATTTGATTTGTTTTGCATTCACTTTTGTAGGGAGATAGAGGAACACAGTGTAAGAACGTAGGTATTTGTACGAGTTTTGCAGGGATGTCGACTAGACATGGCTCTGTACAGCTCGTCTCTATAAATATACTGTCATACGCGGCCTTGAAATCGATCAAAAGATGGTGTATGTCCATATTGAACTCTATAACAGCACAAAAGATCTTTCAGGTCGACGTGCTTGCAAAGGTAATTTTCACCTTCACCCTATAAAATTAAAAAAAAAAATGTCGATATTGAACTCTATCACAATTTAAACCTGCCGTAATGTGAAAATATGGACTTTTCTGGTCTAAAGCCACATTCATAAAGGTCTATCAAATTGTCGACGTCTGAAAACATAGAAGAAAATTCTTGTTTGGTTATTGTTGTTTCTGGAGTAAAACTTTTTTTAGAATCGATGTGATTTGAAAATCGATGAAACGAAAATGCGTCACGATAAAGAAACGAACCCATAAATTTATAAGATTGAGTTAGAGAAAGAAGATAACACTGGTCAACAAAATTTCACGTTTTCGAATGCACCCAAAAGCAAACTATATTTTTTAAAGGTTTTTGGATCGCTTAAGTCAAATCTGGCCTCAGAATTGTTCAGTCACATCACGTTTTCGAGATATGAAGCCTTCAAAATCCAGAAAAATAGGTTTTTGCAATTTTTGAGCCTATGTTTTAACATAAAAAAATGTTAACCCAAAAACGAACCATTGCTTTTCCGATGATTTGCTATCCGCTGAATCCAAATCTGATCTCAAAATGGCTCTACTACATCAAATTACTGAGATATCTAGCTTCAAAAGGTGTAATACACGGTCATGGATTTTTTTATTTTTTTTTTGAAGATAACGTTAGTCTCGAAAGGAAATTTGAGCCAGAAAACACATTTTAGAAGGTTTTGGATGTGTTTGTGGGATAGTGGGCATATTTATATCTAAGGCCGGGCCTCGTCAAAATTATTAGTTTCGGTATATAAAAAAGATAGCAAATAGTCTGTGTTTCACATATGTGTTTGGTCTTGCGTATTACACAACCTTGGTATTAAACAAGAGTGTTGTATAATTAAAGTGAAACTTACTAACCAAATTTTATGAAACGAAAATGAGATACAAAAAAAAACCAAAGTATTATCTAAAGTTATCAGTGAGTGCGAGAATACGGTAGAATAATGTAATTAGTCATTTTCGGAGGGCCAACGATATAAGATCTCGTATACTTAAGTTTTATCGAAGTCAACCAGCACGACATTAAAATCCTATAAAGAATCACTCAGTCTTAGTATATAAGTTTAACGTGTACAGCTTTTCGTCAGGAACATTTTTGTTCGCCCGGAATCGTAAAAGCTATTCATGCTTATTTTGACATTCTATTCGAATGAAAGTTTAGTCGAATTCGAAAGAAGTGAATTTTGAAACTCGAATGATTCGAAATTTTACATGTTTAACATTCGAATCATTCGAGTTTCAAAATGCACTTCTTTCGAATTCGACTAAACTTTCATTCGAATAGAATGTCAAAATAAGCATGATTATGAGTTTCCTCTGAACTAAATTCCACTTGAAATCAGAAAGTTCACTTCCAAAAAAAGACCACATTTGCTTCCATAGCATTCCTGTCGTAGCTCTCAACGTTTTCACATTTCACGGGGAAAATAGTTCATAATAAGAAATTTTTGCGAATATGGAAGATTTTTCCCCACGAAACTCATAACAAGGGAAAAGTGAAATGGGATCTTTTTTGAAGAAAAAAGTTCACGTGAAACTCATAATAAGGCTGACTATGTTTTTCCATGAGGATTCTTATAATTTTGAATTGGTTCCCGAGACAGACCCTCAATGATTTCTAGATGGCTAATATCCGCTCAACAATTTTCAAAATGCCTTGATATAACGGTATTCATTGCAATTTCGTGTATCTCCCTTTCCTTTCTACATTGGTAGGAGGTAATTTACCCTCCATTTATTGGGACCAGATTATCACCTTCTGTTAGCTTGGAGATGAGAATCGAGAGCTATCTAAGCAATCTCCTATCGTTTCCAATAAAAAAAAAAACATAAATAGTAGGGGAGAGTGGGGCAAGAAGGACCACTTAAGCTTTAGACACTCCTAATTTTTTTTCTAGTCCTAAAATGGAAGCAAATATTTTTTTAGATAATAGTCCAACCTTTGAACTTCATCATAGTAAACAATCAGAATAGTTGAACAGTTGTATATAGAGATATACACAATTTTACAAACTTATCTCGAAAGTCCGTCTTGCCCCACTAGCGGGGCAAAAAGGACCTATGAATGGGGCAAAAGGAACCACTGATTTCTTTTAACAATGATATCAGAAACAATCTTCAGTATAAACACTTATATTTTATTCAGTGTATCAAAAAATATAAATTCCTTCTAGGAACAATACAATAAATAAATAAAGAAAGTAAGCATTGAAAAAAAAAAATAAATAAAAAGGAACTTTCGAACGAAACAAATACCGATTTCAATATTATTAGGTATAACTAGGCAACAAAAAATAAATAATAAAAAAAAAAAAAAAAACAGAATAAATTCATTGAAATGACTGTCACTTTTCACTGCGAACAATTCTCGCAGTAGAAAAATTTGTCAATTTTTTCACAGCCAGCACACTCTTCATGGGCCCAGTTCTTGCATTGTTTTTTTTCATTGGTATCCAACTTTATTTTGCGAATTAGTACGGATTTCGGGATCTTAAAAGCCTTGCTAGCCTTCAAATACCCCATCTCTCTCCTTTTAATTGCTTCCATAGCTTTTTTAATTCCTCTTTGGTCCAACTAGCACCCCTAGTCGTTTTTCGAACGTCTTTAAAGACACAAATGTTCAGTTTTAACTTAAGTACCTAAATACATAGGTAGGTAGTACATAAAATAAGTTTTGAAAAACATGCTCGTGAGGGTCATTGAGCAAAACATACTTGTCTTCGGTTGTTGTTTTGCTTTGAAAATGAAACCAGTACGTAGTGGGGCAAAACGGACTACCAGTCCTTTTTGCCCCACTACGTACTGGTTTCATTTGCCCCATAAGGAGCTTTTTACAAAAAATCTTTTTATTTTACTTAATATTATTTATTTACCTTTCTAACCAGCTGTTAAAATAAGCACTAACGATAACAAAACACTTAAAATTATCAAAATCTTCGGAACTATCAACTGGTTGCCTTGGATTGGTTTTGCAAATTGGAAGTTTTTTTAATAAATGGACCGTTTTTAAATTTTCATCATTTAAACCGGAACTAACTTCAGTTTTTCAGTGAAACTAAGGGATGTGTTGGGAAAGAAGGTTTTTTATTAGTTCTAGCTATTGAATATAAGATGGAGTTAGGAACCATGGTAAAAATCAGTTTGGTTCTTTTGCCCCGAGGTCCTTCTTGCCCCACTCTCCCCTACCTGGAAGAATCTCATGACTAAGTTGAAGGTTGCGACTTTCGATACCTGGTAAAATCAAAATATTTTGGTATTTAGGTTTGGATTGGAAAATATTATAATGATCTTGAAAGCAGCTGCGTTTCTTTTTAAAAAAAAATGTTTCCAGCTTCTATTAGAAGGCTTATGAAATTTGTTTCAAAAAAGCGATACAAACGAAAGTGCAAGTTTTTAAAGACTGAGAAATCGATTATTATATATGAACCCGAAAGTTACTATTAAATAAATATCTGACGCGTTGAAAATGAATGGCCCTTCTAAACGACTTGGCAGTCCTTTGCAGCTTGTTTAATACAGGAGAAGACGGGAACGTGAAGCACTTTCTTTAATCCTATTCAGTTCCATTGTAAATCAGTCGAAATCATTTTCATGCCAGTGTACTATTTATGACTCTAAGAAATCAAGAGCAGATGAAAACTTTTAAATGTCTATTCATACCTCCATAAAACGTTTACTTATAAGAACTAGTACCTTTTTTTACTCACCCCTATTACGAATGGCGCTTTAATAAAACGCCAATAAGATTACTTATCTCTAGGTGCCACAATTGCCGTTTAAATTAAATAACGAATGGTAAGAGCAATGAAGAACAGATAGAGGGCTGAACTTATATTTTTATGAAAACAAAAACTATCACGGGTAGAGCTCTGTAATTTCTTAGGCGTTTTAGTGAAACGCCTGATATTTTTTAACTTCTTTTGAAAAATAATTTTCTGAATTTTTTGTAAATTCTCTGCCAACTTTTAAATGTTCAGTGTTATAAACTTTACTTTTCTGTAAATTTTCTCAACTAACAGCATAAAGCTTTTGGTTTAACTTAACTCCAAACTCATTGTTAGAACAAAGAAACTTCTTGCAATCATTTTTCCTCCAAACATAGATGATCATTAGATTAGATATTTCTAACCTGATCGTTTCTTGTCATCCTTCATTTCTCAGTATCGATCGGCCAACATACTTACGATTTTGTTATCTGGAATCCTGAAATTAAAAAAAAATTCTTCCCTTCCAAAAGCGACAAAATAAAAAGAAAAAAGGTTTAATCTTTAAAAAATTAATTCATTCAATTTATTTTTGTTTTTGTTTGTTTCTTCAACTTCATAAATAGATTTTCTTAAAAATAAACTAAAAAAAAATTGTACAAAAATATTTCGATTTCTTAAATTTATTCTTACTTCACTCGTGTTTTATTTTCAAACTTATTTCAACTAAAAAAATAAAAAAAAACAAATAATTAAAATAACTTCTCACTTCAAGGTTTGTTTGTTTAGCTTGTTTTTTTCTTATTCTGAAATAAATTACTTACTATGGTTTTTACACTTAGCTATTTACATGATTCCGTTTTTATACATTTTCGAAAAAGAAAAAAAAATTAAAATTAAATAAAATAGGCACTTTTCTTGCAAGGATTATGAGTTCAAGCAACAACTTCACTTTTTTTTTACAACAGTGTGTGACTAGAGGTTCGGTTTTTTAGCATTTACAAGGATTTAAGAAGAAAAGATAGAAAAGAAAAACTAAAAATAAATATTAACTCCAAGGATTTACATAGTTAACATGGAAAACATAACTAAAATTAACATATAACTGGGATTGGTGGTCTCTTTTGATGATGTTGTTGGGTGGGTTGAGGTTCTAGGAACTAATTTTTGGCTTTCAAAGTATTTCAATCCAAAAATAATGTTCTATGGCTGAAGGAGGGCGATTGGTGTAAAGATTTTCAATGATCGCCATAAGATGAAAGATAGGACGATGAGGCGGAACAGTTGTTGCCTCCGGGGCAGCCACCTTCTGTGTGTTTAGTGAGCAAGGACATGCGGGAGAAAGTTTTACTACAGGACGTACACGAGTATTTCTTGACATCGGAGTGTGTTTGAAGATGGGCCCGTAGGTTGGAGCGATCAGCGAACGCTCTATGGCAATGTTGGCAGCTGAATGGTTTTTCCCCAGTGTGTGTTCGGATGTGTCCTTGCAGCAACCATGGTCGAGAGAATGCCTTGCCACAGATCGAACACTTGCATGGCAGGGTGTGAGTACGAATGTGCATTTTTAGAGCTCCCAAGGACACATAGGTCTTGTCGCAATCCTTGCAGCTAAATGATTTTTTGATTTGATTACCTTCGGCAGCTGGACAATGGAATTGCTGGTGCTTAGTCAGACCAGAGAAAGTTGAGTAGGATTTGTTGCAATCAGGACACTGGTAGCGTGGAGGTGCAGATGATTTTTCTTTCTTTACAGAGATCTCACTTGGTGCCACTTGAGAATTGGCGACTGAGCCCGCTGATGAGATTACTGGAGAAGTTGGCGACAGCAGAACAGACGAAGATCCAGGTGGCGATGAAAATTGTTTCAGTGAAAGATCTTCTGGCAGGGATGAGCAATTTGATTCTGGTGTTAGAGCTCTCATCGAGTAGTAGGAAGAGTCACTGTATGCTGGTGAGATTGGTGCATGGGAAAGATTCAATCCGAAGGGTGAATATGGCGTAGCTGGGATCTGATATGGCATGAATCTATGAGTGAGCTGGGAGTGTGGGTTATGTCTCACACCAATCGGCCGGTGAATAAATTCCGATCGCATCGGCGGCGACACTGAACTGGCACGACCATTCAAGTAGTGTGGTGGCGGTGATAGTGATCCAGCTTCCGAGCCTGAACTAGGCGACAAGAGTTCACCTCTCAGTGGCGAAATTTGTGAATGGGTCAGGTGAGGGTTATTGATGGTCCTGTAGAACTCAGCAGTGTATGGTGAAACGTGGAAATTCCATGGCTGTAAGCCACTTCCATAGCCATTTGGATAAGTTGGCATTGGCACGATCACTGGCGAAGATTTCTCATTTTTCACACAAACACTGTCATTATCCTTGCGGGATGTGGAAACCATCATAACATCGACTGTGGACGAAGATTCGTCACTGCAACAATCAATCTCTTTCTTAACACTTAAATTTTCTGGTTCATCCTTTGTAAGGACTAACGGCGGCGAATCACTACTATCAACGTCAATGTCATTTTCACTGTCGTCTACGAATTGATAATTCACTGGCCTCTTTTTCAAAGGACACTTGCTATAGTTTTTGCCCGCGATCATTTCGAGATGCATTTTTACAATTTCTTTTTTTTATAACTCAAGACACGATAACACAAGACACAACTGATCGCGATTTGAATTTTTTCTTTGGAAAACAACCGAGCTCAGTTTTGTGTTTTTTTTTTTTTTCTTTTTTCTCTCAGAGTATATTTTTGTCGTTTTTCTAGTGAACAGAACGCAAGAGTAACCAACGAAGAACTGTGAGGGTTTTCGAAGATCCTACTGTTTTTATAGCCTTCCCCACTGTCTGAGGTTGAAATTGTTCATCGACGCGTGCCACCGGACCAATCGAAACACAGAAAACACAATTCCCCTGAACCAGTGAACCGAGGCGGTCGTCGTATCTCGTAGCTGTCTGGTTACTTTTTTGTTTCTTCTGTGCACCTCGTTGGTTTCAGAAACGGTTCGGTCTTCGGTGTTTAGTCTACTATTGCTGCTGTTATGCTGTTCGTAGTGAACATGGACAGGTGTGCTCTCTGGCTTTGGAGATAAGGGTATCTAAACTTCCAACACACACAAGACACAACAAGGTGCTTACCGTTTTATTATGCAGATCTTCGACTGCAAAGTGGTCTCTTGTGGATGATATCTTTTGTGTACGTTCCAATTCCGTTTTGTGTCTTTCTCTTTTGAACCACGATGATGTTTAACAGTGAATTGTGGATAGAAGAGACAGGAGAATGCTGCTGTCTGGACAAAATGCCACTTGCTGGGGATTGGATACTGAGGAAAGAGACTTGTCGCACCAAAGCACTACTAGTTAACAGCCGCCGCGTGCCGCTGGTTATTCCTGGAGCGGTGGTTGTTTCTTGTTTACAGTCTGGCCGAAGCAACGGTTTCCCCAGTCAATGTTTTGTTTATCTGAAGAGAGCGAGATGGTGTGGCTGGTGGTTGGTGCTTGGTGGTGTTTACTGTTTATAGGGTTTCGTATTGTGCGGTATGGTCCTTGTGTAAAAAAAATTTCTTTTATTATTTCTCCTCCTTGTTTCTGTTTGTCTCGTCAGTGGGGATAATGTTCGTTCATCCAATTTGTACCTGCCTTGTGTTTGAAATTTACTCTCAGTCTGCACAGTGCTGGAGACGGAGAGTGGATGAATATAATTCATTTAGGCGGTAAGTCAGAGAAGTGTCTCACTGTCTCGTTTAGATATAGATACCTGTGGGATTTTGTATCTCTTGTTTTTCGTATTGGATTTTGGAATGGAAAAAGGATCTTGTTCTTGTTGTAGGTACATGAAATGGGTACCTATCAGTACCTAGCCTAGTAGAAAAAGGTGAATAAATATTAAACTGTCGATCTTCGAAGATTATCCACCGATGAAAGGGAATAAAACTGATTTTATAAATTTAATGTTCGATTGACGAGAGAATATGAGGAATAGGTACCTAGGTACGAAGTTGTATTTGACTTTGTTAAGTTAAAAAGTTGGTAGGTATCAGTGGCGAAGCGTCCATATAAGTCGATTATTTCCGACTTACCTTTTGAAATTCTCATCCGAAACATTTTAGACTTCTGGCAACATGAATCAAACTTAATCATAAACATGAACTCGCTGACAACATTTTTTAACAACTACCACTTTGCTTTCCGTCCTATTCCACACACATATTGGCTCTTCAACTCACTCCATAAACAGACACAAAACTTTAGCAACATACAAGGTAACCCCAAATATTACGTCTTATAAAACATGTTGCTGGATAGAACAAATTTGTGTTCTCTCCTCTTTTTTCTTTTACCAAAAAATATGACGGTAGAACATCGTCTTATTTTTTTCCATAAGAAAGCATGTATTGAACAGAGTGGTGCATCTCTCTGTTCAATACATGCCTTCTTATGGAAGAAAATAACCCGGTGTTCTAGCGTCATATTTTTTGGTAAATCTGTTGTTTGTTATCTCTTTGTGCTCTGAGCACGTGAATATAGCGCCGGCGCAGTACCCCAGTACTCATTTGCAGCATTGCTTCTGCACACTTCGGTGTTTGCATGATATTGGTTTTATAAAAGAAAAAAACGCTTTCCTTCGTATTTCTTCCCATGGACACATGCTTATAAACAAAAATTTATGTTGCAGCTTGCAGCTTGAGGTAGGTCTCTACTTGAAGAACAAGAAAATAACACGCTGCTCTCCGACTTATTTTATGAATTTGTATGTGTCTCTGCACTGGACTCATGTGTCAAAGCTCAAAGGTTGCCACTTTGATAACAAATATGCGTGGATATTAGATCTCATAGCATAAAGCATTTTTTTGGGAGAAAATGCAAAAAATAATGGGAATTTTTCTAAAGTGGCACAAGTGGCCTAAATCAATTCAGTTCCCAATGAGCCGTATTTTATTTGAAAAACGCTGTTTACCAGCAGAACGCAGTGCAATACTTATTTAAATTGATTTAGTGCTTTTGGTGATTTTTTTAAATATTACAAATTTAGGCTTTAAAAATTGAAAAGTGCAAAAAGTCTGAAAAGTTTTCCGATAGTAAGTTTCAGTGGTTTGATTATGACCTTAATATCTGTTGACTGTTGCTTAACTGATTTTCACTTAGAGGAAACAAATAGTTTTAATAATTAGCTTAGTTTTATAAAAAAAAAGTAATGAAGCTATACCTTATAGCAAAGTTGGTTTGAAATACTTGACTTTTTGGCTTGATGCGAAGACAAACATTGCACAAAAAAAAATTTTACATGAACTTTTTTTTGTTGGTGGCTTTCGAGTTACCTTTCGGAATTATTCACCCCTCGCCACTGGTAGGTATAGGTAGGTATACCTCCCTAAATAGATACCTATGCAAAAGTTAAATTCAAACTAATTGTGCTATTTAATTACGCTCCATTGTTTAGGTCAATAGGTAGGTACCTACCTACCTTGAATAATGGAACCAGTACCTAGTCAGCTGTGGACTTGGTTAACATTTGGCTTTTTTTTAATAAATTTCGTTGATTATTAGGTACTAAGCTTAAGTGGATTCACCGACTTCCTACATAAAACACAAATAGGTATTCGGAACAACAGTAAGTAGCTAATGAATTCTCAGTAATTTAGATTGTTTCATAGGAAGGCATCGTGCGATTGTTCGTAGTTGAAATATGAAAATTTACC
The DNA here is from genome assembly GCA_914767635.1 of Melanostoma mellinum. Classification (NCBI taxonomy): domain Eukaryota; kingdom Metazoa; phylum Arthropoda; class Insecta; order Diptera; family Syrphidae; genus Melanostoma; species Melanostoma mellinum. The sequence goes on along the minus strand of OU612060.1, from coordinate 23,342,959 downwards.
AAGTCCAAGTTGTTTGGATGGAGCGGCCTTTTTATATTTTGGGACCAATTTGCAGCAAGCATGTGAATGTGCTGTTCAAAACTTTTCAAATATTCTATTTTAAGTTTAAGAATTCAACCCAGAAAACTTGACACGTTTTCCGTTCTTATGTAGTTGATCTGGAATGTTAAAGCTATATTCGAATCTAGTTGACTGGCTTCAGGGAATTTATTTGGAACATGTATACCAGTACTCCAGTAGGTATACCTCCTATATTTACATACTTATAAACTTAGGAGTTAGGTAGGTATAAAGAAAGAAACACTAGTTTTTTTTCTCATAAGTTGATTTACAAAGTAGGTACCTACCTACACATCTACGACTACATTCGAAAATTGTTTCTCAGTATTTCAAGTTCTCAAGACATGAGTGTGCTTTGTTCACTATCAAATGCCAATTTTTGTGAAAGCCTGTTGAAATTGAAATGGCATATTACCTACCTACCTTTTTTGGAATAGTCTGGAGAACACACATCACTGCTCCTTGATTTGAATAGCAAAAATTGTTGGCTCAAATAAACTATCAACGTCTGCCTTTGGGTAAAAAAAAAGAAAGCATCACTAGGCCCACCTCTTACGTCTGGGTAGATTCAAGTACCTTCTTCTTCTTTTTCATTTTCGGCGTTACGAGTAGTGATCTTGAAGCGATCACAACTCTCCCACTTTTCTGCTTCACACTAGTGATCCGCCTATGGGGTACGCCGCGTTGACCTCAGAAATCGTCGGCAAGCCTCCCGGTTTTGGATTGTTCCATGTCTGAGGCCAACCACATTGAAATCGCAATTGCGGGCGATTTCAATGTACACAATTCTGGTTGGCTTCGACATTCTGGCCAGACAACACCCGAAGGAAAGTGTGTTGAGATCTTCGCTGAGTTTAACCAGTTAACTCAACTTGTTGATGAGCCCACTCGGGTTCCAGATATTGAAGGCCAAGCGGCCAACACTCTTGACTTATTTCTCACTTCTCATCCCGAAAAATACAGGGTTGTAGTATCATCTCCTTTAGGCAAATCAGACCATTGTGTCATATCGGTAGATTTTTCGCTTTCCGTCACGGTAAAAAAAGATAAAGTTCCCAAAAGAACTGTGTGGCAATACGAGAAAGCCAATTGGGACGGCCTGAATAATTTCTTTCGAAATTTTAATTGGTCATTGTGCTTTCTCGACGGAAACGTTGATGCATCAGCTGATATGATATCTAACGTAATTCTCAACGGCATGAGAAATTTTGTTCCTCACAGAACAAAAAGTATCATCCCCAAAGAGAATTCGTGGTTTGATTCAAGCTGTAAAGAGGCGATTCGGGATAGAGAAAGTAGTTTTCGAAAATTCAAAGACAACCCTACTGTAGAAAACCGAAATTTGTTCAAACGGGCCAGAAATAGCTGTAATGCTCAGATACAAAGGGCTAAGTTTTTACATGACCAAAAAGTAAGGCAAAAAATACTATTGTGTCCAAAAGGAAGTAAAAACTTTTGGTCTTTTGTGAAGAACATTAAGAACTCGACCACGTCATCGGTCCCAACGCTCGTCTTCAATGACTCTCCGTATGTCAGCTCCATCGACAAAGCCAATTTGCTGGCAGCTCAATTTGCTGCCAACTCGACACTTCCTCATAGCATAGTGGCTCCACCTGAGCTCGAGTCTGCAAATTCTTTGATGAAGCAGATATTTTTTCGAACTCGCTCGGTTGCGAGAGTCCTTAAAGATCTCAACATACATAAATCCGCTGGTCCAGATGGTATCCCCGCCGTTATTCTGAAGAGGTGTTCTTCTACGCTGGCAAAACCACTGCGTAAACTTTTCCATCTTTCCTATTCTGCTGGGATTTTTCCGAGCAGATGGAAAACTGCATTTGTCCAGCCGGTCCCTAAAAAAGGCGAATCTTTCTCCCCTTCCAATTACCGTCCAATTGCACTAACGTCCCTTCTTTCCAAGGTCATGGAAACGTTGATAAACCGTCAACTTATGAAATATCTTGAAGAACGAAAGCTTCTTAATGACCGTCAGTACGGCTTTCGTAGCAAACGGTCCACTGGTGATTTGATGGCTTATCTCACTGAAAAGTGGAACCAATCTTTACATTGTTTTGGAGAAAGTAAGATTATTGCGCTTGATATTTCTAAAGCATTTGATAGAGTTTGGCATCAGGCTCTTTTATCGAAAATGCGTGCTTTTGGTATCGATGAGTCTCTTCTTCGTTGGATTAGAAACTACCTTTCCGACCGTTCAATACAAGTTTTGTTGGATGGTTTCAAGTCTGATACCCACTTCATAAATGCTGGTGTGCCCCAGGGCTCCGTTCTGTCTCCGACTCTCTTCCTCATTTTCATTAATGATCTCTTGTCTGAAACTTCTAATCCGCTTAACTGTTTTGCTGACGACTCGACCCTCAGCTTTTCATACTCGTTTCCAAATTCACGTCCCTGCTCTTCGGATGTGGAACTGGAACGGTTGCGTATGATAAGCTCATTGAATTCTGACCTTGACAGCATTGTTGCATGGGGTATTATGAACCGAGTAGAATTCAATGCTTCGAAAACTCAATGCTGTCTCTTGTCGTTGAAGCTTAACATTCCCCCATTGCCATTATCCATGAATGGTACCTGCATCGAAGAAACCGATAAGCTGGCAGTACTTGGTATGTGTGTAAACGATGATCTTCGTTGGAATGACCACATATTTGAAGTCGCCAAAAACGCTGCTAAATGCTTAGGCTTCTTGAGACGATGCAGGAAATTCTTCACCCCTTCTGATCTGGCTACAATTTATAAGGCCTTCATCCGCCCAAAACTGGAGTATAACTCCCATATTTGGTCAGGTGCTTCTCAAACATCTTTGCACCACCTTGATAGGGTACAAAATAGAGCGTTGAAATTGATAGGTGATAGTTCAATCGTAGAATCAATTGATTCTCTTGAACATCGTCGAAACGTTGCCTGTCTCACTCTCTTTTATCGCTTTTTTCACAAGCAGTGCTCTAGTGAAGTAGCCAGTTGCATTCCTCCCCAGAAACAATTTAGCCGCAACACCCGCCTCGCTAGGAATGTTCATCAGTTTTACCTTGAGCCCAACTTCGGGCGTACAGTCAAGTATAGAGATTCGTATTTCAGTCGCACCACCCGAATGTGGAATGCTTTACCTGGCTCTGTATTTCCCCTTCATTACGATTCACAAAGATTCAAAAGCAACGTGCATCGGTGTCTCCTTTCAAATCCTCTCCTATTTTCTTAAATGCTCGCACTGTGTTTAACAACATTATAAGGGTATTCATAACCCCTTGATGTGCGCGTTAATTATATAAAAAAAAAAAAAAAAAAAAAAAAAAAAAAAAAAAAAAAAAAAAAAAAAAAAAAAAACCAAATGCTGCTGTTTTTGCATTTGCTTGTACCAGGAGTGTTTTGGCCTGCCTTTTATTTTTCGTCGCGAATTTGTTGAAACGTTGTACGATATTGCCTTTTGGACGGGGTTCTGCGGATCTCTCCTTTGAACATGACAATACCAACTGAGCCGGTCGTGCTGAATTTTGTCCAAGATGGTACTTTTGACATGAAGGCTTCCACGGATCTTAGTACTTCTAATTCGATCAAGCTTTGTTACTCCTGCTGTCATCCGAAGCATCTTCATTTCGGCTGCCGTCAATTTGCTCTCATACTTTTTGTACATTGTCCAACATTGTGAACCGTATGTCAGAGCTGGACGGACAACTGCTGTGTAGAGTCTTCCCTTCAGCTTAGGGGGCATTTTTCGATCACAGAAGATAGCGGAGTTTTCTCGCCACTTCATCCACCCTACGCTTACTCGATGATTGATGTCGTCATCACAAGATGCTTCACTATTGATCATAGATCCCAGATATTTAAACTTTTCACACTTGGGAAGCACATTTCCATTCAAATAAATGTCTGGAATAGGCTTGTCTGGATCTGAAAAAGGGCAGCACAGGTATTAGTCTTTTTAGCGCTAATACGTTAGCCATTTCCTTCCAGAACATCAATCCAAACGTCAAGTGCTCGTTGCAGGGATGTAGGATCCTCGCTTACGATGGCTCCATCGTCAGCAAAGAATAATTGTTGTACTTTATTGTCCGTTACTTTACTTCGAGCAAATAATCCAGAACAGCAATAAAGAGCAGTGGACTCAAGATTCAAGTACCTACTCATGCGAAATCATATCCAGGTAGTATGATCTTAATCACTTTTTTCTTTAGTGTTTCAGAGCATCACAGTCTCCTAGGAGGTAATCCAGAGACTCTTCCTGTGTATTATAGTATCTGCATTGGTCATTAGTGTTTTGAGGTGTTTCCTATTTCCTAAGCCTGCAATGTCCAGTTCGGAAACCGGCTAGCGTTCTTACATTGTTCTTTTATTGAGTCCTAAGATCTTTTTGTGTTAAACCTTCCAAGTAGAAGCTTGGCTTGACATATTTTGCGAAGTTGATTCCAGTGTTCATTTGGGTTGTCTTTCTCCTTTTTTTATTTCTTCCTTGATTTGGCTCTACGTTACTCCGAAAAAATGTTCCGGTCCTATGAGAGAACAGGATCCGGGTCCTGTCTTTTCTAGTTCCTCTGCCTGCTCATTTGCTTCGATACTTACATGTCCTAGTATTCAGTAGAATTTTACCTTGTTACTGCCCAATTTTTTTTTTTTCAAATTTGTCATATAGTATTCGCTGACGAAGTGACGTGAATGGTACCCGTGACGTAATGGAGGAGGTTCGTGGTTCAAATCCCAACAGAGACAGAAATGTTTTTCTACGGTATCGCCTTTCACATGGAATTGGCAAGTCCTCCGTTAGTAAATTCATTGCCATGAAAAGAGCTTTCTCAATAAGCCGTTCGGAACCGGCAGAAAAATTGTAGATCCCCTCCATTCCCTCACAAGACATGGTTGTAAGAAATGCGGTAGGCCCTGGAGCTCCTAGCTCTGTCGCGCTTCCATATTTATTTATTAGCTGAAAAGTCTGACAACTTTAGAAAAGCGAACTTTTTTTCTCAATATTGTTGGGCCTGTCCACAGTGGAGAATGCTGACAGCTTCGTTCAAAACTACCGTGATAATCATTACTAGGAATTAAAGTGAAAGCTACATTAAAAAATAAGTACAAATAATGACACTCTTTTGTGGGTGTTTCAAACAAAGGGGGTATGAGTTTGCTCTTTGTGGTATGAACGCGCCTTTGAATTTAAAGTCAACGACATGACCCATGGCGGGTCATCAGTCAGCGGGTCGGTTTTAATTTTGGTTTTAATTTCGTTAGCGTTTAGCGTGCCAATTGGTGAACAGCTCTTAAATTAAAGATTTGACAATTATTTGCCAGTTTTCCTTTAGAAAATGATTTGCCAGTCATTGACTGACTAATGCCAATAGCTGGCATACTAAATAAAAGAAAAAGAACTCATTTCTTCCGCTCAGCTGCTTTGTGACACCGTGCACGTTCATACACATCATTATACATCTCGAGCCTTGCTTTTTACTGCTTTTTTATTTGTTGTCAAACAAAAGTGGGTTTTGTTTGCCATTCAAGCTTAAGAAGGTAATTTTTTTTACTGAAGCTCAAAGAAGTCAGGTTGGTTTTGTCTTATCAATTCAGCTCATCGAACTGACATTCTTCAGTTGATGCTTCCACTGTCTATCTTCAAGTTTACTATATTATGGCTTTCGATATTCAATGACTGGTGCATTCATATCAAGCTACAGCATCCCAAACATCTTTTTTATACCTTGAATCCATTACTGATTCGTAGGGTTCATTAAATTCCAACACGGCACATGCTAGATTTTCAATTTACATTATAGGTATCTATCCTACCTACGCACAGACCAACCAGCCGTCACATATACCCAGAGTCACTATCTTCTTGCCAAAACGACAGCATAACCAAATCCTTACAATGAAGGATCTGATTGGTACCGCATTGATAATGGTCCGTAGGGGATCAAAATACATTCAACTATATCTACTTCTTGTTGTAGAGCAACTTTGCTTCCCTCTCTAACGGCAAATGAAAAACGAAACTTGCCACAGCTGCCCAGAGAAACCGGTGGCTTACTTTCTGTAAGAAGCAAAGAAATCTTTTCTCATTGAAGGAAGTCCAAGGAACACAATAATAAAAAAAAAACTATTCAAAACAAGAAAACATAGCACCCCAGCCAAGGAGTCCTTTCCATCTTTCTTTACATAATAATAACCGTAAATCGCAGACGTTTGAAAATAAGTTTATGATGCCATTGAATACGGAATTAGAAAACACGACATTTTTAGAGAAACACAACATTTTAGGGATCCCTCAAGGAATTAAATCGAATGTAAACACACTCCACAAGGATATTCACCTTAAATTGAAAAAAAAAAGAAAGAAAAATGTGTTTGTGTGTCTCCTTTGGGTGTCATCTTTATCGTCGCAGTGGTGTGGAACGGTTCAGTTCCGTATTTTCTTCCGGGTGCATCACCGTTTGATGGAATTCTTCCCCCTCGTTCAGTTCGTGCTCGGGCGCACCGGCACACGACAGATGTACATACATTACAGTTCGTCAGCTTAGAGGATATCCTAGTGCACAGCGGAAGAATAAAGTGAATTTTGTTTTGTGTCAACGCAAACCGTTGGATATAAAAATAACTTTATAGTTTGAGTCCGGGTTTGGCATTTGCGGAAGGATATTCAGGATCTGTATTCGACAATATGCCGACGTCGATAGATGTTTGCATAGCCTGTGCCTGCGTGCACATGCCAACTCATGAAAAATAAGGGTGAAATATCGGTGTATATGGTTGCGTGTGTGCATTAGTTGTCCATCATTTAACTCACTCGTTTTGTCATGTGCGAGATGATGCACTTTGTGTTCTTGGATGGTGTTTTGTTGGTAGGGATGGCACACCACACCATGTTTCAACGATAGGAAAAAGGCAGATGTGATTTATCGTCGAAAAGTGCTGAGTAATTCGGCATCAAATGAAAGAGGATGTTGAATTATTTGAAGGTTTACATAGCGTAAGTAGGTACACTTCAATTGAGCGTGTGGAATTTAACGGTTGATTTAGCCAAGCTCAATCGATATAGGGAACTTTTCTTTGGACAGGGTTTTTTAATGGAGGAGGATGGATTAGGTAACGAATTGATTACTAACTAATTAAATGACTGAAATGAATGAATGATCTGTCGATGGAGATGTTCAATCCAACTTAGTTGGTATTTTGTCACAACCCCATGAGCGCTAAGGATAGGCACGAATTAGGGAGTTTCACATGGGAAGTAAGGCTGCATAATGCGCGAGCTCCCATGTCACGTAACATATCAACAAGCTTTCTTCAAGGAAAAAAATTGCCGTTCTAAGTGCTCCTTCACTTCATTGAATGTGGTGTAAACTTCTAAAAAGGAGTAAAACAATTGTCAGGAGTATGCTAGTTCTTGCACCTAACAAATCGGCTGTGTATTCGCCGGTACCCCCTTGTCGTGCACTTGCAAGTTTCTGCTTTCATAATTTGAAGTCGACGGAAAAATGCGATCACCTTTTATTTCGTTTTGTTTCTTGCGAGAAATGCCAATCCTTGTCCACCTCGAAGCAGCTGCAATATTTGAAATCACGCTTTCAACACGCTTCCTTACGAGCTCCTTTAAATCAAACCAAATCCCGACCTAGCTTGATTAGTCTCATTCACATAACACTAACCACTAACGAAACAGGTATCTTCCCTGTAATTAATTGGAATCATATTCCTCTAGCAGACCTTTATCCTTTGTAATTTCCCCCCAATCGGAAGCCATTAACTAGTAACCAAAATGACCCCACCTCCCATTAGTGCTAATATAATCAAATTACCATCAAGCGACCGCTCACAACTGGCTTGATTAAAGAGCTCGCCAGCAGTGGAAGGAAGGGTTAGTCCATGCCCTGCCGCCAATCCTTGATGTGTTTGCTTGTTTTGACTTAGACATGGAAAGAAAGAAGAAAATAAATAAAAAAAAATCTCATCAAAAGACTACGGCCCATACCGACCGTCGCGCCATGCCACCACCACTTTAAGCTCGATAATTGATGAAGGCGGTAGTGTCGGAGCCCTTTGTCATGACCATGACTGGCCCAAAAGTAAATCGAAAGGTGTTAACACGCAGACACTAACCACACCACCATCAGCTCTCACTCTCTATAACCAGATACTTTTTATTTTATGCAGCCTGCTCCCTCTCGTCATAGATACAACGAGGGACACACTTCAACGGATTATCGTTTGATTAATCGGTCAGGCAGGTGGTTTGTGCCAGTGTTACGGTGTGGCCTGGCTATCCCATATCGTCCTTTGTAGCTTATGGTGTTTTTAACTGCGGGGTCCTGCATTTGGTTGTTTGAAGCTTAAGTGTGTTTATGTTGGCGCCTCTTCCCTTCATCATCGCCAGAGTGTTATTATGTCCCTAATGATGATGACTGGGGGGCTTTGAAAAGGGTTTCGATTCAAATAATCGTCGATACCTATGAACGTAACCAAGATGCAAGGTGAAACCAAGCCTTTTTTTGTCCTCTTCAAACAAGGTACGACCATGACCACTACACTAATTTTGAAGTCCAAGTCAAATTAAGAGAAACGTATTTGGTGAAACCGAAAAAAATTTTTACGGGCCGTTTCAGCCATATCCATCTCTTCTTTGTCTTATTTTTAATGGTCGGAGCCTTATTACTTCATCGAGATTTATTACAATTAATAACAGGGCTTGGAAGAGATGAACTTTCAACGAACCTCGTAAACGGATCATAACCATGAAATGGATAATAATTATTTGGTCTCAGACGCTAACCAAAAAATTTTTGTCCGATGCGTTGGCCTAAATTTCCTTTTTTCCGATGGTAAATTTGATGTATATGAACTTTGGACTTCTGTTGTGGGCACATCAGGAAAGTGGAATTTCTCTGAATTATTCATGAGAAATTGAAGGAGTAGGAATGAGCATTCCTGTGTAGTTTTGTGTATCTTATTAGCTAGGAGCTAGACTAATTGTGTGACCGTGGATCAGATCAGTTTTCATAGGAATGTGGTTATCTTGACCACTCGAATTAAATATTCTTAGGCTGATTCTAGAGACTGACAGAATACCTACAGTGTGTGTGACAAAATAGAATAAGGAAGGAGCATGAAAGGGCATGATCTATAGGTCGGATTCGAAAGTTCTTCCAACAAAAGTGAAAAGATCATGGAAAGGCTAAAAAGTCTGCCAATTGAGCTAGGAAATATTTATACAGACGGCTTACGGGTTCTTGTAGATTCATGGATGGTCGCACTTTGCCTTTCTAGAACCAAAACTGTCAATAACTTCGTCTACACATGCAAAAGGCTATCATCAGAAACGGAAAAGGAACCGATGAAGAGGGTAAAACGCTAAAAAGTCTGTTCAAGACTTTGAGGTGAACTGAACGTTCTTCAACCTGTGTAGTCTTCACAGCATTTTGAATAGTTAAACTTCTTAGAAGAAACGGGACAATCTGGCGGTACTTCTTTAATATCCCTTCTCAGGTCAGGTTTTTTTTCTATGGTAGAATTTTGAAATACTAACTGGATCACTCAGACCTAAATAGCGATCCATTGCTCATGTTATCAACCTTCTTATGCTATAGCTTTCTAAAAGTTCACAGAAAAAGCAGAAGAGGCTGGAATGACAAAGTTACCAATTCGAACCATGTTTGCGCTGAGTATTTGTACCTAACATGAACCGAGAGAAAGTGCTTTGCGGTGTAAAAAAAAAAAATTCAAGGAGAAGTGCCCCCAGCAACTCCGACAAGCAGTCTTTTCTGATACGGAATAGCACAAAGTTTGCAGTTTTCTTTTTGAAGTTGTGGGTAATACGGTAAATCGGTTTTCGTCCAACGGAGGGATGCTACGGTTGTGCTAGAGACTGGGGATGGGAGAATGGGGATTCTGCCTTGGCAGGCCATCCCGCGATGAGAATAGAGTCATCACTCATCATTCTTTGCGTAGAATACGGCACCAAAGTTTTGACCACAAAATTGGTCAAGCATATGGTTTGAAGGAATGCAGTTCGGTAAGATAAGACAGGGCGCTCGTCATAGAATATGTTTGATCCACGCAAACCTCTAATATCAACAACTCGACTTTTATAGGCCCGTGGCTCCTGAATGGTTGTGAGGTGTGATTTAATACTCTGCAGTAGCGATCCTAGAATGCTGGAAGTTAATTTTAGTGGAACTCTTGAATATTTTTTCCCTCCGGTCAGTGTCCTAGGACCAGACAGATTAGCGTTCCTGTTGATGTTTGACGGCCATTATTTTTGACCATGATGATTTTATACCTATTGACCAGTTCTCGTGGACCGAATTTGCAAGCCTTGCGGTTCCGGACTCATTCACCGTTGCTCTGGTTAGTTCACCAGAGATTTGGCAGACCCTTGTAGAATAGGCGGAACTTCGGTTAAAGGACTGTGCTGAATTGGGGTAAGACCTCTTCTGATCTGTTCCTTTTTCGTCGGTGGGAGTTAGACTCAGTACCTTTGGTCACGATAGAGCCTTCCTTACACCGACCAGTCACTGCTAGCTTTTTTTTGTTTCTTCAGGTGACGCTTGGAGAGTTGGTCATCAGAGGACTCCACCACTATAGTAAGATCAACTTGGTCAGGTTCAACAGGGGCATTACCACTCTGATCAACAGCTGAACGGTAATACACACCAAAGTTGCGGGAGCTTCCAGATTAGATTAGGTCTCTGGAATTCATGCTCCTTTGTCCTTTGTAGTCGACAAGACAAGTTTAGAATATTGTAACAACCATCCACAACGTTTTCTAAGCCAGCACTAAACAAGATCGTCAATGTTTTCATACAACTTTTCGTACCCCTTAACGTGTTCCATGTATGTAAACGCAAATGCTGATTTCGAAACCCTGATACCTTCAAGTATCACATTTCACATGAAATCTCGTTATTGTATAATTATGTGATTTGTTTTTTGGGAGTTCTTTAGTAATCTTAATGATCTTGTTATACGACTTATGTTTTCCTACATCTAGTGATAAATTGCCATTTAAACACCATCTTCTAGCTAATTTACAACCATTTCTTGCAATCGTCACTGTCCGCACAGCTTGAACCCTACATACACACCAACCGCATACCGCAGCCCTATGTGTGCAAATTACCCACTGCACAAATGACCAAATCGTTGATAACAATGTTCGTCTGAATTTTTGTGACATGAACCCATCCAAGAAAACCCAAACTAACATTCACTTAATTATCATTCTTCGAACAACCTCTCGCTTAGACAAACAACAACAAAGATCATGTTAAGATGCTGATGGTGCATATACCAATAGGCACCATAGTGAGTTATTTAGCTTCTTATCTTATCAACTTTGTGTTGGATGCCTTCGGAGAAAGAGAGTCTATTAGGAGGCCACCTTAGGAGAGGTGGTATGGTGTGCTGGTGTAGTTCATATGGGTGCATTGCTAAAGATGTCAGGACCACCCGCATGCAACCAACGAGCCTGATGATGATGGTGGAGTATGGTGCGCTAGGCCACAGCATTCTCTCAATCGACCACCAAATCAACTTCCATTTGGAATAGATAAATTTGATTTCTCGTTCTTGGTAAGATTTGAATTTCGAACCTGTGCTGCAAAGTGGTCCTGGATGGCCATATCTTCCAGTTGCCGCCCCATGATCGTTGTACACTGAAAGGAATTCGTTTGATTGACGAGACGGGTAGAAAAAAATGTTAATTCTTTGCTGCTTGACTTAGAATGAAGATCGCAAAATTCACAGGTCTTGTCTCTACATTCGATCAGCTGAAGGGACTCATTTTGAAGCACTTTTAAGGCAAACTATGAGTAGAAGATCTCTATAACTTTGAACATCACTCTGGGGAATGGAACTGTTTCTTTTTCATGAAATTAATTTTCCAAGTGCATATCGACTTGAGCAGAGCTTCTGAAAATCACCATACTCCCAGTGGAAATGCAAAATTTCAAACATGATGTACAAAACACGAGTGCGGCTGCTGCACTGGCTGATGGTATTAGTGGTGATGCTGATGCATGCCATTTAAGCACTTTACCCGCTCACATATAGCAGTAGTAGGTAGTTGCGCCTGCCTGCTGTGTCAATCTATTGAATACCGTGCACTTGGATAGGATGCTGCGGGTTTTCCTATTTCTATACCACAAGCAATCCTTCTGGCAAAATATTGGATGCACTTAAGTGCAATGGGCACTGTGTGCTCAAGTGGATGCGCATGTTCCAATGTCGACATGGTCGCGTGATTTAAGATTCCGAGTGTTAATTGAGATAAGTTCAAAATAGAAACTGGAATTTTAGTGGTGCAGTGTTATTTTGACTTGATACATCGGGGTAAGAATGCTAAGGACAACTTATAGAAGAGCACACTTCAAAGCAATTGGTTTTGGTTGATGACAAGTTTATGGCGAGGGATTCCGTGTTTAGAGAAAAGAAAGAGAGGGAATTGTTAAGCGCATGTTACGGCGAGATACCAGGCTGTACAACCCCTGAGTTGTTAACTAATGTTTCTGGGTGTACCTTGATGGAGTTTTACGTAACTGCACAATGTTTGAAAAGGGGTCTTTGCGAGGATGACAGCTTACAAATTTTGATATTCGAACTCTTTGGGTGGGCAAAAGGAATGAACCTGTCATGTTTGACACGAATAATCAATTTTTATCTTACGAACAGTGGAACCAATTTGCTCGGGGAAGGAGAAGGTGTCAGATTTCGGTATCGAAGGGCAGAATACTAAAGGCTACTTAGAGGTATAGCTCCTTGTAAAGAAAAACAGAACGTTCCTTTTGAGCAGCGCTAAAAGATCTTCAAATACGTACAGACAATTTGTTAACAAAAAGTATCTCTGGTGAGCTCAATATGAACAGTCTAGTTTTTGTGGCAAATATAGGCAACAAACTCTCGCACTGAGTTAAGGAGAGAAGGAAAAGCTGAAAAGGCTCACAAAAACATAAAGCTAAAAAGCTTTATGTATACTAAGATGGGCATGAGAGTTCGAGAGGAATCAGGGCTCTGCCGAGCTCTCAACTGGTTTTCTTGAATGTGGTGCCTAAAGACGTTGTCCGTGAGCGTTTCATCTGAAATGTACTTCGAAATTCCGCCAAAAAGGAGCACTGGTGTCAATCCGCTATACATAATGTACAGTCCTCCTAATATTAAGGTACAGCTCATACAGTTTGTTGCTGAATCTTCTTCTCTTTCCATATCGTTCTCCCAACACACTCAAAGACCTCTGAGAGTATTACTTTTTTTTCGAAAAAGTCATGGGTTTCTACGTTAGCCTTAGATAGAGATCATCTTTGAACCTAGACACCTTGTTTGGGACAGAAACTAGTTTGCAAATTGCAGAGGACAGTTAGACACAAGCTTGACCAAAGGGTTGACTGCCGTGAAGGAACGAATTCATCATTTTCAATGAATATTTTACAAACTAAAAAGAAGTCCAATACTCGATGACGAATAGGGAAAAGTTTGTTCAACTGCATGTGGTTGTAAGCGCGTACAATAATCTAGCTATTGTAGTACTTTAGTTACTTTCAACTTTTGAAGAGCAAACCAAGCAGCAAATGTTCGTTTTCAGCTTCCACTACTTAAAGCATTGTTATGTTGTTAATTTGCAGAAGCAAATTAGGCGTTTATCTAGCGTAGCCTTCAAAAACTATTTCTTGAATTCAATTAAAGGATAAAATCCATTGACTTCACCTTAAGACTTTGACTTAAATATTTATGTAATCATCATTGCTCTTATTCTTTTGCATTGTTTTGCTTTTTTTGCACTCTTTGCACTTCTTTGTAGTTTCTCTCTACATTGTTTTGAGTATTTGAATTCTTTTATAGTCTTTTACTTTTATTCTTTTACTTAGGTCTATACTCTGGTTATTCCTTTGCAAGTATTTGCAAATTTCTTGCATTTTTTGCATTTTTTTCTATTTCCTGCATCGTCTTGTAATTTTTGTATTCTTTTCCAGTGCTTGCATTTGTTTTTTGTCCTTCATAATATTTTGTGTTATTTGAATTCACTTAACATTCCATGCATTCTTCTTCAATTACTCGAATTTTTTGCATTTCTTGCACCTTCTGCATTTCTCGCACCTTTTGCATTTTTTCGTTTCTTAAATAATTTGCATTCCCTTAAAATCTGTGCAAAATTTTGCAATGCGTTCATTATTTTGCATTGAAAATTGCATTCTCTTCGATGTTTTATAAAGAGCTTTTGTACGACTTGAAGTCAAAGTATAGCAGAGAGTTCAGTGGTCTCTGTACTTTGGAGGGAAGTCACTTAAATTTTTTCTATTCTCTTACAACTCTCCTGGAGATTATATGCAATATAAGCTATTTCTAGAGTCTGGACAGTATCGTTGCAGCAATGGAATTCTCTTCTTTCTTATACCAATTTTAACACTCCCTTTCCATTTAACCTCGTTTTAAATACAACAAACCATGTTCAGTTTCGAGGTTTGGAGAAGAACTACAGATACTGACCAGTGATCACTGGCGCATGCAGACGTTTATTTTATCAATGAAGGCTTTATAGATTAAGACCCTTAGGACCCGGCTTGACTGACAATACGGTTTAGCGGTCAGATTAGAATAAAATTAAGTGCTGAACTATGTAACTAATTTTTCAAATTCCTTCTAAATTTAAAGGTAGGTATGTATATCACTTTGCCACTCAGTCGGGCTTTTACACAACCAAACACCAAAGCCCTTACTCGAGCAATAGGCTGCAACAAATTGAAAGCTGCACTCTTCCGGACTATGCTCACGCACAGTTTGAGCTACCAGAAGACATGAAAAGTTTCAAAGGACAAATAAAGGGCTAGAGAGCGACTTCCGATTTTGCAGCATATCAAAGACCATAATAGGTCAAGGAATGAGATAGATCGCAAAAATTCTCAAATTTTTGGTAAAAGAGGTGCATAGAAAACAACGCTATACCACCAACAATATGCACTGTTAGGGTGATCGGAGCTAAAGTTTGAATGAGATGATATTTGAATAGGAGTGAAAGTAGTTAGCTGCGACCGTGAAAATTGCGAAAGCTACTCGGGTCGGAAGTTTATTTCTGAGCCTACTACATATTCTCTTATTCTCATGCCTTGAATAAGCTATAGGGAACCCTAGTCATCTGCGGGCCGTTGATAAAACTAGGTGTGACGAACCTAAATTCCTCATAAGCCTATATTTCTCCAGCTGACAGAATTCAATTCCCTGCTGCTTGCCCCATCTGCACCCGTATGCTCAAGTTACAGCGAACACACGACAATTCTTACGAAATCTCCACTCTCTTACTGTGCAGATCGAATTGATTGCACCATAAGCAGATAAACATCCAACCCCAAAGGTCGATTTATTGACAGCTACAAAATATTGTCGCGAAGGTCCACCTACTTCTTTTTTTGTATGGAATAGTGCGAAACCTATCGTACAGATGTCGATCATTGATATCCACACAACTCACCTGTCCCTAGGAAATTTATTGTGTAACACCAACAAAGCGAATTTTCTTGCTTCTGCACACAAAACTAGAATGCCAATGTCAACTTCAACCTGTGCGTTTCCACGTAGGTGCAAAAACACCACACCAACAAAAAAAATCCAATAGACCCATGAACAGCACAGCATTCTATAGTTCACCACCATGAATTGAATTCTTAGAATTCATTACAGTCAACCTGGATCCTTTCATAAGCATTCGTCTCAATCGCACATGGCCAGAGCCACCATGCACTCTCTCGATGATGAAGCTGATTCATCATCAAAATAAAAATAGCAAAGGTGCAACTCTGAGGTTGTGAGCCCTCAACCGATTGCGATCCATTTTCAAAAAAAAAAGTAGGTAATTTTTTGCCGAAAGATTCTGTTATTCTTGCTATTGGCCTTCGCACTTCTATTCAATTTCTTCAGACTTTGTTTTTCGAGTTCTTATTTTGTGTAGAGGAGAATTTCGCCAGCCACTTTATTTTTCCCACTCTCTGTAACCACCGGTGCGGTGTTCGCTATCGCTACCTTTACCTTTGCAGATGGAATCTGGCTTTATTTCACAAACTGTTTGTTTGCAGAATTCACCTATCAAAAAATATACTCCAAGAAAGGAACCATCATCCATTAAAATGACAACAACATCATGACGCGAAACTACTTCAGTGTTTCGTAATAACGAAGACGAATTGTCTGGTCGTAGTTCTGTTTACAACAAAAGAATCCACAAGAAGAAAATGACGACGAAGATGATCGGATGATGAAAAAGATGGAAGAAGTTCAAAGGTTCAGCATTTTGTATCGCATTACCGTTTCTGGAATACCAAATGTAGAACCACCAGCACAGGCCATGGTATGACGATGTGTTCCATAAAAAAAGTGATGTTATATGATGATTCCTTTTGAATGTCTCTGAATAAAAGAGTGGAATCAACTTGCTACGCGGTAAACAAGTGGAGCTTGTGTTCTGTCAGTGGTAAGACAAACAATCTTAAACCGAAACTACCTGTACGCTGAAGACACAACGCTAAGTTAAAGGTGAACACAGGTTGCACACTTTGTCGTTCACTCGTCGTCATCATTTCCACAGAAATTAAACAAGGAAATTATTTTTTTTTTCGTTAATTTTATTGTGTAACCATTTAATGTGCAATCAGAACTAAAGGCTTAAAATATTTTTTAACTTGGGGATTATGTCAAAGAAGTTAGTGAACTTCTTCACGGCTGTTTAAGCCGTCAGTATCATCGTGTTGGCCGACGTGTCGTCGTTGGCACGGGGAAGACAAGTTTTAATTGAAATGCACCGGTTCTTGGCTTTTGGTTTTATGATGTAAGTGTTCTTTATTTGCTGAGAGGTAATTCAAAAGTTTCATAATGCAGAGTGAAGAAGGCATGTGGAATTGTGGAGCCATCAACATCGCAGGTACTTTGCCAGATTATGGAATTCTTTTCGGATGATGGTATCTGATGATTTCGAAATATTTTAAGCTGTTACTTGGTTTTGCAAGAAATGAAGCACTCGTTTGTGTATTCTGAAAGAATTACGTTCTTTGGTTCTATCACTTCTGCTTTCTTCTTTGCGGTGGAGGCTCGTGTTATTGAAAGGATCATAACTCTCCCTCTGCTTGCGGATGACACGAACGCCATTTGGTTTCACCATTGAAAGCAGAAAAGTCTATGGAAATGAGGAAAAAAGTTCAAAATAGATATCGTAAAAGAGCTTTTAGTTTCACTGCGTTTGGCTAAGAAAAAACGAAGACTAAAATCCATCCAATGAGCATTGTTGGAGCCTAGAGCTTACACTTCAAAAGCATCGAATCACTTATGAATCTCCTTACACTCAGTGAATTGAAGCACCTCACCCACTTCACTGTTCTTATTTAATCACTTCTGAAGAACTGTGTTTTCATTTTCATTGGAGTCCATGACCAAAAACCACCAATTAAATAAATGTTAATCTTGCTAATTTGATGCGTTTCACCACTACGACGTGGTTCAATCGGTGAAAGCTCAAAACCAAAAGAAAAGAGTAACCTTAAAAAATCACTGATCAAGTGAAACCAACCACGAAATTGTTTTCGTTTTTACGGTTTTCCAGAACAAAACCAAAACAAAAAAAAAACTTTTTATGACATGTTCACATCACAAATCGAAATGTCGAAAACAACAAATTAAATCTGAAGGTACACTCTCAACCCAGTGTCTGGTGAATTTTCTTAAACTCCACACAAAAGGAATAAACAAGTGAGAGTCGTTAAGCACGCATCAACGGCATGCTAAGAAAGTGTATTGTGCGCAAAAGGATCCGCAAGTTAAAAAATTAAATTAAAAAAAGGAAAAAAGGAAAGAAAACAGTAAAATTAAAAGTCCATACCATGGAAGATCCTACAGAAGAATTCGGGAAATAAGGAGTAGTAATAACATGTCCCAGCGAAATTACTTTTGGACATATTTTATTGATTTTTTGTCTGTTGGACCATTTAAGAGGCACTCTTTGTGGTCAAAGATTTTTGTACGACTGGGAGAGCTGGGATGTTGTGAATGTGTTCATGTTAGTGAGTGTGTTATTGGATTTAATTTTAAGTTTCTCTCTGGCTAGTCAGTGGTGATCTTTTGACATTAATTGTTCGAACATTGGTTGAAAATGAATGAGGACAAATTGAATTTGGGAATGAGCAGTAAGTAAGGCAAATATGCTTATGCTTGGTTAGTGGTTGAGTGGTTTTGTGTTGCCCTCAAGGTAACTCGAATGCTACACTTATATGGTACAAGATGGACCAAGTAGAGTCTCTTTTTGCCAAAGATAAACGCTTCTTTATGCCTGCTCTCTGTTGGGGCATTCAGATTCTTTGTTGAAAAACAATAACTAGCAGTGAATCGCTTCATGAGCTCATTCTTCTCAAATATGTTTGTTAATCAGCTTCGTAAGGCTTTCTCATTGCCAGGAGTTTGAGTGGCTTGAAAAAAAGCAGAATTCGCTATCGACGCCAAAGACCTAAAATCAAAAAGTATACATATTCTAAATCAATTCTTTTGCGATTTGAACATGTCGTTCTCAAGACCACAGTCATAATAGAACGGACTTCTTCGTTCGCTTGACAATGGCGGTTTTCTGATGCTAAATTCTTTGGGACTGTCGATGCATTTTTCTTATTACTTCAAATTGCGCTCCTAATATGATTACATTTGGGCTCTGCTGCCTTCGAGGAAGTGGAGCTATCGTCCCTTCTTTTCAGAAAGCATAGTATGCACTGAATATTCGTCTACACAAAGTACCTGTGACAGTTTTCCTATTGAAGAGTGCTTTTCCTTAATAAATCCTCAGAAAATGCTTGAAGTTCAAAGGAATTTTTAAGGACTGACCCATAAAATGTTCTTACAACAAGGAACTATAGAAGGATTTTCGTGCATATCATTCTCACTCTTAACTGGATCAAGTTCAACATTTCTTCTCTGTTCATGTCCCGCTTTAGCTCATAAACGGAGGATTCACCTAGGTTCTTGTTTCTTTAATGACCCTTGTGATCTTACTCACATCGACGAACTGCGTCTTTTTCACTTCATTGTAAGGTCAAAATAGTTCCATTACTATGAGAATACATTAGATCCATCAGCCGCGCTGAAAGCGACTTTAACCTAACCCAACTTAACCGAACCAAACATTTCTGAAATGAGAAACGTCTTGTAGATTGTCTCTGAAAAAGCTTATCAAATTCCTCACACATCCAATGATCTCTTTGGTTAAGAAGACTGTCATTTTTATACCTTGATAAGTAGGTTTCAAACTTTGCGCATTACAATTAGGGAAAGAACATGGTCTAGGCTTAGAATCGGACATACCTTAAACGTCATTACGTAGAATTTTGCATGAAGACTTAGGTTTTGAGGCCGTTAAAGTTTCGATCAGAAAATAATTCAAGCTTACCGTGCATCAACATCGGATTGTCTTTGTTCTTTGAGTCCTTGAAATGCACCAAGATAATTTGATATTTGATTGAAAAAACATCTTAAGTAATGAGGTTCATTTTCATTTACATTAATTCTGCTTGAACTGTCGCAATTTATGCTTGGACTTGGAGAATAAAAGATTCTATGTTGAAATATTCGCGTATAGTTTTTCTATGGCAGGGTCATATTGGGCCTTACTTTTTCGAAAATGAGGTTGAAGCGTAGCTGTTGAATGGATTACACGATCGAACCATGATTAGTGATATTTTATAAATTCTTTCTATGATTATATGTTGACGATTGACGTTTATTTTCAGCAAGGTGGCGCTACGTGCTACGCAAGCAACAATTTGTTCTCTTTTTTGTAGAAGTAGTTCGAGTGGTTAACTAAAGAAACTATCACAAATGGCCACGTTATCTTGTGATTTTAAACAAAGTCCTCCCCCTTTCTGCAAATTCCCTGCCGTGTGCTTTTGAAAGTCCGTCGATCTGGAGTGTTGATGATCATCATCTCTACAATTTTACACGTCCTAGCCTTCATAGTCTTGCAATGCGTACTCTTCTAGCTATTTTCGAGCTCATCAAGGGTTCGCTAAATAACTTCTTTTTTTTAAATGGGCGCAAAACATCGATCGAGTGTAGCTTCGGCTGTGACACGTAGCGCCGTCCTGTTGAAACCAAATGTCGCCAATATCGTCCTCTTCCGTTTTTGTGAACAAAAATTCGTTCAACATATCCTCTGGACCAAAATCCGCACCAAACAGGGACTCGTTTTGGGTGTATCGACTTTTCAAAGTATTTCTGTGCCGACAATTTTGCTTCATCTGGAAAGAAAATCTGGAAAGATTATTTTTTTTTTGGCAAAATTGGCATCTTCTCTAAGTCGATTGCAGGCCCACTTAGCGAAGCGAAAAGACAACCATTTCGTTGAGCGGAAGGTTAAAAATAATTATCTGTCAAATCAGACATGAGCTAAGCACTAAGCACTATGGCGGACCCGTTAGAATTCATAGAATCTTCTTCTCCACACATCACATGGCCTGCCGTATCCGAAAAAAAGTGGGACATAATCTTTGAAGTAAAATAGTATGCTTTTCTAAATCGAAATTTTAATATTCTGTCTTTAAAAAATGTTTTTCACGACTATTGCTTTTCGCGAGGAATTATGTTCGCCAAATTACATTTATAAAAAAGGTTTACCTAAAAAGCTTCAGGTTATTTTACAAAGCTTTTTGCTCTGCTTGTAGGTGTGCAAAATTCAAAACGCAAGTCTGTGAGACTTCTTAAAAGTTAAAAAAAAAAAAGATCTGGGATAACCTAATCTACATTAATTCTGATAAGTTTGAGTAAGCATATACTCCATATAGGTACTCCAACTGATCATAAAGGAATTCAAACATTTTCACGCATTCGACATCGTTGATAAGTTTTTAACGTGGAGACTGGATTTATTTTATGGACCTTCAAAACGGACATTCCATGCACTTTGAACACCTTTTTCACATTATTTTTCATATTTATAGGTATGCCACTGCCACGCTCTTGCTGACCATTATTTCGTCAAGTCCCATTCATCCATTTAAGAATTGTAGGAAAAA
Source organism: Melanostoma mellinum (assembly GCA_914767635.1). NCBI lineage: Eukaryota > Metazoa > Arthropoda > Insecta > Diptera > Syrphidae > Melanostoma > Melanostoma mellinum. The sequence goes on along the minus strand of OU612060.1, from coordinate 23,321,879 downwards.
AACCACAAAGTCAGATTTCTGTGTAATATCCTTACAATCGCAACAAAAGTTTCATACTTCAATGCTACTACCACATTTCATCAACTTTCACTTAAAAGGACGAAACTAATGGCACCTCAAAGAAAAAAGCAAACAAGAAAAACCAAAACGAAGATCGTTAGTCCCGTGTAATGGCAACACACAAATAGTTGTTAGTGGCACGATGCACAAAATGTTTATCCTTTCACATGAATAAAATGATATAAAAATCAACACGCATCAGTCATCGCTATAAAAATGTCCTAAATTTGAAAAATTTTAAAAAAAAACTTGGCATATGAACAAACCAGGGGAACGAACATTCAACAAGGTGCACATGCACAATATACAACATCTATAGAGGATGGAACATTACTCTATGGGTACAATTCTTTCAATTTAATTTTATACAATGGTCCATTGTCCTTTCGGCATCAGGACTTCAAGATGACGACGACAAGAAGAAAAAAACAAGGAATTCATATTGTTCCAGTTAAATCGAAGAAGAAAACAAAACACGGAGAAGAAACATCAACGCACCTGGCACGCAGAGTGTCCTTATGGATTTTTTTTTTCTTGCTGTCGATTCATCTTAAAAATTGAGGAGAAGTCTTCTTTTTTTGTTGAAATTATGAAAAGAGGGAATCTGCTTTGGTTTTGCTACAGCAGCAGCCCGGTGTTGGTTGTTGTTTTCTTTTCTTGTACGTACCTCTACCTAGTTGTCCTCCTGATAGACTCAGGGTTTAATTGAAAATATCAAGGCACGCTATAGGTGATATCATTGCACATGCATACCAACTAAAGCAAACAGTTATATTCAAATAAGAATCCGTTAGAATGAACAAAATTTCGTTACATTTACAAAACAAAGAGAGGATTAAACTCTCAATCACACACATACACACACAGACGACCTACCCCTGAACTCAACCTGCAGATGCAACGGCATGTGCGTTACCATTGAATTGAAGATTTTTTTGCGCAGGTTCCTGTTTTCTATTATTATGGTTGTAGACTTTTAAAATTTCAATATCAGGGGTGCGTGCGCTATTTAGTTCCGCGCATTTAGAACGTGCGCGTGCTGCTTGTAGTAAAAGCAAGCTGGTCCAGGCAACGGATTATGCCTATACCGATTACCTACAATGTGAAGGACCAACATTGATGGGGCGAACAGAATTTTCAAAAAAAAAACCGTTCTAATAGTTCCCCCTCGTGCTGCACCAGCGAGGGGTGATTTATTGTTCATCGATGGTGTTTGTGAATGTCGTGAAAGACATCTGCTCAGCTGATTCTTGTTGGCCGTTATAAAAATTAATATAGTAATTTGGTATACATAGGTAGGTACCTACCTAGGTACGGTATAATGTTGCAATCGTTCTACATTATGTACCTACATTGTTGTTGGTATGCATAGAGAAAAAAAAGACTGGCAGAGTTTAAATCATGTTTGCACTCCATTAGGATTAATAATGGAAATGCAGAGTGCGTGCTGTAATCTTTGCTTCCACCGGTCGCGGAACAAGGTGTGGTGGAAGGTTGTTTATAAAGCAGGAGGGCTAGTGAGGATTGTATGCATCGCTACCCTTCACGCAAAATTTTGTTTTGCATTTTTCAAGAATGACGCTGAAAGAAATCTGGTTCAAGTTGATTGGCACAGGATGTCTGGAGGTAAATAGCTTAGATTTACGCAACATGATAGGCAAGGTAGGTACTTTACCTACATACGGTGGTGTAGAAATAAGACGCATCTGGTGTTTTAGGTAGGTAGGTACCTACCTACTTACCTATGCATGTACTTTGAATATGATACCCTCCGAGACAGAGCCGAAATATTTGTCACCTCAAGCAGTAGGTATGTACTCATCATGATGTGCAAATTTTATTTATATCGTTCGATAACGTACGCAGATAGGGAGGATCGCAAAGTCTGCTCTTCCTTTATTACAAAGTGTGATCCCTCTTGCGTAATGGTTACCATGTTTTCCTGTTTCCCGAACGCTCGAGGCTTGAATCCAAGAAACATCCAATTGTTTCTACAGAAATCACGTTTCGCGAAGAATTGACAAGTCCTTCGACAGTAATTACATTGAAATCGAAGGAGAAGAGCGTTTTTAAAGCTCAGACAGTTGAACATCGTCGTAATGATTCTTGTTTCTCTTCATTCGGTGCATTCCTGCCCTCAAACTACTCCACCGATTTTACCCAGCTGGACTGATGGTCATATATAGAGATTCCTTTATTGGCGGGACTACACGAATGTGTAATACTTTACCTAGCTGTATCGAAAACCCTTTTAATTCAAATTTTTTAATACTAATAAATAAATATAAAATAAAATAATTTTCTAATAATTCTAAGTGTTCATTTATATCTGCTTTTACGTCCTCTCTTGTTTTTTAGTTTTGTGGTGGGTAAATTTGTAGTGCTCATTCATCACGATTTCATCAGTTTTGTCGTGACAATAATCACTTTGACGCGATTAAGACGGTTTTGTTTTGATAAAGACATTTTGATCGCGATTCTTCAACTTCATCTTCTTCTTTTCCGAGTTATGAGACTTGTCCTCTGGAAGGGTTTACTGATCTCCCACACAACTGATGTTTCACGCTGGTTATCCGCTCCTGGAGTACACTGATTTTTTTATTTTAATGCCAGAAGCTTTACGAGATTTCTTCAAATTCGACACCTGCTTAAATGCTCCAATTTTTTAGCTTTATCAATCTCTGTACTACACTGGTGATCTGCAGACGGGTAAGGTCTGCATGGACACTTTTAAGAAAGTTTAAAGGTGTTACGGGAATAGCTAGACTCACTTTGAAGTTCATTGTCTAGATGTGATTTCCCCGTTAGTCGCCTATTATCTGAAGTTTGGTTGCGATTTGAACACTTTTTTTTTTAGCGAAAAGACAGTTTGGTCTCTTTCATTACTGTTTTGTCGTTATTATCGCATAGCCTTTCAGTTTTGTCGCAACTGCGACAGCTTGCTCTTGAATTGACCTATTTCTACGCGATTGCGACCATTTTGAAGCGATTAGAGATATTTGGTCGCGATTCCGACAGCCTTGTGACAGTAACAACAGTTTTCTTTTTAGTCATCGCGATGACGCGTGTGTCATTGCATGCGTAATCGCGATGACGCGTGTGTCATTGCATGCGTCATCGCACGTGTCATCGCAATGACGCGTGTGTCATTGCATGCGTCATCGCACGTGTCATCGCGATGACGCGTGTGTCATTGCATGCGTCATCTCACGTGTCATCGCGTAGACGCGTGTGTCATCGCATGCGTCATCGCGATGACGCGTCGAAGATCAGACCAGTCGAAGAATTACTCCGGCTGCTATACGGCTAAGGAAGCTGCATTGAGTAGCAAAGTAGCAAGCAAAGCCTCCTCACGAACAACCTTAGTTTCTCTTTAAAGGATTTTTATAAATAACGTAGGTACTGCTGAAGCTGTGTGGAACAGAATCGCAGACATCAATTCAATTACGAGCATATTCCCAATGTCATTGAGTTCTAGCTCCACAAACCAACCTACCTATCTTCACAAACTAAATTAGAAACCGCACGCTATAGGTATACGATTAGTACTTACGTAGGTATGTATAGATCGAAATAAAGATGATACCACCGTGCTTGCTTTCAAACCAGTAATGTTCATCTGCTCATACCTCATATCTAGGTGCCAGCTGGGCTTGACAATGTGATTACGTATTCTCTTTTTGAATGTGCAACGACGAGAGTCGTATATGCACTTGCATTGAAACACGCGATAATAACTATTGTCTGCATTGCATAAGGAAGAAAAGGTAACACATCCTTATGATTATGATTCTCAAAGTACATAGACAAGACCGGCTGTGATTTTTTTTTTCTCCGAGACATCTTGGCGCGCCAAAAGTTGCCGCTCCCTTCTTTCAAATCCCTTTAAAAGGTTTGCCACATTCTTAACTCATTTCAGCTCACTTACCTAGAATCCTTCAAATAATTTCTTCTTTTCACTTCACATCTTCGTCTTGCCACATTTTACAAAAGAAAACAAGACAACCGAAGATGACATACAAACACCGACGAAACATAAAAATGATTAAATACTCCCAACACTATAGATACATAGCTGGAAAAAGAAAAACACAAACGTCCACCATTCAGTCCGCAAAATATGCCTTATAGACCAAAGTCGTCTATAAGGCACATTTAAGGTGAATCCGTTTCATTGTGTCCATTGTAAAAATGTAGTCTCTTATGTCGCAAGTATGGGGGAAAAGAAGATTGAAATTGTTTGATTGCGTGTTGGACAATCGGACATGGAAAATGATAGTGGAGTGCGACACCACCGTGCGTCCGTTTCGATTTCATGTCCATTATATCAAAATGCCCGACACACAGACTCACTGTTCTACTTCTTCAGGTTGTCGTTACAATTAATATCAGACAACCCCATCCACCAACAGGAGCGAATGTTGAAACTCACAAGACCAATGAAAAAGAAACTCGGCTTTGAAGATTTATTCGGCATTATGCCACTTAATAAATATAAATTTTATGACACCTGACAAAATACGTATGCAACTGGGTCTTTATTAGCCATGAGTAATGGCCTCTGAGGCCTTTATTATGTGCTACCTTTGGATTTTTGTGGATTCAGACATTAAAATGTGTTTTTGGTGTTGTCCACATTTATAGATACGTGAGGTGGACAATGGCTCATCCAATAGTTCGGCTATCACCGTGACAGGCTTTATCTCTGCTGCTTTCAAAGATTCATGTGAGATGGTGAAGCCTAATGGGTTGGATTAATGCGCATGTGCAGACCAACTCACATCTATCAAAGAACTTCGATCGTAAATTAAAAATGAGGATTTAATACTAACTTATAAAGTTGAACTGGAACGGAATCGTTAAAATTTTGAAGCCGAATATTTTATGCTATTTCGTTACAGGGAAGGAAAACAAGTTTGAATTCAATGGGCAACTTTGTGATGTGAGTATGTCCACAGTTTAGTAGAGTCTACTTTTTATTTTTTATCTCACTTGATGATGGATGGATGCCTTCCTTTATAGATCATGAGACGTGGAATGTTTATAGTGATATTTAACTCCTTTATGTTCTTGTTATATTAAAGCTGGTACACGTGGCGTGATGGTTAGCATGCCTGCCTGTTAACACAGAGGTTCGTGGTTGGAATCTCAACAGAGGCAAAAATGTTTTTCCACGGGTATCGCCTTTCGCGAGTAATTGGCAAGTCCTCCATTAGCAATTTCATTGCTATGAAAGGTGCTTTCTCGATTAGTTATTCGGAACCAGCAAAAGATTGTAGGTTCCCTCTTCAAGAATTAATCAAAACTAAAAAAATTGGCCCTGAAGCAGGTACTACAAAGAGCGATACTCTGGCCATGTTCATAAGAAAAAGAGTTGGAAATAATGAATTTCAAGTAATGTTTTATATTAAGTTTGAAAAGTGAACCATGATTTTTGCTTTTTCTGGATATATCTATGATAGTGCTATCTTCAATCCTGCTACCAACAGAGCTTGAACAATCATACCATTTATTCCACAAATTTACTATGAAGTGTCTCAAGGAGCAGCACTAGGGCCAATATTCTTCAACATTCTATCTCCGTTTGATTGGCTCTAGTTTGAACAGAATGTATGAAATGCTATCATACGAGGGCAGTCCGATAAGTACTTAGCCAACAAAAGAAAAACGAAACTTTTTGGAAAAGTGTTGATCTATTTTTCAACATAATCTCCTTTTAGTTCGATACATTTAACCCAGCGAAGATCCAACTTCTTTATCCCATCTGAAAAATACGTTTTCTCGAGGTCCGCAAAGTAGGCCTCGGTGGCGGTGATGACCTCCTCATTCGACACAAATTTCTGCCCGTCAACTGATTTTTTCATGTTTGGAAATAAAAAGAAGTCGCACGGGGCCAAATCTGGAGAAAACCGTTGATGGGGCAATAGTTCTTAGCACAACTCCACTGATTTAGCCGCGGCGATGGCGGAGGTGTGAACCGGTGCGTTGTCGTGGCGGAAGAGCACTTTTTTCTTCGCTAAATGGGGCCCTTTTTTCTGCAATTCGGCATCTGATCGGCCCAATAATTCGGCATAGTACTGTCCTGTCATCGTTTTACCTTTTTACAGGTCGTCGATGTAGATCACACATTGTGAGTCCCAGAAAACGGTTGCCATGACCTTTCCGGCCGAGGGGACAGTTTTCGCCTTCTTCGGAGCAGGTTCGCCGGGTAAAGTCCACTGTTTCGACTGGGAACCAGTGGATCCATGTTTCGTCAACGGTCACGAAACGACACAGAAATTCCTTCGGATTGCGCTTAAACAGCGTCAAACACAGCTCTGAAGTGGTCACACGGTTGCGTTTGTTGTCCGGAGTGAACAAACGCGGTACAGCTTTCTCATCCCCAAAATTTCATGTAGGAAATGACCCAAGCGGTCATTCGAGATGCCTACTATCTCAACTTTCTCGCGCACCTTCAAACGGCGGCGGCGGGCGGTCTGCAAATACGAGATCGTGGATTTTTGTCACATTAAACAGCATCCAACCGCTCTTTGATTTCGGTGCGTGACTTCCCTTCCAAAAACAAGAATCGAATCACTGACCGATATTGCTCTTTTTCCATTTTTCTAAAATACGGTGACACGTTTGCACACACGTGGATAAAACAAAACTACGAGTCCGATTTGGCTGAAATTTCGACAGTAGCCTTCTACAAAAATGTACTACACTATAGTAATTTTCTCTTGCGATAGTGGCGCTATTGGGCGGAGAGTCTAAGTACTTATCGAGCTGCCTAAATTTACTTTTGTTTTGTTGGCCTTACTATTTTTTTCAATAACTCCATTTAATAACCAGTAAGCCTTGGAACTATGAGCTACCACAAGAAACGACATTTGGACCACTGCCCTCCAATTTTTGTTTTCAGTTTATCTGATGTCTTTGATAAGACAGGGGTTGCTGTGTGGAGTATTGATTCAAAGGTTGCTGGGATATATCTACCAGGGGGCTGTTTTTCAGCTGGTCTATATTTTTAACACCATCAATATCGATTTTTAAATGGAAACCGATAAAAATTGTATTTGAAATTGCTCAAGACATCGTTGAATAAACGTATCTTAGCACAATCAAAAACACAACAAACATTTCTTGTAAAATGCCTCAAGGAACGACTCTAGGTCCACTGTTGTTTTTTGTATATATTATTTGTTTTCAGACTGCGAAAAGGGTCCCAGTGAATATTGTTTAGAATTCAAACACGATCGATTGTGTTGTTGGTACCTGCTCCTGGCTATTTTGTTGACCTGTCTGTTTTTTTTTCTCTTATCATCAAGTCAGCTATCAATATTTGAATATCCATAGAAAAAAATCCCAAAACCTATCTCATTTTAACCATATAGTCAACACTTTTTTTCACATGCCACCTGTAAGCTGCGCCAAGAAAAAAAATTCATCAAATGAATCCACGCATCGAAAACAACCAAACACAACAACAGAAAGAGCATACAAATTTGACAAGAAGTGACAACAGAACTCCACCGTTGTTGTTATTTGTCTGTGATGCAAGAACAAACACAGAATTTCAGGTGCCCGTGTTAAAGAGTCATCGCGCATGGTCTATGGGATAAGTGTTTGCCTTATCGCCGCACGGGAAAATATTTATACATGTCTAACCATTTGTTGGCTTTTGAATTTTATGACTTCGTCTTTTTTTTTTTTGATATTCCTTCCCTGGTTTGTAGAGAACACTTATCCTTGCTGATAAATAACCCATAAAAAAGGACTATTCACTGCCGCAGGTCGTCGCTTGACACATTATGTAAGTGTCTCTATGCTGCAACATGCCAATCGAATGTTGACGCATAGTGAACTGATAAGACGTCATCACCAAACGTGTCTTATCGCTGGGAAATTCGAACTCAAGCAAACAAATATCTCAATAGACATACAAAGTTATCAATTTTACTGCCCCCGCTAATCCGGAAGATAAGGACTCGACGCATAGTGCATTTTGGGACATTTTTTTTTGTGTAGTTGTTCGGATCCCTATTTTTATCGACACGAAGTTTGTGTGTTTATCCATGGAGAGATCTCGTGGGACCTTCACCCAGATTGAGTTCGACTTTACATATTTGGGAACCACCAAGGAAACCAATTCACACCTAATGGATAAGGCGCAGTAGATTTTGTCATATTGAACTGACTGCGCATATACATATATTCCACATAGTTGTCCCCAATTGAGTGATTATCAGATTTTATGGCATCCTTGTTATTATTTGGGTGCAGACCTATACATACATTGACAATTGGTGGTTATAGTTGCCTATCAACAATCGGACAGATGTCTTGTTTTGTAACTCACTGTCGACTAGTCATGCATGCCACAAGGATAAGGATCTCAACAAGGAGCAGAAATAAAAATAGACAGGTAGATGTGTTTTACCTGCTTTACAACTGACTGTGAACCTATGCCAAAAGAGAAAATGTAACAAATCTTTGCAAAAAGAAAAATAATTGAAAAGGCAAGGACACCTGTCCCTTTGGCTTATTAGAAAGCAATTTCATTTCAATGATGCCTGGTGCGCCGGCCGCGCCGGTACTGTGGTGTTGGGTTTTATTGTTCTGCATGGTCAGAGGTGGGCCAATGTTTGTGAGCAAAAAGGACCTTTTGTTGTTTTCTATGATTGAGTAGTTACGGGTATTTAAATCGTATATTGACTATCCCTTTTTGAACAATATAATCAGCATGCGCCGAAAGATCAGGTGTTTTGATTTTGAAGGAAATTTTTATTGAATCTGCCGCAGCACTTATTTGGCTATAAAAAAGGCTTCTTCTTTTCGTCAGATCATACCACTTTTGAAGTTACTCTTTTCCTCTTATGCTTCTCCAGTTGGAGGAATCTAGTGTTTTAAGGACCTTCAGTTCCTTAGAGCAAAATCGTGGTCACCTTGCAGAAACCAACCGGCACAAGGGCCAAAAGTTGTCAACATGACCTTTTTCCATCCCTGGGGCGTTGTGTCTTTTTGACCTCTCATAGAAAGCTTTACTTTTAACAATTGCAATTTCGGACAATTACCTAACGTTAATGAGGATGCCTCTGGAAACCATCGCAAATACTTCAGCGCCTGGCTGATAGTGGTGTTAATGGCCCTGGCCAAGCAATGATCTGTCAATAATTTACCGGTCATGCACCAAGGAGATAACGAGCTGTCTTTGGTGTTGCATGTTCTGATGTGACTATCAACTTCTTTGCAAAGTCAAAATGGTGGACGAAAGAAATGGTGCCAAACTAAAAATTTAACGCCAGATGTTCTAGCCTCAGTAAAGCAAAAAGCAGAAAGTACCTACTCACAATTGTTGTTGAAGTAAAAACAAAAACGTTGCCTCACCCTAAATTTCAAATGTAGAAAAAACAGTGAGACTTCCATCTTCATAAACATTCCATGTTCCATCAAAGCTCTCAGTTCCCATCTCTGAAACCAAAGGTCACCTGAATGCACAAACTCTCTCATAAAAAAAACATAAATCGATGCCCGCAGAATCACACACGAACGAACATCCTCGGAGTCTTCAACAATGTTGAACTATCTACACACATGACTATCGCCGCGCCGTTCAACTTCCTGACTTTACAAACGATCGATCCTCCAATAAAACAATCAGAATGCCTGCACCTAAAACGGAATTCCATTAACTCCGCGTCAAGACAGACAACACAATCATCTTTCGTATTGGGATTCCACTTTTGAAGGAAAAAAAACTAAAACTCAAAGTGAAATCTCCTGATGACTTGAAAGGCAACAGACACTTGGGGTCGAGCGATCCACCAGTCAGTCCATTCTGCCAGCAGCAGCAGCGCAGCAGATCTGAGTAACTGGGGTGATAAATATCGCGAATAAAATTTTAATACTTCAAACTGTGGTACAATTTCTGTTGAAATTGCGCGTCCACTGCGCACAGCGCTACTTCGAAGATCGACCACCCACGCAACACGATGGCCAACACACCGCCATCGCCATAGCCCGTTACTGTGTGTATGACGGAAGCTACTCACATCTTTTACTGGCAATGCAAAGGTGAATTTCGCATTTATCAAATCTTGAACAAAAATTTGACTTTTCATGTAGGTATTCGCTATTGAGCTTAGAGCCTGAGATCTTGACAGACTTTGTTCAAAAAGGTTGGGTAATTGAACTCATTTAGTATAGAATTGAGCTTCTGTCAGCTGTCGAAGAAAACCGAGCAACTTCCTATATCTTCGAACCAATGATGAAGAGAACTTTTAAACCACCTCCTCTCTTGTCACCGTGATAGTTGACTCCTATTAGAGTTGGAAAGTGTTCAGGCCAAACTTGAAGAAATCGTCTTGACACGAAGCGGACTCTACATCCGATTAAATGCATCCATTATTTTGCAGATCTGGCGATGGATTCTTACTCGTCCAACGTCGCTTTTATTGAAGCGAAGCCAAGGAAGTCAGCGCGGCGTGGCCATGCTTCTCATCGTGCCCATAAAGCCATTAGTGAAATTCTCCTAGCGTCCTAGTCTCATTCGAACATAGCGGTGGCCGGTGCTTGGTCCTGCAAAAATATTATCATATGGAAATTGATTGTGATTACTGGTACTACGGTGTTTCTGTCCAGATGTGGATTAAGAAAAGGAAACAGCACTGCCTTACCCAAACGAATATGGTGGCCATAAAAAAATATAAGTAGTCATCCTATATACATGTGTAGCTACATATATCTGAGTGGTGCTGCTACATTTGGCGTAGCTGACGTCCGGCAGCCAGGATAGCAGCTCTACGGCATCATCATCAACATCGGCAGAAGGTTGTCGGTTCGGAATGGAGTTAACAGGTCACCACTCTACAATGGAATTGAAAAACCCCAACCACACAGCCATCTCTCCAATTGATGGAGGCTATCCTAAAGCAACACACCGCACCACTCACTGCATCACCACTCATCGGTCAGGTGGAGTTGGTATACACAGAGAGTGTTGCAGAGAAACTACCTGTTGCTGCCTAGGAGGATGATAGGTTGTTTTTGTTAGTGGGTAGCTCTGCCCGTATTATTTTTATGGTGAATTGTTTTATGGATAGTTATTTGTCTTCCAGAGATACCTACACAACAGAGTGTCTCAGCAGCAGGAGCAGCAGCACATGTCCAACTGGTCAAAGATGTATACCGAGGTTTTGTCAATGGGTGGGGTGGGTAGTAAAATTTAAGCTTCTGAATGGACAAATGAACCATTTTGCATACATAAGTCCGGTGAAGGTGCTCCATGTTGCGCAGTTTGACATTCAAAGCTGGTCAAAGAAAGACAGTTGCTTCAAATGGAGGAAGTTGGATGATAATAAAGGAAGGAGTATTTGACTTTTTTTAGGAATTGGAATGTCTGACTTTTATGACCGCAACATTTTACAGTAATTGCTTTTTGAATGCTTGATTGAAATTAATTCCAAGTAGTTGCTACTGAAATGCTATTCCAATATGAAAGGGGTTTGCGTGCTGATTTCGCTCTGCCAGATGCAATGACAATGAGGTTTATTGCACTATAAGAGTCACTTAGTAGAAGGCTTAAATAACTTAAAGTATAAGTTTTAACTTAGACAGTTGTGGTAGATATTCCTTTAAAGGGGAAAAATTTAACAACTTTGGGATTAAATGATTGGATTATTCCTATAGAAACTTATACTTTGTAATTATTCAGAAGTGATTTAACTAACGACTTTTAAGTAATTTATTGATTTAAGTGTAATTTCTCAATCCTCTGTTAGAGTTTGAGGAATTGATTTCCAATACTTTTCAATTTATTACAAATATTAAACATCTTTCTTTATTAATTGTAGTCCAATTTCCCAACTCAATATTTAAATTCAAGCAATCGCTACCCCTACCAGTGGTAAGGTGCCAACAAAACAGTTCACCATTATGGAAAAGTTTCAACTTATTCCTCTTATTGGTATAATTTCTAGTATATATCACGAATGTATAGTCTAAAGGGACAGTCTTTGCTAAGTTTGTTTCGCTTAGTTTAGTTTCTTACTAAAGCCTTAGGATGCTTCGAAAGAAAAATTCTTCGGGTGATTTTTGGTCCCGTTTGCATAGATGGATAGTGCAGAAGAAGATTTAACCACGAGCTGTACGGGCTGTACAGCGACACTGACCTGGTCAAACGAGTTAAGGTCCAGCCTGGCGCACGCAAGTAGGAGAGGACCTCAACCAGCTTGGCGTGCAAAACAGGAGGCAGCTAGCTAGGGAGCGAGCTGGCTGGAGAAGCATGTTGGTTGAGGCCCTGGTCCGACACGGACTGTAGCGCAACCTTTAGTAAGTACGTAAGGTTAGTTTCCACAAGAATTTGATTGTTCTTTCTGTTCTGTTAGTGTTTTGTTTTGTTTTTATTTTTTTTTTTCTGTAATCTTAACTTGCTCTTAGATCTTAGTTCTTTGAGCGTCAACCGCCATGGTGTTGGTTACTTGTTGACATTGTCAAAATCCTTTGCGAGTGAATTGTAGTCTCATACGTTGTTTTGCCCGCTCCGACCATTAAGGTGTTGACAGAAGAACTTGACTTCTATGTGTGGTTTATTATGTGTAAATAAAAAAATTGGTCCAAAGACCCTCCCTTAAGGTTCTTCGAGAAAAACATAATTTCAACTCATTTGATTTTCGTCCTAAGGTTATGAAGTTTTTCTAGCAGAGTCTTGAAATTTGAAGCCTTTGTGTCAAGTCATATTATCAGCAGCCAGTGCGCCTCATCTAAGAGTATCCACCGAACAAGTTTCGGTTTTTTTTTTTGCTTTGCAATTAAGTCGATGGAGGAAGTTGCCAGTCAGAGAATTGTCGAAAGCTTTCTTTGAGATCACTGCAATATTCGACAAGAAGATGAATGGGATGTACCTGTTTCCGATAGGTAGTTTTTTGATAAAGCGTACTATCTAAATTTAGTACAATAAGGTGGAACAAGCTCTCACGTAAATACAACGTTGCTGTCTCGTTCGCCAAACTTCAAAGAACAATTTGTCTTGTCTGTACTGGGACCCTCCCCACAAAACTCCGGGTGCTGCTTTCGACGCACTGTTGAATCTTCCTCCTCTTGATCACATCTTGGCCTACATCATTGGGTGTACTCTCAAAACCATGTCTCGTTTAAGGAGATGTGGTCTCTGGCACAATTCGCACTGGAGTTTTGAAGAACTCGCAAACAGCATATCTTTTGACTCAAGTCTAATGGATATGCCGGCGGACATGATGATCCCAAACCTCAAACTGCGTCAAAAATACGCAGTCAATTTTTCATCGGTAGGACTGGTCCACTCTAGAATGTGGGCCAGGAAGGGATTGTTATTTAATCTTCACAGATGGTTCCAAAACCTATGATGGGTTTGGCGCTGGTGCCTTTGTGGAGAACGATGAATTACGACTGCACGACTCTTTAGGCTCAAACGCATCTGTATTCTAAGCGGGGGCGTATGCTATCCAAATCGCTATAAGACACGTTACGAACAATGGCTGGATGGGGAGAAGTATCTGTGCTTGCAGCGTCATTTAAGCTGTGCTCAAGGCCCGTCTCAACCCTCTAACTTCAGAGAGATTCTGCACTTCTCGTTAGAGGTTCGAAAGTGACCCAGAAGTGCAGAATCTCTCTGAATGCGGTCGGAAGACTAAATTCTCTGAGTCTCGTTTGGGTTCCAGGCCATCACGAGAGCTGGTAACTTAGACTCCTTAATATCATGGCAGCGTCTTTTGGCTTTCCTGCGAACCTCTATGGAAAGCTATTTTTAAGCGATATTTAAGTCTGAGTGCTCCAACTGGAAAGTCTCACTTCCGTATCGACACGAAATTGGCATACAATACACTCTTATCAAGGTACTTTATTTAAACTCGAAACCCAGCTAAAATTATCATTTTCTTCTTTGTCGACAAAAGCTATTCATCATTCTTCTTTTCTTGTTCGGAGAATAAGCCAAGTCTGCCAAAAATAAAGAAACATTTCTTTGCAAAAAAGACAATTTCTTTGGAAGTAATTAAGCGGAACATACCAGCTACTGACACATCACACCGGGCGTAAACATTATGTACGAATGTAATGCACAACTCCTCCGTGCTCCATATACTCTTGGCGTCAAGTGGAGTGTCAGTTAATTAATTGCACATGAAATTGATAGCACCACTGAAAATTCCCATCACAAGAAGATCGCAGTAAGGACCCCCTCCAGACCCCTAAATTACTTCAATTTCACCTCAATACATCATGGACGTCCTCATCAGTAGCCAGCGCAGAGGTCCATTCCCAATGATAACCCATGTGGTTGACTTTTTTTTGCTGCAATTCGAGCAGTAGAGGAATGATTGCTTCTCCACCTGCAATATTACCGTGTATACGACTCATTCGACCAAGTGGCAGTTTGTTTTTATTTATTTGTGGCACGAAGTGACATGGATTTATGTGCAGATCACAATTTCCAGCACATCAAAATCGAGCAGTAGCAGAGTGCACCTATGCCGGGGTATTTCATACCTACACATACGTTCGAATGGCCACTGAAGTCAGGAGTGTTTAATTAATGAACGACGTGGAACGTAGCACCAGAAGCCATTACGACAAACGAAGCGAACAGATGAATTCCCTTATTATGTCTAAAGTCAATTTGCCTTTGATTTTAATTGCCGGGGCTTTCGGTAAGAGGCTTCACAGCGTCAGAAAAGAGAGCTGGACTCGAAGTGAGGCAGTCCAATCTTTGCCAACGACCACTGCTTCTCTAATTGTGCGGACACAAGTGTAGCAGGAGGACCAATATAAGATCATCAGAGATGCTGAGGAATATACCTCACAGTGTGACCAACTGACTTTGGAATCACTCTTTAAATCCAACTGAAGCGAGAATTTTTTAAACTTCAACTTAAAAGAGAGCTACCATGACCACACTTATTTTGACTGTAAGAATAATTTATTGGTATCAATCCATGGTCTTGTCACCGCCGTGAGATCTTAGTTGGGCATTCATTTCGTGGCTGGCCGATATGATTTATCACCTGAAGTGCTGCCATAAAAGCGCAGTAGTTGGTCATAATCCCAAGTGGGTCTGGGCATCCATTAAGGATCCCCACACACAGAAAAAAAGAGAAGAACAATTTAAACTGAAAATGGATCCCCATATATTCATGCACACACATTCGAACATGGTAGTAGTGACATCTGTTCCAGTGCGGTTAATTGCATTGTGCGCGTTGCGGCCTCATACAAAAAGGTAATGGAAATGCTCGCCGTGAAGAATGAAACTCTCTCCCCTAAGCGGAAGGACGATCACCCTCTTCCGATATCCTCAAGTGGCTTTTCGTGTTTGCAGCAATATAGTTCCAGTTCTTTCACCTCATTCGAAGCGGAGTTTTCCGTGCATTTGTTTGGGATGTATAGGGATCGGGTAAGGTGATAGGAGAACTGGAATAACTTTTGCTTGCTTCATGGGTAATGGAATGTGAGGCTTCTTTATTGTAATTTTCTTTTCTTTTGAGGGGGGATAGATAAGTTGGCTAACAGCTGTGTTAATAACAGAGCTCAGACATGTCAATTTTTTTTGTGAGAAATCATAGAACGGAACGAGTAAGTGCATCAAGTTTTTCTGTATGCGGTGACCTTTCGGTTCCGAATTATACATATTTCACATTTGCACCTGCATGTTTCGATAATGGTTTGTATTTTTTGAGGAAACCGTTAGGCTTGTTCGTAGATGACAATTGTTTTGCAAGTAGCAAATGTCAGACAGTTGTTGCTACACTCAAAAGTAGTACTTTAAAGGAATCAACAAAAAACTCATAATAATCTGAAAAGCTCACTAAAAATGAAGACTTCTGTGGAATAATGAAAACTCGATAGCTTTTCGCCGATTTTTTATTTTCATAGAAAGGCATTAGGTCACCCCGTCTATGGAGCTTATTAGTTATTAGACGAAATACTCGAAACACTAACCGCATAAGCTCTGTCAGAGGGGATTGGTATTCAAAAAACGTGATGCGATTGGTAGGACTGGACATCAGCCTAAATGAAACCAAAATTGTTCCGTTTATCAAAAGAAGACTGCTTCTTTTTATGAAAACCATAACAATGCGGACAAAGTAATGATTGTACCAATAAAAGTGGTACAAATTAAAGGTGCTTTACTGGACAGGAAATCCGTGCTTAAAAAATCCTAATGATGTGAAGGAGATTTGTAAATAAAACTTTGGTTGTAAACGGAGCGGTGCTCTGGTTCAAGAGAACTGACCAGGTTAACACCAAAAAAGTTTTAAGAAATAACTGAAACTTGCGTGCATTTGTAATGAAAGCTGTTTATGTGTGGCATTGAAAGTATTCTTGAATCGGACACCTTTTTGCTCTGAAATAAAAGAACAGATGGTATTCAAAATCAAACGAAGAAAAGAAGAAATCATCTTTGGGACTATTAAAATCAACTAATTAAAAAAGAAAAGAACACATCAGAGTGACGAGAACGCTTACTTGAAAAAACCCAATCAATCAAGTTGTACACAGTAGTACACAGCACAAAATCAAGAGTTTTTGGGCCAAGAGCAATCATTTTAGTACCAAAAGAAGGCCTGTCAAGCATATTCCAGGCTGAAGTCTATTCAAAATGTAAATCCGCGGAAATGAACGTTGACGATTACAAAAAAAGCACACTGCAATAATAAGGGACAGTCAGGCTTTAATTAAGGCCATAATGTCCAATCAATCAGGTATCACCAGAAGGTTTGTCAGCGACTTAAAAATAAAATGAGTAGAAGCAACGACCAAATTTTCACATAACGGCAGATCTTGGAAAAAACCCGGGAATATAATATCGACATAGACCATGTCTTTATCGATTTCAAAACAGCGTATGACAGTATTTACTGAGGCGAGCTGTTCAGAGCCGCGTCTAGTTTCGGCATCAAGGCAAAACTCGTACGAATATGGAGGATGATTTTGGAGAATTCACGCTGCTCCGCTAAGTTCGGCAAAGAACGGTGAGACCTTTGATTTCCTCATCAAAGGCTTTCGACAGGGCGACAAACTGTCATGCAATTTCTTCAACATCATACGAAGTTTTTATTGAAGGATGTTGGTTGATGTGAACCTGGGTCACCCCAAACTGTAATGCCCACCTAAGTAAGTCAGTAAGCAAGGAGCAACTAGGTATCAATATATTGGGTATCAGGATACGTAGGAATTAAAAGAAATGAGCAGGTGGATGAGCTAGCAAGATCAGGAACGTGGTGTCTCCTCAGAGGATTGGAACCATTTTTTGCAGTACCTAACAGAGAAACACTCCAAGAGTGAAATGAAAAAGTCGGAGAACATAGCCGAGAAAAGCATTCCAATGAACTCACGAAAATACGTCAAACCAATCTTCTTCTTGTTGCGTTCAGTATGAAACGATGTGAAAACGCAATAAAGCTAAGCAGATTCAAATGTGAGAATGCTCACTGGTTTTCTAACTGGACATTGCAGGCTAGTTTAACATCTCAAAATACGATGCGTAGATAGCGAATATCAATGCTGATATTGTATCCGACAGGAAGAACCTCCAGACCCCCTATCCTCTCGGAGACTGCGAAACTTTCTTGCACCAACGGCACAAGTGCCAAGAATCCTTCCTTCCTTTTTCTGCATCTTCATTTTTTCGTCGTTACGATCACCTTAATTTCGAAGAGATCACAGCTCTCCAACTTAAAAGCTTCACACTATTGATCCGCTCATGGCGTTTACCCGGTTCTTCAGTTAGATTATGGCGTATCCTTCTAAGAGCATGTACCTAAATGTAGTGAATTTAAAAAGTGTCTATGTTATGTAATCCTAACGAGGTTCGCGTTCTGTCTTACCCTGACAACATCTAACTGTTGAGCCCATTGTCTTACCTAGGCGAAGTGTGGATTTGGGTTTGAGGTTACTTGATCTTCTCGATCTTCAACATTTTTCTATAAGAAATTTTTCTTTTAAGTATATTCAAGAAAAATGAACTTAATCTCAATGAAGTACTCTAATGAAGGGTTACCACTTAATTAGGCAGTGGTCACAACACATCTAAAAATGTCTAAATGCAATGCGAAATCCCCAAACCATTCATTTATTCATTCACAATAAATTAAAAATCTGTAGGAAAACTGATCCTTGCCTACCACAAAATTGAAACCTGAATCAATGTCTCCCTAAGTGCTCAACAATATGAGGACGAGGCCTGTCCCTGTAGTGTTCCTTATCTAAGCAACTCTCCTTTTTATTAAAAAAAAAATTGCTTCAAAGGGCCTTTTTAACTTTATTGCAACACACATTCTAAATTGTGGAAATATACATCACAGTATTGACCTTTCCAAAAAGGACGTTCTTGCTAAAAAAAATTGACCTTCTCAAAAAAATTACTTTTTTTGTGTTTGTTTATATCTATGACCATTTTCTCAGAATCGATTTAATATATAATCTCTTTAAAGGAACAAAAATTCGGAAGGTGCAACCGAATAATGTTTCCTATCAAACAAAACATCAGAGAACTCTTAAGAAAATGCTCGATCTGTTCCGTAAAAAAGTAATTTACAAAGATTACAAAACAGAAAAAAAACAAGGTGTAAGATAATATGTAACAATTGTGAAAGGATATCCGGTGGCTGCAGGTAGAAGATTCAATATGGCAGTGCAATATAAGATGCCAGTCATACATTTGCATAGTACGATCAGACTCATTGTAGAGTTGAAATAAGGCCAAGTGCACTTCTCGATTCGAGGTACATGTATTCAAATTTTCCAAACTGCAAACGTGAACTCTAATTATGCTCTACAAAAGGTGAATATGAGTTTAAATTCTCAACCGGAAATACCTACAATCCCTTAAAATGGTACAATGGCCCCGCCACAGCCGAAATCCAAATCCCAGACAGAGGATGTAGGATCAACAATAAGAAAAAGAGCTCAACATTCCATCCTTCCGTCTGGGGATGGAGTTTACACCTGTTTTAATGAGGATATCCTTAGATTCATTTTTTGTTAATTTGAAATCTTTTCTCGTTTGCTTCCTCTCGGAAGAAGGTTCGTCGAACTATGAAGCACGCCAAGGATATTGTAGTCTCTATTCAAATTGGTCCACATTTTAGGTATGTATATGAAAAAGGAGCATTTATGGTATGGTAATGCAGCGTCTTCCGTTAGACTGGAATTTCAAAAAGCCCACATAACAGCAGACGATTACAGGCAACAAAAAAAAGTTATAATAATTCTCAGGTGCACAGCTGAACTTGTTGCTGACATATGTGACGTACCGGTCGACTGGTGATCATGATCATAGACCAAATCCACATTAAGCCAGGCCAAACCGACCATAGAGTCCGTGCATGGTATGTGTCCGTATGCTATGTGCCGTGTTCATTTGACCAAGAAAACAGGACACCACTCTACTGACTCTCGTGGATGGCACGAGCGCGTCTCATTATTCAAATTATTATTCCGGCGTGATGGAATGGTGCTGCAGGTTCTGACCAAGTCGTCTCACTGTCATGCACACACCTTAAACACACACACAAAAAAAAAAGTGCATGGTCAGTGGACCGAGACTATGGATAGGGGTGCTCTGCAAGCGGAGTGTCATTTCTAAGCGTGCGCTCTTCTTTTTTGTAACCTTCTTCAGTGGAATGCCGGTGTATTAAGGGTGTAACGTTTGTAAATTATGCCAGATAAGGTGTCTCTCTTCCTAATGTAATTGAAAGGAAGAAGCAGCAAGGTGGTGCTGGTTTGGACATTGTACAGGTACACTCCGCGCATGTACCATACCATACGTGAAGTGCATTCTAAAACAAAAGCCCATAACCACGAGACAGTGGACATCAATGGAATGTGTCCTTTTTCTGTTGTAATTTGTTGAACTAGAATTGTTTTCGTTGTTTTTCTTTTCTGTGTTAGGGTTGACTTCATATAGTTGGAGGGTTAAATAGTAAGGACAATAAAGAGAGATACGTTGTTTAGCTGTCAGGTGCTACGATGTGGTGCGGGTCTTTATAGAAATTTGTAATGACTGAGTGAATTACTTATGCCACGAGACCAGCATAACCGAGCAAATGCAACCTGCTGCCGTTCTAGGACATGAGGAAGTTTTGTCTTTGAATAGAACAAAGTAATGAGAGTCATTGACTCATCAAAAAGAGCACTACGCTCGTTCTGAAAAGTTGGGGTGCAGTGGTTAGGGTGGTGGTGGCTATAGGCGAACTACTGTGTAAGGGTTGAGTAAGACCAGTAAGACCCAGTAAGACCCAAAGTATTTTTCTTTCTCCCTACTCGGGTAGTGCTCTTCCTCGCGTGGGGCCCGTGACGTTTGGTTCACATGACTCTCTGTTACGAAGGAAGTTCGTGGTACGAATCCGTAAAGCATCAAATATAATTTAAAAAAGAGATTTTCACGGTTATCGCCTCTCGCAGGGAATTGGTAGTTTCTCCGAGAATAGAAAGCTGCCGTGAAAAGCGCTCTCTAACTAAGCCGTTCACAGTCAGGATAAATTTGTAGGGCCTTGAAATGCGTTCCCGATTTGTCCTTTGTTGCGCTTCCCTATTTTTTCTATTTTTGTTCTTTCTCGCTCAAATTTTGGTAAATGCCTGAAAGAATTGCAGCCCGTCTTGGTACATCCCAACTTTGTTGAGCCCAATTTATATAATTCCTTTTTTAAAAGGTCGCAGTTTTCTATCAACAGCTTTATTCCATTTAAGCGTCGTTCCCACTTTCCTGTCCACCTGGCATTCCAACTAAGACACTACTATTTCAACACAAGTCAAATAATTTCTGATTCGTATCCTTACGGTTCTGTAAAGCTTGAAATCTTCAATTCACTGTAGGCCATACACCATTATTCCTTTCTGATATACCTCCTTTGCGCCATTAAATAAATAAACACCCACTTGTTGGCTTAAGACACAGACACAACACTTGATGCCTCATTTCTATGCCAGCCTCATCAAAAGCAGCAGCTGCAAAACTCCGATCAATTTCCAATACCGTACAGAATGAGCGTTTCTTTGCGTTGCAGTGAGCACGCGACACTGGTATCTGTATCCGTGATCCATCCGAATGCTATGGATAGTTACATATAGAGACGAGAGAAAGAGAACCTCTCCCTGCACCAATGCGCAGTGAATATGTCAAGAACTGCACCGCAACCGTTGGATCAAGTTATTATTAATTGCTAGGCGTCAGACCGGCCACTTTATGACAAGAAATTGTTTCTGGCTATGGCCAGGCCTTTGGCATATACAAATAAAAGAACCCATAACAAGCCAATGTGTGTGGAGGAGTATTATTCTCTTTTAGTTTTCTATTTTAAGGTGCCACCACAGCACCACAACGTGGATCTGGTTGCCAATCCCCTTTGTGGAAGTAATCTGTGCAAGTCCACGTTCAAGGTGAATGTTCTGACATCGAATATGCAAGTTGGTGACCGACTAGCATTGTGGGTGTTTCCATCACCACTATACCACTACAACCACCATCTCACGTTCGATTGAAGATCAGAGGTAAAAATATAGTCGCAAAGAGAATGGCATCCAGTTCCTTTCAGTTAACCTGTCCACGGTTCAATTTTGTTTAATGAAAATTTATTTCGATTCAGGGAGCTGAAGTTGTGTGTATCTTGTCGTGTGTACCTTCCAACCAAACCTTTACGTACCTGGTTATAGGGAGTCCTGTCCTGATACTTGAACGCTATCTCCTTTTATGGCACCGTATGGTCATTTTCATTTCCATTATCATTTTAATGAAACTTGGCTAAGAATGGAAGTAGATTAATCATATAGTCTGTGCTGGGGCCAATTCATTACGATTATTTATACCTACCCAACAAGACAGGCAGCACAGTGCAGCGGCTGGTTTTGGATAATTTGGTCACATTCCTGGCAACATCCACACGACTTACGGCGTGATAGAATTTGACACGCTTTCTGTAAAGTGGTTTCTCTGGGGAAACTAGCTCAGTTGTTGTATATGATATTTGAACAATAAAACGTTGACTGGCTTCTTTACTTAGCAGCGTCGCTAATGAGTAATGAATTTTTTGAATGACTTAATGTTGTCCTGTTCTCACAGGATGGCTCCCTAATTTTTGTCACTATTCATGATCCTTGTTTCTAATTCAATGGATTTTTGTTTCAGATCAAGACAGTCATAAAATATGTAAATTGGGTTACTGAAACAGTCTCCAAACTTTAAATGGGACAAGGAAAGGATATAAGTAAGGAAGATAGATGGAATAAAACATTTTTTCAAACATTTTTCAGCTCAATCAACATCAAAGGTAGGGTAAAGTTTTTTATGGCCCAACTTCAAAAATATTTAAAATTTTTAAAAGAAATTAGAAGTAAAAAGAAATTAGAAGTAAAAAGTTTGAAATCTGTGTTGGATTGAGCTTATGCAGCTACAGATAAGTAAGTGTAACGACATCTGCATTTTGATTGCCTCAGACATGGAACAATCGAAAAGCAGGTGGCTTACCGAAGCTTTTTGATATAAAAACGGCATACCTCACAGCCACATCAATAGTGTGATGCAGAGAAGTTGAAGAGATGTGATCTTTCGAAATCACAGTGCAAGAAGAAAAAGATAAGAAGTTTTGCTGCTTTCCTAAGAGTTTTGATGACCAAGATTCGCATTTGATCAACAGAGATCTTGAGACATTTAATTTCTTGCTAGCAGAAGAGACACTTCAGCTTAATTTTGAGCCAGTTCCCATTTAAGCTCCCTTACTTTTGAATTACGTACATATTTTTTCGAACTCGCTCGGTTGCGAGAGTCCTCAAAGATTTCAACATACTATATAAATCCGCTGGTCCAGATGGTATCCCCGCCGTTATTCTGAAGAGGTTTTCTTCTACGCTGGCAAAACCACTGCGTGAAATTTCCATTCTTTCCTATTCTGCTGAGATTTTTCCGAGCAGATGGAAAACTGCATTTGTCCAGCCGGTCCCTAAAAAACACGAATCTTCCTCCCCTTCTAATTACCGTCCAATTGCACTAACGTCCCTTCTTTCCAGGATCATGGAAACGTTGATAAACCGTCAACTTATGAAATATCTTGAAGAACGAAAGCTTCTGTACGGCTTTCGTATCAAAAGGTCCACTGGTGATTTGATGGCTTATATCACCGAAAAGTGGAACCAATCCTTACATTGTTTTGGAGAAAGTAAGATTATTGCAATTGATATTTCTAAAGCATTTGATAGAGTTTGGCATCAGGCTCTTTTATCGAAAATGTTTGCTTTTGGTATCGATGAGTCTCTTCTTCGTAGGATTAGAAATTACCTTTCCGACCGTTCCATACAAATTGTGTTGGATGGCTTCAAGTCTGATACCCACTTCATAAATGCTGATGTGCCCAAGGGCTCCGTTTTGTCTCCGACTCTCTTCCTCATTTTCATTAATGATCTCTTGTCTGAAACTTCTAATCCGCTTAACTGTTTTGCTGACGACTCGACCCTCAGCTTTTCATATTCGTTTCCAAATTCATGTCCTTGCTCTTCGGATGTGGAACTGGAACGGTTGCATATGATAAGCTCATTGAATTCTGACCTTGACAGCATTGTTTCATGGGGTCTTATGAACCGAATAGAATTCAATGCTTCGAAAACTCAATGCTGTCTCTTGTCATTGAAGCTTAACATTTCCCCATTGCCATTATTCATGAATGCTACCTGCATCCAAGAAACCGAAAAGCTGTCAGTACTTGGTATGTGTGTAAACGATGATCTTCGTTGGAATGACCACATATTTGAAGTCGCCAAAAACGCTGCTAAATGCTTTGGTTTTGAGACGATGCATGAAGTTTTTCACCTGGCCCAAAACTGGAGTATAACTCCCATATCTGGTCAGGTGCTGCTCAAACATCTTTGCGCCTGCTTGATAGGGTACAAAACAGAGCGTTGTTTTGAACATCATTGTAGAATCGATTGATTCTCTTGAACATCGTCGAAATGTTACCTGTCTCACTCTCTTTTATCGCTTTTTCTATAAACAGTGCTCTAGTGAAATAGCCAGTTGCATTCCTCCCCTGAAACAATTTACCCGCAACACCCGCCTCGCTAGGAATGCTCATCAGTTTTACCTTGAGCCCTATTTCGGGCGTACAGTCAAGTATAGAGATTCTTATTTTAGTCAAACCACCCGTATGTGGAATGCTTTACCTGGCTCTGTTTTTCCCCTGCATTACGATTCGCAAAGGTTCAAGAGCAACGTGCATCGGTGTCTCCTATTAAATCCTCTCCTATTTTCATAAATGCTTGCACTGTGTTCTATAACATTCTAAGGGTATTCATCATAACCCCTTGATGTGCGCGGTTATTATAAAAAAAAAATAAAAAAAAAAAAAAATTTAAAGTAGGTACACACAATTCTTAGTTCGTAATTTTTTCTGTAGAAGTATAGCTTTTTTGCAAACTAATGAAACGGCGGGCAAACTCCTCAAGAAATGATCTGCACTTGACATCTCGTCTAGAAACAGTATCACTGTGTTTGTTGCAATGTTTTCTTATGCAATCTATATTAAACCAAATTTAGATTTAAATGTTTAAATAAATAATTTATATACGATATCGTACATCTATAATTAATTCCGATCAAATGATGTCCTAGGTCAGACATGGTCACAGGGTCACACATGGTCGATACAAAACCCGGCACTGACCGATAAAGAGCATTCAATAAAATTGATCAGTTAAGTAATCCACAGCTGTAGCTGGAAAGATAAGCAATAAAAAGGAATAGTTGTTCACCGTCTATGGTACTACCCTACGTAGCTAAGACAATTCTTCAACCACTAGAAAGGTCCACTATAACCATCTCTATGAGCTTTCGAAAAGATGCTTTTGCCTTTTCGAGGCGACAAAATGACTTTAAAGAAAATTTTGTCTTGTACATGACGCCTGCCATGACCATCGATTCGACTTAATAACATTTGAAAGCCCCCTAAGATGTGTGCACATATTGCCTTATTTTTTCAACAGTAGAAACGAGGTAGTTCATTGACTGCAAATGGTTGACAAAAGCGAAGTGCGATTTTGTAGCAGCGGTATTTAAGTACTTGACCACTTCAACCATTAACCAAGAAGTCTTCTCAGCATGACAAATGAATCGTTCTACTCTACCTGCTGACCAACAAACAATGAAAACCTTTGGGCTTATTCATATCTATGACCTATAATCTAACACCAATTCCAAACTGTTGAGCTAGAAAAGGTTCGGAATTGGCATGAAATTGCAGGTCCTAAAAATGCGTTAGGGGTCGAGGTTTCCGTAGCTTTGTTGTGCTACACTATTTAATTATTTATTTTGTATAATAACTATCGTGGGACTTGCGAGGGGTGGTACCCTAAAAAGCACTTTGTCTGCTATTTCGAAGATTCGAGCCTCGAACCTCCCTCGTAAGAGGCAAACATGCTTCCATTACGCCACTGGCACCATTTTTTGTGATCGGTCGAACTAAACGTTGTTATGAAATCCGCGCCATCTACCACTAATTCGATTGTGGAGGAGTAATTGGAACTTTTTAAATATGATTTGCTCGGCTCCTATTTGTGCACTCTTTCTGTTTTCCTAATTTAATACATCTTCGTAAGCTTCGAGTATCGTGATCTCAAATAATTCATAACTCTCACAATTTTCAGCTTTTTTTGACCTCAGGAAATGTAGCAAACGCTACAATAACTCAATTCTGATACCACATAAGAAATTGATAAAATTCTTCACTATTTAAAAAATTTCTTACTTTCTATAAAGCGTTAAAGACCATGAATGTCGAATTGTCGATGTTCCTAAGATCACTCCAAATATTGAAAAGGACTTCCTTTAAATGCACTTTAAGTTTTTGGCAGAGGATCTAAAACTGATGTAGAACGGTTCGGTCCTTAGTTTTTCGTCCATGCCAATTCCGCAGTAGTCGTTTGATGTGACATTCAGCCTTGTGGCATAGGCACTTTTCAGACAATGTCTGGTTTTAATCGATTACGGAACTGTGGTGCAATCTGATTAAGGATTAAAAACTTACGAACTGTTTTGGATCCGGGTTTGGCCTGACCTTTTTAGAAACCAGATGTACCATGAGCTTGCTTGTAGCGATAGACATATCAATGCTCATTGTGTTGGGTGAAATTAGCACGCGTGTGTTCCCGTTCTGTTGGCACAAATTGCTTTCCACAGTGCCCTCGTCTTCTATACAGGCATTGAGACGATTGTAGTTCTTAGAGCAAAAGAAGGGTCTCAAAATAACGCCAAGAAGCCGTACGTTTGGTCTTATTTTGCATCCGATGAAAACTACGATGTGACAGAACCCCGAAAAATGCAAATTAAGGTCTTCAATCTTGATTGTTCATTTCATCGGCCAGCGGTATGGGTACTCTCAGTTCTTGACGTTCCAAGGTTATCGCATAATCAACCGAGAATTCATCACTTTAGCCCTTTATTAGGATTCATTCTAAAATTCTGCATTTCTCGAAACTGTTCTTCACACACCATGTTATAGTACCAGGACATGATGCTGTATTAATTTGCTGTGTTTTCCTTCAGGCATCTGTGAATGTGAGAAAAACTATACGAGTATTTCCTCTCATCAAAAATATTACTGCTGTTCAGTATTTTGACGACAACAATTTTTGACTGCTCATTTGCTCAGTTTTCAATATTTTTGGAGAGTTTTGCATTGACGCCGAGTCTTTTCTAATAGTGACTTTGCTGTGTATTACGTAGAGTCTTCCCTCTTCCTGCTGAAACTACATGTCGTGTACGTTCAAATCCTTGCTTTAAATTGATTTCTTGAACTCGACAAGTTCGGCCTTGCTTGTAATGGTCTAAAAATGGTCTGAAATGATCAAGCGATCTTATGAAAGGATGTTTTTGGCAGATTGATAACTCAACTTTTCAATTCAATTTTGACCACCAACCGTCGACTTTGACCACAAGATTTCAAATTTGAACAGGCATCAGGCAACCTTAAAATGAACGTGCTACTCGATCCTGTAACTTGCTATTGAAATTGTCGTCAGTGAATGATAATAAACAACAGTTTTGACAGTCAACACAAAGTAATATAGCAGGTAAGGTCTGACGCAGACAACATCGAAACGTTACTATTACCAGGCTAAAATCAGAAAACCGTTAGCATAGAATGCTCATCAAATACTTTCCTTTGAAGGCGTACCTCTCTTATTTCTGATGTCCCTCCAAGCTAATCACCTTAATATAACACCCTTATCTTCTTTTAAATATACTTGAACTATAAATTATCACCCAAAACACGCACCTGAACCTGTGTGTCCTCTTGGCTCTATACATTTAATAACAAACGGCTTCCATTAAAATCTCAATAAACTCAGAGAATACTATCATCCCAATGCCCAATCAAAACATCATTTCTCAAACTCCTTAATCAGGTGACACCATCGATATAATTCCAATCTGACGGCAATCATAACATACGACTATCTTAACCCGGAATGATTCTATTTTCCTTTTTTTACATGATTCCATATGCACGGAACAGGCCCACCAAGCGACACCATAACATAGAAGATAACGATATCAAGAGATGAAAAATGCTTAATGATTGAACCACAATGGAAAAACAACCCATTCGAAGGTGCTGGACGATACACAATGTGCCCACACGGATACAACAACGGCCAACAACTCTTTTCAAATGCACCTTCCACTAAACAACGAGATAATGATGTAACCCCCTTCCTTGTAGATAAAGAGGCAATATATAAACACACAGTGCGCGCAGCATCTGATCGTTAAGTGGAATTAAAATAATAATAGTAAATAGGATTAGATACTTTAGATACTTTCACCTAAAGCGGCCACAACAAGGAGAAAAAGAGAGCCGGTCAAAGGAACAAGTTGATATGGATTAACCATTAATTTTCTCATCGTTATACCGAGAGGAGACCACCTGTATCGTGGCTTCGTTAGTAGAGTTGCCCAGACCCAAATACGGGATAGGTGTTCACGGAAAGTTCGAATTTAAACGAACAATGAAAATGAAATCAATGAATGAGGCATTTTCCAAGTACACGAATTCAATCCAATTCCTGGGATTTTAAGTATTTCAAGAGTTGAATTACAAACGATTATTCAAACTCCCACAACACTCACAGAGCACGCAAAGTGAAAAGAATTCATCAAAACATCGCAACAGGTACGATAGTAGCAGCAAGAGTAACTGTGAGATACTTTTTTTGTAGGAATTCATGAATGGACTCGTATCAGGATGGGAAAATGAGTGCAGAGCGATAGTTTTCTGAGATGACGCTGTCAGGAAAATTCATCATTCACACGCACAGGTGGCACAGAGTTCTCACAAGCGACCTGATAACTGAACAAGTTGCAATCAACAGCAGGTATGTAGGATGGACTTTTTGATTCCCAAAGCATTTTTTGCTTCTAAATTTTTTGCAAACCATTTTAATGGCATGGCGTGTGAACCTGTTTTTTCAGATTAGGATTTTGTGAACTCGTTAAGTTTTTTTTTTGTTTCCTCGGTGATGTTTCTTTGTGAGATATCCTTTCGCCAGAATTGAGTGAAATCTTTGTTTTGTTTATGGATTCCGATAATTCGCTTGCTGGGAGTTCCATAAGCACCACCTACCTCTATACCTAACTGTTTGCGATTCTGCTTTTTGTTGAGATGCTGTTTGGCAAGCAAACAAAAAATATATGTTTTCTAATAATGACAACCTTCAAACAAAGATATTTTATTGTTTTGCTAAATTTACCTGTTGGTTGGCTTGGAGTGTGTGCGTTTTGTTTTTTAATCTTCTTGGGATGCTTGTTGTTTCTCTGTGGGAAATATTTTTTTAGTTATTTTTTCGCTTAGGATTTTGTGCAGATTTGTATCTTATTTCTAATGGGAGTAGAGAGAAATTTCAAAATTTTTTTTTTGTTTCTCATAAAATTTATCGTTTTAATTTAAGTGGCGTGGGTAGGGTGCAAAAAGGTTAGTTTGCATAATTTTTAAGAGGAGGGGTCTTATAATTATTACTACTCCTTGTTTTTGGAGAAGCTATTAAGGTTTTATAAAACATGAAAAATGTTTTTGGATTTTTTTGCTTTCAAATTGGGAATGTCAAACGATGGAAATTTAAATTTCTAGATTTGATATTTATTGGGGTAAGGACTCATTATTTTAATGAGCTTTGTCTGTGCTGAATATTTTCTGTGGAATTTGAGGGCGAAGCCTTGAATTATTATTTGCAAATACTTACTGTTTTGACGAGCCACACATCAAAATAAACCATAAGCTAATTGGTCTAATTTTTAAATTTCGCGCCCTCCCGGCCATATTTATTTGCTCGTTATTTTGTTCATCAAAATAAATAAGAAGAAGAACAACAACAATGAAATAAACACTTCGTTTTACAAATTGAAACCGCACGGTTGTTTTATTTCGCCTTTTTCGTTTTCGTTCTTTTCGAAGTTTTTAAACTTAATTTTAGCTCGAAACAAGAGCAAATTTATAAAAAGTCTTATAAATTTTCATGGCGTCCGAGCAGGGACAAATTTAAGTTAATAATTTGTTTTCTTTTTTAAAGTTAATAGCTAAAACTAATAGCTAGTAAAAGTGTTTAAATTACATACAGACACACACATATACATACGCGCCACGAAGTTAAGAACCGTGTTTATCGATTAAAAACTAATTAATCAATCAATTGATTCAATCTTCCGCCGCGTAAATTATATATTCGGTGAAATCAAGACAATTGGAATAAACTTGTGCTAATCGTTGGACCAGCAACCACTATCAGCAAACACCATCAGCCAGAGCCATTGCCAAAGGAGTACCTACCACCCTACACATCAAATTCAGACCTTTTGCGAGAAGTGTCGCAGGCCAGGAAAGTTTAAAGAAAACAAAACAAAAAAAATACAGGTATTCACAAAAACTGAAAGTGTCCAAAATAATTGCCTATTTATTGCGGCCTTTGACATTCAGTTTTTGTCCTTTGCATTTACATATACATATATATTTGATGGTGAAACAATACAAGTGCGCGGTTGATTAAAAAATTACAATAAAATTTATTTCAATTGTTTTATTCCACAAAAATACAAAGTTTAAACTATTATTCAAACACATATATGTACATTATAAAGCACATAAATTACTTAAAGTGTTAAACTACTGCGCTCTTTGTCACCGCGCCGCCGCCGTCATCGTCACATATCGCATACGCATACCACTCACTTTCACACTCAAGTTAATTTCGCGATTGGTTTTCAAAAAATAAAAGTTCATCGATTATTTTAATCAAATTAGAATTGAATCAATCAAATTGTAATAAAAGCCGATTAATTGAGTGCAATTGAAATTTGTTTACATTTTTTTGACGTTTCAAATTTAATTTTTTTGACAGTTCACTCACTCGCTGAATTTTCGCTGAGTTTCCAGCTGTCAAGAGTGATCGTATTCAGTGATCAAAAATTACTTGAAATTTTTTCGTGCGAAGAGTGTGTTCAGCGACTAAGTTTTGATTAATATTTTTTTTGTTAAGCTTATTTCGCTTTACGAATAATTAGAAACTTTCTACAGTTCTGAAGCAGTTTATTGAAATTGATTTTCGTTTTTCGTGGAATTTCGTATGAAAATAAGCTAAATTTTCAACAATTTCCAAATATTTAAATCATAAACTGTGGTAAATTGAACAATCTCCAGATAAGCTAATTCTTGAAAAGAAATTTATTTCAAAAGTTTTTTAAGCGAAGTTAAACTAAAAGTTTATCAAAATGACGAGCAAGAAACGGCAGGCTTCACCTAAACAAAGCGCAGAAATAGAACAATTAAGACATCAGCGACAAGTTCTTAAAAATAATATTGTGCGAATTAGAACGGCCTTAGAGGAAAAAACGATGTCACTTAATCCAATAGAATTGGAATGTCGGTTAGATATTTTGAATTCATACGTCGATCAGATCATGGTTTGTCAAACTGAGATTGAATCAGCTGATCATAGCGACGTATTCCGCGGAGAGTTAGAAGACATTTGCGTCAGTGCAAAAGCTTTACTTGTATCTAAAGTAAATAAGGGTCGTAAGCCAAGTGGAATTGAATATTCTTTTAGCAATCCACATCACTCGCGCCTTCCAAAAATGTCTCTCCCGAAATTCAGTGGGAAATATTCTGAATATAAAAATTTTATTAGCCTTTTTGAGAGTCTAGTAGACAATGATCCAATGCTTCCGGATATTGAAAAGTTCAATCATTTAATATCTTGTTTATCGGGTGAAGCTTTAGGAACAGTTAAAGCGTTCCAAATAACGGAACAAAATTATCCAAAAGCTTTAGCAAGTTTAAAAAAGGTTTATGACAATAATTGTCTTATATTTTTCGACAATGTGTCTACTCTGTTTGAACTAAAAGAAATTCAAAAGCCATCAGCTTCTGCATTGCGCAGCATGATAGACACTGTTTCCGCAATTTATGATTCGCTTCTTTCACTTGGTGATGAAAAGAATATCACAAACGCGATCATAATTCATTTAGTAATGTCAAAGGTTGATTCGATGACAAGATCAAAGTGGGAAGAGCAACTAGATTTCAGTACACTTCCTTTATGGAGTGACTGTGAAGCCGCGCTGAATAAGCGATATCAGCATCTTTCTGCTGAAGAAGCCTCGTCTTCAAAGAATAAAATTTCTGATAGGTCATCAAAACCAAAACATGAGATGAACCATAACAGAAACCAAAGGGCTTCGTTTGCTTGTGTAAACCAACAAGCAAATAAATCGAAATGCTTATACTGCAATTCAAGTGATCATTTTATAACGACATGCCAAACCTATGCTTCAATACCTGTGATGCAACGATTTGAGTTTGCGAAAAGTGTGCCTGTTTGCATCAACTGCCTTCGAAAAGGACACACAGTTTCAAAATGCAAATTAACTCGGTGCAGTGTTTGCAATAAATCGCATCACACATTATTGCACCAATATCAAACTACGTTTAATAGCACACCGTCACAAGGAGCTTCGAGCTTTCAAGCTATGCATGCCTCAGTTTCAAAAGATCAAGTTATTCTCGCTACTGCTATTGTTCAAATTAAAGGCAGCAGTGGTGAATATACGCTAGCTCGAGCGTTACTTGATTCAGGCTCGCAAATCAATTTTGTAACTGAAGAGCTTGCACAAAAATTGAAGCTGCGAAAGGAACAAAAAACCTTAAATCTTGTCGGCATCGGTAGAGCTAGTACTATAGTTAACAAAAAGGTACATGCAGAAGTAAAATCAAGATTTAACGATCATTCGTTTTCTGCTGACTATTGGGTAATGAACTCAATATCGTCATATCAGCCGGATCAAGCAATAAATATTACGAATTGGAATATACCTTCCAACATTCAATTAGCCGATCCTTACTTCAATAAGCCTCAAAAAATTGACTTACTAATAGGAGCGGAAACATTTTTCGAATTATTGTCGGTCGGTCAAATTAAACAAGGCCCTGAATATCCCACTATTCAAAAAACACTTTTGGGTTGGATTATATCCGGAAAATATCCCAAAGGTACAAATTCAAATACCAAACAATGTAATTTGGTATGTCAGTCTGAAGAGTTACCAGACTTAGACAAAATTGTGCAAAAATTTTGGTTACTGGAAGAAATTCCTGGAGAAACGAAAAAGTTTCTAACGCCAGAACAACAGTTGTGCGAAAAACACTTTGTTGATAATACAAAACTTTTGCCTTCCAGTCGTTTCGAGGTTAAACTACCGTTTAAATCGTCTCCAAACTCGCTTGGATCATCGTTTGAAACTGCCAAACGAAGGTTTCTCGCACTGGAGCGAAAACTATCCAAAGATAGCGAGTTAAATGCTATGTATATGGATTTCATGAAAGAGTATCTTTTGTTAGGACATATGTCGCCGACAAATAATGAAATCCCGAAAAGCCCGCACTATTTCATTCCACATCAGTGTGTTTTGCGCCCGCAAAGCACAAGTACTAAGCTGCGAGTTGTTTTCGACGCTTCAAGTCGAACTTCATCTCAATTATCTTTGAATGACATCTTAATGGTTGGGCCAACCATTCAAGAGGAGCTATTTTCGACGTTGCTCCGTTTTCGAATACACAAATACGCCATTACGGCTGATATTACGAAAATGTACCGGCAAGTATGCATTGCTGAAGAGCACTCGATTTATCAGCTCATAGTGTGGAGGCAGCATCCGTCCCAACCACTACAACATTTTCGACTAAACACTGTAACATATGGCACGTCTCCAGCGCCATTCTTAGCAATACGGTGTTTAAAGATGTTGGGCGATGCTAATGAGAAAATATACCCTACTGGTTCAGATATAATTCGAAGAGATTTCTATGTAGATGATCTCTTAACCGGTGCCAATGATCTTGAAACTCTAAAAATAATAAAGTTTGAAATTCAAGAAGTCCTTAAAAAAGGCGGGTTTCAGTTGGCTAAATGGTTCTCAAACCATCCAGAGTTTTATAACACTGCGAGTACTGAAAAATCAATCAAATTTAATGATTCAGACTCTACCAAAACTCTAGGAACTTGTTGGCATCCAAAAGAAGATACTTTCAGCTTCAATTTGGAAAATACTTTTCATGATCTACGAGCTACCAAGCGAAACATACTATCAGTTTCCGCTCGTCTTTTCGATCCTCTTGGTTTGTTATGCCCCATAGTCACCAAAGCAAAAATCTTACTGCAAGAGCTTTGGATTGCAAAAATTGATTGGGATGAGTCGATTCCATTGCGCCTTGATACAAGTTGGCAAAATTTCAAAACCAATTTATCTCAACTTGGCGAGATAAAAATTCCAAGGTTTGTCGAAACTCATTCGAACGCAAAAATACAAGTTCATGGGTTTGCCGATGCTTCGATGAGAGCTTATGGTTGTTGCATTTACATTCGCAGCCAAAGCTCAGACGGTATCAAGTCGACGCTCCTGACCGCAAAGTCTAAGGTGGCCCCTTTGAAAACAAAATCGCTTCCGCGATTAGAACTTTGCGCAGCGCATACTCTTGCTAAATTATGGACAAGAGTAAAGGCGATGTTGAATCTTGACGTTGAAGAAGTTATTTTCTGGACGGATTCCGAAATAACACTGCATTGGATAAAAACACATCCAACTGCCCTTGCAACCTTCGTTGCAAATCGAGTGTCCGACATCCAAGAGTTGACCCAAAAAGTATCATGGAAACATGTACCAACAAAACAAAATCCAGCAGACATTGTGTCAAGAGGCTGTGATGTGGATGAACTAAATGCGTCCATTTGGTTCAACGGTCCAAAGTTCTTATTGCAAGAACCATCATCGTGGCCGGTCAATACGCATTTTGAGTTGTCTCCAGAGCATAAAGCCCTTGAAAAACGGAAAACAAACATAGCTCTACTAGCAGTAGAAAAACCTCGAACCAAACTGTTAGAAGTTATTGAAGAAGAATCTTCATATATCGACTTGGTAAATACATTTGCGTATGCAATGCGATTCTTAAAAAGATTAAAAAACAAAACAGAAGTTCTCGAAGAATCGCCAACGGCAAAAGAGTTAAATCTGGCGTTTCTTAAAATAGTCGAAACTATCCAAAATTATGAATTTGCAGATGAAATTCAAAAACTTAGGAAGAAAGTTTCATTACAACCCAGTATTCAAAAATTAAATCCATTCATTCACAATTATAGTGAAGAGAATTTTTCGTTTTCGTTAATTCGAGTTGGCGGTCGTTTATTAAACGCACCGATTGAATATGATGCCAAATTCCCACTTCTACTGACCAAAAATTCGCCGTTTGCAAAAACATACTTAACGTATCTCCATCGAAAGAATTACCACGCTGGATCTCAAGCGATGGTGGCATTGCTTCGAGAAAAGATTTGGCTAATAAATGCCAAAGAAGCTTGTCAAAAGGTTGTACGACAGTGCATACATTGTTTTAAGTACAAACCAAAACTTTTAACCCAAATAATGGGCAATTTACCAGCGGATCGATTGCGAGCACAACGACCGTTCTTAACATGTGGAGTAGATTTCTGTGGTCCGGTATATACCACGCTAAAAATTCGTGGCCGGCCACCGAACAAAACGTATATAGTTGTTTTTGTTTGTTTCGCATCAAAAGCAGTACATTTAGAATTAGCTACTAATCTGTCTTCTGATTGCTTTATTCTCGCCCTTAAAAGGTTCATATGTCGCCGAGGACTTCCAAGGACGCTGTACTGCGACAACGGGACGAACTTCGTGGGAGCCCGACGGATACTGAAGGATGTCCAAGAAGAAGTCGAGCGAGGGAAAGAACACCTTCAACAGTTCGCAGCAGAGGAAGGCTTCAGCTTCGCCTTGATACCGCCCAGGGCACCGCATTTCGGAGGCCTATGGGAAGCGGCGGTGAAGTCGGCGAAAACGCTGTTACAGCGTACAGTGGGCAACGCTCTGCTGACAACCGAAGAGCTACTCACGGTCCTCATCGAGGTCGAGGCCATCCTCAATTCAAGGCCAATCGGACCACTAAGCGCCGATCCCAGCGACGGCGAAGCGCTTACTCCAGCGCACCTATTGATCGGCAGCAGTTTACGGTCGCTGCCCCCAGAACCAGTGCCGGAACAGCAAACGGGTTGCTTGAAAAGATGGCAGCATCTATGCTGGCTCAAGCAGCAGTTCTGGCAGAAGTGGTCCAAGGAGTATCTGCTTGGCCTTCAAGCCAGATCCAAATGGGTGCTGGACCAACCCAACCTCACCGTGGGCAAGCTGGTTATTATCCACGAGGACAATACGCCCCCCCAGCAGTGGAAAACCGGTCGTGTCGTGGCGGTCGTCGAAGGGCAGGACGGCAAGGTCAGGGTCGCCGACGTCAGAACAGCCAGAGGGATCCTAAGACGTCCAATCGTAAAACTGGCCGTACTCCCAATTGAAGAAGATTGAAGCCTTGGAGCCTTTCAACGTGGCCGGTGTTTTGACGAGCCACACATCAAAATAAACCATAAGCTAATTGGTCTAATTTTTAAATTTCGCGCCCTCCCGGCCATATTTATTTGCTCGTTATTTTGTTCATCAAAATAAATAAGAAGAAGAACAACAACAATGAAATAAACACACTTCGTTTTGATATTTGAAACCGTACGGACTTTTATTTTTCGCCCCCTTTTCGTTTTCTTTTTCGAAGTTTTTAAACTTATAATTCTCTTAATTTCAGCTCGAAATAAGAGCTAGTTTGTAAAAAGTATTACAAAATTTCACTTACCTTTAAAGATTATAGAACTTAGAAAACAATGTTTACCATTTTTTCATAATCATTTATAGGCATTCAAAAATCTGAGAAAACAAATATTTAAAATAAAATAAGATAGCATGGCAACATAAGTGAGAAGTTGAACCAAGATAAACACTATTGTGCTTATAGTAGAACTATTACTAATTATTCCCCCTTTCCAGTGGACTATTTTTGAATAATAAGTTGATAGTGATTGATAGTAACAACGAATGTGAAATTCATTTTGTCCCACTCAAAATGCTTTTAATAATATTCCAAAAATTCCAATTTATAATATACGCATGCCGTTAACAGAGATATCTTTTACCATATCAGACATAGTGGATAAGTAGCAGAAGTCATCTTTATTATATCCTAACACAGTAAGTCACCATCATAAACACCGCCTTACAGACTGTAATACAAATCATACAATAGCTTAAAACTGCAACTGAAAAGGCTTAAAAAAAAAATTAATAGTAGTAGAAGGAAGACTAATTGCGAGCCATCAATTTGGCTTCAGAAATAATCAATCCATGATAGACTAAGAGCATCGCATAATGGGTATGGTGCAAAAGGCTTTAAAAAAAAAACAAGTATTCCTGGCTCATGTTGCTGAAGACTTCGATATGGTTTGGCACTTAAAACTTAAGCACAAACTGCATTGGGATCTTTCCAGGCCCTTACTACAAAATATTGAAATCCTATGTTTCAAGCCGACGCTTTCGATTATAGTGCGACCAATCGTACTCTGAATTAAAAAAAATTGAAGTTGGTGTACCACAAGGAAGTGTCATGGGACCAAACCTAGTTCTGCTACTATGCAAGGGATGTTCCAGTGGACACTAACGCTATCATTACCATTTTTAATGACAATACTGCAATACTGGTGCCAAAAAAGTTCAATAAGAAAGTTACACAAAAATTGGGAAATGCAGTCGATACTCGATATAGTTAGTGATTAGACGCAAAAATAGCGAAACGAATCAAACAAATAAAAAAACAAATACATCTAAACTTTGTTAACATGAGCATTTGAGAATCCTAATCCTAACTAATATTATAAATGTGAAAGTCCCTCTGTCTGTCCGGCTTTCTATGTTACCATCTCCCACCCAAACTACCAAACTGATTGATATGAAATTTTGTACAGAGATAGTCTAGAACCAGAGGAAGGACATAGGCTATATATTTTATCCCTAAATTCCCACGGGAACGGGAACGTATACGGGAATTAAGAAACTACAACACCGATTTCAAAAATTTTTCCACCGATAGAATGCTTTACTATCCCAAAGTAACATAAACTTTAATTCATCCTTATATTCCTGCGGGAACGGGAGTCCTTACTAATATAATAAGTGCGAATGAAGAAGCTCTGTCTGTCCGTCGTTCTATGTTACCATTTCCCGCCCAAACTAATAAACCGATTTAAATGAAATTTTGTACAAAGATTGGACTGAACTTAAGGACGGACATAGGCTTTATTTCATTCGAATATTCCCTCGGGAACCGGTCCTCACTCTTATTATAAATGCAAAAGTAGCTCTGTCTGATCACCTTTCTATGTTACCATCTCCCGCCCAAACTAATAAACCGATTTAAATGAAATTTTGTACAAAGATTGCTCAGAACCTTAGGAAGGACATAGGCTATATATTTTATCCCTATATTCCCACGGGAACGAAAACGTATACGGGAACTTAGAAACTACAACACCGATTTCAAAAATTTTTCCACCGTTAGAATGCTACACTATTCCTGAGTAACATAAACTTCAATTCATCCACATATTCCTACGGGAACGGGAGTCCTTACTAATATAATAAGTGTGAAAGAAGCTCTGTCTGTCCGTCGTTCTATGTTACCATCACCCGCCCAAACTAATCAACCGATTTAAATGAAATTTTGTACAAAGATTGCTCAGAACCTGAGGAAGGACATAGGCTATATATTTTATCCCTTAATTCCCACGGGAACGGGAACGTATACGGGAACTTAGAAACTACGACACCGATTTCAAAAATTTTTCCACCGTTAGAATGCTACACTATTCCTGAGTAACATAAATTTTAATTCATCCACATATTCCTACGGGAACGGGAGTCCTTACTAATATAATAAGTGTGAAAGTAGCTCTGTCTGTCCGTCGTTCTATGTTACCATCTTCCGCTCAAACTAATAAACTGATTTGAATAAAATTTTTTACAAAGATTATTCAGAACCTGAGGAAGGACATACGCGATACGCCATATATTTATTCCCTATATTCCCAGGGGAGCAGGAACGTTTACGGGAACTTTGACACTATGGCACCGATTTCAAAAACTCTTCCACCGTTGGAATGCTCCATAATCCCTGAGCAACATAAACTTTTATTCATCCCAAATCCCTCACGGGAACGGTCACCATGTATCCACGGGAACGGGAGTCTTTACTAATATTATAAGTCCGAAGTTAAATCTGTCTGTCTATTTCTCTTTGTTACCATTAACTGCCCAAACTATTGAACCTATTTATATGAATTTTGGTACAGAGACAGTGTAGAACCTGAGGATGGACATATATTATGTTATGCAACATGTTTTATCCCTCTATTCCCATGGGAACGGGAACTTGGAAAATACAGCACCCATTTCAAAAAATGTCCACCGTTAGAATACTGCACTATTCCCGAGTAATGTAAACTTCAAGTCATCCTCCGGAAACGCCCTCATGTTCCCACGGGAATGGAAGACTTTATTAACATTATAAATCCGAATTTAACACTGTCTGTCTGTTTTTCTTTGTTTATATTTACCACCCAAACTATTGAACCGATTTATATGAATTTTGGTACAGAGATAGTCTAGAACCCGAAGATGGACATCCTTACTAATATTACAAATCCAAAATTAACTCTGTCTGTTCGTGTTTCTTTGTTACCATCTCCCGCCCAGAAAACTGATCCGATTTAAATGGAATTTAATTAAGAGATAGCCTAGAGCCTGAGGAAAGACATAGGCTTAATAAGTAATCCCTATATTTCTACGGGATCGACACCGTAAACGGGAACCTTAAGACTGCTGGGTCGATAAAAGTTCTTTCACTGCGGGTGATTTCTGTTAAACTGTCGAAAATACATTTGACCTGAGAAGAAATGTCTATCTTGATCTTCAAATAATAATTGGCAATCGGGAATGGCTGTTTGAAAGGCGATTTCGGCGCCGACTAATGAGATAGTTAACCATATAAACTAATAAAATATGTTTGACGTATTGGGGGACGTTGGCGAATGTCTATCAATAGACAATATTATGGACACTGAGCAAGTCACATCATACCCTATAGAGTTTCTCAATTTGTTAGGATTATTAGGAGTGGCAGCAAATTGGTGTTCCAGTGCCAAAAATGAGTAATCCAGAATTGTACACAGCTACAAATTACACATCTGGGATGCGGCATTAATAATGACTGGAACGAAAAAAGGAGAAAACGTTTCGATTCCCCGTTTTCCTTTAATTCCCACTGATTTGAGTTGCAGGTGTTCGTTTAGAAAAAAATCCCATGGCAACTTTATGTGGCAGAATCACGTATATCAATCCCACAAAACCTTTTTATTTCGCAAAAGATGGAAAAAATAAGAACGTCGTGTGCAAACATATACTAAAATAAAATAATATAACAATGGTTTACTAAAACGCATGAATGTGTCTTATTTGCAAAATAAGTAGCCTAAAAAATTAAGAATGCTGCCGAAAGTCACTATTCCACGCGGACGAAGTCGCGGGCACAGCTAGTATATTTATAAGCCATAGATTGAAAGAGTATACATCAAAAAGAAAAGCGAAAAGTTTAACTCGAAGTATACAGAAGAACCTACTGGGTGCTAGGAAAGAGCTATGACATACTTATAAAGATCAAATTAATGCCATACCAACAAGCACTGAGACACGTTTAGACAAAAAATGGCATCCAACTATGGAGCTATACAAGGAAAACAAACGCTGAATCCTTCCAAAAATTTCAAAGTAATCAAGGGGTTATGAACAGCTTCATAATGTTATAAGGCACAGTGCAAGCACTTAGCAAAATAGGACACCGATTCACATTGCTTTTAAATTTTTATCGCCTTTCGCGAAAAATTGGCAAGTCCTCCGAACTCCGATATTAAATTTATTTCCATGAAAAGCGCTTTCTTAATTAGCCGTTCGGAATCGGCAGAAAATTGTAGCTCCACTCCATTTCCTTTTAAAGGCAATTGTTGTGAGAAATGCGTTAGGTGTCGGGACTTCTCGCTCTGTTGCGACAACTTATTTATTATTTTATTTAATGCACTGGCAAAACATAGTCTGGTATAGCGTTCCGCATTCGAGGAGTGTGATTAAATTATGAGTCTCTATATTTTACTGTACGTCCGAAGTTGGGTTCAAGATAAAATTGATGAGCATTCCCAGCTAGGTAGGTGTTGCGGCAAAATTTTTCAAAAGGGGAAAAACTGGCTATTTCACTAGAATATTGTTTGTTGAAAAAGCGATGAAAGAGCGAGTAGCATTTCGACTATTTTCGAGAGAATCGATTGATTCTACGATTGAACCGCCACATATCAGTCTTAACGTTCCATCAAGAAGGCTTTGAGGATATGAGAATTATACTCTAGTTTTGAGCAGATATAGGCTTTATAAATTGTTACCAGTTCTGAAGGGGTGAAGAATTTCCTGCATCGTCTTAAGATACCTAAACATTTAGCAGCATTTTTGGCGACTTCAAATATGTGGTCATTCCAACGAAGGTCATCGCTTACACACGTGCTTAGTCCTGACAGCTTTTTGGTTTCTTGAATTAACGAACCATTCATAACGAAAACGACAAGAAACAAAATTGAATTTTCGAATTTTTGAATTCTACTCGGTTTTTACTACCGCAAGTGCCAATGCTATCAAGGTCAGAGATCAATGAGCTTATCATAGGCGACCGTTCCTGTTCCGAATCCGAAGAGCAGGGACGTAAATTTGGAAACGGATATGACAAGATCAGGGTTGAGTCGCCAGCAAAGCAGTCAAGAGAATTAGAAGTTTCAGACAAGAAATGATTTATGAAAATAAAGAAGAGAGTCAGAGACAAAACGGAGCCCTGTGGCACACCAGCATTTTTAAAAGATTTGAAGCCATTCAATACCACTTGTATTGAACGGTAGTTTCTGATGCATTGAAGAAGAGACTCATCGATAACATCACACAGTTAACGACTGCATAGTCCTACCAACTTCCGAAATGAATACCGTTTTAAATGTACTAGATAATGTTTGGAGATTAAGAAGAACCAGGTCCATAAACAGATGGTCGAATATTTATTGAAAAAGCATTATAATTACGAGTTTCACTTTTTTTGAGTTAAAGAATCGAATTCGAACATTTTTAGACACAGCTTTACAAGATACTGAAAACTTGATTCACCTTGGCTAAAATACCTTCTCAAAACTTTTGATAAAAATCTCAGGCTTAGGTCTGTACATACAGGGTGATTCTGTATATATGAAGTGCGAGTGAAAAACGAATCCAATAACATTTACAAGACACTTTTCCTAACCAAACAATTATTATAACACTCATTGCCGAAGCACTTTAACAAAAAACATGGAGCAGACGGAAGATCGTAGAGGCCAGTTACAGCTGTCTCTGAAATGCATCAACGAATAATCTTACATCTGATTCTAAGCTGACTAAACGAACAAAAAATAGAATTGGTTTATTAGCCAAGGAACTGCATTAAAACCTACTTATGAATGTACAAATTTTGTATACCTACCTATACCATTTATTTTTGTGGGGTTAGATCTCCATATGATTACTCTAATTTAGTGTTACACCCTACAGTGTAGTAAAATAATAGACTTTATAATACGAGTAACTACCGTGGACAAAATGTTTTCCACAAAACTCCTCACAGAAGTCAAAAGTCATATGTGGCCTCACTTAACGTATGACATTGCCACCATTCTGGGTGGCTCGAGAGTCGAAAACAAACTCCTTCCCAAGAATTTAGATGATCACTACACTCGCCTCAACAGGTAGCTTCGTAGTAACAATAAAAAAGATATGTTAATCTCATCAAGCAAAGCGCAACTTGAAATTCAACTTACACTCCATATAACAAGTGGACACTCTCGGACACAGAATTTTTGTTCACAATAAAAAAACAAAATAAGTCTACAAATTCCGAGTAAAGTCAAATAAAAGCCTCAGCACAATTTATCTGATTCAAGAGTCGAAATTAACGAACTACCAGTGAGTGACATGACTGACAAGATTTTTCCACTTTATACGATATCACCTGTTTGGTTACGTTGTTGTGGCAATTAAATACCATGAAATGCCTGACAAAATGGCCAATTGAAAACCAGCAGCGTCTCGGCGGCCACTTGTTGCGCCAAACCACTTCACATGATGATGACGATGATGACCGCGACAAGCATGAGACAGATCAAGATGGTTATAACCACTGGCGGTGCTTGTTGATGATGATGATGATGATGGTGGCAAATGATGGCAGAGATTCTGATGATGAAGATGATGATGCTCTTGATGGACGCAGTACGCTCATTATGATGTTGATGAAGATGCCACTGGCATTGGCATACAGCTTCTGATTTTATTATGAGATGCGATGAAGATACAAATTATTTCTTTGTACCTGCGTTTTACTATCTTTATTACCCGGTGTTCAGTTACCTTTAATGGCTTCATTTTACTGGTAATCTTTTTGAGAGGCTCTGCGGAGTTCGGTAGTTGCCACAGCTATACTTTTGGACGTGACTTAGTTTATTTGATTCTTTTTCTAAAGAATACTTTGAGTAAATTTAACTGAAGTGAGGTTGTTATTCTCTGTGATTGTCGGTCATTGGTTGTGAAATAAGTACATACATAGGTACACACTTTTCAAGTGAAGATGTGTGAAGTTCCCGGGTGGCGTAAGAACGATGATGCTTTTAGCGTCGCAAATGAAGAAGAAGTTGTAGTTGTCTTCGACTCACTACATGCTGGTTGTTAAGCTGCAAATGTGAGCTTTTAAGTTAAGTGAAGTGGCAACGTTATTTGTAATAATCTCTTGAGGTAATATGGGGCTCCCCATTTATACATTCGCTTTACAATGTATTGAAATAACTATGGTGACACTTCCTGTCCCGGTGTTGGCCAAGCTAGGTAATTGTAGACTTTTTCGTTGAGCCCTGAGTTTGCTAAAGACGCAATAAAGAAATTAGGGCCGAAATTAGCAGCGCCTGTGACTGAGCTTTAGTTTGTGCAAAGTGGAATACTAGTGGACAAAGCTTTTTTTTTGTACGGTGCTAACATACGAGTGGCTTCTTTAGTCGAAAGTCTTAGACTCAATTCATGCTCCTCAACTTGCTATTGATCACCACAGCTTTACATTCCGTACAAAAGTCTGCACAAAGCTCTACAATTTTTCTGGTAAATTGTCAAATTGACTGAGGAATTGAAAGCTTATGACCATCCACTTCACATTTTTGGCCTTCGATCAGCTT
This sequence comes from Melanostoma mellinum, assembly GCA_914767635.1. Taxonomy (NCBI): domain Eukaryota; kingdom Metazoa; phylum Arthropoda; class Insecta; order Diptera; family Syrphidae; genus Melanostoma; species Melanostoma mellinum. The sequence continues at coordinate 23,278,052 of OU612060.1, read as the reverse complement.
TAGTTTGACAACGATTTTGGTAAAGACACATTTTCTGAAACAAAATTGCCACATCTAAGAAAAACTGAATTAAGATACGTGCTATTTTATCCTGAAAGACTACCGTAAATGCGCCCGTCACATAACGCATGGCTCACAATTTGACACCTTCTCATCGTAGCGTACCAGAAAAAGTATCCCAAGTTTGTTGCTTTCACGTAAGGTGGTCATTAAAAAAATAAATCAAAATTCCCTCAAGACTCGTTACTAGAGTAAAACAACTCCTCTTCTAAATTATTACAGCTTCCAGCAACCAAAAATAAACCAAGTCAGTCTATGATATATGAAAAGCCGATAATACCACAATGATCTTCACATCACTGCTCGATCGTAATTAATTCAAAGTGATCGAGCACACATGATCGACTCAAAAATAAAAGAAAAAGGGAAACCCAAAAAACTTCAAACAAAAACCAACCATAAGAGTCTCACTCTAATACACCTCATCCACTTCAAACTTCGAATAAATCATCGCACATATCCGCAGTGGGTACAACACAAAAAGGAGAAACTCTCCAAATATCGCCAAAAGAGAGGGTGTTGTGTTGTTGATTGGCGGTCGGGATCTTGGATGATCCTCATTAGCCCACTGCGCACGTTTGTGATTAAAACATTTTTTTTACTTAAGTCTTTTTTTTGTCGGGGTGACTGTGTAGTTATCTATTTGTGGTTGTTTTTTTTTTTTTTTGTGAATGGGAGAATAGGTAGGTATACAAAAAAAAAGACCAAAAGTTGCATATCAATGAAGTAGAAAAGAAGAAGATTTCATTGAGTCAGACGATGCCACAATAAATCAGCACACAATGGATGATGATGATCGCTGATCGTGCTTCCCTTGAATGAGTCCTGCTCCTGGTGTCGTTTCTTCGTATATGAGACTGAGACTCCCTCGCGCATCCATAATAGCGCACATGTGCGACCAATCAAACGATAACATTCATCATTTCAGGTCGCATGCATGAGAAAATGAACATTGACTTCGCCAACACCACACCACACTACCGCCCGTCGACGTCGCTGCCGATTTGAAGATGGATATTGAGCATGTGCTTCATATATATTCCTTTTATTTACAGGCGGGCTGAGAAGTTTCCCGGAAAAGGGATTCCATAAAAGAAATAAAAATATTCAATTTATTAGTGCACAACGATCAGCCCGTCCTGGTACCTTGTGTGCAGTTATGATTATGAAATCCAATGACTGTCATAACTCACGATTTTCTCGTGTAAATACATTTCTCTCTTCTCTGAAGCCGGAGGATAATAATTTACAATGCGGGATAATTAAATGCGAAGGGATTTTTGTATATGCAAGAGATCCGTTGGGTATTGTTTCTTTCTTTTTTTATTATGGTTATTCATTTTGTTTTCACTTCAGGGAGAGATTGTGTTTTGATGTTTTGGATATTTTTTGGAATGGAAATTTTCACCTAAAAGGAAGCATTTGTCTTGTGCAGTGGCGGCATTCTTCCCAATTGGAATGGTGTGACTGTTGAGGCTGAGAGAAAGAACCTATTTGCCATTTCATATGAGAAATTCGATTCTTTTCCCAGGACTGTCACCATTTTTTGAATACTTCCTCGGGGATTCTTGGTTCATCTGTAGTTTATGCACTTCACATGGCTTGTCTAGTTGGAGTTGACGGGTCTTATTAGACTTGAGGTAGAATTATTTTCGTGGGAATTTGTTTTGGCAATGAGAATAGGTTGGTAAGTTAGTTTGATTCACAATGAGTTTTGAGTGACACTGTATTTCAGGTCGATTAGTGTCACCTCAAGTTGTGAGTCACCCTTTGTTGATTTTGGAGTTTCAACTGAAGTGTCGTGTCGTCTAGAGCTACTTTGAGTTCTCCCGACATAGTCTTGACTCAATGCAAGTTGCGTGTCAAAAAGTATCCTCTATTTTCATTAATGATTCAGTTCCGAGTAAGGCGTAAATGTAATTGGCCCCGAAATAAAAAATTACCCTTAATTTAAGAGCGGTTTTCCTTGGCCCGAACTCTATACACCCCACCACCCTCCCTTCACCACAATTTCAAATAACTTCTGGTATTTTATCATGCAGAGATTCAAAAAAATCACGGATTTAGTCTTGAATCATCCGAACAATGAGCCACTTCTGAGAGTTGCCTTTAATGTTAAGCCACTTCAGAAAGCTCAAATCGAGCACCAAGTTCCCCATTTTCTGTAGCCGCCTTGACTTACGAGCAGAAAGTTTTCAACCACACGATTAATTAGCCACCACATCTGTTTAAAAGCACCGAGAGATGTGCCTTTTTCTGAAGCCATATTGAGTTTCGAGCCACCATTAAATCTGGAGCCACTATGACGTTCGAGCCACCGATCTGTCCTGATTTGCCCCCAGTCACCATAATTCCAAGCTGTGAAACTGATTTTTTGAAAATCCTAGGAATGAAAATGTGTCTTTGAAACCTTAACAAAAAACGTAAGCTTAGCCTGGGTCAAAATGCTACAAGATTTTCATAATGTGTCTGTTCCGAGAACAAATAGCAACATATCCGATACAAGAACCTACTTTCCTATATCCCAACAAAACAAACCAAATCACTCTAATTGGAGATCACATTTCCATCGTGTTCAGTCAGTTTATCATGATTTGCATTCCTACTAGAACTAGGTACTATTTTGTCAATATAACCAATTGTAGGTTCCAGAAACACGAGTTATAAATAAAGTAAAACACGTCATCATTATAAACTGCCATTGCTGTACCTTAGTTACAAGCATAGACAGACAAGACAGACAACGTCTTGGTCGATTGCACCAGCCTTGAAAGAGTATAGAGCTTCATCTTGCAACTCTTTAACCAAACCAATCTTCAATAGAAAAGAAAAGTTACGGATGAGTCCCTTTCGACGATAACCCGACTACACATGTATCCATATGTTAAGATCAACCATTTACAAACCTGTAGCTGTGCTACAAACAAAAGTAGTTTCTTTCATTGTGACATAACACCGACGACAACGACGAAGGAGCTAGTATTTCTGTTTTCAGCCAAATTAGGGTAATCCACAAGAGAAACAACAAAAGCGCAGCAACAAACAGTGGTAAGTATGCTAATATGCAGGTGTAGACACTCTTAGACCTGCACAAAAATAAAAAAAAGGCAGTGGGTTATATGTACACTCATGCCGAGCTCATATGTCACAAATTAACAATGGGAAACCGATGAACATCGTTTGCGCGCGGGAGCGGCATTAATCCACAAATAAGTCAGGGAGACTATAGTTGAGAGGAAAAAGTTGTACGCTCCTGATATGTCGCAACAAGGTTCACAACAAAACAAACCAACTATGAAACAACGAACAGGTCTCTTTAAATAAAACATCTGTTCCATTGCGCAGATGCACCACCAGTGGCAATAAAAAAATTAACATTTGCAATTGCAAATGTTATTTTGGAATCTATGGGCCAATTATAGGCGAATTAGAGCGCTTGCACTTGCGCAACAGTGTATGTGGTTAACAATTGTAAGGTTGGTTAAATGAGGTCAATATATGTATAATTATTGAAGTTCTATTTTTGGAATTGCCAAAGGTGTATTAAACTGTTGTTTAGGGAAATGTGAGTGCAATAGTGTGGCGGAACAGTTTCCATCGATGCGGCTCAATCTTTGTTTTCAATTCACGGACTTAAATGAGTTGGTGTTGTTCTGTAGAAAAAATACAAGTTGAGCAAAATAACAAAGAGGAAGTTCGATGGTAGCATTGTAAAAACAAGATAGTTGTATCCGTTGAACTGGACCGTAAAATAAAGCGTTTAATAAATAATGACAAATGGATCTTTGAAGACCAAATTTTCTAAAAAAAAAAGATATGTACATGTACACACCCAACAATTTCCTAACGAAAAACGTTCAACCGAAAACACAAGTGGCAACACTAGTGTAAGTGTAGAAATATACCAGGAGGGGAAATGTTTGACAACAAAATAATGGATTGTGGGGACTATGTGGAAATTACTGGGAAGTTCTAGATGTAATGTCATTGGATATAAATAGGCCGCCGAGTCAGCCAGATGTCAGTTTTGATTATAGAGTGATAATGTTAAGAGTGATTTAATGTAATTATTGGTAGAGTTGTAATCGAATAAAAGTGGTAGAACTAAATTGAAAGGTAAAGTTTTATTTTTGTGAACTAAGCGCACGTTACAATATCTTCAAACCGAACAAATCCTACCAACTCTCTTCTATTTTTATTTCTTGGCTTTTATTCCCAAATCAAACGAAAAAAGAGTCATTCCGCAGAAAACGATGTCCGATTTTAAATTTGCGATGTTCTTTCCAAGATCCGTGATGGCCCCTGATTGTTCCTTCCAACCGGACTACCAACCTTAAACCACCGAATCATACATTCCTTGATTCAATCTCTGATCAAAGAAATATGTCCCCAAACTGAAACTCCTCATAGTACAATCACATAGCTTCAATACCGAATTTCCCATATAGACTCCTAGCTATCGGTCCCTCCAACGCCATGATCATCATCGGTGACTTTCCATTTTAAAAATCTTATTTCCGATCTTTTTATCCATCTTAACCCTTTCTGTTTCCTCTTCTTCGGTCATAGTGATCTCCGAAAAGATCACAACTTTCCCACTTATCTGCTTTACACTAAAGATCAGTAGAGTTTTGTGAGCTTTTATATATTCCTTTTAATTACAGGTATGGTGCCTCAAGGAAGCTATCTAGGACCTATTCTATTCATTTTTGCTATGCTATCAGTGATGTTTTATTTTTGATAGTAATACATACATACATGAATATTCTTGAAAAGATAACTGAAATTCACAAAATAGAGAAATGTTCTATCATTTTTATACTTGACTTAATTTACGTCAAGTATAAAAATGATAGAACATTTCTCATTTTTCATTTGAAAGTCTACATCACAACCTCTTTTTTGACCTAACCTGAAAAAAAAACAAAAACTTTTCTTGGTTTATTCGTCGATATTTGGTCATCCCTATGTGAATAGCCCTCACGAAGCTCCTTTGATGATCTGCAAAACTCCTAAATAGCATGTTTTGTTTTTAAATGAATTGGAATTTAAATTTAAATTCCTAGAGACTCCGTAGAACTCAAAGATTTTCGTCGACTTCCCTAACACAGAATTCTTTGTTTGGAGTCCTTACCACCCCTCCTCCCCCCCCCCCCTGGTTCCGCGATCTTAAAATCATTCGTCGTTGACCAATGAACTTTGATCCCTTAACAAGATTTCAGCAGCTCGTTCAAAAAAGCTCAAACACCCGATTTCTGACCTCTGATTTCAATTTTCACTCTCTTTCTGATCTTGGATCCCAGAACCTCAACTTTTGATAGCATCTATGAGTTGATGGGCATTGAATGAAACAACTACAGATCTCTGTAGATAACACAAAATGACTATACATAAACTGAAAATAATTACGGACTACTGAAAATTCTCAAGGATCCCTGAAAATGGCATAAGATCGCTGAGGATGACTTATAGGATCACTATAACAACCACTTAAAATCACTGCCTGTTACTGCCGGCTATAGCCGTTCAACTTGGATCACAGACACTAGTGATATTTAAGGTCTCTGATTTCTAAGATTAAACTTCAAATCAGATCACGTCACATATCACATTATGATCCTGATTTTTGTTTTTCCCTTTTTCCGTCGTATCGAACACCGTAATCTCACACTAGTGATCCTCTTGAGCTCAGCCACAAATGAAATTGATTGCATAAATGTGTTTCTTTAACAAAGGATCTTCATAAATATTGAAAATAAATTCATAGTTAATCGAGCTCTTTTCGCTAAGTTGTAATTGGGTAAGATCGACTCTGTAAAATTAAACCAATAATGGCATGCAACAACTATCACAGCCAATGCTCGAAATAACTTCTTCATTCCACACTATGCAACAACAAAAGATTAGACCTTTGTTACTGAAGACAGCGACAAAATTTCCATCACAAATCATTTAGCCTATGCATACCGCACATGCATCTGATTTTCCATTTCAAATCGAGCATCTCGATCCATAGTAATACCAAATAGAATAATAAGCATTTCCTAAATATGCAAAAGAATCCGTTCATTTCACGCAAATTCAATCTATAAGCGGCCTCGTTAAAAGCCTCCCCCGGATAGGAAAAGTTCATTGCAATTCTTTGCTCTGGTTCGTATGAGTGTTTTGTGTATTGCAGGTTCGACGTCCATTCGATCATTAAAAATTCATTGCGGATGAATATCTTTCCTATGATGATCACAGGTCAGTAGCCAGTATCCGTCCTACCTACAGTTCACTAATCTGTGTGCACTATATTCACCAGAAAAGTCTACGTGACATCTTTCTTGTTCGTTTTATGTACATGGCAACTCCTATGATCACAGGTCAGTATCCTTAATACAAAAAAAAACAGTAACATTAATAAAAATAACCAATCAAATCAGTTCACTGAACCAAGTGCAACGGACACCAGAAAATGGCCTACGTGACATCTTCCAAGTTGTCTGTCGTCCGTTTATCCTGTCTACAGTCCGTATACATTTATTTGAATTGCATGCGTTCATTGACTTTTGTGGGGGCTAGCGGCCGGCCCCACCAGTCTAAATGGGTTGCATTTCTCAAGCACATCAGCCATTCATGGGGTGAATGATCAGCCATCCAGTCCACCTTGTATTTGCAATTCTATTGTCACAGTTCCTTTGGGTCTGGTGTGAATATCATTGGAATTTCATTAAAACGCTGTTATCTAACCAAAAGGGTTGTGGGATAGGGATGCTGGGCTTGGAGTTGTTCACTTCGGAGATTGCATGTAGTTTGTTGAAGTTATGTAAGTGATTTGAATTGCCCAATGCAACAATCCATTGTGGGCATTGCAGAATGACGTGTTACAAGATTTTTTCTTTCATGCAAATTGAGGGTATGACTTCGTCTGACTGGAATCTGTTTAACTTTAGGCGAATGACACGAGTCAGTGATGCGTTTATTTCAATAAGAAAAACTTTACTCTCTGTATTCAATTATTGAAGACAGACTGTCTGATGTCTGTTATCAGTTTTTTGAGTTTAAAGAGATTTGGTTAGTAACGTGAATGGTTTGATAACTCTGACAGCCTTAAGCCCTCCAAGGTGCAAGCAGGTCGAATTTGAAAGCGGAGAACTGATAGGCTTGGATCTCTAGACGCACAGTTCCATAGGTCATAGAACCCCATTAACTACTATCTCTGATCTGTTTTTTCTTGACTAAAGGCTTCAATAAAACACAGAAGCTACCCTTTTTAAAAAAAAAGAAATTCTTTGATCCCCATCGGAATACATCTTCCTTCTAAAAATAAGAAAGAAAAGTAACTAAGTCAAGCACATTCAATCTTTCAATCTGCACGTCTCCTCATGATTAAGCAATTACCCTAATGCCTTGCACGATGTCACCTTAACTGAGCGCACTAACAAAGCCAACTTCCATTCGTTGCTGGACAACTTTGACAACACATATATATGCATAGGTTCTCTGTATAGTTGGACAGTGGACACATTTCTATACTGAGCCCGTTGCGTAGGTACTACACTTACAGAGCGTGGCTCCACTAAACACAGAATCTTTACACAGAATGGACATCATGCATCGCTGTCCTTTCCCCAGATGTCTGAATTATTTACGAAAATGACACTTGACTCTCACCTCAGTGTTGTTGTTGTCGTTGTTTTCATTTTTTTTTTTTTTGTTCTGTTTGACGTGATCCTCCCTACATACTTAACGCATAATTTTCAACTCCATTAGGTCCATAGACAAAGTGATGCTTGCGCACAGCACTGCGCTTTCCAGAGTGGGTATGATATATCTTCGGGCTTGAAAATGTGGTCAGCCATCATATCATCAACGTGATCAAGACTATCATCAGCATTGTCTGTCCGGCATGCACATGGAAGTGACTTTGGAACGGGAAGAGACTGTTTTGAATCGCATATGCGAGTCGAGTATCTTATCGTGTTGGAGCTCTTGTCTTTTATTTTTCTTTTGTAAAACGTGTTTGCGATGATTTTGTTTGATATTACACCACCTCGAATGGAAGTGACAAAGTACTAAGTCAGCTAGTTATTAAATCTGTCCAACTGTCAGCACGGCTCAGCCTACATTTGAACTTTTCTGCCTTTATCTTCTGTCGGATGTGTTTGAGCGATTGAATTAAGCAAGTGTCTTAGCAGATCGGTCGATATAAAGGAATGATTCTGGTACTAGCTATTACTTCCTCTGAATTTCAAAACAAAAACTTTTGAAAGTTTCGTTCCAGAAGCCATTAGCATTTTTATTTGAAAAATTACTGAGCATTAGGAAAGTAGTGAAACAAGAAATGAAAACAGAAGACAGTCATTTCATTTTACGCGAAATCTAACTCCCACTTGGAGGGCTGCAATTGACAAGAAGCATCAGTTGAACTCAAGTGAAATAGGTCAAAATTTTTAAAACTTAAGCTCTGAATTTCAAAAACCTTCCAACTTTTGGCAAAGTTATTGTCATCGTTTAACTTAACTAGTCTTAGAGGAATCTGTGAAGTTTGAGAAAATAAAGAACCGTACCTACCCTTAATTCTTGAATGAAATTTATTCTACTTCCTCCACCGCTGTCGACTAACTGTTGTTTACTATGAAAGTGGGTGAATTCTTCAAAGATGTCATTGTTTTCAAGAAGAACCAGCGATGTCGTATGCCTCTAACAAACCGTGTACGAGTACCTATCCGCTGACAATTTCGATACGAATTGATTTGAATTTAATTTGCTTCTATTTAGAATTCCTATCTGAACCTGTAACAATCACGTGGTCGGCAAGATAACTGCAAACGTAATTTTATTCCAGTTTACACTAAAAAATCCTCATCTGATTGATGTCCCACCTCTCACAGTTGGAGTCAAAACATCCGGTCGTATAAGTTTGACAAATGACTGAATGGAATTTTAAATGTTATTGGAAACGGTGAATTGTTGAAAACACTTTTCAGATTGTGAGAAGCTTTAATTTTTAAAATCGGGACTGGAACCAAATTAATTTGACTACATTGAGTTTTTATATGGAGCATGCTAATACTAAGCTGGAGCAGTCAGACCAATTGTCAGCCTTTTGAACCAACAGGGTGGCAATTGTAAATTTTTTTTGTTCAAAGGATAAAAATAAGGGCCTTGAAGGTTCACTTCAAAGTTCAAGGATGGCGTCCAGATGAAACTGGGTGGCTGAAAGAAAGGCAAGTATACGGTACGGAATTGAACACTTCACTTACTTATCAAGATTTTCAACCAAATTTTTAATGAATTGATCCCTAATATATCAGCCAAATCATCGATTTTCTGTAACCCCTATCAACAGAAAATACTTCAACTTCACTGAAAGTTTTAAGACTTTATGTTTTATGCGCTAAGTCTAAGCAAAACAATCGCAGTATGTTACTACATATGCAAATTACTTTCACACACACACGAAGTAATTTATTTAACGATTTTAGTAGACCAATAAAGTGTTTTTAGAAGTGAGCTTAAATCTTGAGGCAGAAATGGAGAATAAATGCTGCAGCTTCTATTATTGTTTGTTTTGTTTATCAGTAGAGCAGTAAGAGAAAGAAAACTTGTACAAGTTGGATTATTGTATAAACTGCGTGTGCACTGTAAAGGGAAATTCATATTTTATTCAATGTTATGTAACCGCTTGCTGTTAGATGAATTTATGAATTTTACTCACTCAATTTGCTTATGTGATTTGAGTGACTGAATTGATCGGGTTTACAAACATGGTAAGGACAATGAATGGGCCAAAGACCTTAAATGAACTTTCACAAATGGATTAATAGTATTTTTGTATTTTGTTGTTTATGGCGGTAGTGGGTGAATTACCACGTAGTGCGTAATATAAATTACGCATACACAAAAAAAATATTCAACCGGAGACAAAAATGAGACGTTCATCTGGAGTATAGTGATCACAACTCTCCCACTTATCTGGTTGCACCATAGTGATCTACTGTGGAGGAATGTACCGCAACACGAACACAGATATTGAAATGGGAAAGAAGTCAAAAAGTGGGTTCTACAATTTTTGGAAATATGTAGTTGGATCATAAATAAAATAAGCATATCAATAGCCTGGCGCAACAGAGCGAGAAACCCGGATTAAGTGCACTTCTCACAGTCATACCTTTTAATGAATGGAAAGACTCTACAATTTCTTACCGATTCCGAAGGTCTTACCAAGAAAGCGCTTTTCATGGAATGATTACTGAATACCTTTTTGACTAACTCACCTTTTTAGAGTTAGTAAATTTAGTTTGATATTCAAAAAAGTTATTATGCTACGAATAGTCTTAAGTTTCTCGAATGTAGTCTAGTTATTTCACGATTTGCAATTTTAGAATAAGAAACCCATTGTTTCTAATCAATAAATCAAAGTTTTTTTAGTTTTTTTTTTCTGTCTGATGCGAGCTACAAAAAGGTCTACGAGATTCTGTTGAAAATCAAACACGGTAGTTGTCCTTAACTATTTGTCAGACCAAATGCGAAACTGTGCCTCTTTACACTACTGAATGGAAAAAATGGTTTGAAATGATAGGTACTCAGCGGAGGAAAAGCCGAAACATTTTTTCAGAGGAAAAGTTACATATTCGAAAGGATGAACCACCTTTACCACCTGCTGCGTTCGCTATTCAAAGCCTCACAATCTCACTTAAATATTCCCAATGGAAAGATGTAGAATTTCACATCAGCATCAAGGATCAAACCTTTTTCGTCAACGTATTCGTCAACTTCTCTCCTGCTCAGTTTCGACCACGAGTAATTGTCACGCGAGTTGTTATACTTTTAAATATTACATAAATTCTTATACTTTTTTAACCGTAGACTTTTGTGAAACAGTGATCGTTCAGTGGATTCTGAGAATGGAATGTAGATTCAATTTAAAAAATAATTTGTATAAATTTGTAGAGTTTAAAACTTAAAGTTTTATTTATATGCGTATATTCAATGACGCGTTTCCAAAAAGAAATCTGACATATAATCAGTTGAAATAATATCACTTTAATATGGATAGAAGAAGCCCGTTTCTCAGATCGTGGCGCATTTCACATCCTGTGCTGTATTTTGATTTACTTTCACATTAATTAGTTTTAATTCATTATTTTATTAATTCTACCAAGGCTGGCTCAATTGTGAAGGATCACATCACTGCCTCATGTCCAAAAGCAAATCAAACTCGTCTCTTAAGGTTCAGCGAAACTGTTTGGAAGTGCATTCTCATATATTTGCTCAGCGTTGGAAAAACTGGACACCAAAAGTACTGGACACCAAAAGTACACCCTGCTCGCGTCTATTCACAAGCCCCTATTCATACTGACACCAATTTTCAACTTGACGTAAAACCTCAGCCTCTTGCTGCAGACATAAGATTGTGATTTAAACTGCTGCGTTGAGTACACAAACTATCTGTGCGAGGAAATAAATGAGATGCGTCAAAATGCAGAGGAGATAGCTGAAAAAGTTGACGTGAGACTGGAGACTTCAAGGTGAATTGGAATGCAGTGGAATCGAGACAATTATATGACGAAAACAAATCTCAGCATCAACTTGTTTTCGTCAATCAACTTTCATTCTCTTTTTGGGTCACTTCTCAAACCAGCTGCGATTAAGATTTCTTGACCAACGTGAATTGCTGTCAACGATTCAGAATATCCTGCCAACGAAGTGTACTGAAAACCATAAGAGCTTTCGAAAAGCAATGGCCGAATAACATTGTAGTAGATATTACATCTGACTTCGTGATATGGAAAAGTTAAATATATAAAAGTGAAATCTCTCAAATTTTCGAAGCACATTCGCACCTTACATCTATAATACGCTTAATTTTTTCAGATATTGTTCGAAGATACCAAAAGAACGAAGGCCAAAAACATTCACTGATGCTCTCAACAATTGTAGCTAGGATTTGTAGCAATCAATACATAGGCTTTTGACGATTTGCTCAACTTTGCGAGTCTCGGAAGCTTTAAGCGAACGCTGGTTTTCATCTCTGCACAGGTTGAAAACGTATCTACGAAATAAAACAAGCCAAGAGCGAGATGTAAAAGTTTCCTCAAAAAAAAAAAATCGCCATAATGTCGAAAAAACCAAGAAGAATAAATATAATCATAATCATATAACTTTTGACTGCGATGAATGAAAAGTGATTTCTGCTGAGCGTTGAACAAAAATAACTCACTTACCTAAGTGAACAACAGGGATGGTTGGTAAATGGAGTTTGTGAAAGTGAACTTGGTAAGTCAATATAGTCAGGTAGTGGACCTCGCAAGGCAAACATTTATTTTTCTTTGTTGGGTTGATAATGAATTTTATGAGGGTTTTAAGAAGTGCGTCTCGCAAGGAAAAAATAATGGGCAGATTAAAAATGGATTTTATGAGGGTTATAGGTAGTGAAGTTGGACAACAAGTTTGATGAGTGTGGACGCAATGGGTATTTTCCGTCCAACTTTTCATCCAACAAATTTGACAAACAAATTGGACAGTGTGGACGGGGCTATTATCTAACGTCTTTCGCACGCTTGGCAAGTCCTCCGAGAATAAATACATTGCAAGGAAAGCCCTTTCTAACTTAGCCGTTTAAACTCGGCATAACACTGTAAATCCTTGAAATGCGTTAGGTCCCGAGACTCTCCAAACTTTGTTTATAAAATAAACCATAATTTATTTAGTTTAAGTGGTCTGGTTTTATTCTCCATCTTTTTATCCTTAAAATATATTCCTTCATTGTCAATGGAACAATGGTGGTTATTTTAATGAAAAATTAAAATAAAAACTATGTAAAGCCCATTAGACATGTAACCCACCAATCTGCAACAAAATTTCCAACATCATGACTCCTTTCCAACCTTTACCCCATGACCCAAAGCCAGATCCACAAAGTATAGCCCTTTTCCTGGCTTAATTAAAGCATCTGTCTTTGACTTACTCATGCCTCATGCAATCAATTGTAACACATCCACCGCCACTGAATTGCCCTACTCATGCATATGCGCTGTGCATTGTACTCGTGCATAGTTATCTCACCTCCACAATGTGCGATGCTGTGTGCAAATATTTCCGACTTGAACTTCAACAAATTAATTTAATCCGAACCACCTATATGGACTCGTATTCACGAAAATCTTGCAAAACCTTTGAGCAAAAAAATTAATTGCTAACAAAAACTCTTGGATCCGAGGAATTTTTTTGGTCAACTAACTGTTCTTTTTGAAACAAAGTCTTCTTTCTGTCTGCTAATTTGGGCTTATATATGCATCAGCCTATTAGTATCGAATTTATTTTTGTGTAACAGGGTGAACCGAACTTTTGGTTTTAGTTTAAAAAAATACAAAATTTCGAAAAGTTTTTAAAAAATTCATAAAGCAATTTGTAAGTTGTATTCTACACGCCTAGACTCACCTTTCTAAAAGCTTTGATTTTCTTTAGAATTTTAGCGAGACTATACACCACAGATGAGATAAATCCTCACATAAGTCTCAAAACGAATCACCTTGTAGAAGATAGTAACAAACACTAGATATTGGCTCCTGGCTGGTTGAGTTTTGCCCCCCGAATGGACAATCTACAAGCACCGATCTACAAAACTCTAACTAAAAATTGACATCAAACCAACAAGTCTTCGTCGATGTTGTCCTAGTCGAAATGGAATCGAAGAAGTCGTCGTCGTCTTCTTCGTGGCCGGAGAGTTGTTGTGTCTTTAGTTGAAAAGTTGTAGTCTTGTAAATTTGCAGCAAAGAAGAAGTTGAGAAAAATCACAGATCGTGATTTATTCCTCGGGTTCAAATTGACGACTCGGTGAGTTGAGTTGTGTTTTGCTAAATTGTATCAAGTTTTGTGTGTGAGTAGTCGTCGATCGTCGGTCGTCCCTCTGGCAGGACTCTTTCGTTCTTTACCTTTTTGTATTTTGTGTTCTTGAATTCCGTGCCATGTTGGCTTGTTGTGTTCGGTGGTGTTACTTACTGCTATCGGCCACGTAGGTGCATAAAAGGTACATCATGCGCGACTGCCGAAGAGTGTTGTATACACCCGAAAGGTTCTTCTTCTTGTTCCCTCTGTGGGATTGAGACAATTCTTTCGGGTGTTTGTATCATTACAGCCACCCTCTCCCTTTACCAGATCACCAGCTTTTTGGCGCAGAGGATTATTCTGGGATGAAGTGTTTTGCACGGGATTTCCTCTGTTTTTTGTTTTTGTTAAATCGTTGCAGAGGACTATACGGTAATTGAATTAAATCAATTCGAAGGTATACGATGTGAGTGGAAACAACTTGTAGCTGAAATTAGATTACTCCTGTGATACAGGTGCAATACCTCTTGTTTCTGTCCATGTCGGTTGTTCCGTATGTGGCCAAGACTGGGGGAAGCATCCCAAGGTGTATAGAGTGGCTTATGGTTTATCTCTGGCTCGCATTGGAAAATGTTCGCGCATGTAGCAAATAAAGAGGCCCACGCAAGACCGACTTAGGTGATGTTCGTCGGTAGGTACTTGGGTTTGGGCGCTGAGTGCTGCTCTCTGATGGAAGACACAATTTCTTTGTGTTGTTTGAAAGGGGAGTTTTTTTTCTTATATTCATCTACGTGTCTCTTTTTGAGGGCTTTTTTCTTTTTTTCTTTCATTGATTCGTGGAAAGAAAATAAAACAAAATTCAAGTCGCGATTTATTTGTTTCGATTTTGTGCTGAAGCAGTGGATTTTTTTTTTCTTTTTTCGGTTGTAGTTCGCTTTCTTTGAGTGGTCGCTGCTGCGCGCTGGCTGGTGTGTCTGACAAAACAGTGTAATCGTGCCAATGGAGTTTGTTGAACTGCTCGTTGGGGCAGTGGAATGTGTTTAATTTGTTTATCTCATTGCAATGGAACTTGCCTGGAAAGTATTTGTAAAGTTAATGGGGAGAATTTCATTAGAGCCTGAAGTCTTTGTCGATAGTTCTGAAATGCTAGCCTTCGGACAGATATTAGCTCAAAAGTTTTTTCACGCTATAGATAGACTTACTTGAAAGTGCTCCAATAGTTCTCGGAAAATATGTAAGCCTTTATAGAATTATTAATCGATGCAATGCTCAGCTATTCTTTTTAAGCTGAGATTTTTTAAAATTTTGGTACTTTTGTATGGGAGGTATGTGAAAATTTGACAGTTTCTCCATGATATGGAAAGCAACTGAAGCAGCTTGAGCAGTCCTGTCGAAAAAAATCAGCTTTCATATCTTTTCATGGAGAATTGTTTTTTCACTCACAACATTTGCCAAAATTTTGCATTTTTGTATGATAAATATGTCAGATCTTGACTTTATCCTATAGAAATCCTTGCGGAAGTAGTCTTGTAAGATTTCGTACAAAATAATATTCCAATTTGATGGGTTCTGACTTCAAACCATTGGGCCCTGTACCTTGATCAAGAACAAAGTCTTGCTACTTACACTCTTGGGGGTATTATGCCCAATACCTGGATCGAAACGCAAGTCTTGCTTCCTGCACCTGTGGATAATCATTAAGTTTTCTATTCTATTCGTTAAATCTACCCGGAGCGGAGGTGTAAATGTAGTCTATTGACTACGTTAGAATCAAACTTTTGACCGGAAGTTTAAGTCTCGTGGCGTAGCTCATGGCGTAGCTACTGCGTGGTAGTTTCAAGGCTCAGGTCCTAAAAATATCATATAAAAAGAAGTTTTTCAGGTGTACCCATAGTCTTTCGCTAGGAAAATTGGCAAATTCTACCACAGTAATTACACAGTGCCAAGCAAAGCGCTTTCTAACTTTGCAGAACAGATTACAGAATCGGATAACATTTTTAGATTGTAGATCCTTAAAAAGTGCTAAGCCACAAAGTTTCCATATTATATTATTTATCTATTTATTTATTTACTTATTTTTGTATTTACTTTTGTACTATTCTTTGAGAGCTCTGCTTATAGTCAGGGCAATGGAGTACTTTTCGTCTTCGCTTAACTTTTAGGCAGAGCTTTTGTCTGGGTGGTATGTTAACCTGATCGAGGACATCCTCGGTCAAAGCTTTCAAACAAACAGCTCAAAATTTCCTCTCCAAAGGGAGTTTAACCTGCCACTCTTTTTCTGGCCAACGCATTCAAAAACTTATACCAGGAAAGACTGATATGACTCTTTGTGGCATTCCTTTCATGTGTGTCAGAAAATCAAAAACAACAATAGGTGGACTATATTTAAAAGTAAAAAACCGTTCGTGTGATTGAAACATCAAAACACACAACACGCCAATCATGTGCCCCAGCAGTGAGTAATGGCATACACCTACATTGAGAGCGACCTGACTGCATGTTCCAAGTCGTCGCGTCGCCCTGATAGAAACAAATTGCGTGAGCACCCCCACAATTCAGTTCCGTTCCGATCTCAACCCGGTCGTGCCATGACAATACTCTGTGGTTATGATTGCACTGCACAACCCATCCATACAAGCAGACCCTGTGGCAGCTTTTTTATTTCACTCTCAATCATCAACGTGTGTTGTATATGTACGTCTGAGCATAATCGGTGCGTGTAGATTCAATTAAAATGCAAATCACACTCAGGTAATAAAATGAAAGCCTACGTTCGACAACTCGTGCCTAACTTTCAACTTGCAGTTAAAGGGAGGTGACATGCAATAAGCGCCGATGTTATTAACTGCACTTGTATGTTAATAAGCCGTCAGGCAGTCAGTTCTGGGCGTTCTGACAGTCTTTTTGTTTTGATTTTCTTTTTTCTTTATATGTTTGTTTTTGTGCAAGAACAACCTGCAGAGCAAATATAGAAACTTTGAAAGATCGCAGATTACTTTGATTGGTGATTAATTGATATATGATAAATAAGGCGAATGAGTCATGTTCGGTCTCAAGACCGAGGAAATGTGTTGTTGTAAGTGAAAGAGTGAAATGCATTTGAATATCGAAGAACCGCATTTGATATCAATGATGAACAAATGATGTTGTTTGTGTGGCTTTGATCAAGGAACTGTTGATTGGAGTATGGTTCTTTTCGAACTGGATGTCAACTTAACATGTGTCAGAAAAGTGCGCTTTGTTTTTATTTTCTGCTAGAGCTAAACTAGCACATCTATCATCCGGACGTTGCCCGGAGCTACTCAGGCCTAAATACCGGTCAATTGCACTAATAGGAAGAGAAACTTTTTTGTGCTATAGCTTTGGAGAAAAGCCTCAAAGGGCTTCCATGATAAAAAGTCAAAATTACCAGCCCGCAGCAGAATATCTATAGCCTGATACACAAAACTGCATCAGGACATTCACATAGAAAGGGCTCCACGCTTCTCCCTAGGATTCACAGAGAGTGATATCATTTGAGCCCATCACGTTTAAATGCTTTGTCTTGTCTTTTCTGCTACGGGATAGCAAAAATGTTGCAGTTTTCCTATTAACGTTGAGAAGCATACATTTAGTGCCGCTGCATCCAATGAAGGCATGACATCTGCGCTTGTTGACAGATCCAATTGCTTATTAAAGTCTTCACTGAGGACTTCAAACCAAGCGCTAGCTTAGTTCCTAAGAAAGCTAACCTTACCTTGCCAGTTCATCGGCGATCTTTGTTTTCACTTATGTCTTGAGAACCCAGAACCCAAACAAGACTCAAAGACTCCAGTTCCGACCGCATTCAGAGAGGTCTTGCATTTCTGGATCAGATCATTTTCGAAGTATAGTTAGTTATCCATAGCTTGGCTGTCACTGCAGGCACCGCAAGCATCTTCTGACCTTAATTGAAAAACATTTGCTCACCCTTGAGCCCAGCATTTGAAATCTCTGTCTACATAGTCCCACTTGGAAGTTCTTCCTTTACAATTCCTTGCAGACATTGGGCATAAATCCATGAATTTTTGAGTAAGCCGCCTTTTTCTTTAAAAGCTAAAAATATTTACATCTTCTCTTGTACGACCGTGCGTCGATGTCGTTTAGAAACCTAAATTCTGAAAAGCAACTAAGCCTCACACGGATATCGCCTTTCGCTAGGAATTGGCAAGTCCTCCGTTAGTAAATACATTGCCATGAAAAGTGCTTTCTCGATTAGCCTTTCGGAGCGTGAGACTCCTCGCTCTGTTTATTTATTTTTAACCAAGCCCCACAATCACCTGTACAACATTTATAAAGTTTCCTTGAGTCAATGGCTCGCAAAAGCCTAGCCTTCAAATAAGCGTTTTCCCACGTACTCACTTAATTATGTTTTCTACCTGTGCAATCCAATTCCACCTCAGCATCACAACAGCCGCCTGATTGCTTCGTTCATTAAAAATTAAATTTCAAAAAATCAAATATCCAACATCACCGTCAGTCACTTGTTGCTAATTAATCACCAACAATATCAATCTCATTCCACAAACAATTTGGCATCTCGTTAAAATACTTCATCGATCCTTCTGTCGTCGATCGTCAGCGGTAGTGGTAGCAGTAGCGCGGCGTTTCTGCTTTTGCAAAGTTTGTGTAGGCAGGCAAGTAATCGAAGCCGACAAAATGCTCAATCAAAACCTAAAAATCTCCGTCGGTAGCTCTAATCAGAATCCGTTAAAATGCCCCCTATACATTTATGAATGTATAGCTAATCTCGAAGACAAGATTAGCGCCAATCAATTTATCACTTGCCCGATGAGATTTATTGAAAACTGCTTTCAGAACCAAACTCACTGACTGGCTGAGACTGATACAAGTATAGGAGACAAAAGAAAAAAAAAACAGTTTTTAAAATGCCCAAATTGGACTCTATGGACAACAGTTGTCGCCACACTCAAATGAATTTCCTAGCATGCGGCGTATTATGTTTCCTCAAATGGTTGAAAATGACTACGCTGAATACATCCACTCTTACATCATGTTGGCATCTTTCGAACTCTCAAAGTGAAGCTGTCGACAGTGAAAACCAATGGCAACCAACAACAACAACAACAGCATCGCATCAACCACAAAAAGCATCCAGAATTGGCCATTAAATAATTCACCTGATTCAAGGCGCGCATGACTTGCGTGTTCTGTGAGAATACTCCTTCAAACGTTTGCTGGTCCAAGACTGATCACCTCCTCCTCATTCATTCACCCAAGTGAAGGCCTATTCTGTGTGTTCAGTTCAACCAACAGTCAGACAGACGGACGGAAGGTAATTTCGCCTCATATGGTGTAAGAAAAAAAAAACAATAATAAGGTAAGACCCATTGAATGCCAAATAGACACGTAAACGCGGTAGCTGCTTAAGTGCAGATCTACTACACACACGCAACATGCTTGTTGTTTATACCGCAAAATGCGGACATTTACTGCTTTGGCCAGAGTGTAATCATGACAATCATTTTATGTTGCCCGCCCCTACAGCTCCAGCCAGTACATGCGATCTTACCTCGTCTCCCCTTACCTATAAGTCATTCGTCTTCAATTGGTTTTTTGAATATCCAGTGCACGATGTGATCGGAAAGTGAGGACAGATAGACATTAACTGAACAAAAGACGCGTTATTTTTCTGACCCACATAGTTGGAAACATTTTTCTTAGTTTTAATTTGTGTTTTTGGAATTTTTAATTCTTAAAGGATCATTTTGTCTTTGACCATCGATATCTCAGCAGCTGTTGATTGCACAAGAAAACAAGGATAGTTTTGGAACCTTGAAAAAAGAATTATTAACAGAATATGCAGCAACAAAAAGCAAAGCTTTGAGGCTAGAAACTAGTGCATTTGACCTCAGAGTCTTTCAGAGACTGTCATACGGTTATTGGATACTGGTTCGTTCACTGCAGAGAGCAGAGACATATCATTTGAAGCTTCCACTGATCCGCTGAAAATATATTCCAGGAATGGGAGACACTTAAAGGTTGCGGCTTGCATGGTTAGAATACAAAGTCTTACAAAGATGACACATGAGAATTCTGGACTAAGCTGATGACATTTACTAGTCACCTCAGAGCGTGGTGCATCTACATCGGCTAATCCCGAAGCTTGAGAGTTGAAGTCTGTGAAAGTTTAATTCTAATTTCGAATTTGAACAGTAATGTTGTTGGAAACATCCGTCGTCGCCGCAATCACTCGGAATCTGTAATGTTTTGCCTACCAAATTTTGGCTAATGGTTTTGATCAAACTGAATCTTAAACTCTGAACTTTACATAAGAAATTGAGTCAGTGGCAATCAATTGTGGCCCCCCTCAAACCTTATGGCAACAATATATCAATACAAATCAAATGCCTCTGTAGGAAAAAGGGGCAGGTCGCAAAGCAAAGACCAAGAGCAATTGAAGGATGTAACGAAGTTACAAATACACACCCTACCGCCAGCCAATACACTTACCATTGTTTTCACATGAGATTTTTCACTCATGCCATAGAGCTCGCACTCACTAGTTGTAGATAACTTTATAAGGCACCCTGAAAAATACGAGAAGACCGAAGCCAGCCCGTGTTGAAAAGTACCAATCTCGTGTACAGGCTACTTCCACTAGAGGAAAACCAGGGGTACGTAGTGTGCCTAGAGATTCCCAATTTTAAGCAAGGTCTCCTTGGGGTTCCTAGCACAAATCCCCCCACTAGCCTCTTAAGGACTTTTGGGTTTTATTTTGCCGGCTATAGGCCGTTGATCCCAGTATTTTTACTGTTGATGCCAGGTTTCCTGTTGATGCCAGCGTTTGTCTGTTGATGCCAGTATTCTTACTGTTGATGCCAGGATCTTCCTGTTGATGCCATCGCTTGCTTTTGATGCCAGTATTTTCACTGTTGATGTCAGGATCTTCCTGTTGATGCCAGGTTTCCTGTTGATGCCAGTATTTCTACTGTTGACGCCAGGATTTTTCCTGTTGATGCCAGCGATTAAGGACCCGTAATTGATGACCGTGTTGTCAGCATAGGAGTAAGGATCTACCAGCGTTGGAATTAATGAACATTATATTAGATTAGCCTTAAGACCAATAAAAGGATTGGACCTTCCTCATAACCGAAGTCTTACGTGTTTTCTTTGGTCGACCCTGGACCCGACGAGCATACCCCAGCTCTAGAGAAAAAAGCACATCACAAGGTCCTTTGAGATATCGAAGGTGGCTATGGTTACTAAAAGCGGAATAAGATGGTGCTTAAGTAGTTACGAGAAAGAACAGCGCAAGTAAATAGCTGAATAGTTACCTTTTATCTACCTTCAAAGAAAAATCTGCCATTTTTGAGTCTTTTTAAAAAGTTATCCGTCCCACTACTAAATATACGTCTTCATAGAGAAACCAGAAGCAAATAGCACCCAGAAATGTTCGAGCAAATATATTTGCTATTTGACTAATTGTTTAGCCTCTAGAGTATCACAGGTCGTATCATACCTCTTCTTTCAATAGGCAAGAAAGCTGACCACCAACAATAAATTATTGAATCTGGGTCACATTCGAAGAGTTACTTTTGACAAAACAGTACTCGTTTAAGAGTATTCTCAGAAGTTCTCGAAATAGGAATTTCAATCAGGCCTTCTGACTTAAAGAGTGCTATGGCAGTGTAGTGTTTTAAAAGCTTTGAAACGCAGATTGCTTACCTGCTTTGGCAAGGATCTTAAGTCTTTGGATGCAGAGTACACACAACTAACCAAGGAACTTATAAAAATATTTCATTGTAATTAGTAATTGGGATTGAAATAGCAACAGGAGCAAGGTGGCGATATGGGAATCTATGGACTTCTGTGCCCATACGTTTTTTTACCCTACGCGTAGGCAGTGAACAATGCTGGGCCCTATCGTGAATAAAACTTCCCTGGAAACATTTCCCATATTCGGAAAATTGGTATCGGCAATGATGTTCGAAAGTTCCTTGCGGAATTTTGAGCGATCGTGAATATGGGAAATTATCTGCCATTTTACTGAATTTTGTATCGCATTCCAGGGAGATTTCTACTTTATTCCTGTTAGAGCACTATAGAACATATTCGAAAACTATCTTTGAAGTCATTTTTGATCTGTTAGGTTGTTAAAATTTATTCCGTGGGAGATTCATTTCGAAGGAGGTTCACGATCGGGCGTAATGTTCCGTGGGAACAAAAAATTCCGTGGGAAACAAAATTCCGTGGGAGATTGCCGATAGGGCCCGCTATCAAAAAATTTTCTTCCAGAAGGATCACTACTCTCGTTATACCGTCCAGTGCTGAAGAGGATGACACTTAGGCCTTGAATATGTTTGCAACACATGGTAAAATCACTTGAAAAATAAATTTTCTTTCAAAATGTAGTAAAAATCCAAGGAAACGTTAGGATCTCATTTATAAGAATTAAAACTATTACCACATCAATGCACTATACCAAATTCATCTTTTTAATTGCAAACGATAAATCTTCCTTTTTTTTAAAGTAGGTACAATGAAGTAAAATGTTCTAAAATTACACTTCGGCTGAAAAGCATCATTACAAACGTTCCTTCTGTTGAATGACCTGCAGCACATACTGTTCGTAATTGAGTTTGGTTATTTGTTTAGCTCTTAAGCCAAACAGAGCTTGTCGCTCTGTCGTAGCAAAAAACTCACACACATTCGAATCGGATTAGCCACAGCTAAACGAAAGAACTTAAACTTTAAATTTCGCAGACTTTGGAATTTTAAGATATCGCTCTTATTTTGCCGGGGCCCAAAGTGCTTCCAGAAGGGGTATTTTTATTCCATTCAATTAAACGCAATTTGTTGCCTGCAACTGTAAGACTGGCGGTAGCGGCCGGTCGATGCGCGCGGCGCGGCGGCACTCCACTCCAATTGCGGGCCAGTGCCAATTCTCGTGTGTTCAGTACGTTCGGTTGACAACTCCGATCGAGACTCGTATACACTCGTAACCAACGAATGATCGCAATTGAATTGGACATAAATAAAACGAGATCAATCAATTGATTTATTTTGACATCGTCTGTATGTTTGGGGGGAGTTGATTCAGACGTGAGTTGATGGCTTGTTGTCACTGTGTCGTTGTTTGTTTTGCTAAGTTTAATGTTTTGTTTTTCTTTTTCCTTGGCTTTTGAGTTTTTTGTCCAAAAGAGACAAGATCACCCGTACAGACTCTGTAATTGTCTGTTTGTCGTCGTCGTCATTTTGCGTCTATAGTTTGATTATGTTTTTGCCTGCTTTGGTATAATTTTTGACCGATTTTATGAAATTCTCGTTAGTACATTGCGCATTTATGTGTTTTTCGAACTGATGACAACCAGCAACGGCCACGGCGGTGGTGAAGTCATTGTTTTAACCTGGTTAACATATTGACTGACTGATTGGACAGTTGGCTGGGTGATTGGTTGAGTCTGTGTCCGTCAATGATGGTGTTTTCTTGTATCACTGCTACCGATTTGCAAATTGATGGTCAGACAAATGGTTTTCTGTGTGGTTTGGCTAATTGCTTTAGTTGCTTAACGTTCCGACTGCTGTGTTCATAGAACAGAAGTTGTTGGCTGTCTTTAGTAATTCATTAAGTTTAATGTGAGTATTTTATTTAGATTCTATTCGCCCACATAGATTTTGAGTTGGTTAATTGACAAAGTGTGTTGCATACATGAGGTTGAAATAGTGAGTCATAGAACTGAGATTAGAATTGAAGTTGATTAAATATGGGTGATTTAGACAGAACAAGCGCAGAGCTAATACAAAATCAAGGAACGCCAAGAGGTGCTATGTCTTTGTGCTACTCGCTGTTTTTGTGAAATAAATCACATCGAAATTTGTTATATATCTTCCTTCAGGATATTCTGTATATTGATAACCATTCTTATTGTGTGCGAATATCTTTAAAGTCGACAATCGTTACTTGTGATCTGATATTCGAATCTTTTCGGACAGCCACAGGGACATACCAGGCAACTGTATGGCAGACGAACTAGCCAAAAAGGTGTACCTATCGCTACAAGTAAACTCCTACTTAGACAAGATGCTTCGAGGATAACAAACACTAGATGGACTAACAGTAACAACTGCCTTGCAACCAAAAAAGTTTGGCTGTGTGTTGACTCAAAACGCCCAAAGAGTTTATTAGCTCTAAGCCGCCTGTATCTAGGTTCTACCATAGGTGTTTTTACGGGACACTGACAAATAGGAAGACACGCCAAAAGACTTGGTGTGTTCTCCAATGATTTCTGCATACATCATAAAGCTCACATTGAAAGGCCAACGAAAATAGTCAAGTTTTTAAATGTACCTATATAGTTCTTGAAACAAAATATGCTCCCAGTCCAATATGCTCTGAACGAAATCCCAACTCTCTTGCAAGTGATTACTCTTTTTGTGTGCCAAATAACAGACTTTAAGTCATCATTTGAAAAGGGACACGACGACCGTCGTTTATTCACCTCAAAACACTGTTTCGTCTTGCAAAAGAAAATCCATCACACTTAACGCTAAGAAATCGTATACAAATCATTTCGCGATTAAGTCCTCCGAGTGATTTCATTGCCATGAAAAGCACTTTCTCGGTTAGCCGTTCCGAATCGGCAAAAGTTGCAGATTCCTTCCATTCCTCACATAGTATGGTTTTGAGAACTGCGCTAGGCCCTTGAACTTGCCTAGCAACGAAAGATACAACGTAGTGAGTATGACAATATGTCAAAGAAACCGATCGTGTATCGGTTTGGTCACAAATCCTACCTATACAAATAATTCTCTATCTCTACTTTATAAAAGTTCTCATTTAGCTCTAATCCCATTCATACATGGAATCGATCGGATTTTTACTTAAGTCCCAAAGTCTAAGAAAAGTGATCTGTTTCGTTATCATTATTTTCATAAGTTTGAACTCCACCCGATAGTTGTTTTCTTGTTTCTAACCAAAAAGCATTCATATTGAGCGTATTTATGAGACTTCTTTGACATGGGCGTAGCCAGGATTTTTTTCAGGTCTTTTTTCGAGGACAATTTCTCAAAAATCAATGAAAAAACGAGGACATTTTTTTGAAAAAAAAAGAAGGACATACCTATTTATTTTTTATTGACAAGAATATTGAGAGATACTTCAAAAGTATAATTTTTGGTTTCTCAAAATAGAGAAACATCGTTAGCAGATAGATAGATAGATAGTTGTTTGTATTTGATTACATTTATAATAATTATGTATTAATGTAACTCAAAAATATTTTTGCTAAATATTATACTTAATTAGAAAATAATTAGTTTTTTTTCATTTCCTGGAAAGTTTAAATATTTAGATATGTGCCCTTTTCGAAATTGCATATTCAATTCATGGTTACATAGTTTACAAAAAGCAAAAAGCATGGCTTTTCTGCTGTCTGCCTCGTTGACAAAACATAATAAATTTTACTTTGAAATAAGATTGATTTATCAAACAAATTTAATAATAGTTACTATAACTGTTGAAAATTATACTTATCTTTTTATTTATTACTATAACAGTTGAACAAAATAAATTTTAAATTGAAAACCATCATTAGCGTTCGTTTAAATTACTTAAAAACTTTCATTAATAATTTGATTTCTATGAAGTAGAGCTAGTTTGCAGTATTGGTATAATTTTATTGCATCCATAGTATTAAGCAGTGCTATCATTTCATTTTCTGTTAGAATATTGCTTCCGAAAACTTGTCTTCTAACGTCTGTTAAAATCGGACATTTTCCCATGAAGTACAAAATATCTTCTCGTTCGTGCAAGTTGCACAAAGAGCATATGATCGGCAGGTCCAGGTTTAACGAAAAAGTTCGCCCCGCAACTTAATCATCATCGATATTTAGTCTACGCTATTGGCATCTTTAAAATAGTTTTTCTCTCCTAGGTTGTGGTTTAACTGACAGTAAAATTGTCTGTAAAGACATCCTGCCGTCAGTTATATATTTTGTATCCGTTGCTGATATTAGCTGGTAAAGGGACCTCTTCCAATCATCATAGTCCGGACTATTAAGATTTAGGACTATCTCACAGTCTCTAGCAAGGTCCATCCAATCTGCATACCAACTTGATCTGGTTCGTATATCATGTAGAGCTGCTATCTTTGGCAGCCGTTGATCATCCATTTTCATAACTTTCAGAAAATAATCCACTTGCATTTTCAAAGTTCGAATGAAAATGGGTTATAAGCCTGTTTCCAATGCGATCATATAATTTGGCATATTGGGAGGCAATAGCGCAATGTCCCCCAAGTTTGCGCTGCGTAGAGCAAAATAGATTCCGATATAGCTTCGAATATCCTGAACTTACTGCTATGTGCAATATTTTTGTTGTAGAAGCATCTTTTCCACGATGCGCTGATTGCGCCTTTTGATTTTGTGAGCTTTTCCTTAAATGCTTCAAACAAGCTAAGACTCATTGTACAATTTTGTCTGACTCCTGATCCTGTTTCCACCCTGACAACTCCTCACCATTCCATACTTTGGCTAGTGTGCTTTCATAAAGGTTTCGGATAACTCTTCCAAGCTTCATTGACATTTCTATGCTATAAAGTTTATACATGAGGGCTTGTCTATCAACTGTATCAAAAGCCGCCTTAAAGTCAGCAAAAAACGTGTAGGTTGGGGCATTTGCCCCTGCCTGTTTACGCCCATGTTCTTTGAGGCATCCATTGTAAACAGATACTTTTTCAACGCCAGCTATTCTCATTTCAAGCTACTGTAAGGCCTGGCGTCATCAATTGCCTATTCATTTTCCTCCATAACGGCTATTGTATGCTTTTTAAAGTCTTTCTTTTCGAAAAATGTCCGTTTGCTACTACAAATTCCACTCAAGACTTTGAAGAGGATTTATAGAAGCCTTAAAGAAGCATGAACCGTTTTATAAAATGATAAAGGCTCCAAGCTTTGTTGACGAATACAATAATTGTGTAGTGATACAGCCTTGGAAATATGCTCATAGCAAGTCGAGTATTTAGGTGCCATACAGCCAACCATTCTTACATACTGTTTTCCAATTTTCTTATTTGCTTATTTAGTCAGCGAGCGTCAGCGAAACCATTTACCATACTCAGAGCTCTTACTTAACCCATCTATGCATCTTGAGCAAAAATAAATAAGTAAGTAGGGTTGCGCAATAGAGCGGGTAGCCCCTGGACCTAGCGCATTTCTCACAACCATGCCTTGTGAGGAAATGCATCTTAAGTGCAAAACAATAAATGTTTGAATCGAAAGTACATTGCGGCTATAAAATGATCCTCGTATTTTGACATAATATGAAGCACACAAGACAACCTTTTGTCTAAGTCATTTCTCGCTTAGCCACAAATCGAGCGCAAAAATGAACAGATACAAAAAAATATCTCTTGAAGCGCAAACTCCGAAAATATCGATTTCACGCATCATAAAGTCCCAACCCAAAGTAGCTCACAGGATCAAACCTCACCGATCACATCAAAGAAAAATACGAAAAAAAGTTAAACTCGGGAAACATTAAAAAGAAAACATCTTCAATTTGACGCTTTCAACATACCAAAGGGTAAAATAAATCAAAATATGCCTGTATGGCTTTTTCACCATGTTCTTTAATTAAATTGTTTATAAAACAAAGTAGAGCACCGATATTTTCCATATTGGTTTTTTTCTTTTATTTGAGGAAGATGCACGTAGGTGCAGCACTTGAAACCAACCTTACAGCTGCATCAACGAATTTGGCCCAGATCCAGACTAAACGGTATAAATATATATAATTTCTTGTATGTAAAAGGTTTACCCAACTGATGTACCATTACACAAATGTTAACCTGCTAACGCCCACTTCCATTCATTCGAATCGAAAGCTATTGAAATTTCACTTCGCGTTCGCGCGCCGCTGCACCATGTTGAACTACATTTTGTATGTTATATGGTTTACTCCATCCAAAGGATGCACGACTTTAATTCACATAAAAAAAAGCGTTTGCATTCGCCCCCCACACACACCTAACCTAAGCCTTGTTCGCAAGAACAACACATCAACAAATGTAAAAAAAAACATCGAAATTCGTATCAGCAAAAGAAAAACAAAAACCCCAAAGATCATAAATGATCATCAACGAATGCAATCGGTGGGCAAATCATTCTTTCGGCGCAAACGTTATATTAGCCCATTTTATTATTTGTATCTTTCTTTCTTTGGCTGAATCATTGTTCTTCCTACCCATTAATTAAAAGCGCATTGGCTCACGTGGGCTTAAGTGCAGATTGAATGTGAGCGGTTAACGTTGATTCTCTGTCTATCAATCAGTCTATCGGATCTGTTCGATGAAAGGGTATTAAGGTTTTCATCAATTCAACGCGTGATGCTGTCTTTGTATCGGAATAGAGCAGCCTATCTCTACAGATGTTCGATTTAAACAGAACGTCTTTGATTGGGTTTTCATTACAATTACATAAAGTTCGATGCGACGTTTTAGTCGACAAGTCGACATGGATAGTGTAGTTAAAATCGAATTCAGGTGCAGGAAAGTCTTTTGGGCATACACTTTTCGATTTAAATGTATACGAAGAGGTTCTTTTATTTGACAGTTTGCTACATATTTTTTTGTCTAACATCCTTTTGATTCTTGGGACATCTAGCCTTTTAAGTCTTAGACAAGGCAAGATATGGACTTTGATGCGAAGAGCTCTCTCTAAACGATTGGAGTTAGGTCCAATCTGTTACAGAACATTCCCAACGATATAATTTTTCGATCTTATTTTTAGTGAACTGAATAATGGTTAGGTTAGCTGTCAGCTAATAAATATGTACGTACATGCATTACTAGTCTTAAAAACCCGATGTGAGATTAGGGAGTTGATCACCCACAAATCTGTCATTTCGGGACTAGCCGGTTAGACACCTGTTAGTCGAACCACTTGGAACTTTTAATGTATTTAAGCAAAGTCGCTAGTATCGTCGAAGTAGAATTCACCGAAATTTGTTTGATTCTTAGGCCGCGTTTCCATTTGCAAGAAAACTTCTGCAAGAAATGTCTGACAGTCTGTTCGACAGTAATTTGCAAATGGAAACTGCAAAGCAAGTTCGATCGCGACAGTCCTTGCATAACTTCTTGCGAGTATTTGCGAGTGCAATAAATTGCAGGTTGAAACAGGTTTCCATTGACTCGCGACAGTTCTTGCAGCTTACCGAAACAGCTTCGTATATATCGCACTCGCGGCTAATTGGTCAAAAGAGAGTATGTGAATTTTCTCGCAATTGAAGTTTACGAGTGTAATCCGTATTTATGGATTGTTTATGGATGTTAGAAATCTCAGCGTCAAGAGGAGTCTATCCTTCATTGATATTCAATCACGAAATCGAGTGTCCTGCTTTTTTAAAATAGGGTCCACTTTTAATAAAAAAAACTTTCAAATAAACTGGGGTCATCCAAGAGAGATTGAAATATTGTTGAGCGTCTTCTATGTATGTTTAGTTTTTTTAGTAAATTACAGGAGGCACCAGCTTCCCGTCTTCTTAAAATCGAATCGCGCACCCAAGTTGATCGCTTTTTTTATCCATGAAATTGTAATTGCAGCTCCTAAACATTGACGTATTCTCACTTCACAAGTTCAAATAAATTACCAAATTTCTTGCGACATTAATGACTCTCCAGTGAACGCACCTCTGCAATAAATTGTGACAGTATGATGGGCGAGCTTCTTGCAAAGACATTTACTGCAGAAGAAATTACAAAAATTCTTTAAGCAGTGTAAACGGTACTGCAAGGAACTTCTGCAAGACTTCCGCGAGTTTACTTGCAAATGGAAACGCGGCCTTATAAAGTAGTTCAGGGCATGAACAAAAAAGATGTAGAACGGTTTCTTCCTCTTCTTCATCCATACAGCTTCTGCAGAAATCATTTTAATGCACACCAAGTCTTTTGGAATATCTTCCTATTAGACAGTGTTCCGTAAGAAAACCTATGGTGTAGAACCTATGGATACAGACGAGGTTTAATGTTACCAAACTCTTCGAGCTTTTTGTGTCTACACATGGCCAGACTTTTTTGGTTGCAAATCAGTTGTTACTCTCAGTCCATCTAGTGTTTGTTATCCTTAAAGCGTCTTGTCTAAGTAGGAGTTTACACGAGCGAAATCGTGCCCTTTTTGGCTAGTTCGTCCACCATACAGTTGCATACCCTGTGTCCCGGCACCTATAAAAAGTTGAGCTGATTTGACATCTCCCTCGGAGACATTTAGCAGTTTTGGATCTTGATTGATATTGTAGGGACAGGGGCAAGAGATTTAAGAGCACAGAGCAGCTTAACTGTCCAAGAAGATTCGAATATCCGTTCAGGATATGACGTTTTCTTTTAGCCAAGACAGCACCTCCCTAATCGCCAGATTAGGAACTTGGAATACACTTCAGTGGTCGGGTAAGCGGAAGAAAAGACTGAGATTCATTTTTTCTGAGTAGGAACTCCTTCACTGGTTTTTGTACCATCGGTGTGGAAGTGTATTGCTTCATTTTCCAGGATCTTACGATCCTCCCACACAAATCTCGAGGGAATGTTGATTTGGAAATTGTTATCAAACACCTTTTTGGGTGTGGTGTAATCGGATCGATTCGGTAAGAATCTTAAGTTATTTTAAATGATAATGATACCGATTTGATTGCTGGTCCAGACCCAGAGTATCTCTGAGTCGAGTAGCAACTTGTTTGCTGAAGATATCAAGGGGTGTTTGATCTAGAAGTACATTGAAAGACTCCGACGACGGCGACGGGGAATTGAATAGTATGGTGTGAAGGTCTATGACAGCTATTTAATAGACAACGACTACAACAATTACTTATTTCCAGTGAATTCAACTTAAGTCAGATAATTAACAATCATTTCCATCATCATCATCCTTTACGGCACCAAGACCATGATCTCAAAGACATTACAACTCTTTTACATATCTTCTTCATACTGTAGTGACCCATCTGTGCACTATCTAAAACAAAAACATTATACGAGATGAGGTGAGAAATCAAAAATAAAAGTAGGAAAGATGTAGGATTTGAAGCATTTGAATCCATTTTAAGTCATGTATAGGAATCGAAACATAAAACCTTAAAACCTCGTAGAAAGCAAAGCGGCTGGCAATACTGGGAACGCTTTCATATTTGTACGTACCGCAAGTCTCATTGAGTAACCCTACAATCGCAACGGCAGGCGGCTCTGGTTTTCACGAATCACAATTCTCAATAGAGGTTGTCTTGGCGGCATCCTGCTTGAAAAGCACATTATTTAAGAGTTTATCTATTTAGAGGAAGTTGTCTTGTAATCATCTTATCTGAACAGCGAAGTTGTTCTAGAGTTTCTTTGAAGTAGATTTCTTCAATGAAGAGGTTGCTTAAGAGTTTTCCTATTTTGAACAGGTTGTCTTGAACTCAACCTGCATGAATAGAGTGGCTAGTTTAGAGTTTCTCTATTTAAAAAAAGGTGTTCTCGTAATCATCTGTCTAAATAGAGAAGTTGTCTTGGAGTCAACCGCGTTGTTATTTCAGAGTTTCTCTAGTTAAAAGAATTTGCTTGGAATCAACCTGAAATTATATAAAAATGTATCTATTTATAAGAAATTCTCCTGCTGTCTTGTTTTTAAAGAGTTTCTCTATTTAAAAGAGGTTGTCTTCACTAGTCAACCTGTGTAAATAGAAGAGTTATTTTAGAGTTTTCGTACCTCGTAGGTTTTTTTCGATGGCATGATGCATTTTCAAACTTATAAAGAAGAATTCTGATTAAAAGATGTTGACATAACCGAAAACAATCTTAGAAAATATAGTTGGTTTGATGACAACCTGTGTAATTGATAGAAGTTTTCTCAAACCCAGCTGACCAAACCTAACTTCACAATAAATCGGCTCAGGCTTTTGGAAAGTTTTTTCTTCGAAAGAAATTGGAAATGGTTAAGTTGAGACAACTGCTGTAAGGTTTTTCCATTAACTTCATTTCACCAAACGACACATAAATAATCTTTCTATCGCCGCTTTCAACACTGTGCTGTTCCACAGGAAATGCTTTTGCAATTATTTTCGTGGTAAAGTGTTTTTATATATCCTCAGAGCCTGGCCGAGGATTGCTTCCCTTTGTGTTGCACGTTGTGTATCGAAATGTAATTATCGATTTATCGATGCTCTATCATCTGTGGCTGTCGGCTGTGTTTATATATGAGAGTGGAAATGCGTCCCACGCGTCACCTGGCTCTAATTATTTAAATACATCTTTTGCCAACGTGACGTTGAGGCAACCACAGTCTCGATATCTCGAATGAAGTATCTCCAAGGAGGCCACTATGATTTAAGAGTCGACGAAGACAACGTCGACGAGGACGACTAATCTCACAAAGGGCGGACTTGGTGCATTACTGACTATTCACCTAACTAGCTCTTATGTTGCACGTGTGTGTTGATGCGCCATACGAAATATCTTATCACGCACCTTTCTCCTGTTTGCGACCGTTTCATCTAACAAGTCGTCATCCGGCATCCGCATCCTCGTTTAAACAGAGATGAACGTGTGCAGTGGCTACCGCAATTTTCATCCCGAGTCCCGCCTTGCCTTGGACAAGTCATCCCGATAAATGATTGCATTAAGCGAACAAGTTGTCTAGCTGCAGTTGATGATGATGCTGATGATGCCGAGAGCTCGCTCCGCAAAGGTCTTCTTTATGCTTCTTTGCACGTCTTTTATATGGTGTGCTAGATTCTCGGGATTAATTTTAATGGGTTTTTGATAGGTAGGCGGGCTGCTAGCTACGATTTAGTTGATGAGGAGGTGGACAGAGGTGGAGACGACCGGCCGGCGCAGTGATCCTACTATCGTCTTCTCTGTGACACATTAGACAGGCGATCATTAAGCAATGTTTGTGTCAGAAGATTGCTAAAGGAGAGTCCCTGGTGGAACTTTCGAAAGAATCAGTCCGAGGGTATTAAATAAATGAATCTGCCGATAAACGATTGACGATATAATTGCATTTTATATCGAGATGAAAGAAAAAAAATTCTTTTTAAAGATATCGATATTATTGTAAGATTGGGCATTAAGGCCATTGGGTTAACTTTGAAGATTAAGTTTGGAATGAGATTTCACTGCATGTAGATTTGCTGTCATTTGGAAGAAAGGGAGTTCAACTTTGGCAGTTTAATCGGAATACCATGTTAAGGATCTGAGGAATGTTAAGCTTGGTCTTATT
The DNA here is from genome assembly GCA_914767635.1 of Melanostoma mellinum. Classification (NCBI taxonomy): domain Eukaryota; kingdom Metazoa; phylum Arthropoda; class Insecta; order Diptera; family Syrphidae; genus Melanostoma; species Melanostoma mellinum. The sequence goes on along the minus strand of OU612060.1, from coordinate 23,244,953 downwards.
ACGCTTACTGGATATACGATCATGTATAGAAACAACAGTAACTTCTTTTTTTGTAGCAAACCACTGAATTGTAAAAAACAAAACAGGCAAATCGCACAGCAAAATAATAAACACTCATGTCACTAATTGGAGCAGACAGGGAAATTTTCTCCGTAATCGATCTTGGAGCACACATAAAATGCAATGCTGATCTTTCAGGAAAAACTGCCTTAGTCATGCCCTAGATACCTTTTATTAAGCTTAAAATAACAACCAATTGACAACAACTGCAAATGTAGTCCGGTCTCTAGACTGCACTCAAGACTCACTTAAAAATTTCGACCGCCCAACTTGCCCAGCAGCCGCACCCACTACTTTGCCATTAATAAATTCATCCTGGCGCGCGTTCGCTCATTCGTACAAATTTTGACAATTAACCGTTAAGTCTCTTTGAAACGCTGACTATGTGTTTCGTAAGTGGTCTACACGCGAACCTGTTGCGGCTTAAGTCTTATGCATTAAAAAAAAGAGTAAAGAAAAACAATCAAAACAAAAACTGACAGAGAATTAAACCTTAGCTGGATCGAATAGACCACCTACAGATACGGCACAGCATGCATGACTCCTAGGATGTATGAGAATCCCTGCTCCGTTTAGGTAGTACAGACACACCACACCGGGCGCTCTTCTATGCTGCCATCGGTCGCCCAACAACGGTAATAATGATATAATTAATAGATTCAACGTTTCGTTTAATTTCACAACAAATTGATTCCGAATTAATCCTCTCAGGTGTGTAATGGGGTGAACCGCTTGGATCTCTCATGTGGAACGATGCTTGGTCGTTGTTCCAAGTTCCACCATAGATCAGAGTCGCTAGTCGCCGTCTAATATAGAGACCTCTGTAAAGGAGCAACAAAAAGTGTTTATACTTTTTCTTCATATAGTTGGCTTGTATAGTAAGCGTCTACTCTCTGCTGGAGCGATGAAAAGCTATAAGCTATAAAGGTGTTGCTTTATGGTGCTGCTGTTGTCGTCACATATCGCCGACTGGAAACAACGGCTGTGATGACTCTTGGTGGGGTGCAAAAGCCTGTGGTCATTGTTTGGATTGAGTTTTTTCCTCTCATTGACAAGTTGCACTGTCAATCATTACGAACGATAGAGCTGCAGAATTTAAAGACTTTGAGGCTTTGAGTGAAGAGGAAAAAAAAAAAAACAAAATAAAAAAATTGTTCCATTGATGATTTGCAGCTTGGATCGAGTGACTTCGAGATAAATTCATTTATTAGTTTGAATTAATTTTTTTCTTGTTTTCTTAATAAGTGGTATTCAACTGAGGTACTTATTTCCGATATTCAGCAATGGCCAGTTTATGAAAGGTTTAACAACGCAGCGATGTTCTATGCGGGAAGGCTCTGATTGGTGTCAACTTGGTAGAGCCCAGATGTTGCAACTCATAGTACACGTTGTTCGTCAAATATGGCCTACCCTCAATGTTTTTGGAAATTAAACCATTCATTAAAGTTTAGTTAGTTGTTTTTTTTTTTTCTTAAACATTCTTAGAATTAATTTATTTTTCTCACCTCTAGGCCCACCCTAGGCTATATTTAACACATTTTTTTTTAGAGGAGCTTAACAGCAAAATTCACAAATGATGTATCCCTTTTTCATTTCCGGAGCAATCTTCGTGTGCCCACATTGTGCACACGACACATTGCCACAAAATTTCACATTCCTTATCTTCCAAAAATAGGCTGGAGCAATGGACGCATTTAGCGTCTTCCTTATTACTTCTGTCGGGACTAGGGTCGGCATGATCGTCTGGGTAGAAATGGCTTACTTGACTTTCTGATGACGAAAACTGCTGTTCTTTGCGAATGCGTTTCTTTTTTTTGTTGGTATTTTCTCTCCCAACATTAAATTCCTAAGAACATTCTGAAATTAAAATTTAAGATGAACTAAAATTATTAAATTACAAATTACAGTGGTAGGCCATTTTACCCACGTAGGCCTCATTTGCCGCACCTTCTCTATACCTCCTCGAGGTAACCATAGTACTGGTGTCTGTCAACCGGAAGTACTCTAAACTTGCTTAACTGGTTGGAGTTGGAGTGTGAGTTTTGACAAAGGGACGAAGAGTAATAGAGCAACACAATCCTGCTCTGTGAGTAATAACTTGCATCCCAAATCTCAACGGCCTCAAGAGCATGTTATGGGTGAAGGCAACTGGCTTTTTCACTAGAGCACTGTTTATAAAAAAAAGCGACAAAAGAGAGTGAGACAGGTAACGTTTCGTCGATGTTCAAGAGAACCAATCGATTCTACGAATGAACTATCACCTATCAATTTAAACGCTCTATTTTGTACCCTATCAAACAGGTGCAAAGATGTTTGAGCGGCACCTGACCAGATATGGGAGTTATACTCCAGTTTTGGGCGGATGAAGGCCTTATAAATTGTAGCCGGATCGGAAGGGGTGAAGAATTTCCTGCATCGTCTCAAAAAACCTAAGCATTTAGCAGCGTTTTTGGCGACTTCAAATATATGGTCGTTCTACCGAAGATCATCGTTTACACACATACCAAGAACTGACAGCTTTTCGGTTTCTTCAATGTAGGTACCATTCATGGATAATGGCAATGGGGGAATGTTAAGCTTCAAGGAAAAGAGACAGCATTGAGTTTTCGAAGCATTGAATTCTACTCGGTTCATAAGACCCCATGCAACAATGCTGTCAAGGTCAGAATTCAATGAGCTTATCATACGCAACCGTTCCAGTTTCACATCCGAAGAGTAGGGACGTGAATTTGGAAACGAATATGAAAAGTTGAGGGTCGAGTCGTCAGCAAAACAGTTAAGCGGATTAGAAGTTTCAGACAAGAGATCATGAATGAAAATGAGGAAGAGAGTCGGAGACAAAACGGAGCCCTGGGGCACACCAGCATTTATGAAGTGGGTATCAGACTTGAAGCCATCCAACACAATTTGTTTGGAACGGTCGGAAAGGTAATTTCTAATCCAACGAAGAAGAGACTCATCGATACCAAAAGCACACACTTTCGATAAAAGAGCCTGATGCCAAACTCTATCAAATGCTTTAGAAATATCAAGCGCAATAATCTTACTTTCTCCAAAACAATGTAAAGATTGGTTCCACTTTTCGTTGAGATAAGCAATCAAATCACCAGTGGACCTTTTGATACGAAAGCCGTACTGACGGTCATTAAGAAGCTCTCGTTCTTCAAGATATTTCATAAGTTGACGGTTTATCAACGTTTCCATGACCTTGGAAAGAAGGGACGTTAGTGCAATTGGAAGGGGAGGAAGATTCGCCTTTTTTAGTGACCGGCTGGACAAATGCAGTTTTCCATCTGCTCGGAAAAATCCCAGCAGAATAGGAAAGATGGAAAAGTTTACGCAGTGGTTTTGCCAGCGTAGAAGAACACCTCTTCAGAATAACGGCGGGGATACCATCTGGACCAGCGGATTTATGTATATTGAGATCTTTGAGGACTCTCGCAACCGAACGAGTTCGAAAAAATATCTGCTTCATCAAAGAATTTGCAGACTCGAGCTCAGGTGGAGCCAATATGCTATGAGGAAGTGTCGAGTTGGCAGTAAATCGAGCTGCCAGCAAATTGGCTTTGTTGATGGAGCTGACATACGGAGAGTCATTGAAGACGAGCGTTGGGACCGATGACATATACGAGTTCTTAATGTTCTTGACAAAAGACCAAAAGTTTTTACTTCCTTTTGGACACAACAGTATTTTTTGAATTACTTTTTGGTCATGTAAAAACTTTTGGTTTTCTTCCAACATCCGCGTAAAGTACGTTTTATGAAAATCTGTAGTGAACCCGTCAATATTTAGTCCGATATACGACCACGCATCAAAGATAGTATAGTAACCAAGGTGTGAAGATATCCTGTCCCAACTAAGGCGGTAAAACGATATGACGTTGAAAAGTTACTATTGCTACAGGTAGCCAATGCCGTTTCCAATCTAGTGTTCCTCTTAACTATCCTCCAAACTTATTTATTCAAGCAATGAGTGGAAGCAATGCAAAGAAGCCATCAGTTCCGGATCCTCTGAGAGATGAAGCACGACAAATATTAATGTAAAATTGAACAACGGCTGCATTTGACCATTGTAGTAAGATTTGCAAAACGAAAAAAAGGAAAGACCACCAAATTCCCAAAAAGAAACATCATGAGAGAAGCTAGTTTGAGGAAATTAAAATATGCCATGATGAAAATGGGATTCCAGAGTTTTTCCAAAGGGTAAAACGATAACACCATCAAGCTCAGGGTGGCATACCTCAAACTCCTGCCTGTAAAAACTATCAGAGAAATACCCAATTCCAGGAGAGACCAATTCCTGCTGACTGCTTAAAGGCGATGCAGACATTGCTTACGCTGTCAGGCAGAATGCCTCATTCAACTTGAACGATGATCAGGAATGCCATCCTCCAGAAGAAGTTAGTCTTACGATATGTAAGACTGAATCAAATAAAACTGAAAGTGCTGGTAGATTTGAAAACGCGCTTTTCAAGGTGGCTGGAGATATGTTCAAAAATGCGATAGATCCTTTGTCAAGGTGGATTCAGACCAGAGAAGCTCCCCCAATATACTAAGTTTTTCCATTTCGACAGATCTTGAAAAACATGAATTTTCATCGATTTGAAGTCCACATATGACAGTTTATACGGTGATGAGCTGTACAGAGGCATGTTCAAATTTGTGTTCCCTGCAAGACTCGAGGGACTATGGATGACTTTGAAAAACTCACAATAAACTACCTATTTCTTTTTTACCTAATCGTTTACTGTTTCCCCCAACGAAAAGAGTTTAATTCTAAATCGCTTTAGTTGCTTCCAAGCGTTCTGTGACTAGATCTGCGCTTAAAACAAATAACCCCTTCTCCCTCATTCAGAACTACTCTCGGCTCATCAAAAAAAAAAAAAAAATGTTCACTTTACTCATCTTAAAGTGCTGCCAAACACATGTTCCATCAGCCAAGCCATAGCATTCAACCATTATGTAGCACTAATAGACTTATAGCAACAAAGTTCGTCCGTCTAACCATGTAAAATAGTGTTATGCTGCTACACACAAGACACATTCAGTTTGTTCACTTCCAATCAGATATATATACGTATTCACCTAACAAGCGGAACATTTAATTCCATCTTAGCCAAGCTTAAATGTCTAACGAATATCGCCACCATTTAAACATGTAGCCAACATTCACGTGACTTATTGCCAAGACCAATTTTGGCAAAAGATATACGAATGGCCCCCAGAGTCCATGTCAATGTTGTGCGCATGCGCACATAGCTTACATGATGGCGGCATCTATTGATATTTTTCGTTGAGCCTATAGTGGGAGCTTATTTAGTCAGTTTCGGAGGTCCTCTTATAAACTAAAACGTACTTATAGGCATCCATACTTATCTAACACCTTGGAGACTTGAGATCAACTGATCTTCGACTGATCGATTCACCATTTAGCCTAATGACAGATGACAAGTGCGCAATAGAAGTGCGCATGCGCATGCACAACCACACGAAGGGTTTGACGTTTGACACTATATGGAGGACTAATCGTGCCCACGACTGGCACATAAATCGCGCGAGCGTTCTTGTCGTGCAATGACCATATTGACCGTGTCGTGGTGGGCCTGCGCCGCCGATTGGTACCGTTCCAGGTGGAATTTGTTAACGGATCTTCTCTCTGTAATATGGATCGACGAATGAGAAACAATCGAATTGTATTGAATCGGTGTGTGGGACACTTTATCGCTTTTGGGGGTCAGACATGAAGACGGAAGGCCTAAGGGCGCGCACACTATCACCATCTACTGGAGGGATTGCTCTCTAGATACTGTGAGTGTCCTCGTATAGTATTGCGCTGTTGTTAAGAAGAATCATGCGTTACCAAATATGGGCTACTTGTTTGTCTGTGTGTGTGAGTGGCTGAGTGCGCCCGCGCGCAGAGCTACTTTCCCTCCCTTTGGCTTGCCTTGTCTTTAGATTTGGGCTGTGCTCTGTTGTCCAGCTTTCTTGGATCTGTTTGGGAAATTTATGGCGCATAAAAGATTGGCTAAATGATTTGCGGAACGACAGAAAGAGAGACGTTGTGGCCGTTGTGTAGGGGGAGATGCTTAAACGTGTTCCACTCAGGCATCAATACTTCAAAGAGGATAGAAACGGGACATAGTAAATAAAAACAACAACTGAAAAGCCAGAGAATCGCAGCAGCTATAGCGCTAAAAAAAGGGAATAAATAACTTTTCCTATAAAAGGTTAATTTAAGACACGAATAGCGAGCAAATGCGATAACTGCACACTTTTGCCACTGCAATAGTAGCTACCCAGTGTACTGGGTGATGGAGAAAATTATAGTGTGGCCAGATAGCAAGAAATGGAACAGCTGGTAATTTTGATGATCTTCCTTATGCCCGTTGGTTCCGTTCAGTGGCTGTCATAAGAATGTGCTTATATTAGAAATGACACTAACGATTCATCTTCTACTCCTCGCTCTTGACTCAATTTTAATACGGTCAAGCGATACCCTGAAAAATCGAATCAATTGAAACACATTTTCTTATACAACTTCAAAGTAAAATGGGCACACTGACTTTGGTCTCTATAAAATGATGTGCTGCATTGGCCACCGCTGTTTAGTGTTTACCAGTCCAGCAAAACTGTGTGGAAAGCACTGCTGGATCCCTCTGTTATCAGGTGTTTAGCTAGGCGCACGAATTGCCAGCTTATTCACTATTCATTTATACACTGCATGGAAGAGATTAAACCAACGCTAGATGTGATAAATGGTGACTTTGGAATGCTTCCGCTGGAATTGGTTATGCTTGAACCTCTATTGTTGTAAACTGAAATTCAACCAACAGTATGTGAGGTGAAGGAAGAATGAAGTAGCATAGTGCGCGGCAATATATGGAGGGCGGAATATCTTTGCAATAATCATTGGCAAGTGGAGCACTTTGGGTTCTTTGTCGCCATGAAGATACTAACTTGAGGCATGTTCACGGATGTTAGCTTCGTATACCGCATTGGACGACAAGCGGTTAGATATTGGATATGGTATTTTGGACATGTGTCCGTGTATCGACATAGGTTTTTAGGAGTACGACTACGACATCGGATCGATACCGTTCAACAGGTCAGTGAGCATGCTAATTTCTAAGAAGAAAATTAAAATAGAAGATCTTGGAGCGAGAGAAGTAGCACATTGAGAACGGGAAAGTTGGAAGGTGGAACGTTATCCATAAATGGGAAAGTTAGAAGAATTTTTTTCGGATGATTACTGCATCGAAGGGTAAACCGAATTCAGCAACTTTAAAAAGAAAATTTTCATAGTGAGTACTAGAATTTTAGAAAATTGGGAAAGCTTGAAGTGAACAGAACCGATTTCCAAGACTGCTATAAAGCAAACAGATCTTTTATTCACTGTACCTCGTAAATGGGATTGCCATATAAAGTCGTTGAATGTAGAAGCAGGAATTATAGGCAATAGTTCTTGTTCAAGTTCTTGAACTTGTACTTATACTTGGACAAGTGGACAAGTGACAAGTGACAAGTAACAAGTGCAAAGTGCCAAGTTCCAAGTGACAAATGACAAGTGACAAGTGGACAAGTGGACAAGTTGATATGTGGACAAGTGAACAAGTGGATCTTGTACTCATACTTGTTCTTGCACTTGTACTTGTTCTTGTCTTTTTATTGTACTTGTCTTTTTCTTGGGAACTCAAGAACTCGAACTCAAGCCTGTAAAAACCAGCAGGGAAACATAATTATAGAGTCACAGTCGCTACTGAGGACCTGGAAACATCATTTCTGCAGACTGCTTAACGGCGATGAGGACACAAATTCCGCTGTCAGGCAGATTGCCCCATTCAGCTTGGACGATGATCAAGAATGCCGTCCTCTCGACCTAGAAGAAGTTAAGATTGCTTTATGCAAACTTAAATCGAATAAGACTGCAGGTGCAGATGGCCTTGATGCCGAACCTTTCAAGGCAGCTGGAGATTTGTTGGAAAGGAGCATGCACCAGCTGATCTGCATGATATGATCGGAAGAAAGCATGCCCGATGAATGGAACATGGTATGCCCGATCCTAAAGAAGGGAGACCCTCACAATTGTTCCATTTATAGAGGGATAAGCCTCCTTAACGTCGCTTATAAGATCTTGTCTGCTGTAATATGTGAACGTCTGAAACCCCATGTCAACAACTTGATAGGTCCTTATCAATGTGGTTTTAGACCAGAGAAATCCACAATAGATCAAATTTTCACATTACGGCAGATCTTGGAAAAAACCGGAGAACATAATATCGATATTCACCATCTTTTTATCGATTTCAAGGCCGCGTATGACAGTATCTACAGAGACGAGCTGTACAGAGCCATGTCTAGTTTCGGCATCCCTGAAAAACTCGTACGACTATGCAGGATGACTTTGGAGAATTCACGCTGCTCCGTCAAGGTTGGCAAAGAACTCACCAAGACCTTTGATGTCGAAAAGGGCTTTATGCAAGGCGACAAACTGTCATGTGATTTCTTCAACATAATACTTGAAAGGATTGTAAGAAACTACAACGTCAACACCAGAGGAACAATCTTTCAAAAGTCTGTACAATTACTCGCCTATGCAGACGATATTGACGTAATGGGAAGAAAAAAGCGTGATGTCATAGGTGCTTTTGCGAGAATAGAAATAGAAGCTGGAAAAATGGGTGTGGTTGTTCATGAGAGTAAAACGAGGTATATGCTGTCATCAAACAAGGACACAGAACATCGACGAATTGGACAAAACGTCACAATAGACAGACTTAAATTTGAGGTAGTACAGGACTTCGTATACCTAGGATCCGCTATAGACATGGAAAACAACATCAGTTCGTTGATCAAACGGAGAATAACTCTCGCCAACCGTTGCTTCTTTGGGTTAAGAAGGCAATTGAGAAACAAAACCCTATCCAGAAAAACCAGGGTAACCTTGTATAAGACCTTAATCATCCCAGTCCTGCTTTACGGCGGAGAAGCATGGACTTTATCGAAAGTGGATGAGGAAACTCTTGGTCGTTTCGAAAGAAAAATTCTCCGAATGATCTGTGTTCCCGTATGCGAAGACAATGTGTGGAGAAGAAGATACAACAACGAGCTGTATGAGCTGCACCGCGACATGGGCATAGCCAGAAGAGTACGCATCGCGAGGCTATGATGGTTGGGCCATGTAGAGCGGATGGACCCAAACGCTCCGGCTCCTCGGGTGTTCGAAAGCACATTGCAGGGAAATCGCGGAAGGGGAAAACCTCGTCTTAGGTGGCGCAATCAAGTGGATGAAGACCTCAACCGACTTGGAATACGAAACTGGAGAAAGCTCGCCCGAAATCGAAGTCGCTACAGAAGGATGTTGGTTGAGGCCAAGATTAACCCCGAACTGTAATGCCCACCTAAGTAAGTAAGTAAGTCAACAAAGGGTTAAAGCTTCTAAGGGTGTATAAGTGTTTAATGCTCTATGCTGTAGTCGTCAATGTGTAGCTTAGACGCATGCCAGAAATTTCGTTTGAATTCATAGAAAGAAGGAGAAGAATGCTCTGTGCTATGTCGGGTTTCGACAGACCAGTTCTCAGTCATGTAATTATAAAGGAACTGTTTATAATCCAAAGTATGGCTTTGGATTATACAGTCCGAATTTCAGAAAATCTAGTTCGTAATAGCAAAGTAGTACTAAAGGACATACCTTTAGCTAGTGCTAAGAACATGCATTGCCTATTCTCAATTCCGCAAAAGCGGAAATTAACATCATAGCAGCAGAAAGAAAAAACCACTGGTGACGTCACAACATATTTAATTTTTTTTTTTTCCTTAAACACTTTGCCAACACGCACACAATAAAATATACTCAAATTAATTCAGTTCTTATCATCGCCCATATCCGCTTTTCCAAAAATGTTCCTTTCTTTTCTAGAAAATCTGACACCAATCTGTGTTACCTCGACAAACGGCCACCTTTCTAAAGAGTGTTACTAATAATAAAATAAATTCACTCGTTCATACAGCGATCGTTTGGAATGATTTGTGTCTCGCCCAATTGCGCACTGCCTCCGGCATTGATGGTTGCGGTGGCGCGGCGCGGCGGTATATTCCTGCTTCATGATAATATGCTTCATTGTATGTCCAAACGGTAAATCAACCAATTTCACTTCGTTAATTAATCCGTTTTTCCATGTCACCAAAGTCAATGAAGGCTCTCTCTCTGTATGGTATAGTGGCATGTGAATGCCTCTGCATCTGCATCTGCATGCGCCTGCCATTCATTCTCCACATTCACATTGTCTAAAAGGCCACTACTGCTGCTCTCACTGATTTCATTGAATTATTATCATCGCATTCATCGGATTTTGTGTCACTGGCATCAGGCTATGGTGCCATATGGCTACCTCTCCTTGGTAGCGTGTCTCTAGTGAGTTAAATCACTGATTCCTTCATAAATGCCACTCAAGAAATTGCTGACTTTATGGACATTTATTTGCAATCAAGAGAATGCTTCTTCATATCGCAGTGTAGTAGAAAAAAAAACTCTTGAGTAAATGAAAGCTCAACACTTAGCTCAAGATAGAAAATTGTTCGGAACTTAAATTCTTCCTTAAAATATCGGCAAGAACATTGATCCTGTGCACAAAAATAGTTTTGTGGTCTGACTTTCAAAGAGTAGTTATCAAACAAATGCCAACATTTACAATTCTCTTACGCACAAGTGCTTGCCTTACCACATTTTTACTCAAACTAAAGCAAAGCCAGGCCCATTTCCTTTTCAAAGCTCGTTACTGGTGTTTACGAGCGCACCTGCAAGTAAACTGATTGATTACATTCGATTGAACACAAACCAAACGCATTACACCAGCTCTCCTACATTCATTCACTAACGGTAGTTTCAACTATAAAAAAAAAAATTATAAAAAAAAAGTCCACTCCTGTCCTCAATAATTAGCGTAACCTAGCCTTTTGTGGGACCAAATAAGTTTTAATTTATACGGAACCAACATTATCTTGACTTTGACGCGTCATGACACAAGTTTCACATTCAATTCAACAACCACCACTATACTCCTGAATACAGCCAGAGCCTCTGTCACACTGAGTGTTGCCTTACGGAACGGTATCTGTTAGCTATCTTCGGCAGAAAAGGTGACAAAGTCACGAAGTTCTTGTCAATTTTTGAATGCGAACCAATTTGTTTCTTGGATTTGCTTCTCCACTTCGACACTCAGGGGGGCCTCATTCTCAATCTGAGCTCTCAGTCTCGCAGTCGCACCAGCCACCCTTCACTCTAAGTTGAATTTCGTGACAAATCAAGCTTCCAAAATTGGAAAAAGGTGTTTGTTTTTGTTTGTTTAGTTTATACCTACGACCGATGCGGCGGCGCGGCGACTCGACGTGCCATATTCCCCCCGTGCACCACTTTCATTACCTTTCATTTCGTTATTCCCTTTGGGAGGTGTTTTTTCGTTTTTTTTTCACTTCCATTTCAAGACGATGGATACCCTAAAGGTCCATTGAAACAAGTGCCACAGGTTTCTGTTCAATGCACTGCAATCAAAAACGTAATGTATCAACGTGGAATTCATTCCTCCATTGCGGAAACTGTCAAGAATTAGTTGGAGCATACCTATACGTGTACAGAGTTGGAGCGGCGGTAAGTTTCAGGTCTTAGCCGTCCCCCGCTGATGATTTGTGGCGTGCATATGTATAAGACTAATGCAGCCGAGCAGCGTGGGCGATTGGAATCTCTTGGAGTGAGAATTATTTGTTCATATGGAAATTGACGTCGATAGATCATTCTTCGATGATTATTGGCGGAGGAGGATGTGGCAGGCGGCCGGGGCGATTTGACACCATAGAATCAAGTTGGCTTATTAAACTTGAACTTGTTCGTTAAAAGTTCCGCTACACAGCCAGATGGATTTTATATGAATAATACTGTGCCTAATGCATTCAACAATTTCTCTGACAGAACAGAAGTGGGAGGGTATACGATTCGGGTAGAATCTGGAACACAATAAACGACTTTCTATATAGGTACACGAAGAGAACAATTGTTCAATTTAGATTGGACCTTAGCACCAAGAAAATTTGTTCGGATTGGCAGCAGCTGAACTCGAAGAGCACTGAGATCATATTGATGCGGCTGTCAGTTGCCAAATGGACAAAGGATGTATTGGCCGATGGTTTTTAGGTCAGACATCAAGATGGTTGCATAGCGAATTTATTCAAATTTTAGGCTGAGGTCATGTTGGAGATCGTTTAGGAAAATATTCATGGAGTTTTTTTTTGTGCAAAGAGGGGTCAATTAACTTGTTCTTGTTCAAGCTTATAGTAGCTTTTCTCTATTAAATTGTGTGTCAATGGGTTTTGATAATCCTGATCCGCGTTGAAGCAATTAATGAGAACTCGGCCTCACCGGGGGGAAATTGAAAGAGATATTTAATAACAGTTGCAGTCGTTAATAGTTGATTAAAGAACTGAGTGAGAACAAGAAAAACAGCTGTGGGAGAGGATTTAAATTCGTTGAGTGTACGTCTTACTTTTTTGTCCGATGCACGAAGGTGTATGTCTCCGGTTTGGCTCATAGTATTCTCAGGTCTGCTTGAAACTTTTGTCTGAAAATTTCAAAGCCTGCTTTTTGGCAGAGGATAGATTCATAACAACATACAGCTTCGTATTCCGTTAAGACTTAGACTAACACCGGTCTTATAGTCATTTTGAATAAGTTTTCACAATCTTCAATGACTTAAAGTTCTTCATATCATCAACAAATTTTTTTCTGGCCAGACAACACCCGAAGGAAAATATGTTGAGATCTTCGCTGAGTTTAACGAATTAACTCAACTTGTTGATGAGCCCACTCCGGTTCCAGATATTGAAGGCCAAGCGGCCAACACTCTTGACCTATTTCTCACTTCTCATCCCGAAAAATACAGGGTTATAGTATCATCTTCTTTAGGCAAATCGGACCATTGTGTCATATCGGTAGATTTTTCGCTTTCCGTCACGGTAAAAAAAGATAAAGTCCCCAAAAGAACTGTGTGACAATATGAGAAAGCCAATTGGGACGGCCTGAATAATTTCTTTCGAAATTTTAATTGGTCATTGTGCTTTCTCGACGGAAACGTTGACGCATCAGTTGATATGATATCTAACGTAATTCTCAACGGCATGAGAAATTTTGTTCCTCACAGAACAAAAAGTATCATCCCCAAAGTGAATTCGTGGTTTGATTCAAGCTGTTAAGAGGCGATTAGGGATAGAGAAAGTAGTTTTCGAAAATTTAAAGACAACCCTACAGTAGAAAATCGAAATTTGTTCAAAAGGGCCAGAAATATCTGTAATGCTCATATACAAAAGGCCAAGTTTTTGCATGACCAAAAAGTAAGGCAAAAAATTGTTGTTGTGTCCAAAAGGAAGCAAAAACTTTTGGTCTTTTGCTAAGAACGCTAAGAACTCTACCACGTCATCGGTCCCAACGCTCGTCTTCAATGACTCTCCGTATCTCAGCTCCATCGGCAAAGCCAATTTGCTGGCAGCTCAATTTGCCGCCAACTCGACACTTCCTCGTAGCATATTGGCTCCACCTGAGCTCGAGTCTGCAAAATCTTTGATGATGCAGATATTTTTTCGAACTCGCTCGGTTTCGAGAATCCTTAAAGATTTCAACATACATAAATCCGTTGGCCAGATGGTATCCCCGCCGTTATTCTGAAGAGGTGTTCTTCTACGCTGGCGAAACCACTGCGTAAACTTTTCCATCTTTCCTATTCTGCTGGGATTTTTCCGAGCAGATGGAAAACTGCATATGTCCAGCCTTATGAAATATCTTGAAGAACGAAAGCTTCTTAATGAACGTCAGTACGGCTTTCGTAGCAATCTTTACATTGTTTTGGAGAAAGTAAGATTATTGCGCTTGATATTTCTAAAGCATTTGATAGAGTTTGGCATCAGGCTCTTTTATCGAAAATGCGTGCTTTTGGTATCGATGAGTCTCTTCATCGTTGGATTAGAAATTACTTTTCCGACCGTTCAATACAAGTTGTGTTGGATGGCTTCAAGTCTGATACCCACTTCATAAATGCTGGTGTGCCCCAGGGCTCCGTTGTGTCTCCGACTCTCTTCCTCATTTTCATTAATGATCTCTTGTCTGAAACTTCTAGTCTGCCTAACTGTTTTGCTGATGACTCGACCCTCAGCTTTTCATATTCGTTTCCAAATTCACGTCCCTGCTCTTCGGATGTGGAACTGGAACGGTTGCGTATGATAAGCTCATTCAATTCCGACCTTGACAGCATTGTTACATGGGGTCTTATGAACCGAGTAGAATTCAATGCTTCGAAAACTCAATGCTGTCTCTTGTCGTTGAAGCTAAACATTCCCCCATTGCCATTATCCATGAATTGTACCTGCATCGAGGAAACCGAAAAGCTGTCAGTAATTGGTATGTGTGTAAACGATGATCTTTGTTGGAACGACCACATATTTGTAGTCGCCAAAAACTCTGCTAAATGCTTAGGTTTCTTGAGACGATGCAGAAAGTTCTTCACCCCTTATAATCTGGCTACAATTTATAAGGCCTTCATCCGCCAAAAACTGGAGTATATCTCTCATATCTGGTCAGGTGCTTCTCAAACATCTTTGCACCTACTTGATAGGGTACAAAATAGAGCGTTAAAATTGATAGATGATAGTTCAATCGTAGAATCGATTGATTCTCTTGAACATTGTCGAAACGTTACTCACTCTTTATTATCGCTTTTTTCACAAACAGTGCTCTAGTGAAATAGCCAGCTGCATTCCTCCCTTGAAACAATTTAGCCGCAACACCCGCCTCGCTAGGAATGCTCATCCGTTCTGCCTTGAGCCCAACTTCGGGCGTACAGTCAAGTATAGAGATTCTTATTTTAGTCGCACCACCCGAATGTGGAATGCTTTACCTGGTTCTGTGTTTCCCCTGCATTACGATTTACAAAGATTCAAAAGCAACGTGCATCGTTTCTCCTTTCAAATCCTCTCCTGTTTTCCTAAATGCTCGCACTGTGTTTTCACAGCATTATAAGGGTAGTCATAACCCCTTGATATGCGCGTTAATTATTAAAAAAAAAAAATCTTGTGATTTTCCACTAGTACCGCCCTTCGCGAGGAATTGGCAAGTCCTTCGTTATTAAGGTCATTGCTATGAAAAGCGCTTTCTTGGTTAGTCGTTGGGAAATGTCAGAAAATTGTTGGTTTCGTTCCATCACAAAGCATGGTTGTAGGATATAAGCTTCACCCCGTAGTTCCTCGCTCTGTTGCGCCGCCATATTTATTTCATTTTTATTTCTTAGTTTGGCAAGTCACCTCTGGTTGGACGATACCACTTCGCAGAAGTTACCGCAAAGAGGTGTAAACACAATTGACGTATGTAATATCTGGGCTGCGCAAGCTTCCCCTTCGGATAGTACCAGGCCAACCGCGTCCAAATATAAAAAAATTAACTTTAATTTAATGGCGACTGCCTTTGCTCACTCTTCGAAGTGACGCTTATATATCATCAAGCTCCCTTTAATATTGTTTCATTTATACAGCGGTCGAAGCGGTTCTGTGATAATAACTAATACTCTCGATAGCTTTTTGACATTGTGCCAATATACCCAAAATATATCTCAAAACGATTGGAATTCTGCAGCATCCTTTTAGGTGACGTTTCCGACTTCATTCTTGTCTGATGAACAGCCCTATTTCCGCCCTTCAATCACGCCGAGGCTATAGATGTCCACATCTTAAAGAATTTAACTTAAACAAGGACACCGCAATGATTGTGCTTTAGATGATTGCGTGAAGAAAATCTAAATCGATACTACTACTCATTTTGTGTATTTCAAGCAAAGGTGATTTATAAACTCAATTTCAACTCAAAACATTCCCAAACGCACTATCACAAATATTTCGACCTACTTACCACATATTTACCCACTAATTCCAACATGCCACATGAATGGCAATCAATTCAAAGCACAAAAGCTCACCTCCGACCTGGTTAATTATTATTCTACACGATACGAATAAATTCTTTAATCCTTCGCCATTGCAACCGTTCGTTGGTTTGTTCGTTGCAACTGCATTGCACATGCATTCGTGGCACACGATAAATTTCCGCACGTCACTGCCATGGCAAACTCTAAACTAATCTCGACCACACGCGACCGCAGTCATTTTTAGAGCTTCTATACGAAAGCAACGCGGTGCAGGACAACGCCAGTTGTATACCAACTCCGACGTCAAACAACTCTGTTGTTTTGCTTAATCGCAATCAATTAATACGCGATACCACACCGTTGTGGTTCTGTATAAAAAAAAAAAAAACAGAAAATTATCTATTCCTGTTGGCTTTATAAGGTATCTTTAGTTGCTTCCCCTTGCATCAGCCACTCAGTTACCCCCCATTGAGGAGAATCTCCCTCTATGACCAAGAATAAGATGCTTTTCTCTGGTCGCTCATGTTAACATGTTGCTTCTGGGTTTGAAAACCCCGCTCGTGATAGGGATCTTCCCAAATGATCAATACTCTACACTCAACTCTCGATAATTAAATCCATATTTCCACGACCTCGCCGACGAAGCGGCGATGCAGGTTCTTCGCCTGGTAGCTTTCGCTACTGCCCGACGACAAACGACGAGGGATGATGATGACCACCTGTGCCTCCAGAAGGGAGGCATGTGTGGTCTCAAGTATCGCTGGAAATTGAAAAATTAACGGGTATGAGATATGTAATTAGAACCATTACTATTATTTTGTCATTTGGATAACAGAAAAACACAAAGAGAAAAATACGAGCATGTACTTCCAACAAATAATTAATTGCCCGACTAACAAGCTCGCGAAATAAACAAAGTGCTCCTGGTGAGCTGAGACAGCTCTGGCAGTAGCGTTGGCGAGGCGAAGATATGTCTAACGCTTAATGCCATACCTCGGGCTAATTAATTTTATTAATTGCCGGCCCAAAGCATGTGGCGTCAGTCAGATACAAATTGGTCAGAAGGAAATCTCATTCGCTTCCCCACATACCCGCCCTGTGGTTTGAATTTATCTTTTTGCTACAAAGCCACATAATAAAGTTGTATACTGGGATTGCTCTCCTTTTATCTGTTGCTGATGGTGCTCTCTCCTTCGACAAGTGGGATTCCAGATGCAGGCAAAGATATACTCACCGTAATGCCCGTTGTCAACATGGTTAACTTATTTTCGGCCATAATGTTGGTTAAATCGAAATCGGGTCTCGTAAATAAATTTCGGGCGGGTATGCAATTATAAGCATACTCGTAGGGAAATTATGACGAACGTCCTACACTATTCGTTTATACTTGGGCGCCAGTATATAGTTGAACGCCAATCTCTTAAACCGAGTCCCGAGAGAAACTCAGGATGAAAAGAGACTTGAACAGGTTCAGGTTGGAGGCATGTTTATGGCCAGGTGGATATTTATGATTCTCAGTAGATTCTAAAACGCAGTGGCTATGATGGCATTGTCAGATTTTTATTACACCCCGGCTACTGATGGGCGTAGCAACAATCAGAAGCCAATCGTTTTATAATCATCTTCAATGGGCAGTTTGTATATACCGTGCTGGAGGAGGATGAGGTGGAATAGTAAAGAAGTAGCATTTTGGCGGGAAAATTACACTCCAACCAACTGATGGAGGTGCTAGCTGGATGGCTTTATTTGCGAATTCAGTAGTCGGTTGTACACTGATTCTACTTCTAGGAGTTGCACTTTGATTATAGGCTTGAGCAATGGACCATGGTTTCATGGAATGTTAAGGCCATGAGTTCTTAGTGAGAAACGAGTCTATTTGGGGCTCTTTTATTGCCTTTTTTGGTATCGAAAGTTAAGAGGAGTATAGCCTATACTGAGTTGTGGAAAACCGAAGATGCTGTTGGTAGAATTCGCTTTTTCAAATTTGAATTAAATTGGAGGATCCATGAGTTGATAGGAAGCAGCATAAAAAACATTTTTTAGTATGGTGCTGCACACAGTCTCTGGAACTCAAGAAGTAATCGCATTTATGTTATTGAAGAAGAGTACTGGGCTCATGGTTGAACCCTAAGGCACTTCAAACCAAAAGATCTTGATTTTGATTTGAGAGATTTGAGTGGAGTTAGTGAAAATAAGGTACGTTAGCCATCCTAGCGCAGAAGACTTTCCGGGAAACCGGAAACTGCTAGTAACTTCAAAGACCAAACAAGAAGTTTGCTTAATTTTATATCGGAACCCTGAGACAATACAAATAAAATGTTCATCTTTCGATATTTGCTTCAGGTTTGGCTTGATTCAGTGCCAACCAAAGACTTAAGCCTAGTTAGACTAAAAGAGTTTTTGAAACGAAAAAGCTTGAAATCTCTTTCAGAGCTAAGTCCTAAATGCGACGTGAAAAATTATCGTCCCATCGCTAAACTATCGCACATATACCCAAAATTTTCGAAAGCATATTGTATTAAAACTTAAGTTTTCGTTGCAAATCTCTCATTTCCCCTAGACAACACGGGTTCCTCAAAGGCAGGTCAACAACAACAAACCTCGTTGGCTTCGTCTCATTTTCCCTCTCAGCCTTGGAGAATGGAAAGGAGGTCGATGTAATTTCAACTGACTTTAGTAAAGCTTTCGATAAAATCTCTCACAAACTTATTCTTTTTAAACTTTCCGCCCTCGGCTTTGAACCCATTCTGTTGAGATGGATTTCTTCTTATTTAGAAAACCCTTTCTACAGCGTACGGGTCAGATCCGCCTTATCCAGCCGCTTTCTAGCTACATCCGGTGTCCCTCAAGGCAGCCATTTAGGCCCTCTCCTCTTCATTCTCAGTATTAACGATATTGAAATGATCATCAAACACTCCTCTATCTCTCTCTATGCGAACGATGCTAAGTTTTACCGGATCATTTCTTCTTCTGAAGAATCTTCCCACCTCCAACATGACCTCGAAAATTTTTCAATATGGTGCTCCAAAAGCTGCCTGGAGCTAAATGTTTCCAAGTGCCAATCAATAACCTTCTCACGTAAACGCATCAAATCTCCTCCCCGTTCCACCGTTCAGTTGATCCGTGACCTTGGGATTATTTGCGACCGTGAGCTGAATTTCCTCAAGTATATCGACGATATAATCCTTAAGGCAAAGTCAGCACTTGGCTTCGTGAAACGATAGCTCTAGAAACCCGATCCCTTTACATTTCATTTGTCTGTCCGCTTCTTGAATACGCTTGTCAAGTCTGGTCGCATTGCCAACAAGTGCACATTGCCAGAATTGAGAGCATTCCTCCGATTTGCTCTTCGAGGTGTTAATTAGAGTAATCCCCTAATATTACCTCCTTATCAAGACCGAAGACTGATGAAATATTTGACGTTCTCTTCATTCACCGAATCTTCACAGGTACCATTGATTGTCCAGCCCTTAACAAATCCATTTTTCCAAATACTAACTCTTGTAAGACCCGTAATCCCCGTCTCTTCTATCTTCCCAACTATCGAACCTCTTACGGCTCCAATGAACCCATCTCCCGAATACTGAGGAATGCCAACTCAAACTCCTCTTGTTTTGACTTCAATATGAGTACTCCCTGCCTAAAACTTCGTCTCCTAAGTCGTCAAACTAGTAAGTAGGTCTTAGCTATTAAGTTTCTTAGTTTGTAAGTTAATAGCTTGTATTAAGCTTAATATTGCCCCCACCAAAATTAAAAGAATTAAAATTAAAATTAAAATTATGGATTCAGTGCCAACAAAAGACATAAGCCCAGTTAGAGCTTTTGAAACGAAAAAGCTTGAAATCTCTTTCAGAGCTAAGTCCTAAGTGGGACGTGAAAATTTATCATCCCATCGCTAAACTATCGCATATATCCAAAATTTTCGAAAGCATGTTGTATTAAAACTTAAGTTTTCGTTGCAAATCTTTCATTTCCCCTAGATAACACGGGTTCCTCAAAGGCAGGTCAACAACAACAAACCTATTTGACTTTGTGTCATTTTCCCTCTCAGCCTTGGAGAATGGAAAGGAGGTCGATGTGATTTCAACTGACTTTAGTTAAACTTTCGATAAAATCTCTCACAAACTTATTCTTTTTAAACTTTCCACCCTCGGCTTTGAACCCATTCTGTTGAGATGGATTTCTTCGTACTTAGAAAACCGTTTATACAGCGTCCGGTTCAGATCCGCCTTATCCAGCCGCTTTCTAGCTACATCCGGTGTCCCTCAAGGCAGCCATTTAGGCCCTCTCCTCTTCATTCTCAGTATTAACGACATTGAAATGATCATCAAACACTCCTCTATCTATCTCTATGCGAACGATAGTAAGTTTTACCGGATCATTTCTTCTTCTGAAGACTCTTCCCACTTCCAACATGACTTCGACAATTTTTTAATATGGTGCTCCAAAAACTGCCTGGAGCTAAATGTTTCCAAGTGCCAATCAATAACCTTCTCACGTAAAAGCATCAAATCTGCTCCCCGTCTCTATCTTCTAAACGGTCAAATTATTTCCACCGTTAAGGTGATCCGTGACCTTCGAACGTGAGCTGAATTTTCTCAAGCATATCGACGATATAATCCTTAAAATTGCAAATTCAGCACTTGGCTTCGTGAAACGATGGTCCAAGGAATTTGCTGACCCCTACGTAACCCGATCCGTTTACATTTCATTTGTCCGTCCGCTTCTTGAATACGCTTGTCAAGTCTGGTCTAGTGCACATTGCCAGAATTGAGAGGATTCAACGCGCGCCGTTTCCTCCGATTTGCTCTTCAAGGTCTTAATAGGGGTAATCCCCTGATACTACCTCCTTATGAAGACCGAAGACCCAAGAAATATTTGACGTTCTCTTCATTCACCGAATCTTCACAGGTACCATTGACCGTCCAGCCCTTAACGAATCCATTTTTCCAAATACTAACACTTGTAAAACCCGTTATCCCCGTCTCTTCTATCTTCCCACCCATCGAACCACTTACGGCTCCAATGAACCCATCTCCCGAATGCTGAGGAATGTCAACTCCCACTCCTCTTGTTTTGACTTCAATATGAGTACTCCCTGCCTAAAACTTCGTCTCCTAAGTCGTCCAACTAGTTAGTAAGTCTTAGCTATTAAGTTTCTTAGTTTGTAAGTTAATAGCTTGTATTAAGCTTAATAATTGGGGGTTTTGCCCCTACCAAAATTTAAAAAATTAAAATTAAAATTAAAATTTTGGATCTGATGCATAACAAGAAATTAAAATTAAATAAATTAGGTCAAAAGAACCAGTTTGACTTTCATGACCGAACGCTGAAGTACTTTAAACACCGAACTATTAATTTCTGGTTTGATTTTTTTTTGTCTTGGCCATTCTGACCAGGAATAGTACTGGCCTCATTTCGGAACCCTGAGGCACTCCTAACCAGCAATTCTAAGTCATTCATTGTCTTTTTCATGATAACTCATATACAACAAAACCCAAAAATGTAACACAAACTAAACTAACAACCAAGTAAAAAAGAGTGCGCAAAAGTTTTCTTCTCATAAGCGACGATTTTTTTTAAACCTATGGCTACGTTTATGACCGAGCGTAATCGCAACGCGCGATGCGATGAGAATCGCTACTAGCGATAAATTATATTAGTGCATATGGTAGTGTTCACGACACAGCGATTTAGCGAAAAGCGAATTGAGCGATTACAAGCGATAAAAGCGACGGAAATTTGCAATCAAAATATTTTGATTCATTTGAGCGAAACCAGCGAAACAGCATGGACATTTTCATAGAGTGTGTGCGTGATAATCAATGTTTATGGAATTTGCGCCATGCAGATTACCACAATCGAAATATAATAAGAAAAGCTTGGGAGAATGTTGAAAAAAAATGTGACTTGGGACGTGAGTAAATATATTTAATATGTTTTTTATTGTTTTTAATTATTGTTACATTTAACAAAAATTTACAAAATGCGCGCTTCGCTGTTGTGATTTGTTCTTATATACAGTGGCAAGCAAAAGTGAGTGCATGTTTTAAAATTCTATGTTTCAATATCTGTAACTTCCACAATATCAAACCAAATTTTCAGCAATAATTATTTATTATGTATTAAAAGAAATTATCTTCAAATTGAAATTGGTTGAATAATGCACGCATATTGCTTTCTCAACTGCCCCAACGTGAATAAAAAAAAATGTTGAGTTGTGTTGTTAACTTTCAATCGCTTGCGATTACGCGCTACTATAAACACTCAATCGCCCGCGATAAACATAGCGAAAATGTGACAAGCGATGGAGCGATTCTCATCGCATCGCGCGTTGCGATTACGCTCGGTCATAAACGTAGCCTAAGGAATGCCAGTTCTTATATTTTATTAGCACTAGCACTTTTTTTAAAGAAAGAATTCGTTTTCTCTTTCCCTCTCTCAAACAAACAAAGTATAAGCCTAAGCCCAAAAAAGCTTTCAATTTTTATCTCATCATTTTCCACCCACACGATGGACTTTCGAATTGAAATCTAAAAACAATGCTTTTCACTGTGACGAAAAGCAGGCAGCCCTTTTTTCTTCTAAATTATAACCAAATCGAAAGTCACACGCTTGACACCGTTAAAACATTTCCCCATAGAACATTCAATCAAAATCCAAAAACCGTTGTTCATCATCAATTCATCGCGGCCATTAACACCTTCTTACATTGAAATCCACCAAAGAACAGATCAATTTTACTCAATCCAAGGCAAAATTTCACCTGAACATTCTCAGCAACTTCGAACAAAACCTAAATTCCAAAAGAAAGTCGGTGTGAGACAAGGGGGCAGAGTAATCTTTCATTCTAAACCACCTACAAAAAAAAACCCCTGATTACACGCATCACACCATACTCATTTAAAAAGTGATACTCCATTATTAATAACACCACATCATGGATCACCTATTACTCCTCCCCAGCCCATCGGCAGCACCTCAGGTTTTTGTCACATCCTATACTCCTACTCCTCGAAAAGACCCGTCTCGATTAATCAATCATTAATACTCCACCATTTAAGTGTCTTTAAACACCAAACAGCGATTAATCTCTCTCACTGCACAGCACCACACTGCGTTGCGTCGTCATCATCATCTGTGCAACCATCTAAGAGATGAACACTGGCAAAACGGCCAGCGCGGCATCCATTCGGTCGTCTTCGTCGCCGGTTGGTATTATTATAAGGCCTTGGATCGCATAAGCTGAACCAGGAATCGTTAGATTTCACTGTCCGGTACCACACACACACTGGGGAGACCTATCAAAGTGCAGAGCAGAAGCAGCAGGAATCGGCCGATAACTGTCCACGGACATTGGGCAGCGCATTAGCCAACCGGCAGGTATCTCTCATCGTGCTCCAGCGGACACAAATGGGCTCAGAAGTCCGAAAAGATGATGGAATTTAAGTCACAAAAACGAACAAATCCGCAATAGATGGATGAATGGGGCGACTTGTCCTCGCCCATAATAGAAGGCCTATACTCAAACGCATCTATATGGAGCATGTTGTATACGAGTATACTATAAGAGAAACAAAACGGGATGCGGAAACAGGATCATGGCGTGCCGAGTGAAACCACTTTGCTCTCATTATGCTCACCGGTAAAAGCCGCATAATGGAATGACACTAAGCTCATAACTTACATCCGAATGATTTGAAGTTATTTCTAGACCAGCATCCACATGAGGCCGACCCAACCTCGCATCCTCTGTATAGGCTTAGCCTTCTTCTCTTCTCGTCGCGTTGCGTCGCGTCGGTCGGCTCGAGAAGGAAGCAACTTGGTGGCTTCGATGACGGTGACTTGTCGCGTGAACATCGTTTCAATTCAATTGAACAGAGTCGAAACAGACAGGGAGCAGAGTAATGCCTGGGTGGATAATGGCAGGTTGCGGGAATGCATGTGGGAAGTTAACTTTTGTAAGGAAAGTAAAGACATAGGATAGTAGTTTTGCTGGTGGAGGTACCGACTGTTGGCTGTGTTGAAATTCGTCTACAAATGGACCAGTCGAGGTCAAGTATGGCTTGATCGTAAATTTGCTACGAGCAGCGTAGAGGATTTGGAGAGTTTTCTTTGAATGTCAGAGTCTCAGAGTAATGTCATACGCCATCATCCAGATGGAAAGTGGAGACGATCATCGTCATTCCTTTTTCGGAAGAAGATACATCGATTAGGATCAAATTTTATAACCAAAATCAATCATTTTTGTTTTGCAGCGAAACTGATGGGTGATATCTACCGTAACTAAGCCGCCGTTATGCTTTATTTGAGAATCGGAATGAAATTTTTTGAATTTCATTGAATTGGAAAGGCATTTTTATTGCTTTTCGGTAGAAAATCTGTGGAATAAAATGACGACCTGGTTTTGTGAAAAGATAAAGACGTTTTGTGAGTGAAGTATGGAAAAGTCAATCTAGTCAATCATTCATGAAGAAGATAAAAGTGAAAACACGATTTTAATACGAGATCCTTAATGTGTAGTGTTTGACAGTGTATTGGAGAGTCTGATGACATGAAGGAGCTATGCTATGCTTTATACAGACCAGCCAAATTCATTACCAGAAAAATCCTTGTCTCAAGTTGGTGCTCAGCAGGAGAAAGATGATTGATCTTGTCACGAATCTCCTTGTTTCTTGAAGAGGAACCTTTGCTGCAAATAAGATGCGTTCCTAGCATGAAGAAAAAGCAATTTTCAAGAGCGATTCTTTAGGTAATCGATTTCTGCACAGCCTATTAATGATCAGATGTAGAAATCTTTGCTACTTCGAAGTAATATTGGCCCAGAATAGAACTTCAAATCAGATATAGGGGGGTCTGTGATTTGAGTCTTTTATAGATGACAACATTTACTTCATGACGAATTTGAAATAAGTGAAACAAATTTGCCATTTGTTTTTATTGGTTTAATAGAAAAAGACTTTGGCGTCAAACATTTTTCTTATAGGAGCTAGCCTCAAAAATGAAAGATTCCATCGTCATCAGCACTCTCAAATTGATAAATTAATTCGTCAACAACCAGATGGTTCCAAGGGCCTGAATTATTGATGTCCACGGAAATTAATTGGCCGAAAGAAGCGAACGTTGAAGACGCGACTATAGAAGAACTGAAAACCCAATACATAAATGTCCCTGTTCCAACTACACCCCAAGAAAGCACTCTTAGAATAGACCACGTTTCAAGTTGGCAGAGACTGTTACGAAACACAGCGTACATTACATTATCCGATACATAAGCAATCTTGTCTTATATATAAAAATGAATCGCAAAATGTGTTGGTAAGCGCATAACTCAACAACGCCTGGACCAATTTGGCCAATTCTTTTTTTGTTGTGTTTGTTATTGTCAGGAGAAGGTTTTTAGGACATAAAAAATTTTAAATATATAATTAACACAGGAACGGGGTTTGGGAACGGAAACTTAGAAACTACTGGATAGATTTCCAAAATTCTTTCGGCATTAGGAATGCTACATTATCCCCCTCTATCAGTAACCTTGACTATATTTCATCCCTATAATCCCACGGAAACAGAAACGGGAACGAGAACGGGAACCTTAAAGTTACTTGACCGATTTCAAAAATTCTTTCAACTTTAGGATGTTACGTTATCCCTCAGTGACAATGACTTATAAATGGTTCCTGTCAAGGTTTGTTTCCATATTCCCACAGGAACGGAATTTAAAAAATTGCGCGGATATTCTGACAGGAACGGGTTTGGGAACGGAAACTTAGAAACTACTGGAGAGATTTCTATAACCCTTCCCGCATTAGGATTGCTACATTATCCACCTCCATTAGTAATTTAGATTATATTTCATCCCGATAACCTCACGGGAACAGAAACGGGAACGACAACGGGAGCCTAAAAGTTGGTGGTTGGGATGCCACATAATCCCAAAGTAAAAGGATTATTTTCATCCCCAAGTTCCACTTAAGCGGAAAAACGAGAGCGGGGACCTTAGAACTATAGGCCCGAGCAACGCCGGGTGGCTCTGCTAGTATTAAAATAAAAAAAGACAACGCACATAGACGAACTACTGGAACCCTTAGAAGAGAGGAACCTGAAGAAGAATGGTTTGTGCTAATAAGAGAGGCTCAACGTATGTATTACTTATCAAGATGAGCTGGCAGACTTAACCACAAAGCGATCTGTGGAGAAGAGCAGTCCAATTTTTTATTTGTGTCCATATCTTGATGACCATAATGTTATCAGAGCTAAAGGTAGGATTGGCCTTTCCATAGAATCCAGCGATTAACTTACTGCCACGAGATCATCGAATTACTCAGTTAATTATGAGAGACATGCACTGCAAGCTCCACCATCTAAACCTTGAGACAGCCATCAATGAAATTCGCCAAACGTACCAGATTCCCCAACTGCGAATAGCTTTTAATGCTATGAGAAGGAAATGTCAGGACTGTAAGAATCAGAGGGCCAAGCCCAAGGAACCAATAATGGCTCAGCTGCCGAAGGCACGACTCTCACTTTTTACCCGACCTTTCTCATTCACTGGGATTGATTACTTTTCGGCCCAATCAACGTTTCTATTCTCAGAAGATCCTTCTGACCTGTCTCACCAGCCGAGCAGTCCACATAGAGATCGCGCACAGTCTTTCAGCAGACTCATGTATCCTCGCCATACAAAACTTCATAGCTCGCCGAGGAACTCCTAACGAAATATTCAGTGACAATGGCACTAACTTCCAGGGCGCTGAACGGGAACTGCGGGAAGCGTTGAGCTGCATCGACCAAAATAAATTAGTGGAGGCGTTCACTCCTACCGAACGAAATTTAATCCGCCAAGTTCGCCGCACATCGGAGGTTGCTGGGAACGACTGGTTCGCTCCTTTAAAGCAGTTCTCTACAAAATTATGCCAATGAGGAATCCTTCAGACGAACTTCTAAGAAGTATGATGATGGAAGTGGAAACCATCGTAAACTAACGTCCTTTTACATATCTCCCGATCAAAAATGAAAACGAAGCAGCGCTCACCCCAAATCACTTACTTCTGGCAGCAGTAGATACGCGGATCATTTCTGGAGACAATGGGTATGTGAATACCTTCCGACTCTAATATTTTGGTCCAAGTGGTTTGCTCCCGTAGAACCAATAAAAGAAGGTGATGTAGTTCTAATAGTAGACCAGAATAGCCCAAGGAACTGTTGGCTTAAGGGTCGAGTAATCCAGACCAAGATCGCAGTGGATGGTTAAGCTCCGGGGTGTACGTTAGACCCTCTATAAAGCTGGCTGTGCTACGTTGCCGCCCAAGAAGGTGACTCCTGCTGGAGATACCAAGGGGGAGTGTTAGCAGGCCACCCCTGTGCCCTGCGGAAATACAAGGCATATCCACCACATCTCACTTCATCACATACATCACTGCCACGTCAACCATTGTTCGCAGCCCGCGTTGGCAGCACGTGTCGGCAGCACGCGCTGGCACCACTTTCCTTTTCTTCCTAGTATAGCCGTCCGAGTCTTTACTGGGCTTTTGCAAATCATTTGGACATCCTAGATGCTGCAGACATGCAATTTGATCAGCCTGAGACTTTAACAAGAAGTTTTGTCGGGAAGGCTGTGGTTGTTCCGGTTTTCAAGTTATGATCGCTTAGGATAGTTTTGATGTTGTGTCGCTTGTGCTTTGTGCGTTTTTTAATGTTTTGTCGATAGTATTGTATGATCCCGTTTTAATTGACAGATAAATTCTTCTGCGGTCCTTAAATTTTAATATGGCCTTCATTTGGACCATTTGACCAGGTGCTCGTGTACAAGTCACAGATCAATAAAAGTAGTTGATAACTGATCTTCATCAAACCTAATCTTTTGGATGGCTTCAGCTTCATATCCTTCAAAGGCCTCTCTCTTTGTTGGTTCGTATGATGGCTGATTAAAATCGGGACGTTCTACGCCAAAATTTGGTGACATTGTTTTTGTTTTATATCATCAGCAAATAAATCACACCTGTTCGCTTTGCAGCTCTTTATTGTTTGGGCTCATGGGACAAAAAAAAACTGCAAATCATTTTGTAATGTCTGTGACCAGCTCCGGAGATACGAAAACTGAAGTTTACCTATCGAAGTTCTATCCGCCCCCGATTTTATTTAAACCGACTTATGATGGAAAAGCAAATGCTAATTCATCGTGTCCAGTTGCTATTGTTTTATGCTCGCGAACTCGCGGCTATGATGAGTGATATACTGATCGGAGGTGATTTTAATGAAAATTTTTTATTTGACAACAATCTTAAAAAAGCGTTCAACCATTTTTGTGATATGATGGGCTTATCAGTTATCAACACCCTTTGGCCAACTAGTTTTAAGTCAGATGCAAACCCTTCTTTACTAGACATGTTTTTGACAAGCTCTAGGCAAAGAATTTTAGGTAATGATCAAATAAGGCCTACGTCTGATTTCATTTACGACTTCATTTTTGGTTCTTTTAAATTTGACGTTGGCAGAACTAATTTGAACCGCACAATAAGTTATAGGTCGTATCGTGATGTAAGTTTTGAGAACATGTGCATGAATTTCAGGTAGTCTGACTGGAATGAAATATGTTTCTCACCTGACGTGAATATTAAAGTTTCATTGCTCAACAATTTACTGACTGAAATTTATGGCAGATATGTCCCTATTGTCACTAAACGATTAAAGAATAACTGATGTCCTTGGTATAATACTAATGTCAAACTGCTTATAAGGGAAAGCGAGCGTCTTTTTAGAAGATTCAAAAACAATCCAACAGAGTATAATAAAAGAAAATTCAAATTTGCTCGTAACAAGGTAAATTCTCTGATTCGTAACTCAAAGCGTGAATATTTGGTTGAGAAACTTGATCCCTCTCTAGGGTCTAAAGTGCTCTGAAACAATCTCAAAAAATTTGGTTTTAAGGAAGACAAAAATAAGAACAATTGTCCATTTGCTGCTGATGTGATGACAAATTTTCTGATTCCCCAAACCTCAAGATCTCCCTTTCTCCAAGAAAATTTTAGTGAACCTGAAGGTGAAAATTCTTTCTCATTTGAATGCATAGATGCGGATGTTATTTTTAAAAGTGTCAGGTCGATCAAATCAAATGCTGTTGGCCCTGATGATATTTCTCCCAAATTTTTAAGACTAGTCCTTCCACTTATAATGAGCTATTTACTCCATGTTTTTAATTATTGCATCTACAGTTGTGAGTTTCCAGAGGTGTGGAAAAGTGCAATCATTATTCCTGTCCCTAAGAAATCAAACCCTGCCCACCCCTCTGAATACAGGCCCATAAGCATTTTATCTTTCTTGTGCAAACTGTTTGAGAAAGTTATTCATGACCAAATGCAAGTCCATTTGAATGAAAAAAATATGCTATCACAATGGCAATCTGGTTTTCGCAGTAAGCACAGCTGTGAATCAGCAGTAATAAAAGTTACGACGGACTTTCGATTTGCTCTGGATTCTGATAAGCTTGGTGTCATGGTTTTACTTGATTTTTCTAAAGCCTTTGATTGCATTGACCACCATTCTTCTTTCTAAGCTTAGGAGAAATTTCAACTTTGCTCCAACTTCGCTAAGGCTTTTGTGTAATTGTTTGAAAAATAGGGTACAACAAATAAGAACTGGAGCAGGAATTTCCAACCCAATTGTAACCAATTCCGGAATACCACATGGTTCAGTATTGGGTCCACTATTATTCTCGCTTTTTATTAACGATCTTCCGGAAGTTATTCGCAATAGCCTAATACATTTATACGCTGATGATGTAGTACTCTACCTATTTCGTAAAGTGGGATTGATGGAGGACTGTACAGAGAGGTTAAATGAGGATCTTAGCCTTATCCATTCTTGGTCTAATGCTAATAGTATGAAATTGAATCCAGCTAAGTCGGTTGCAATGTTGTGTTCTAGAAACGATTACAATCTTGTTGATTTTCCTGTGGTAGCTATTGGTAATGAAACTATCGCCTATGTGAAAAATGCAAAATACTTGGGATATAGTATTAATAGTAATATTATCTGCTGTACCGCAATTTCAGACACGATTAAGCATATTTACTTTGGGCTGCGTAATTTAAGATCTTCCTCGAGTTTACTTCCTACCAACTTGAAAAAACACCTTGTGAAGTCATTAATTTTGCCATACTTTACGTATAACAGTTCAGTATATCCTGTTCTGGATAGCGTGAGTAAGCAAAAACTTAATGTTGCCTTCAACGATTGTCTACGATTCATTTATTGTATTCCTAGGTATTCTAGTGTATCACATTTACATCATACTCTCTTTGGTATCAATTTAGATAAGAACCTTTAAGTTCAGGTTACTTCTGAAGCTGCATAATATCATCCACAATAGGTGTCCTAATTATCTCTCTGAAAATCTTCAATTTGCACGTTCACCTAGAGGAATAAAATTAATTTTGCCACGTTTCTCACGCAGCATAGCGGATCGATCATTTTATGTTTCTGCAATCCGTTTGTGGTGTAGACTTCCAGACGAGTTGCAAAGAATTTCCACCCCAACTGCTTTTAAGAGAAAACTATTTTTGCACCTAGCTAGTCAAATATAACTTCAACTTCTTTTAACTTCAATAAATCTATTATTTTTCTATCCTTGTATATTCTTTCTTTTTTTATCTCCTTCCTAGCGTATAGCTATATAATTTAATATTAATTTCCTTTGCAAAATTTTGTAACATTTATTATTGCTCAAAAATTTATTCAATCATAAGAAAAACTCTGTAATTCAAAATTTTAGATGCTCTAAAAATATGAGCTCTGTAAGTCGATTTCAGATGAGCAAGAACAGTTTGTGGTTCAATTCTGGTTCAGTAAGCAAATTTGAGATCTTCGCGATTCATCGTCATCAATTTCAGAGAAACGGCCATGACTCTGCCTAGATTTGCTATAAGCTCATGACTTGGAAAGATTTGAATCATTATCCTGCATATTTGCTTCTGGTCGCACCGAAGCAGAATGACGCGACGTTTCTACTTCCCAAACAGTTTCTGTTGTGGTACCCGTGGTGTGATGGCTAGCATATGTCCGCCTGCTAACCCAGAGTTTCGATGTTCAAATCCCAGTAGAGGTAAAAATGTTTTTGCACGGGTATCGCCTTTCGCGAGGAATTGGCAGGTCCTCCGTTAGTAAATTCATTGCCATGAAAAGCGCTTTCTCATTCGGAACCGACAGAAAAATGTAGGTCCCCTCCAATCCCTCACAAGGCATGGTTGCGAGAAATGCGCTAGGCCCAGGGGCTCTTCACTCTGTTGCGCCACCATATTTATTATTATTTTTTTAAACAGTTTCTGTTTATGAAACCTAAAATTATTTTAATTTTCTTTTCAAACCCAGTAAATAACGGAAAGTCACTGCTTCTGCTTGTGAGTAATAAAACCAATCGCAATCTGCCCCCGTTGGTCGTCCTTTAACAAAACATAATCCATTTACCGAAATTTTCGATTTCATCGCATTCGCCAGTCTTTTGCTTCGCTTTGAATGAAATGGTCTTAAGAAATATGATTGCTACCGATTCCACTCCATGTAGGTGGTACGGTAAATCCACTGCAAGTCTTCAGAATTTAATCACCTGACACGCCCTGTATTCACTTTGTGTTTCTTCTTTTTTTTTCATCTGCGGATCCACTGTGTGTTTGCATCTCCTTTTGTGATTACACCTGTCAATTGTGCTCCTTGTATACATGCAGAGCAGAGGCGTGACATTAATTTTTTATTTTTTTTTGTTGTTGTTAACGAAGCTCTTTTATTTGATTCCAACAAATAACCCATAGCCAGACTGGACGGTCGGCCCTTGTGGAAATGTACTTTTGGGACAGTTTCTTTGTAATTCGTTTTTTCTCTTTTTTTGAATTGAGCAATTCGAAAGTGGATCGTGTCACCACTGTTGGATTCATTTTATATGTACCGGTATATCTACAGAGAGTTAGCACGAGCTGTACTCTGTACAACACCTGCACTATCGACCAAGAGAATCAAATTTATTTTACGATTTGTTAAAATATTAATTTTACTTGTCCTGGTCCTGGAATAAGCTTGAAGAACTTCGGGGCCATACTAAACCATTGGCCAAGACATTCCAAAGTAAGTGGGAGCGGACATGTTTATGCTGAAGTCTCATCGCGATATGGTTGGTTGGTTGGATGTGAGAAGTGAGAGAGGCCCCTGGAGAGCTGGAGGCAGTGTGGACGCCTGTCAAAATATAGTCAGTGTGGTGCGCGTGCGCACGAGCCCCGATTGGGTTGCGATAACGCGCTTACGCACATCAATTTAAGAGTTAACAACAAATTATGCTGGGTGTCCGAAATGGAAAGTCGCGTCTCGAGAGTGAGCGATGGAGGGATAATTGAAAAGGCTCCATGGACCATCATCGGAGATATCCCCAATGATGGTGGTCACCGATGACGATGACGATGATGATCATCATCCTCGCATCATGATGTGGATACGGATGGGACCCTTGGGGTGAGATGGTTTTTTGATTGTGCAATAAGTTTTTCCCTGTTTATGTACATATAAACATTTTTTTTGGCAATCCGCGCCCGATCATTCGCATTGAATGGAAATTAAATCTGGAATTCCAGTGCCATCTGGTATCTTTATTTGTAATTTAGGGCTTTTCTGACCTGTTTCTTTTTTTGCCTTTGCGCTGCGCAGTGGTATGGCACTTGGTTACCCAGTTTAATTTCGATAGTGGGTAGTAAGCGGTGCGATTATTGATAAATATTGAGGAGAGGGAGGATGTTGTACCAGCACATTGAAGGTTCTTGCTGGAGCATGCTGGGCTTTCACTTGACCTATCGTTTAATAAATTTCGATACGATGACATTATGTGCGCGTTTTGTGTTCAGTTGAATTAAATTGAATTGGGGAATGTAGGTGAGGTCGTCATGATGATTTTTATTTTTGCATTTCATCTGATTAATCGGGACTTTATAGGTGACGGGTAATTTATGGCTCAAAATATCGTTGTTGTGACAGAGAGGTGAGTTGTAGCAACTTGTAATTGAAAGTATTTAATGTGTATGAAACGGACTTTACGGAATGAGAGAGGCTTTTTGTGAGGAATTCAGTATTTGTAAATATGAGAAAGCTTTTTAGGTATGGAAGGAGAGAAGAGGTCAGAAGGGTAAGAATGTCATCTTGGGTCCGTGTGATTCGTATGAGGAGTTTAAGAGACCGTTTGAAGATTTGGGAAAAATCTTATCGCGTTCTTTCTATGTAATTCTTTTCTGCTTTTAGAGTTGATTTTGCTCGGAGTAAAGTAATGCCCAAAACTCATTACAAATGTGGTATCACTTAAGTCCAACACGTTAAAATGCTTGGCAAAAGAAAGTATCCCTTTGTAACACCAACAAACTTTCTACAGTTTTTTCTTCGACAAGATAGCGAAAGTGTTGTAGTTTTATTATTAACATTGGGGATCATACGTAGATTAGATTAGATTAGATTTGGGGGACGGGTAGAGCTTGCTCAGCTCCGGGCACTGCGGTGTCTGAATGATACCTATTGTGCCAGCCCATGTGAGGTTTCAGAGCAGTTCTCCTGCTCCTGAATTGAACCAGAAGTTAGCAATCTTCTGTGGGTAATGAGTTTGAGTTTATCTAAGGGGATAATCTCATAGTCAAGTATTTGCTTTCTAAGGCGGAAAAGTGCTGGACATTCTGTAATAATGTGCAGAGATGTTTCTTCATTTTCGAGGCATAGTCTACAGATGGGATCCGCTACCAGCCTCATTTGATGAAGATGTTTGTTTAAGGAACAGTGACCGGTTAGTAGTCCAGTGCAAATTTTTAGGGTTTTCCTATTGAGGTTCAGTAGGAATTTTGATGTTTTTTCGGTATATTCTGGCAAAAAGTATTTTGAACAAATTTGGCCAGATGAGTTACTCCAAGCTTTATTTGATTCCTCCAGTAGGATGTTCTTGGCAGTATGTTTGAAGGTGCTTTTATTTACACCGCAGAAGGGTTCAGGACCGACGAATGGTTTAGATGCGCCGTCTTTAGCTAAGATGTCTGCCTTCTCGTTACCATCATAGCCTCTGTGTGCTGGGATCCAGTGGAGGATTACAGTGTTTTTCCTTGCTAGTTCAGAGAGCGACATGACTGTCTCTTGGACTAGTTTGGATCTTATGACAGGTGAGCTTAACGCCTTTAGTGCAGCTTGGCTGTCTGAAAAAATGAATATTGTTTTATTTTTCGTGTTCGATGAACATATTATTCTCGAACATTCGTTGCAAAGACTTCGGCTTGAAAAATGGACGAGTGACTGCCCATACTTACTGAGAAGTTCGTTCTGGGACAGTCGCTAAAAATGCCGGAACCTGTACCAGTTTCCATTTTTGAGCCGTCCGTATACCAGACCATATCTTGCCTTGAAGGATGAGGTTTTGTGTTCTCCCAGTCTTCCCTTGGGGGGATGACAATGGAGAAGTTGAGTTTGAAGTTGTACATGGGAATAGTAGCATCCAAGCACATACTAAAGGTATTAAGTTTTTCTAAACTTTCCATTATCGACAGATGTCCTTTCGGGTATGGATGTGATTTTATGTGTCCTTGATGGAAAAGACGGTGTGTCGCCAGTCTTGCTTCCATTTTTATGAAAAGGTGAATTGGAGGTAGTCCTACAATAACGTTTAGAGCGTATGTTGGTGTTGTACGCATGCATCCAGTAATGCATGTTGTTGCCAATCTTTGAATCTTTTCAAGTTTTTGGACTGCCGTTACTTCTTCTATTTTTGTCCACCATACAACAGCTGCGTACGTAATTGTTGGTCTGACTACCAGCGTATATAGGTCGTATACCATTTTAGGTTTTAGACCCCAGTTTTTCCCGCATATGCTTCTACAAGTCCATAGAGACTTGGTTGCTCTGCTGGAAATGCGTTCTAGTTGAGGGTTCCATGACATTTTGCTGTCTAGGATTATCCCAAGGTATTTTGATTCCTTGGAGAATGGTATTGTTTC
This sequence comes from Melanostoma mellinum, assembly GCA_914767635.1. Classification (NCBI taxonomy): domain Eukaryota; kingdom Metazoa; phylum Arthropoda; class Insecta; order Diptera; family Syrphidae; genus Melanostoma; species Melanostoma mellinum. The sequence continues at coordinate 23,209,942 of OU612060.1, read as the reverse complement.
CCCATAGAGACTAGGGGGTATTAGAAGATTTAGTTTTCTTCTTTTTGTAAATGGGACAATAACTGTCTTACGTGGGTTGACAGAGAGACCTTCATCTGAGCACCAGCTTTGTACTGTGTTCAGAGGTGTCTGAAGTCTTCTTGATATTAGTGTTTCTGATGAACTTTGTATGACAATTGCTAGATCATCTGCAAAGCCCACCGCATAGATGCCTTGGGTTGCAAGTAATCTTAGTAGGCTGTCTACAACTATTGACCAGATGAGTGGTGAGAGAACTCCACCTTGTGGGCAGCCTCTTGTTGTTAGTGCTGAGATTTCCACTTCTTCGATATTGCTGTGGATAATTCTGCTGTTTAGCATTGACATTATCCATTTGCGAATAACTTGTGGAACGTTGTGGTGCCTTAGAGCACGGTCTGTAGACACAAAGGAAGTGTTGTTGAAGGCTCCTTCTATGTCAAGAAATGCCACTACGCAAATTTCCTTTTTATCGATAGAGAGTTCGATCCTTGTAACTAGGTCATTCAACGCGGTTTCCGTTGATTTCCCTGGTTGATATGCGTATTGTGATGTGGATAGTGGGTGGGTAGCTAATTGCTTATCCCGGATGTGTCTATCAATGACCTTCTCCATACATTTAAGGATGAATGACATTAGACTGATTGGCCGAAAGGATTTAGGGCTTGGATCCAGATTCCTTCCTGCTTTTGGCAAGTAGATAACTGTTACTCCAGCTTTCTGGTATGTGACCAAAAGCAAGGCTGCAAGTGAACAGTTTTGATAAAATGGGAGCAATTATGGCAGCCCCGTTCTGCAGTAGGGCCGGAAAGATGCCGTCTTCCCCAGGGGCCTTGAATGGTTTCAATGAAGAGATAGCCCATTTGATGACATTGGTGTTGCAGATTTGTCTGGCCGTTGTCCAGTCTTCCCTAGATGGAAACATATGCTGTTCCCTTTGGGGAGATAGGTTTATTGCTGGGTCTATAATGATAGATTGCGGAAAGTGGGTGTCTATTAGGAGTTGCAGAGTTTCAGTTTTATTCTTAGTCTGAGAGCCGTTTTCCTTGGTAAGGGTTCCTAGGTTTGCCGGCTTGTCGGACGCGAGAACTTTGTGGAGTCTGCAACTAGAGGAGACGTCAGAGATGCTTTCTACAAATTGTTTAAAAGAGGCCTTTTTGGCTTTTTTAATTTCATTATTGTATTTGGTGAGAGCAGTAGAGTAAGTTTGCCAGTCATCATTGCGTTTTGCTTTGTTGAAAAGTTTCCTTACTTTCGATCTCAATTTCTTGAGGTTGTTGTTCCACCAAGGGATTTGCCTTTTAGTTGATCTTGTTTTCAGAGGGCAGTTGTTCTCAAAGGCAGTTATGATAGAGTTTTTTGCGTAGTCCGCAAAGAAATCTAATTTAGCTTTGCTATTAATGTTTGGGATTTTGTCTTTTAGAGAGTTTTCCAGATCTGTTTTATACGAGACCCAATCTGTTTTTCTCTTTGGACGATATGTTAGACAAGATATTATGTTTGTGTCTAGTTTAAAGCGTATGTGTCTATGATCAGAGCAGGATGGTTCGGAGGACACCCTCCAGTCATAGACAAGGTTTTTAGAGAGAGATGAAGACAATGTAATGTCTAGAACCTCTCTTCTAGTTCTGGTGACAAAGGTGGGTTCATTGCCAATATTACATATATTTAAATTTTCTTTAATAATATAATCAATAAGGGACTCACCTCTTTTGTTTATATCCTTACTTCCCCACAGGGTGTGGTGAGCATTTGCGTCGCATCCCAGAATAACTTCCAATTTGTTTTTCTGTGCGTGCTCATAAAGTTTTACTACCTGTGGAGGTGGGCAAGGTGTAATGTCTCCAGGGAAATATGCTGAGGCAACAATGATCTCCTTGGAGTGACCGATCCTCACTATTGCTGCTGTCAGATCAGCAGATACAAAAGCTGTTAGTGGGAAGAAGGGCAGGTTATTATTAAAAATAATACAAGTTCTAGGTCTACTGGCTGAGGTTGAATATAATATTTTACCTGTAGGTGTAGTTAGACCGAGGATTTTACCACTCGTGCTGATCCATGGTTCCTGCACGAGGGCAATGTCTAGCTTCGTTTTACTCAGCGAGTGAGTTAAGACCGCCGAAGCAGCCTTGGCGTGTTGGAGGTTGATTTGGACAACCTCCATGCTAATTTTTTCGGATAGGAGCTCTAGAGTAGGAGCTCCCTTTGTTCTCACCCCTTTTCCCGGCTTGGGGAGACCTCCGAAAACTTCTCGCCATCGTCGATGCCGGTCTTGGGGCTCTACGAATTTGAGACGTGTCTTGGTGGTGGGTGGATTTTGACGCGCCGGGATTGCTTAGTTTACTGGGATGGAGGAATGATTTTGCCTGTCCAGGAGTTTGCCTTGCGGTCTCCTGAACAGGTTTTGTAGGATTGGGAGTAAGAGAGGGGTTGGAGGTGGAGGATTGGGTGTGGGACGGAGGTGGTATTACCGACTTAACATCGTTTTTAGCCTCAGAGGCGGATTCCGGCCTCAGGCTAGGATTCTTTTTGATTCGGAATTGAACCCTATTGAAATTAAAGAACGGTTGGCAGTTCAGATCTTCCAGTAGGGATACCGATCTTTCATCCATTGAAATTGTCAGGGCAAGACCCTGAGAGTTAGCTACTTTCCGAAGGACTTTCCAGTCATTGGTTGGTAGCACTTGGTTCTGAATGCGTAGCCGTTTCAGAGCATCTTCTGGTGTGTTGTTTGGACCAGGGAAGTATGCAGTTGCCACACATGGTTTCGGAAGGTCTTCACCCTCCACCATTCGCAGCTTGGCATTTTCAAATGGCGAAATTAGCTTGACTGTTTTTGCCAACCAGTCTCTACTAGTCGCATCTGCACATTTCATTGTGAGCCATCCTGGTTTGTGCGAGCAGCCCAGAAATCTTATCTGTGGACCCTCCTCAGTGATCTTATGCAGCTCAGTAAGGATGGCATTTTCCACTGCTGTGATTTGCACACTTTCCAGATGGCTATTTGGGTAATCCTCGGCGATTATCCCAACCACAATCATTCCTGCAACCTCATTGAACAAAAGAGCATTGGTTTTCGCTTTTTTGCTCGGTTCAGGAACTTCGTGTCCGGACCTTCTTCTTTTGTTGGAAGGGTCTGAAGTGTCTTTCGACGGACTTGAGAGTACTGTCTCTAACGCTGCGTCGTATGGCAGTTTTTCCGCTAGCAGTCTTCTCAAGTGCTTTTTTTGAGACGTGGTTAGGCGTCTCCGCTTGATGTTGAGCTTGTCAAGCTCTAGAGTCTTTTCTGTGTCATCTCCGAGAGCTTCACAGCTCCCGTATGATTCCACTGTCAGGACAGAGCTTTGATATCCGACGGATTCTATGTCGCTGTCGGATGTTACCATTGCAGATCGGTCTATCCGTCCCGCAAGGCTTGGTAGTTCAGCCAGTGGCTGAGAGACAGAGAGGCAGTTGCTTGCTTCTCCATCACAGGGTTTGGTATTCAAATTATCTATTTTGGATCCCACGAGTAGCTAGGGAAATAATGGGGTACGTCCACACAGTGCCCCGCATGCATGGATATGACTGAAATGAAACTGGAATTCGCCGCAAAACCAGAGTACACCGTTAGTGACTGAGCTATTTAAGATGGGCCCTCAGCCTAGTAGATCATCGGCACGGTACGGTTGACACCTTGATGCCGGCCCATGGGAAAGGAAAGGATTGGGGTTGGGTAGAAGGGGATAGAGGAGAGGGTGAGTGGAGGGATAGTGGGCAAAGGGTAGAGGGTAGAGGGTAGAGGGGGTTGGATCGTCTCTTAGTTTCGCTGTTTCTCCCTTTCGACCTTTCCGGCATGGGTGACCCTGCTGGAATCAACTCTAGTCGTAAACCCAAGTTGAGACCGCCGGTATAGCTCGTTAGTTCTCAGATTCTACTACTTAAGCCCTCCCACCACGGCAAGGTGAACGATCGTCGAGAGAGATACGACGTAAGTCGCATCTAATAGCGGCATGTAATTTTACGGTAGTACTCTTGATGTAGGACCCCGGAAACCCTGGCGCGGCTTCAGCTCCTGAGAAGGCTCTAGCTGCATATACCGTATTGGCTTGGAACTTAAACGAAACTCATAGAATTTAGTCATCCGACACCGCACTCAGAGAGGTCCTGGACCACTTTCGAATTAGTAATCGAGCTGAGTAGAGCCTTGAACAGTTCCTGTCACTGCAGAAGTAAATACTTCCCCCTGTATGATTTGGGATTCAAATCTCGAACTCCCAACTAAAAGGCAGATATGCTATAACACCGCCACAGGCACCTTCAGGTACGGTCTGGGAAAATTGTCGAAGCTCGAAGCCAATAGGTACTTTTTTTCTGTAAGAATCATATCGATGAAATTGATTGAGAAACGATGAAGTTGGGAAGAGTTTTGTTTATTTTCGCTTCAATTACATTGAAATCATCCACAATCGAGACTTCAGTGAATGGGTAACGGAATACCATCTTTGAGATATAGTCAGATAGCTCGTTAGAAGTGAAATCGCTATATAATTTTTTATAGCAGTTTCTAAATTAAATAATTTTCAATCATCTGACAGTAAAATGGCTTCCCTGACTTCTTGTTGCCCATTTCCGTTCGTACACATTTTCGTCCTGACACACTACTTTCGAATTATTTGAACTTTTAAATGCCAATGAGAATGAAGGCAGGAATTCAAATTTGTCCAACTGTTTTCAACAAAAATTTTGGAATTTCGTTCAAGTCTCCCATTTACTCCTACGTCTTTAAGATCTACAGAGAAGGAATTTGGAGCAGTCAAACACTTTTACTGTGTAGAATCAAGTTAAAGTGTTACCACTTGCCAAAACAAGAAATCGTAAGCCTCATAAAAGATTAAAATAACAAGCGCTCTTACTGAACTTGAGCATCTCAACAAAGCAACTCCCATCAAATGATCAAATGGCTTGTGAACTTTCTCACCTTTCACTATAGCAAATACAAATTAACCTTAAAAACCAATTTCCTACTCCGAAAGAAAAAAAAAACAATAACCAATGAAACAACAACATAACAGCCAAATAGGAAAATCAATAAAACAATTTACAAGCCACACGTGCTTAAAACGAGAAGTCATTAATTTTCAGCGTGCGGTTTCTTTTCATATTTTCTGCTATTTTGTCTTACCACCCACGGCCCGTTATTGTTAATGTCAGTGTGCTCATAGTCATTAGCAGTCATATCTCATGGCTTACCATAAAGATAAATGCATTTACAATCTACCTGTTGCTCTGCAAGTTTGGCATTCTAATACCATGTTATTAGGTACCCATAGTCTTGGTAGTATTTTTATTTTTATTTTGAGTGCACGTGTGGGAGTATAAATGGATATTTGGGAGCATTTAAGTTTAACTTTTCCGGTCAAATCGTCTCTTGGAAAAGTCATTAAGACGGTTCAAGGATATTGATTGGCTGTCATTTGCTGTGAAGATCTATCTTGATTTCTTAAAGTATGTAGGTAACAGCAAAGTCTTATAGAAATAAGCGTTCTTAGTGAATTGAGGCAGTAAGCTCTATTAAAGGATATGGAACAGGACTTTTTAAATCCACATTAAAATTTGGGTAGTTCAAAGATCGATCTAGATCAAAATAAGGTTTTGAAGCCCTCTTTTGGCATTTGGAAGTATGCAGCAACAAAGATGTGTGGTCCTACCAGTCGGAACCAATGTTTTAAATTTCGAACGGGTTTTCAGATTAGGAATGTTTGACTTAAATTAGAAATTTAAGCTCTCAAGGCTTTTGAAAGAAAAAGGAGCCCTAGAGATTAAAACAGCAGGTCCGTTAGAATGATGTCTTGAAGATCTCTACAAGAGTTTTATTAGCCCTCAAAAGAAAATTGTTGTCAATTTTTTCATTATCCTACCTCAGTTGAAAGTGAGTCAAAAAGACATGATCTATAAATGTGACTTAAAAGCATTGCATAGTACAAGCTGGGTAAATATTCAACATCCCCTTCCTGTGGTTTTTTCCTTCACTTTAGAAATCTACATAGTCTCAAACCTAGATCAGGGAACTTTCATTAAAAAAAGCAGAGCTTGCCATTGACCCCCGACTTCGTAACAGCCACCTGGCAATTCCCACAATTAATTAGTGGATCATCTGTCAAACAAAATAAAAAAAAAACTTCCATCACAAAACACTTAAAATAATGGCAACGTTCACTTCCGCAAGCGTGCGGCACCGCCTCAATTTCTATCTGAAAATTGTTTTTCAGTGCCGGTTTACCTCCTTAAAGTGTCAATGTAAACCATACATCATTCGAAAGACCATAAAGCACATTGCTCTTTACTGTAGAAGTACTTTCCGCCAAAGTCTACTTGTTCGAAGCCAGACGACCCAAACAAATGTATATTTATGCTTCTCTGACAGATGCAATTTGCGGATAGTAAAGCGTCATCTGCCCGCGAATGAGGGTAGCTTTGTTTTAGCCATTAATAATTAAGCCCCATGTCATGAGTATACATGAAGTTGGCTATAACGCATCGGATAATCCAAAGCGCAATGCGCAGAAACCGAGCTGTCAGAATCGGTTTTGATTGCTTGGCCGCACAGAACTTGGAAAAATGTATTTGCACCATCAAACGACGATGCCGGCTCAAGTGAAAAATGATCACACAACCTGGCATCGTCTGGTCTAAGACATCATTAGACGGGAACTCCGGAGATAAGTACAAGAGCTGACCTTGCTAGGACTCCATATACCTACCTACCTATCCCCATGAATGCCAATAGATGAATTATTATTAATGGCCGTCCCCTGTGCAACTATAGTGGTCAATGAATTGTTGGGCCCTCAGAGAATCGATCATTTTTCACCACGATATTGAGCCACGAATTCGCCCTCTCTCCTATGCTAGAATTTTCATATTCCCATCCGACTCAAGAGGAGTGATTTATGGAATGCTCTGGGAATTACTGTCAGTGATTACATTCACCTGTGCGCCAGAATGCACAAAAGGGGCCATCTTTTGCCGATGATGGATGATTTATATCGGCAGAGGATATTGAGAGTCTCTATTGCTATGGACCAACCAACTGTCAACGGCCAACAGAACTATGCATTCCAAATAAAGCCCCCAAAGTGATCAATTAAATAGCCAGGCTAAGGGAATCAGCACCACAACGGGTTTCGATTGAAGCCGTAGTGGATGAGGTCTATAGTGTGGAGTGTCGCATTGCGCAATTGTGCTGGCCAAATGGTAAACCAGCCTAATGTTGTTGCACTGCACCGCTGCGCTGCTATGATGCCAAACGGGCAGCCATTTCTCTCTGCATGTGGCTCACACCTTTTAACAGGAGTGTTATTGATTGAGCCATTTCCATTTTTCCAATTGCTTATTGCGGCGCATTCATAATTTTCAAGATTTTTTTCTAATGTTTTTTTTTTTTTGTTTCGGTTTTTCTAAGCCGGCTAGTCGGATCTCGGTGCAGCAGGAGGCTTGTTGTCTATGATCATCCACATGCATCGCGAAGGAATAGCGCCTTTGAGTGAAACCATTATGGACGTCAGACATGTGTTTTTATTGTGCCCGAAGGTGGCTATGTAGTGTTTCTGACACTATGGCGTTTGGTACACAAGCTATAGCCTCTCGCTCGTCTCTCGCGTGTATAGTTGTAAGTTCAATTGAAGTCTCAGAGGAATCTTGATAAGAATGAGTTAAGTGTCGGAGCGAATTCAGGTGTTTTCATGATCGGTGGTGCACACAAAATGTTCCTGGTGTGCCAGAGAGATGTGTCCTATTGGATATGGTTGCCAATCATCTAGGCATCAGGTTGAATTGTATGGCCTTTTGGTGTATCTATATTTTTATATTGTGTGAGACGGCTGGAGGAACTGCGTATGGATTGGATTGTTGTGGCATTTGAGACGGTTGACTGGTTGGATGGCTGTTATTGTCCTGGCGATGACACTGCGCGATTGGGTCGTGTTTTATTAGGTGTCTATTCAGTGTGAACATTTTGCGAGATGGAGAGGTTTACTTAGGAGTGGTAAAGTAACTTCATCAGGAAATGTATTTGCAACAATATCGTCAGATTGAGAGCTTGAAGCATGTTTATGGACGTTGTCTGACTAATTTCAAAGGAATGGTTTGTTGTGAAGGCGTTTTTCATTGGAAAATTGTTGAGTTTTAATGAGATATCCTCCCAACCGCCCAAAAATTGGTCAGAGTGCTTCTGTTTACTGTTTACAACGTCGACTCTCGTGAATTTATTGCTTCGGAAAGAGAATGAGATGGAGAAGAATTAAGTAAGACTATCTGCGGCGAAGCTATGGAAAATCCTTTCACAAGCTCGCTAAATAAATACAATCACCAGAAGCCACACTCCCTTATGTGTTTTAAAACTAGCAAGCGCATGCTCAATCTCCTCTTTAACTTGTATATCCACTCGATCGTACAATATAAAGTGTCGTTTCCGTGTTTTGTTAACCGTGTTGCACCAAACCAACCGACAAACATTTACATTACGATCTAACTGCACACAGCGAGTAATAAATAAATTCTGGAATTAACTCGTCGTATATTTTCTTTATGGCGGACACAGAAAGCCATGTATTATTTCGTCACAAGTGGACCTTACAAAAAATGTTATACTCACTAATCCTGTGCCCACTTGTGTCTCCGTATGAGTTGGTACAGTCGCATATGTGCGAGTTGAGTACTTCTCTCTGTTTGTTTTGTCCAGGAGTTCCTCTTATGATCATGAAGTGACATAGGCTTTAAGCATTCAAAGTGCAACTGCTAGTAGCACCTCGCAAAAGAAAAATGAAAAAAAAAATCACACAAATAGATAGACAGACAAACGGACACTGGGCATAGAGGTACAATCTTCGCGCACAGTGTCTTGAGCTAATTTAGTGCTGGTAAAATTATTGTTTAAGATCCACAACCTACACCGACATATTATCTGCTACTCTCTGGGACTACTTGTCATGATGTCTTCTGAATCTCCGAGCAATAATTTTAGCCAAAGGAGAAAGAAGTTGCATTCTTTTGCAATCGGGAGTTGATTGCAAAATATGTGCTGTACTGGAATGGATGTCATGTGTGTTTCGGAAAGTATGGTTGTTGGATGTTGGTAAGCGCAGCTAGACACATAGAAAATATGACAACTTCAGTGAAGTCTTTTTTTTTTCTTCTTACTGATGATGTTGCGACCTGTTTTTGTTTGACCGGGGGTTTTGATACCAGCGAGGTGGAAAGGGTGGAGTCATTGCTGAAATGTCGCTTTCCATTGAACTAAAAGAAGCGTTCTGGAGCGTTTGGAAGCATTCGTCCGTTATGACTCGGAGAAATCATAGCTACTTCACTATTCAAAGGAATATTCTCTGTTGGCCTACTATTCTATTCTGGGTGTTCCATTGGTTTTAAAAATTAGGGCTGAGTGAAACCAATAAATAAACTGGACGAAGAGAACTGCCAAGATCGCTTACCATATGACTGAGAAGTGACGACCATTTCTCAAATTGAAGTGAGAATCCACTTAAGAAGCATGTATTTTACTCAGCATTCAAAATGAAAATTTTACTTTTGGAATATTTTTCATGAGCTATAGGTATTTCGCTCATACAAAGACAATTTGTCAAAACTGAACAGAAATAATTTTAGGTGTTTCCATTGGTCTTTAAAATTAGCGATTCCCCGAGTGAAACTGACGGAAAGCGACATAATGGCCAGGAGCATTCGGGAGCATTCTCAATCCGTCATGAAAAGCGTTCCGTACAACGTTGACCTGTAGCCCATAAACAAACAAATTAAATTACCCAATAAATGTCAATAAAAAGTACTATTAATATCGGGGGCACGCAGAGTCAGTTATCAACATCCTAGACTTTTCTAATAATGTCGACACATAATATTTCCCACACAACATCCCATTGGGAGAAAATAACATTCTTTTTCTTGTTAGAGAAAAATATGGATTATATTTTAGCAATGACCTGTAGCACATAAACAAATTAAAATACCCAATAAAGGTCAAAAACACATACTACGAGTATGGCAGACAATTCAAAAGTTTTATCTGAAGGATGTTTAAAGAAAAGGAAATTTAGCGTCTGTAAAGGAAAATGTGTCAGATGAACATTTCCAATAGACTTTAAATAAAACCCGTTTAAGACCTTACGTTTGACTAAAAATGCTACCCCTATTCTTAGTTCAGTATTTGAAATCAATATTTTTCTGTCGAATGTCGCCCATTGCCTGTCATCTGTGATCTGTCAACTGTGAAATGTCATCTGAATTTGTTGTCTGTCAGCTGTCATCTGTTACTTGGTATCCATTATTTGTCATCTGTCACTTATCTGTCTTTTATTATCTGTCACTTATCATCTGTCAGCGTAACGCTCGTGGTTTCCATTTTCGTTTTGTCTGTACGTACAGACTGGAATGTGGTTGCTGAAGCTAAGAATGTGAGACTCAATCCGTCAACAGCCTACTTTTTTTTTATCAAAATTGACGAAATGGACTTCGACTATTTCTGATTCATGCAGGATGACGAGTCGTTGCACACAGCCCATGCTTCTATCGATTTTTCGCTCACTAATTTCTCAAACTGTGATATTACTCGTTTTTTGTACGTCAATTGGGAGCCTCGGAGCTGCGATTTGACGCTTTTGGACTTTGTTTTCTGTGGGGATCGATGTTATCCCAATATTTTAGAAAGGATTCCAGCACTCGAGGCTAAAGGCCCTGACCCATAGAATCCGTTGAGTACGTTCGCTGCCGCATTCAACTGACAGCAGTGAGTTTTACCGGACACAACGGATTGGGGTGACCCATAGAATCCGTTGCGGTGTGAAGAGAAAACTGCAAATTGGTTTTGACTGCGCATGTCATCAGTTCTGCCGGACGCAAAAAGTTAAAAGTTGGGCTACTTTTTCCGTTGCGTCCGTTGCGTCCGTTGCATCCGATGCTTATGGGTCACCTCTCATAAGATCGTGTGTATTTAATTGAGCTGTCCGTTGAATCCGGCAGCGAACGGACGCAACGGATTCTATGGGTCGGGGCCTTAATATTGTCCAAGAAACCCAAGACCTAAGGCCCAATGTCATCAACAAGGTCGTGGAAACCACCTGTGGGACTTGTAAATAAATAAAATGTTTGTTACTACCTATAAAGCCATAATATTTAGAAATAATCTAGCTTTGTTCAACTCATTGCAATTTCAAAAACAAACTTTATATTGTTGTTTTGTATTTCTTGACCAATTCTCGGAATTCTTACTAAACTGGGTTTCAATACAATTGGCACCGTTTTAGTTCAATTTTAAGACTGTTCTAAGTACAATTGAAAACTTTTATTTCCCACCCCTGCCGTGTAGCCGCATTATAAAATATCCCTTCTCGATCGCAGAAACTTGTTTGGTTGTGTTTGTAAGTGGATTTTAGTTTTGTTTGTACAGACAAGAAATAAGTAGATAGACTGCTTATGTCGATTTTTTTTTAACACATGCGATAAGCCAAAAATTTCATGTTTTTTCGTGTTTCTTGTAGAGAAGGTGCTTGAGCTAATTGTTTGTTTTTAGTACCAACAAAAAATCTGTTTAACTTTTCTGAGAACTTTTGTAAAGAGAGTTCAGCTTCTTATTCAGAAGTGTTACTATTCATGTCTTTTATTCAAATATAAAAAAAAAACGGCTTTCTTGCTTAAAAGCAGCAGAGCAGCCGTAAACTATTTTTAAGTAAAGATCGTTTCAGTTTTCTTTACTGTCTTTCTCAATAATTGACCAGACGTTGTGTTCCCAACACCTAAATTCAAATCCTCTCCCTCTAAGCCATTCAACATTTTCTCTTCTTTTCTGCTAGCATTATAATGCAAGAAAGTTTATCCTGTTAAGAATGCCCATCAACATTATTGCGATATTATTGCTGTTCCCAAAGCTACCATCAACATGATGCTTTACCAGTTGTTCATCTTCTTGCGCAATAAAACCCAAATAACTCATCATGTTCTATTGGGTTCGTAATATCATATCTACCTCCAGGCTTAACTACAACAGCAAAGGAAAAATAACCCTGACCATATCGACCGTTCAATAATATTAAAACCGCTATTTGGTGAAATAATCTTTACAAGTTGGTGAAGCCAAACAATTCAATGGATTCCCCTTGAGGGATTCAACGTCAGGTTGGCAGTTATTCGAACTAATGTGAGAAATATTAAAAACCGTCTTCATTTTTAATTTATGAGACCTATAAATTAATCTTACTTATATTAAGCCTTCAAAGTGAGCCACTTCAATGATATTGCTATACAGGAGGTTGAAATAAAAGTTTCATCTAAATGAGGTCGAACATAATTGGCTTTCTGTGAAGTTTCAGGGAACGACCTATTTCGTTAGGTCATATGTTTGGGGAAGAGTATTAAAGGAGATCATCATAACTCTTCAGAGTTAGCATCATAATGTTTAGTATTAATTTCTAATGCTTGCTTTCTTTTTTTTCTAATTAAAGCACTCACTTGACCACAAAAAATCACTAAGTTTATTGCAACTATGTTTGCCAATACAAAGTAGTTTGTAAGGTATTTTGTAGTGTAAGCATACTGTATTTATAACTGTAACTGTGGCACTTTTTAGACGCATTCAGCGAAAAATAAACGTAAACTCTATTTGAGCATGTAACGCATTGAGGATGAATCTACGCACCCACAAGAATTTATACGAAAAAATGTGATAGTTACCTAAGTGATAAAAATGACACAATTTGCCAGGACTACATTCAACACTGAAAAAAAATCATGAGTAGTAATGGTGCAACCTGTTTTATAAACTGTTAGATTCAAAAATAAGTTCTTTCAGTTCACACTGAGGAAGCGAGTGAAGTAAGCGTGAAGCACGTAGATCGGTGATTAGCTTATCTGTCTGTTTCGAGGGAGATCGAAGTCTGAGTTCGAGATACTTTCAGCTGGTTTTCTACGAGTTTCACCTTATGCGAGAAGTTCACAATTCCTCCGAGAGTTGTTAAACTGTCATGGAAAGCGCTTTCTTACTTAGCCGTTTAGAATCGGCAAAAATGTTATGGGTCCCCTCCATTCCTCAACAAGGTATTGTTGAGAGAAATGCGCTCGACACCGGAGCTGCCCGAACTCTACTGTACCGTCTCATTTAATTATTTATTAAATTTAAAGTTAGACGAGAATTCATAGCACATGGCCTTAAAAAGCTTAAGAACCAAATCAAGACTTTTACGACCCGAATAAGAAAGTGGGTACGCTTATACGCCAAGTAGTCTCTTCGATGGGCAGTACCAAACGAGTTTGGATCTCTCTATTGGATTTGTCTGCGTCCCAAACACCAGAACCTACTGGAAGTGGATCCGATTGCATACAGGCGATCTAAAACTTGAAAAAATGTCAACTTCTTCATAAGATATTGGTGCTTTTTTTCAATTTATAGCTCCTTAATTCATTAAAGACTGAGACCAAACAGTAATATCAAGTAATACGTGACTGAATTTTTTGTTTTTGGCAATTCTTCTCACGTTATCGAGCACTTTAGTATCGCAAGTTGACATGACGAAATGATGTCGATAAATGAAAAGCAGACTGATTTTGGGTAATGTAGAGCGAATTTTGAAAGAAAAATAATACTCACTCATTCGATCACTGATGCTGTAATTCAGTCCCTGTTGTCCGACATTTTAGTCGAAAGGAATATGTCGCCAGAAGATTATATGTACCTACGTCAACATGGTCTCAATTTTTTATTCAAATCCTCGTCTTTTTTTCTGACCAAAACATTGGCAGTAATTTGAAAAATATGAGTTTTGTTTGAGGAACTGCAACGAAAATGGGAATAATTTGTGCTAACAGTCTTAGATGGCCCTGTTGAGGTGTTGGTTGTTGTGAATTTTTAAGAAAAACGCGATACAACATCCCGGAGAGAAGGTGATTTTCAAATCTTGAACACTGATTCCACCCGTGACCTGTCACATAGCACTGGTCTTAAAGCCCCAGCAACAGCCCTTTACTTGATTTTGTTTTTGTTTTACTAATCAAATTTTGCCACCTATCGATTGGGCCTTTTCATTTGAACACAACTTTAATCACAGTGTAGCTCAATATTTATGCCCAGTCTGAGTGAAATATCACATAAAACATGCTTCAGACATCCGACCGAACAAGTTTATTTGCCTCTAAATGTAACATTTTACTTCTGCGCCAGTCAGCCGCTGCCAGTATACCAAGCAACCATCCACTATAGGGAGAGAGAGATTGTGCCCGGCTGACTAATGTTTACGACCGCAGTTGTACAGGTTGCGATTAAAGCGTTAACGTAACGCCCTCTACCTCCCTTTTGAACCTGTCAGCCTCACCGCACAGTGTCTCATACTGTTTACGTTTTGATTTCATTTTAAAATAATATTTCTTTCTTTTTTTTGCACTCTCGAGCATTCGCTGCAACACAACTACATGAAGATTAATATCCCGTCGCGCATGTGCAACATTTTAAGAAGCCAGAAAGAGACAAAAGGTTAAAACTTTAAAGTTAGAAACTCTGAGCCAAGTTTGTATCATTTTATGTAATCACTTCTATGACTCGATTTCGAGAACAGTGATGTGGAGCTGAACAGAAGACATGTGTGTGTTTCTATTTTTGTTTTGATCGAAATATTTACGAAGCCTGCCACCCCTTCCGTGGACCCACTGCGGGAAGGAAATGAAAAATTAATTTCCTTATCTGCAAGATCACAGGACAGTCAGTCAGTCAAGTCGTTTTGGTGGACGGCGAAAAAGATTGGCCGCATGTGTGTAGTACGTAGACTGATTTTGAGATAAGGCCATTTTTCACCGAATGACAAAACAAATGCATTATAAAGGATTTTGACGTTTTGGCAAATGGCTTCTTTCCTTTAGGACGTGGCGTGGGTCGGGGTTTATTTTTATTTTATGTTTAATTTTTTTTTATGAAGCAAGGGCCTCGGTTCATTCATTCATCGGGCAGCATTTCGAGGAGAAACTAATTACATTGGCGGCTGGTGAGGCTTTTTCTTCTGTTTGTTACGGCTACTGTCCACTAGATGTCAATTATGATACCGTGATTGCGTGATCCAGTTTTCTCAGTTGAAATTGGAGCGATTTGCACATGCGCACATGGCCAATGAGTCATATCGTTATGGTCGGTAGTAGACTTTATTTTGATTATATTGAGCCTTTTGGGAATTTCTATTCACCTCACGATTATTAATCGAGTGTATTACGGTTAATGGGATCTAATGCGTGCCTAGGAAATAAATAAAATGTTAAAATAAGATCAATATCAGTTAATGTGTGTTTCGTATGTGTTGGGCCTGTGTGTGCTCGTGTTTATGTTATAGACAAAGATAATTGATTAGGCGCTGCTCAAATGCGGTAGTAAGTGTACCTACCAGTACCAGTGTATGAGATTTTTAAAGGAAAATTTCATCACATTCATGCGCTGCCTCTGACAACTTCCACAACGCAGACATCGAATCATACGCACAGTTTAGCGCACTGCTGGTTATGAACGCTCAAGTTTATCGGACTTCTCATCTTTGGGTCAGGACTTGTTAATCATAATATATTCCAGTAGAGTAGTTTTGTCTGCGTCAGCGGGGTTCCTTTTGTAGTTCAGGTGGTGGTAGGTGAGCCGTCAGCCAGAAGCTTAAGCAATCAAGTCAATAGTTTTGTTTTGAATCTGTTCGCTCTATTTTTGATAGTAGTGGGTGGGATCACGTTTTGGTAGGTAGTGGATTTCATTGAAAAATTCGTAAATTGGGATTTTAATAAGAGGACCACAATCCCGTTCTGCTGTAAAAGTTTTGCTAAGCAAAGTTTTCAAGAAAGCAACGAAAAGAAAATTGCATTGAAGAATGCTTGATTGCGCAACAGCAGATAAGATTATGAGCTTTAGAGCTTTGAACAATTTGAAGTGAAACTTCCTCAGAATTGTAGTGATTTGAAAGTCTATGAAACGAAAATGCGTCACGATGAAGAAATAGTCCCTTAAATGTATGGGATGAAATCGGCGATGAAGTTGTCAACTCTTTCGTTTGGTCTTGGTAGTTTCCTTGTTTTTTCTTATGTTTCAATTCTGTCATATTTGAATTGTACCAACAAACTTCTTTTTCTTATTTTTTGCCTTTTCAATTCAAAACGGACAAAGTTAAGAAATTGAATACGGAAATTTTTTTGTTTCGCAAATGAAAGCGAATGAAGTTGCGAAAATGGAAAATGCGGCATTGCGAAGTGTATTGGCAGTGTATTTGACTGCGTTGCAATAGAATCCCATTACGAAACTTTTGCTGCCCAACTTGTACAAGCTCTAACGTATATCTCGCGATACCCGCGGACACCTGTCGAATTCACAAAAGTTGGTTCCTAAGACTGTTTATGAAATTTTTTAAAATTTTGTCACATTCCTATAACTACGATCATATTTTCATCGTTTTTCGGTGAAGTCTTGCAAGTTTGATGATGTCTGTTACATAACGGTTAGCATGTTTGCCTGATACGTGAGAGTTCAAATGCCAGAAACATACCACTGCTTTTCTGCGACTTTCGCCTACATGAAGATTGACAAGAGTAGTGATTTTCTCTTAAGTGTCTGAAGCTTCTGAAAGAAGGCAGACTAGTCTCCAAAAAAAAGATATACGAATGGAAGTCACAATAAAATGATTTTCATGACTGCAAATAATAATACAACAAAAACAGAACTTCTATGAGTCGCGATGAGCTTATTGGACAGTACCCTTGGTATGCTACTTATTAATTTAATTCGGTAGGCATTATACAGTTCGGGGTGAATCTGTTCCTCAACAATAAACCAACTTCTTTCAAGTTGAAGTGAACTTTGTCCAGATTTGCACTCGGTTAAAGTCTTCTTTCACTTAATCATACCACAAAAGACGAGACTGTCGCCTCCGACGATGATTACGCAACTATCGTTTTTCTATTGTGAGGGCGTAGGCGCGTATCAGGCAAGTGCTTACTCGTTAATCTCTGACTCAGACTGTCAAAATATCCCTGAGTCTACCTCTATCGACAAATACCAAAGTAAGAGTTGTTCCTGTTGTCTGTCGCCGTGTCGCAGTTTTTCATTTTTTTAATGTCCCATTCTAAAGCATTTCTTGGATGGCGGTTGTATCTGGTCTACAGCAGTCTGTGTCTTCCGCTTATTCTCCAGCTGCACTTGGTGCGTAGAGATCTTAAGTTGGAAGTAAAGATCTGAAGGTTTTTGTCCTTTTTTCGTTTGCCTAGCATTGTCAACTGTGAAGTAATTATTATTTTGCGAAGCTGTTCATTGTTTCGAAACCATAGAATTCGCGTGAATGAGTAGTTTACCATACGCACATAGCCCCCAACCTGAAAATCCAGATCCTGTTAAAATCCCTTTAGACATAAAAGCTCGAATAAATAATCGGAGCTTAAGAGCTGCCGTTGGCTTGTCAGGATCTCAACCACCACCATCTCCTTTGTAATAGCCTGTCTTAGAACTGAATAACATTTCAACCAAATATGTCAGAATAGCCAGCTCATAGTGGAGATTCTGTTTTTTTTTACTATTTTTTTTTTTTTTTTTTAGGTTTTTAAAATACCAGCTGGAGACCTAAATACCGGTCCATTGTACTACCAGATAGCAACCTTCTATTTATTATAGCTTTCCAGATGTTCGGAGAAAAGCCAAAAGACGCTGCCATAATAAGGAGCCTAAGTTACCAGCTCTCACCATGTCTGCGACGAGAATCTGTAACCTCATGCGAGAAAAAGCAGGACATTCACAGAGGAAGTGCTCTGCGGTGTCCTCATCTTCTCCACAAGATTCACAGAGAGTGGTTTCACTTAAGCCTAACACGTATAAATGCTTAGCAAAAGAGAAATGCCCGCTGGCAACGCCAATAAGCTTTCTACAGTCTTTTCTGCTACGAGCTAGCAAAAATGTTGCAGTCTTCTTACAAACTTTGGGAAGCATACGCTTGGTTTGTCTGCATCCAATGGAGGCATGCCATCTACGGTTGTGCTCTTCACAGATCCAATCGTTGATTGAAGCCCTCACTGAGGACGCTGGCAGATCTAGCGACGGTTCAGGCCATGAGAAAGCAGTCTGTCATCCCTGCCTAGAGAGTTCATCGGCGATCTCATTTTCAGTTATACCGTGATGGCCCGGAACCCAAATGAGACTCAAGGAATTTAATCTTCCGACCGAATTCAGAGAGCTCTTGCATTCCTGGATCACTTTAGAAGTGGTTAGAGGGTTGAGAAGGGCCTTAAGCACAGCTTGGCTGTCGCTGCAAACAAAGTTACTTCTCCCCGTCCATCCATTGTTCGTTACGTGGCTCAAGGCCATTAGGATAGCATAAGCCTCCGCTTGGAAAACGAATGCGTATGATCCCAAAGATGAGTGCAGTCGTATGTCGTCGTTTTCAACAAAGGCACCAGCACCAGAACCCTCGTCGGTTTTGGAGCCATCTGTGAAGATGCGATAACAGTTCTTTCCAGGCTCAGATTCTGGAGCGAACCAGTCCTGAACCGAAGGAAAGTTGACTGAGTAATTTTGACGCAGTTTGAGCCTTGGGATCATCGTGTCAGACGGCATATCCATTAGACGTGAGTCAAAAGATATGCTGCTTGCGAGTTCCTCAGAACTCAAAGACCACATCGCTTTAAACTAGAAATGGTCTTAAAAGTACACCCCATGATGTAGGTATCAAGGGGAGGAAGATTCAACAGTGCGTCGAGAGCAGCTCCCGGTGTGCTGGGGAAGGCCCCAGTAACACCTAGACAAATTGTTCTTTGAAGTTTGGCAAACGAGGCAATAACGTATTTACGCGAGAGCTTATTCCACCAAACAACTGACGCATAGGAGATGATTGGTGTTATCATAGCCGTATAGATCCAAAGGACCCTTTTCGGTGAAAGACCCCTTGTCTTGCCAAAGGCTCCTTTACATTGCCAGAAAACTGACAGTGCTTTCGTAGTTTTAGACTCGACATGCTTTGACCAAAGAAGTTTCTTTGCACTGAGCCTTTACCACTCGCCTTCTCTCCAGCTTCTGTTGGCGCTTGGAAAGCTGTTCTCCAGAGGATGTCATCGTTGGAGTGGGATCCACTTGTTCAGCTTCACTTAGTCCGGTGATAGCACCGCTCTGGTCAACAGCTGAGCCCGGATGAGAGATTTGCTTTTTAGGTAATACCTCTGAGCTGCCTTCTTCATCTTTCCAGCTCAGACCACGAAGAGTTTCACGGAGAGAACTGCAGGAGTCATCGGTTACGGTACCTTCGACTCGCGTGTATCCACCAGTAAAGGTGTGCGTTTGTATGTCAGATGGGGCCTCCAGAATCCGTGCCCCTGCCGTAGTGAAGACTATGGGTGAATTTTCGCTTTTACGATTGCCACCTGGAGAATAAAAATCCTTTGGGTTATCTTCCCCACTGTTTTTTGATCAATTCTTGGTTTCATTCATTTTCCCCATCCTTCGACCACTTTTCGGCATCGAGCTCGGTTCGAATAAACTACTTAAGCCCCCCACCGCGACAAGGTGACTGATCGTCACCTTTTTTACTATACCTAAGCCAAGTTTGAGGGAGGAACAACACCAACGTTTTGTATTTCCCTGCTTTAATTTTTCTTCTTGTTACATTGAATAAATCTGTTCATTTGCACGAGCGTAATGAATGTTGACCTCTTTGAATACCATTTCATCCCACATCCTACACACCAACCCAATTCCACCTCACATTTTTACAATTCCATGCACCTGTAACGATGCAAAAAATAAAATTATTGCCAACCAACAATAAACTGACACTGACAAAACATAAATACTTTAGACTAAAGTTATTCACGCCCCCCCTTTTTCTTTTCACTCAACAGAATCCTCCACTCGCTATATGGTGATGTAGATTAGAACTTGTGTAGCTCAGTCTATTACTTGAATCAAACGACATCTTCTATGAATGCGTAGAAAATTGTATATTTATATTTATGAACGTAAAGCGGCCAACCAAATTAACGATCTTTTCTGCCGATCTCCTTCTAGAGAGTCGAGTATTATGTATGAGAGTCACAATGAATTGCTGACTTACATTATAAGTCAACGAGCGTATATCTAGTCTTGGTCGGATAATTTTTTGTTCGTAGGATAAACGTCCTGTGGTCAATATGCAGACATACCGGAGTAGGTAAGGTACATAAGCTAATTTGGTAGAAGTGTGTCTTGAGAGTTCTATTTGTGTGTCAAAAATAGTCTCCTCTAGTTGCATGTGAGCGCACAGGGTGCTCATAGATTGGACTTTCATGGTTCTGTGGTTTTCATTTTGGGATAGTGTCGCTTTTCAAAACAAATGAGAAAGCATATGAAAGATCTTATTCGAGAAAACTTTGAAAACAATCTTGCAGGCTTAGCTCGGAATTGAAGCCAATACCACTACAGCCTATAGCGACCTTTGTAAAGATCCTGAATGAGGAAAGTTCACTGAAAAAATTGTTTAAGCTCTTCTATAGGAAGCACTTCAGTTTTATCAAAATCAGTCCTTCCCTCTGTAAGCATAGCATATTTCCCCCAAAAATCACCTCGTTAGCTTAATTTTCTTCTGACGTTTCGAATTCACATCCATGGCAAAACTGTGAAAGAGTTCATAAGACTTCTGCTTTACTACCAAACACAAATTATGAGTCTATTTGCTCACTACATAAAGTGTTGCATTACTTCAAACGCCTTTGACGCCTTCTCAATAAGAGTCTGACAGTCTTTGTTATTAACTTCAACCGAAGGGTCTCGCAATAAAGTTATCAGACTTCACTATTCTGACATTCACGCGGTCAAAGTGAATGATTTCCGCAAATTACACCTTCTTGGTCCACCGAAAAGTAAACATCGCCCACTTTTCTGCAATGTATGGTGGACAAGCATATGCGGCATTCAATATCTATCGGTCAAAAGTAAACCTTTCGCTTCAGCCACACTATCAGCTCCACGCTTCAACTGTTTCAGCAGCAACGCTTTTGCTATAAACCAAGTTATTGCTAATAAATCAGCTTATTAGTTTTTGCATATAAACCACTCCACGGAAGGATAAAAACAACAGGTCCCAAAGACACAACAAAGTGTTTGCATACGATATACAAAACCTCACCAATTGCCCAGATTCTATTGATCCATGGCAAGCTAAATCAAAGCCATAGCTGCAGTTATAGCCCAATCGGCGTATGAGTAATGATTTGACAGTTTTGCAAATGACACTAGTGGCAGCAGTAGTTGTAGTAGGCACGTCGTATCTTAAGTGCACCCAGCAGAGTATCGCAAAACACGAATCAAATCGCTGATTGAATTAAACTGAATGATTTCTTGTGAGCTTGCCACTTTGCCCGCATATGAAACGTGTTTCCACCACGTCGAGATGTTGCGCTCCATTAGGCATAGATATTTGACTAACGACCGACGAGACGGCTGATGAGGAGAGGACGCGACGGACGCACGGTGCGGTGCTTGAAATTCCTCGTCTTTACTTCACAACAAACTGACATGAAGGAGCTTTAAAAATCGTGCTATCAATTGATGAGCTGGTTGGGTTTGTTGCGGTTCGACAGTAGCGGCCGGGTATAACAACCATATCATTACACCCAGGTGCTATAAAAATGTAGATCGATTAATTTCGTCAGTTTATCGCTTTAGCGCATAAATCATCTGCCATAAATGCTGGCTGTGGCAGTGCAATGGTGTTTCTCTATTATTATTCTTCTTTTTTTTGTATTTTGTCGACAAAGACGGTAGTCGTGGTGGCGACACGCAAAACAAGCACTTTGTGGCACGAATTTGACGTTCGTGTTTATGTGAGGCTAATGCAATTCTCACCTTGTGTGTGCACTGTTTGCAATTCAACGTAAGTAAGCTTGTGAATTACAATAACACGGCTTGGTAAATAGTAGGCAATGTACGTACTAAGGCTAATCGGGTCTCTTCTGAAGTTGGTACCTCCTATAAGGGGAGGCGAATCGAGGACCTCTCTAATGGCTGAGTGTTTAAATTGTTTGGGAAGGAAGTGTAGCTATTATTATTTCGGCCCAACGGAAATTGCACTTATTGGCCGTTGATTTACGTTAAACTAGAAGAGTTACGGGCGTCAGTTAAAAACATGAACTGTAGCGCGTATTGTAGTTTGACCTTTGTCATTGTGGTTGCATAAATTTGTTTTGGTTTTGCGTTTTTTGTTTTTAATCGGCTAGGTGTAAGTTGCCAAGAAATTTGTGTGGTCATGTCATGAAGGTCGAGAGGTCCTGTTTTTTGTTGCGAAGCACTTCGTCGCCCGTTATAAAGTTAATCCGTTTGATTTTCTGGAAATCAATACTGGGGTTTAAAAGTTGACTGTTTTCATGGTTTTTTTTTTGGAATGTTGATATTGACAAGGCTGCAAAAACAATGTCGATTTAAGCTCTTGGCGAAAATAAGCTAGGAATATATATTGTTACCGATTAGCCATAGTGTATGAGGAAACGAACCATTTGTTTGAAGTTTTCAAGCATTGATGCATGAATGCATAAATGCGGGCTAAACTAAATAACTTAAGTCCTCTTTTTGTGTGCTTGCATGCTGCACATCGTATTGTCTCAAAACCTATTTTGTAGAAATAACAGTGGCTGCAACCAGTGGAGGCTATGAGTTTGTATCGCTATTGAGAAACCTAAATCTAACTCTAGTGGCTGTATTCTCATGTTGGGTAGTAGAGACCTAGACTTATAGAGAGAGCCTGTGAAAGGCCTAATAGAAGCTTTATCGAATCGCACGTTATCGAGTAATACGTTGAAGGAATTATGTGAGTTTCACAGACGACTCCCATTATTTAGAAATCTTATTGGGTCAGGCATCTTCTCAGATTATAATTCCATAAAAAGGTCAAAATAACCTCAGACTTCTCCAGTGTTTCTTCAAGCTGAAGTACCTACTTACAGTCTGTGAAGTCACAAGATATATCGCTACGCAAAAATTGATGTTCGCTGCAAAAACATCTTCATCAACAAGCAGGAAGTCCTTGAATTCACCTTGGATTAATAAACAACTCAGCGATTAAAAAAAAAAAAAAACGAAAAGCATACGTAAAATATAGTAAATCTAAAAGTCAACTGATTACGAACACTTTAGTAGGTAAGTTACGCAAAGATTTTGTGGTTCTTAGCAAGTTTCTTTATAGAGCTTATATTCTAAACATTGAAAGCAATATCAAAAGCAATTCCAAATCGTTCTGGTCTTTTATAAATTCCAAAAGAAAATCAGTAGGTTTTCCAAGTACTATGGATTACAGTGGCGTCGAATCATCGGACTTTGATTCCACAGCCGAATTATTTGCTAACTTCTTTGAATCGGTTTATTCCGCATCTAGATTTAATAAAAGTTCACTCACACAATTGAACAGTAGCATTAATATTGGATCAATTCAGTTCAGTTTCAAAGAAGTTAATACAGCACTTTTATCTCTCAAATCTAGTTCTAACTCTGGTTCCGACGGCATTCCTGCCACAGTGCTTAAGGAATGTTGTGACTCTATTTGCACTCCCTTACTTATGTTATTTAACAAGTCTCTTCAAGAAGGAATCTTCATCGAAGAATGGAAACTTTCTTATTTAGTTCCGATCCATAAATCAGGCTCAAAAAGTGATATTCAAAATTATAGGGGTATTTGCAAACTCTCTGCTATTCCCAAATTGTTTGAAAGTATCCTGAAAAATAAACAAGATTTCTTCATAAGCAAATATTTATCGGAAGTACAGCATGATTTTGTATCTGGTAGATCCACTATAACAAATCTGGCATATTTTACTTCTTTTGTAACCAATGCTATGGAAAGTGGTTTTCAAGTCGATGCGGTATACACGGACTTTAGTAAGGCGTTCGATTCTGTAAACCACCAAATACTCCTTGCTTAACTTGAGATTTTTGGATTCCATTCTCAACTACTTCGTTGGATATCCTCGTACCTTTCCTGTAGAAAACAACAGATTAAAATGGAAAATTCTTTTTCAAGAGAAATTCAGTGTACATCAGGTGTACCCCAAGGTAGCCACCTCGGTCCATTGTTGTTCATTATTTTTATCAATGACATTATATCTGCATTCAAATATTGTAGGTGTTTGTTATATGCGGATGATCTCAAGCTATTCTTGGCAGTTAACAGCTTAGGTGATTGTCAATTGATTCAATCTGACCTTGATTCTTTTACACACTGGTGTCACGAAAATTGCTTGAAACTTAATATAAAAAAGTGTAACATTATTTCATTTACTCGAAAATGTACCAGTTTTCGGTTCAATTACACAATTGAATCTAATGTCTTAGATCGTGTCTCAAACATTAAGGACTTAGGTGTTATTCTTGACTCTTCACTAAATTTTAGGAACCACATTAATTACTTAGTACCAAAAGCTAACTCGTTAGTTGGATTCATAAAACGAAATTGCAAAGATTTTCGAGATCCTTATGTTTTATTAACTTTGTATACCTACATCTCTTGTCAGATCGCTTTTGGAATACGCTGATGTAATCTGGAGTCCCGCGTTTAAAGTTAATTCTGACAGGGTAGAATCGGTTCAAAGAAGATTTACGAAATACGTTTTCAACAAAATGAGCTGGGCTTTCTGTCCTGATTACAAAGCTAGGTGCCTATTGCTTGGAATAAAATCCTTAGAAACAAGAAGAAAAATTCATGGCGTAGTGCTCATAAGAGACTTACTATGCTACCACATAAAGTGTCCAACACTCCTTGCTCTATTACCTATACATGTACCTGCCAGGTCCACGAGAACAAGGTTTTTCCTATTTCAAAAAACACATAGAACAGTTTATGGATGTAATGAAACATTATCAAGATGTATAGCTGATTTCAATGAAGTGCCTTCAGAAACTGATTTTTCAATCCTTAGTAGAAGTAATTTTAAGACTGATTTATTGTACTTACATATATTTTATTAATAATATTTTATTCTTGGAGCACTATATCTGTTAGCTGTAAGACTGCTTGTAGGTAAATGAAATAAATAAATAAAGTAACAAAACCCAAGAAAGCTGGTGCAGTAACCGAAAACTGCTCCTCACAATGAACATCGTCACTTAATTTTGGGTACCAGGATACTGTGACATAATTCTTAATAAAATGGCGGATAGGCTCATTACTCGAGTACAACGACCCCAACACCTTTGTATTTCAGCCACAAGAGCAAGAACCAAGCAGAATTCAACGAAAAACTAGCAATTACATGTGGCCGTCCTTTGAAACTTGCGGGGCCCCCGGGAAATTATGGCCAGACATTTCTAAGAAGAAAACCAATTTTTTACTCTAGACTAGCAGTCCTTGCTTCTCACCGTTGACTGGCATTGTCACGGGTCTGAACTTATTGGGTATACCCATACCCACATGATGAGGATATGCACTAACACCTCTTACTTATTAAGAGGATGCCTATAGACGAAAAGGTAGAGTAAGGATTATTCCCCATCCTCTGTGAGTGTCCCATCTTGGCGCACACTAAGAAAAAGCACTCCAAGAATATTTTTTCGACGAACTGTGTGGTATTTCTAAGCTCCCAATGAACATTATCTTGAAGTTCATTCAGAATTTCTACTGGTTTCCTTGTATCTTACAACACAGCCAACAACAATAACCAGCCCTCCCCCCTCACCCCCTTCTTCTCACCCCTCATACTCCACTATGCCGGGAAGTACAATAGATCCTTTCAGATCTGAGTGAAGCAACACATCACTCGTTGCGGCCGCAACCCCATTCAGCCTAACCCAAGGCAGTGGAAATTTTTGTTTTTAAATATTCAAAGAAAGTATTTATTTTGATGACTGAAATCTAATCTAGATTCTGACATCAAAGCGAAAACGCAGTGATCGCCCTGATCTAAAAGCTCATCTCACTCACTCACTTTTCATAGCTTCAGTGAGTAGCGACTCAATTTACTCACTCACTCTCAGCTGAATCTCGTCACAGCACAGGTTTGATTTGAATTTGAATTTGAAAATAAATACACATTGTGAATACCCCGTCCTTCAGTGAGTAATAGCGAAATATAATTTCATATAATTACAGTTCTCGCCGCTTTATTTCGTTCAGTGGAAAGCTTCGTTAAAGTTACACCACAAGCTACGTTGCCATTTCTCTATCGCTAGATCCGATTTGTGTCAAGAGTTCTTGAACACGCTATGCCCTCAATTAAATAATGAAACAGAATTAATTAAAAACATATAATTATAATGCAAAATTCAAGCAATCTATTTTGCATATTAAAAGTAAACGCTGTTCTATGCGCTTTTTTAAAAGACCTACACATAGAGCCTGTGTTGTTGCCTTCTGGTATCATTAGTTGTTTTCCTACAAAATTTTCCAATACAACCCGCCTATTAAATCTTCGATAATGATTCCAATCATAAATTACTGTAAAACTGAGTGAGAGCAGCGCTAGTTTAATATTCAAACAAGTACTTTTTGCTAAGAAATGTTGTTTAATTCATAAAACAAGATTACAAAGCTATTTTTACAATCAAAGTTTTGCAACCACCTTGTCACCATCTAGTCAAGACACAGTCTTGACATCGCCAGTCATAGCAACGCATTCAATTTCCACCAGAGCGTCCATTGGCAATCGAGCGACTTGGAAACAAGAGCGAGCTGGAAACTCTTTCGTGAAAACTGCAATAGAAAGAGAAAACGTTAAAATAACTCAACAAATATATTTACCTACATCGATATAGATCGTAGCTACAATATAACAGTCAAGTATTCCGCTGCTGATAAGCACAATACCTGATAAAGTCTCTACAGCTGAACAGCTATTTGATTTGATCAAAAGGTCACAGACAGACAGACGTAATGTTTATTATTTTGATATTTTTTTCGTTTTGGTGATCCTAAGTATATTTGTATTCACTTACTTGTCTTGTAAACATCATTGACCGTTCCAAAATCTTCCAAATCCTTTAGAAAAATTGTATTTTTAACAATTTTGTCCATGCCAGAATCGGCAGCCTTCAGAGTGGCTTCCATGTTCCTCAAAGCCATTTTAGTTTGTTCAGCAACACCGCCATTTACCAGCTTCATTGTGTCTTTGTCCAAACCCAAACATCCAGAAACATAAACAGTTCGATCGGCAACAACAGCTTGGCTAGTTGATTGATATTTTCGGTTTTATGTATATTTTCTTTTGATCAAAATTTATGTTCATAACTCACTTGTATGGTGCAACAGGCTTAGCTGCATTTGCAGTGCTCACCAGCTTTCTGATTAAAGTTGACATTTTACTCATATGAACGTATGATACCGGCCGGCGTCTGGACAGTGTGGAAGACAGATGGAAACTGAGGTACTGAGAGTTGAATGGAAATTTTATATTCTCTTTCTTTGCTTGATTCCACTTGCTTTAATCAATGACGTATTCAATTTGAACAACCACTAGAATAGCGTTGCCTAGGTCGTCTCGTAGATAAGGAATTTTTATTTAATATTGGAGCTGGAGCCTGGAGCACTCATTCCGTAGATAAGGGCAAAATAATATGAACTTTAGAAGAGACAACTAGCACCATTATGGTGACGTGTATTTTTAAGTTTTCTCTTCAATCTTCCAATTCTGTAAATATTTTTTTTGTATGAAGAAAGGAATGGAGTGCAAGCAAAGTTCTTCCACCACAGTAATAAGTAGGTACTGTTCTTGCTCTAGGTTGGTAGATAAAAAGTGTTTTCTACAAAAGTATCAAAATTTTGAGGAATGAATTCTAGACAAAAATTGTTTGAAATGTATATATTAAGAGTAACGTCGTATTGGTATAGAGTCTTGAAAGTATATTTGAATCCGATAGAACATTCTCGATGGTTTTCGATGAGCTGAATGTTAATCCAATGTCCAATCACTCTAACACCTCGACCTCCGATTCTTGATATTACAGCAATTGAATGTCAAAACATCAAAGTTTTATTCCTCAGAAACATGAAGTCGTAGAACGATTCTGTGACAGGACTTGCATTCAGCGCATCAAGAACCTAGAATGTACTATCTGTAGGGCTATTCCAGAAAGCGCGGCTGATCGCTTTTGGTGGCGGAAATGAATTTTCGTATTCTCAAAAGCGAAACGCTTTTAATTATTGTTTTCATGGAAAGCGAAAGCGCTTTCCAAACGTCACCCTTTTTTTCGTAGAAACTATACCTTTTTGACATAATTAAATTCGTTTTCAAAAGCGATAGGTGTTGTGGTGTCGAATTGCAAGCGGATTGACAGAAAAATGTAAATATAATGAAAAAACTAACTATCAATTGAATTGAGAGTAATTTTCTTTTTTATTTTATTGAAGGAGTCAAAAACATACTACCACACAACAATTTTTTATGCTTGAACCCTCCGTCCGCTAAGAAACGAAGAGTAGCAGCGACCAGTGAGCTTCAGAATAGAAGTCAATGAGTTTCTATTTTGAGGTTTAAAATGCCCCTTTGTTCCATCTAAAATATAGCAATAGCAAAACTCTTCTTTTGAAAGTCGAAATAATTTTACAAACGTATAGAAAATATATTTGAACTAATAAATAAATAAATATGTTTCAAATTTACATCGAGTGGAGAAGAACCACTTCTGATTAGCCTTCTTTGAATTCGCTGAAACAGCTGATAACTAGGGAAAACTTGGAATTCTTATTGGAAAAACTTGGAAAAAGATGACATTTGCGTGGATGGATAAGACTTCTAAATGGAAATATTGGAAGTTTAATTTCCAACCATGTTCGCTTTTCAGAATAACCTAAGGCGAAGCGCTTCGCAATTGAGTTATCGCTTTAAATACGATCCGCCGCGCTTTCTAGAATAGCCCTACTGATTAAAATATACTTTCATGACTCTATCAAGGCTTAAAAATAAAGATTGACCATGAATTACAATTTTTGAAGCTAGATATCTCGGTTATTTGACACTATATTGCGATTTTGGCACCAGATTTTGGATTCAGCGTAAGAACAAACCATATAGAAACCATTGGTTTGTTTTGAAGGCATAAAACGTTACGAAGCAAATAAATTCTGATTCTGAGGCTAGATTTGGATTCAGCAAGGCAAAACCCTTCAAAAAAGTATGATCTGCTTTCTGCAACAAAAAAAAAAAAGTAGATTTTGTTAACTAGTGTAATCAAATGATTAAATAAATAAAAAAAGGTTTATCCGTAAATATCACTACTTTATAATTTTTTATTCTAAAAAGCAGTAATTTCTTATGAGAATTTTTTTCACTTTACTAATTATTATATTAATTGATTTTACTTATTCTGTGTCTTCAGATGAGACTTTAGTGAAGTTTTTACCAAGCACTGTTTTAAGGATATCGTCGACGGTATGCAATAGAACGGTGATCGTATTGAAAGTTACGAGATGAGCACCCTGCATTCTTTTGACTTGAAGTTATTTGATTGCTCCCAAAGCTTTTTTGGCAAAAGACTTCAAGTTTGAATATGGACTAACTTGGAAATAAAAGCTCTCTGGCGTAGTCTAAATAATACTGCCAAAATTACTTTTCTAGTCAATTGATCGCAGTTCAAAATTAATGCATTTGTCGATCGCGCAAAATTTTGATATATTCTACAATATATGTCTTCGAAAGCCTAAAATTTCTTCTCCATGATTTCTTAAGACCAATGAGATAATAAGAGACTTGAACGAAACTCAGAGTCGGAATCTTTTGTTGAAAGCAGTTAAAAAATTCAAACTCGATTCCACTTTTATTCTTATTTGCATTCCAAATTTGAATCGAAAGTTGCTTTCGAAAGTAGGGTAGGGTTACGTAGTTGGGCCCTTTGCTACTCCAAAAGTATGTTAAAAAGCCCGAAAAAGTAGCAAAAGTAGTAAAATAGCTAATCTTCAGTAGCTGAAAGTGACGTTGCATAAAATAATCGTTTGTCGATATAATCGACGAGAAACGATGGTGCCCGCGGCGTAATTTTTGCATCTCAGAGACTTAAGTGGTACTGAACTTAGAGCCAGCTCGTCTGTACACACTTATCTACGCTCTTCATCATTAATGCAAGTGTTAGTGGTTAGTAAATAACGCCAACACAAGCACAAAGAACGTATACGAGGAAGAAAATAAAAAAAACATTACAATAATATAACAAAGTAAAACTTAAATTAAATTAACATTAAGAGAACAAACTAAACTAGTGAAACATAACTAAACAAGGTTATAAATAAAAAATGAAATTAAACTACAGTAATTAAAAATCTACTAAACATGAATCATGCAGATGGTACACTGGTTCTTAATATTAATTTTAAACTACTTTTACTAATGTTGAAATCAACAATAAAAGGATTAGAGTTGAATAACCTACTCATGCGTGCTAATGGCTCATGCATTCCATAGTTAGTTCGGTGGTGGTAGCGATGTATAAACTCTAGATTACGTAGTTGGTGAGTTCCTCCGCGATAGTTGAATCCTACGTGGGAGAGCAAGTCGGGAGCATCAATTATACCGGTTATTAATTGATGAAAAAATACTAAATCATTGTTGATTCTTCTCTGTGAGAGGGTTTGAAGACTTAATAAGCGAATACGATTTTCATAAGGAGGGAGATTGAAAGGATCTTGCCAAGGAAGACCTTTGAGAGCGAAGCGTATGAATCTGTGCTGTATTGCTTCGATTCGTGATTTATGAATATCATAAAATGGTGACCACACCTGAGAAGCATACTCTAGATGGGGACGAACATAACAGTTATACAGGGTGTTCCGTACTTCGTGTAACATCCTTTGGGGTGTGATTCTTGGTCATATTCTAAGAAAAAAAATGTATGACAGTAAAGCTCAATTCTCAACTTTGACATCACTTTTTGACAATTTAAGAAAAGGCTAACTTTGGTGTACCCTGACCTATGTTAAATTCAATATCTCTGTCAATACTAATGATAGAGACCTAATCATAGTTTTAATTTTTTGTAGAAATAACAGCCTTTAAGACTGTATTTAAGTTTAGCTTTCACAGGTTAAGGGTTGCCAGATTTTCAATTTTAAGTGCTGCTCAAATTTTCTTCCCGAAACAAAGTTTTGACTTTGAGATCATTTTTTTGCAGAAAATGCCTGATAAACATGGAGTTTCTTTATTTTTTACAGATGAACTAAGCAATAATAAAAAAAAAACTTAGTAATAAGTGCACTCTAAAACCCATAGATTTTGAGATATTTGAAAAAATACAAAATGGGTAAAATTAAAAAAAAAAAAAAAAAGATTTTTAAATTTGAGGTTTGTTTGAATAAAGCAATAATATGGGCACTTTTAGTAGTTTTTTTATGTATTTAATACAAATACAATTAAAACAAGTGCTCAAAGTGCCTACGCAGACATTTTTTTCTTATATGAGTTTTACAATGGAAATTCAAGAAGAGCACAACGAATACACCAGGAACTTTATCCTTACTGAACATCTGGCAACCCTAAGCCTATAGAAATCTAATTTAAATACAGTTTCAAAGATTACAAGACTACAAGTAAGACAAGAGTTATCGAGAGCAAACACCTACAATGAAATTCAAAAAAGGGCTCTGACATGCATTCAAAACGAAATAGGGCACTTTGAGCACTTGTTATAACTGTATTTGTATAAAATACATAAAAAAAACTACTAAAAGTGCACATATTATTGTTTTATTCAAACAAACCTCAAATTTAAAAATCTTTTTTTTTTTTTTTTAATTTTACCCATTTTGTATTTTTTCAAATATCTTAAAATCTATGGGTTTTAGAGTGCACTTATTAATAAGTTTTTTTTTTATTATTGCTTAGTTCATCTGTAAAAAATAAAGAAACTCCATGTTTATCAGGCATTTTCTGCAAAAAAATGATCTCAAAGTCAAAACTTTGTTTCGGGAAGAAAATTTGAGCAGCACTTAAAATTGAAAATCTGGCAACCCTTAACCTGTGAAAGCTAAACTTAAATACAGTCTTAAAGGCTGTTATTTCTACAAAAAATTAAAACTATGATTAGGTCTCTATCATTAGTATTGACAGAGATATTGAATTTAACATAGGTCAGGGTACACCAAAGTTAGCCTTTTCTTAAATTGTCAAAAAGTGGTGTCAAAGTTGAGAATTGAGCTTTACTGTCATACATTTTTTTTCTTAGAATATGACCAAGAATCACACCCCAAAGGATGTTACACGAAGTACGGAACACCCTGTATAAAGAGAGGGTGACATAAGGGTCATTAAACTCCTTTGCCCATCGCTTAATAAAGCCGAGCATTGAATTAGCTTTGTTAATAATTAGGTTGATGTGTTCATTAAATTCGAGGTTGGTACTAAAAAGAACACCGAGGTCACGAAATCTAGAAACTTGTGATAAAGGTTGTTGCGATATTGAATATTCTCCAATGCTAGGAGATCTTTTGCGGGAAAAGTCATACTTTGGCACTTGGAAGTGTTTAAAGTTAGTCCGTTCATTAAACACCATACAACAAAACTATCAATATCTTTTTGTAAGAAGTCGCGATCTGAAGCATTTTTGATGATTTTAAAAATCTTCATATCATCAGCAAAGATTAAAATGTCGCTATAGGAGATGCAAGAAATTACATCATTTATAGCAATAATGAAAAGCAAGGGGCCAAGATGACTACCTTGTGGCACGCCAGACATAGCATTGAAAGGTTTTGACAAAATGTTACGAAATTTGACTTCATAAGTCCTATTTTTTAAGTAGGAGCTTATCCAAGCAATAAATACTGTGGGAAATCCAAAAGCTTTTAGTTTTTTTTAATGGTTAGCATGTCTGCCTTTTACGTAGGCGTTTCGTGATTCGAACTCATAAACATCATAGAAAAAATTTCACTGGTATCACATTTCTCGAGGAATTGGCAAGTCCTCCGAAATTAATTACACACTACCCTGGAAGTGCGTAAGTCCCCGAGGTTTCCATTGTTTTAAGGTGCCATTTTAATTATTATTTACTAAGACGGTTGGAATGTAATAATCGCTTAAAAAGCTAGACAATTGGTTACCAGCTCTCACCATGTCTGCGCCGAGTATCTGTAACCTCATGCGAGAAAAAGCAGGACATTCACAGAGGACGTGCTCTGCGGTGTCCTCATCTTCTCCACAAGATTCACAGAGTGTGGTATCACTTAAGCCTAACACGTTTAAATGCTTGGCAAAAGAGAAGTGCCCGCTGGCAACACCAATAAGCTTTCTACAGTCTTTTCTGCTATCGTCGCTTTAAAAATATCCAATAGCACTTTTAGGAACTGATGCTTCCATAACACGACTGCCTCACTTAGAATAATTGAACCACTTCAGTTAAAAATTGGATCTTGATATTGTTTGGAGTTCTCTCGCAAGCAATAGTCAAATTCTTCTAAAAGTAATTCTCAATCAAACAGATTTCTCACCAAGCTATTCTAAAGCGTCAAGCCTTTCCAATTTCTGCGTTAAATGGCCCTATGATGAAGCGTCATAAAATATTGGGTCTCTTTTCAATTTTGTTGAAGTCTAGCCCAATGTTCCCAGCTCAGTTAAGTCACTTAGAATAGTCCGCCTACTTACTAGAAGCTTGGATGTTACTCCACATAACCATTGGTGAGTGCAACAGCCGAATGGGTATCCTAAGAAAAATGTTCAGACACCACCGCATACACAATGTAACATGACAACCGACAACGAGTAACATATGACTGCTACCTGCAACCTAAATAAATTGTGCACACTGTTTACATTGTCCTACAATGCATTTCTACTGGATGCTCTCTCTCTGTGACTGTGACACTGTACAAAGATAATACGCTGAACAATTACCCATTTGAACATTTGAACCACTGGAGTGGAGAGTATACCAGAAGACTTGTATGAGCCAACCCGACAATCTACCCACTGCACTGCATTGAAATTAAGATCATTTTTGGGACTGTCACAGCCATTGCCGCGGACTTAACCTACCAGGCAAACGCAATACACAGAGTGCAGCCACTCTACCGCCTTTAAACCCAGAAGGATGTCATTTAATGCGGCAAATAGTATAAATTAAGTAACGTCCACACGACGCGACGCACGGTATATATCTGCATTATCAATGCGACAGCAGCGTATGAACCGGGAATGAATGTACTCTAGCTTGAAGCCGCCAAAGTTGGATTTCAAAGTAGCACACAAAGACTCCTCCACTCTCCACATATGAAATTTGGATTGGGTCGGTTGTTTCTCGGAACTATTAGATGTTCAATGTGTTTTTTATGTTCCTCACCGAAAAAGTCTTTACTGGCATTTTCGACTATTAATGCCTAAAAAAGATCGGAAAGAAATGTTGAGTCTTTTCTCGTTCAAAACCTTTCCGAAATTTTTTTTTTTGTTTCTTGTCGAAGCTTTTGTCACATAACTTTCTTGGGTTTTTTTGTTCTCCGTATTCCAAAGTGAATTCATCTTTTCTAAAGTTTAGCTACCATTTATTTTCAATTTAGAAGTGGGTCTTGCTTTTGAGACCATATCTAGAATTTTGACACAAGTCTGACTTTGCCAAGAGCTCAAAATGGTGACTTTAGTATGAACGAATGTGTGAAGAGGGATGAATGTGAAATTTTGTTGGCTGCAGTGGCTTAAATGTAAAACCAGCTGCTGTTTAGCAAAAAGCACAAATAAACTTTATTCGAAGTTTTGTCCAAACCATGCTTGTGGATGAAGAGTTAATCGATGTGAAATTGCAGGTACATACGACCAAGTCGTTTGTCTTATTATTAAGAAAAACAAAACATTTATCTGCTACTGCCACTCGAAGTCAGTGCACGACGAAGAAATGCAAGATCCTCATCAGAGAATCCCAACTCAAAGTTCCACTTTCCTAAGGAGAAAAAAAATAAGGAGAGCTACCTATCCCTCGTAATTCAGTGATATACTTGACATCGTCCCATCTCGGGCGTATACTTACTATTTGAATTGACGAACGCCAACAGCAACAACACTCTGGCGATCATGAATTGCAAATGAAGCATAATCCCCCCATCAATCTTCTGTATATTGTGGGTGTTTTAAGGATGAGTCGTCGTATAGTACTCGTCGTCGACATCACCGTAGAACCCAACTCTATACAATAACTGTAAGTGATCCTTCTCGCGTTACCAATTCAAAAGTAATTAAGTTGAAAAATTACGAAAGGAAAAGAGGACACCATGGCTAAGTTGTAAAAGATTTCCGTAGGCGCGCACCGCATCTTTCAGTACCTATACTTTTTTGAATTAATTTTTTTTTTTTTGTTCTGCTTTTTTTATAGACACCAACCAAGGTGTGGACGCAGAATTTCTCTTCCTTTGGAAAAACGCACACGTTCAGTGAAATTTATGTACGCCAAGACCCATATATGGAGTGAGTGGTCTCAAGGTATAATTAGAGATTGTGATTCTTTGGTTTGGACGGACATATTGGGAGTAAGGAGGACGTACGTTTTTTAAAAGCCAAAACAAACAAATGTCTTGGTGGACCAACTTATGAGTAATAAGGGAGGACTGGGCATTCATTCGTTTCATCTTTCAAGCATAATTGCAAGGATTAACTAATAAACATCGGCGAGGGCAATTTATATATCAATTCGATTGGATGTGTAGCTATGTTGGTACAAGATGACCTGATTGGTAGAGGCTTTATAAGACCATTAAATTGTTGACCTGAATTCTTGCAAAAGATTTTTGTGGTGCATTGGGTTGAGGAAGGTATGTTGTATCGTTGTATGATGTACGATGACAGTTTACTTGTTGGGAGGGCTGTTACTGTTATCAAGTTGTTTTAACGGTTTTAATCGTTCTGGATGTATAAGCGATGGAAGAGTTATTATTTTCTTTTGCAATTCATGCTCAAAGAGCTTGTTTGTAAGAGGGCGGTGTTTCCGGCTTCCATCCTATAATTCTGAGATTAATGTTTCGACATTAAATTTACAATACGAGACTCAGATGGTTGAATTGCTGATATTTTTGGATAAAAGTTTGGGTTTTAAGTCAACACCAAGTTGATAGTTTGCCGTGAGACCCTAAAGGAAAGAACTTTAATTCAAAAACTCTGGCTGCATTTCGTTTTCTGCAGATTGGTTTTCCTTTAGGTTGCTGTCGTTCTAACGTGATGTCACGGCTTAGGTATAGAGATCAAAGTCTCGATAGATGTTCTTAAGCAAAGAGTGATATTTGGATCTATTTTGAGTCTTTGAATAGACCGCGTATCTAAATCACAGGCCCTGGATTGCTACTAAGCTAATTTAAAGGTTGGTTTCAGCCTCCAAGCTGTCTGATCCCGAGCACAGGCTGCGCTTTATATGATTGACACCAGGTGTGTCCGAAACGGTCTCTCCGTCAATCCTCTTAAAACCGAGCTTGTCCTCTTCACGAGACGTAGAAAATTGACTGGTCTGACCCAACTTACGCTTAAAGGCGTCAACAACATTTGAAGTCAAACATCTTAGAGTGATCCTGGATAACAAACTTCTTTGGTGTAAACATGTCGAGTCTAAAGCTACTAAAGCACTGTCAGCATTCTGGCAACGTAAAGGAGCCTTTGGCAAGACATGGGGTCTTTCACCGAAAAGGGTCCTTTGGATCTATAAGGCTCTGATAAGAATAATCATCTCCTATGCGTCAGTTGTTTGGTGAAATCAGCTCTCTCGTAAATACGTTATTGCCTCGTTTGCCAAACTTCAAAGAATAATTGGTCTTGGTGTTACTGGGGCCTTCCCCAGCACACCGGGAGCTGCTCTCAACGCACTGCTGAATCTTCTTCCCTTGATACCTACATCATGGGGTGTACTCTCAAGACCATTTCTCGTTTAAAGCGATGTGGTCTCTGCCACAATTCGCACTGGAGCTTTGAGGAACTCGCAAGCAGCATATCTTTTGACTCACGTCTAATGGATATGCCGTCTGACACTGCGTCAAAATTACTCAGTCAACTTTCCTTCGGTTCAGGACTGGTTCGGTCCAGAATCTGAGCCTGGAAAGAACTGTTATCGTATCTTCACAGATGGCTCCAAAACCGACGAGGGTTCTGGTGCTGGTGCCTTTGTAGAAAACGATGACATGTGACTGCACATATTTTTGGGATCATACACATTCGTTTTCCAAGCGGGGCTTATGCTATCCTAATGGCCTTGAGCCACGTTACCAAGAATGGATGGACGGGGAGAAGTATCTTTGTTTGCAGCGAAAGCTAAGGTGTGCTTAAGGCCCTTCTCAACCCTTTAACCACTTTGAATGATCCAGGAATGCAAGAGCTCTCTGAATGCGATCGGAAGATTAAATTCCTTGAGTCTCATTTGGGTTCCGGGCCATCACGTTCACGACATAACTGAAAATGAGATCGCCGATGAACTTGCTATAGGCAAGGATCTCAGACAGCTTTCTCAGGACCTGAACCGACGCTTGGTCTGCCAGCGTCCTCAGTGAGGGCTTCAATCAACGATTGGATCTGTGAAGATCACAACCGTAACGTATGCTCCCCAACGTTAGTAAGAAGAAGCAAAATTTTTACTAGCTCGTAGCAGAAAAGACTGTACAAAGCATTTAAAAGTGTTAGGTTTAAGTGATACCACACTCTGTGAATCTTGTGGAGAGGATGAGGACACCGCAGAGCACTTCCTCTGTGAATGTCATGTTTTTTCTCGCATGAGAGCTGTCCAAAAATTGTAATTCTTATGGAAAATCCCACCTTTGTTAGATGAGGTTGGATGGTGGATGCGGCAATACCTCACTCGGATCTCAAAGGACTGAAGAATCCATTCTACTCTCCGGGATAAAAGAGAATAATGGGGTAAGAGCTAAGAGGGTGAAAAAAAAAGGAGAGCGGGTTACTGTTGGTGACTGGGTTATTGGGGTTGAAGGACTTTACTGAACCATTTGGAACCCTGAATGCACTTTTGCTTGTTGTTTAATGGAAGGTTAGAGATGTCACCCAGTTCATCGGAGAAATGTTGTTCAAAAGTTTTTTTTTTCAATCTTGGACAATCACACAATGAAAGTGAAATGATTCTTCCTCTGCCTTTTCATTTTGGAATCCTCTTCATAAATCTGATGTGCTAATGCCCATTTCCATCATGTGCGGGAACTCAATGAGTTGTGCGTTATGATTGCGACCAGTGAGAAAGTTAATCTACGGAAAGAGGCGAGGAATGCTTAAACTGTAGTAAAAATGTTGTTTTTTTCGTAAAAATATCTGGTCATAGGTTCATGTCATCCTGTCAACTCAATAAGTTTTTAAAGATGGCCGCCTTTAATCAATTTACAGTTTTTGGGAAATTTCGTTTGATTCTGAGGTGTTGGCCACGCTGGATTCAAATGATGATTCGATTTTGGCAAGTTTCTGAACGATAGCCATTGAAGCCTTCCAAACGAAGTCTAGAATGAAATCCATAGACAATTTTTCAAAAAAAGCCTTTCTTTTTATTCCTTGACTAAACTCGATTAAAGGTTTCACTTTCAACAACGCAACTCATTTGTATGGTTGGTTTACAGATCTGTCCAATCGCTGTTCATGACTCGTCATTACTTTCCGTCCATTCTCTTATATTGAATGACCCATTAATGAACCCACCACACACTCCCACCATCGATATATCATCTCGCATATGATTGATACTCACCATATTGTTAACTAATTACTCGCATAACTTTTCCTTTCGTTTTCAATAAAGACACTCAACAAAACTGCAATTGCATCATTAACTGCGTTATTTGCATAAATGTTACCATGCCATTCATATGAACCAACATAGTACATACATACCTCCAATGTAATGCAAGACAAAACAAAATATTCAAAACTTACACAATCTTACATCGGCATCGTCCCAGATGATGGAATCCTCATAACACACTCCGAAGGAGTATCACACTCCATATGACAAACAATTAATGATAATTTGTTATTGTCAGGTGTTAAAACTTGTATGGAATCCACCTGAGAAGGGAACATATCTCAGCCATAGCATAGCTCTGTATGAATCCTCCGAGGCGCCCAAAAAAGTTCATATATGAGTACTAGGAACAAATTAATAACAATTATGATTGTTGAGGTGCCTAAATTGTATAATCATCGTTTGCAACAACCGCAACAAAATCGTGTACGTACTCAATATGGTTTTGACGCAAAAGTGCAAGAATTATTATTAATTTGTCTGCGAAAGGAGTAATTATTTACGGAATATGAGCAACGGGTGGGATATGAGTAAATATATTCGGAGTGCGGGGGCAAAACCCTTTAGGATGATTTCTTTAGGCAGAGTAAATACTTTCACCCGCACAACTCGGGAGCGGATTCAGGTTAGAGATGTCCTTGAGTTGACACTTTAAAAGGGCGTCAAAAGGAAGAAGTGAATAAATATACGTTAGCTTTCAAATTTATCCTTTTCTTCACAAACAGTGCTATAATGAAGTCACCAGTAACATTCCTCCCCTGAAACAATTAAGCTGCATCGCTAGGAATGTTCATCATTAAGGTTAACGTGGGTCTTACTTCAAAGTATTGAGGTTCATGTTTTAATCGTGCTGCGAATGTGAAGTGTTTTACCGAACCTTGCCTCTCCACTGCATTGCGATTTACAAGAGCAACAAACATTATTCCCTGCTTCTTGTTACGTATAAGTAAGTAAGTAAAACATTTCTCTTTAAATCAGTATCCGATACAAGCAGGACATCACTCAGTCCTTTTGTATGATTCAGCTTAGCTTCACTCTATAGAGTCTAGTTTTTTAAGAGGTTTTCAATAAGATTTTCAACATAGTTTCTGAGTAAAGCTAGTCAATTGAATCATTAATTCACTTGTAAAAACCTTCGCCCGATAACAAAAAATACTGCACTGCAGCCTTGTCATCAAATCCGTGCTAAAATTGGTGAGATACGATGGTAGTTTTTTGGCAAAAAGTCGGCCAAGGCAAGTTATTGCCGATACGGTATTGTGTAGCCATTATATGCGATCTCCAGTATTCGCACCGAGACCCATGTCCAAATTAATTAGTAGCGGGTGAAGATCATCATCGATGGTTTATCGTCCTAAAGTCCCTTTAATTTCATATTTCATTGCCAGTATGATATATGGACATTGCAGGCGTGGCGTGGATATCCTTTCCGCCTTCGTTACTGTATGTGGGTTGGTATGTATACGTAGGTACGAGTACCTCTACTCCTCAATCCGATGGAAAGTGAAATTCCCAATTAATGCCTTGAGTTATGATGCAATGCATGTGTTTTGTAAATTGAACATGAAGATGGTGATGAAGAGATGGCCTTGTGGATTTCGATATTTTGCGAGAGATGATTTCAGTGGCGAGCTGCGTGTGTGCATATCTGGCAAAATTGTTCCTTTTTTAGTGAAACGCAATATAATGTCAAAGGGAATGGTGACATTTAAGTAAATCAGTGTTAAATGAACACAAACTTTAGGTGTTTAATCTTTTTGATCTCATGGTGCGTGAAACATGAAGTTAATAAGTCATAAACTGGTAATGATCGTCGAGTGGCGTACGATATTGAGAATTTTTGTGTTTTTGTATGGGCTATCGAAAATGACCTGTTTTACAAAACAGGCGCTCGTGATTTTGAAGGATTTTGTGTTTTTGTATCAGTGGTGACTTTCTATTTATTTTGATTTATAACGATTAATTCAAGAAGTAAGCAAGTACCACAGAGCCTAGCACGTTAAGATATTTCTGTGGATTTTGGAGGAAGCTAGTCATTCAAAGTTGCAGCCATATTATCATGGACCTTCTTTGGCCATTAGGAGAACTCTTTTTTAGCGCAGCGGCATCAACTTCACTAAACATTATAAGATAAACTATAGAGGCAAATTTCGCCAAATAACCATATGACTCAAAGCCTTTGACTCAGGTGCTGTTGGCAAACTTTGCCGTGCCACTCAAAGCTTTTGAGTCTCGCATGGTCGTAGGAAAAAGTTGTCCTCCTTCATCTAGAATAATGTTAAGGTACTCACATGTTTTTTTTTGGAATACGGCCCTAGAACTAAATTTAGAAAAATATTAAGACTTTGGAAAAAAGGTTTAACAGAAGCTTTCAAACACTAGTTGCAATGAAATCGCTCTATTCGCTGAAATAGTAGGTTCGTTCGTTGAACTTTACCGTTTACCCAGGGCTGACCCAGGCTTCCTTGACAACCTTATGAGTTGTAAAAAAAACCTGAGTTTTTCAGTCCTCAAAAAAAGCTAAAGTATAAAACCACCAAACATCCCTGTCATTTGAATAAAAACCAGAGCGAGTGTGCTTTTGGCAAAATAGGTTTCATTCAGATACCGCTGTGCCTGGAGCTGAGCAAGCTCTACCCGTCCCCTAAATCTATTTGTGCTTTTGATTTATAGCAGAAGATTCTCATTTCGAAAATAAACGTCAATGAACATTGTCAATGAACCATGTCAAAAATATCAAAAACGGCAGGAACTAAGTCGACAACAGGACTTGAAATTGAAAACTTGCATCATTAAGCAAATTCATCACCCGCTCTTCAGAGACAACGAGGATTCAGCAGCGAATGGCGAGGATTTAGCTTGATAGGTCCTTATCAATGTGGTTTTAGACCAGAGAAGTCCACAATAGACCAAATTTTCACTTTACGGCAGATCTTGGAAAAAACCCGAGAACATAATATCGATATTCACCATCTCTTTATCGATTTCAAGGCCGCGTATGACAGTATCTACAGAGACGAGCTGTACAGAGCCATGTCTAGTTTCGGCATCCCTGCAAAACTCGTACGACTATGCAGGATGACTTTGGAGAATTCACGCTGCTCCGTCAAGGTCGGTAAAGAACTCACCGAGACCTTTGATGTCGAAAAAGGTTTTAGACAAGGTGACAAACTGTCATGCGATTTCTTCAACATCATACTTGAACTGATTGTAAGAAACTCAAACGTCAACACCAGAGGAACAATCTTTCAAAAGTCTGTACAATTACTCGCCTATGCAGACGATATTGAAGTAATGGGAAGAAAAAAGCGTGATGTCATAGGTGCTTTTGCGAGTATCGAAACAGAAGCGGCAAAAATGGGTTTGATGGTCAATGAGGGCAAAACGAAGAATATGTTGGCATCAAACAAGGACACAGAACATCGACGAATTGGACAAAACGTCACAATAGACAGACATAACTTCGAGGTAGTACAGGACTTCGTCTACCTAGGATCCGCTGTAGACACGGACAACAACATCAGTGCGGAGATCAAACGGAGAATAACTCTTGCCAACCGTTGCTTCTTTGGGTTAAGAAGGCAATTGAGAAACAAAACCCTCTCCAGAAAAACCAAGGTAACCCTATATAAGACCTTAATCATCCCAGTCCTGCTTTACGGCGCGGAAGCATGGACCTTATCGAAAGTGGATGAGGAAACCCTTGGTCGTTTCGAAAGAAAAATTCTCCGAATGATCTTTGGTCCCGTATGCGAAGACAATGTGTGGAGAAGAAGATACAACAACGAGCTGTATGAGCTGTACCGCGACATGGGCATAGCCAGAAGAATACGCATCACGAGGCTACGATGGTTGGGTCATGTAGAGCGGATGGACACAAACGCTCCGGCTCGTCGGGTGTTTGAAAGCACATTGCAGGGAAATCGCGGAAGGGGAAGACCTCGTCTTAGGTGGCGCAATCAAGTGGATGAAGACCTCAACCGACTTGGAGTGCGAAACTGGAGAGAGCTCGCCCGAAATCGAAGTCGTTATAGAAGGATGTTGGTTGAGGCCCAGGTTCACCCCGAACTGTAATGCCCACCTAAGTAAGTAAGTAAGCGAGGATTTAGCAAATTGTGGCTGCAAGCAGCTGCCTCTCAGCTTAAACGCTATAAGAAGCAGTGAATAAAGCCCTACGTTTGGTATTTTACGCATTTCTCTTTTTGAATATGTTTTCAACTTTTACTAAGCTCAAACCATGGAAAATTAAAAAGAATTGACTTGAAATTCAGAATCTGTAAAGTTTTCTGTTGCTATTTGCTGGTCGACATCAGCGGTGAGTTGGAAGTTGTTGTTGATGCTGATGTTCGTAGGAGTTACAGGTAATTTGCAGCTAAAAACCTACGTTTACTTGTAATGGAAACGCACAATTCTATGCTCTAAGCTGGAGCCATTTTTGTTATGATTATATATTCGGGATTCAGTGACTTGACACTAACAGAATCTTCATTTTCCCAATAAAATCAATGAGAAAGTATCCTGCACAACACCTCAACACCATGAATTATTATGAATCTGACCTATAATATCGCAGAAGCCAAACCATAAGATGATTCTTACAGCATAACAATCCACCAATTTGAATATGCACAGTGCACTCCTTAGATGGCGTAATTGGTATCATCCCAATGTTCATCCGCATCCCAATTCGATAATGGATTACAAAATCAAATGTTAGTTATCCAAAAATGGAACACAACAATTTACCATAATTCCCTATAAAAACCATCCTGAAAATGGTAGCAATGTTGTTACTCCTCTACTCGGAGCCGCATGCTTCATTAGTTGATCTTCGTTAATAAATTGGATTCGCTGAAATCCCTGCAGGGAAACCCGCCGTACAGAGATCAAAATAAATAAATAAAAAAATAAAAAAAAAGCCAGTAAGCCAACAACAACGACCAGTAACTTCAACTCATTATTTAATCCAACACATTTGGCAAATGAAATCGTGAGGCCATGAGCTGCTGCACTGCTGGTGCTTTCCTGCCATCAGGTTGAACAAACTGTTCCATTAGAATAGAGTTAACCTGTTCAGACCTTTGGCTCGTAAGTCGGAAGTGATTTAACCGGGACTATACGCATTAGTTGGTTTTTTTTTAGTCATTGTCCCACTAGACTACAATCGGGCTTTGAATAGAATGAATTTGGTCAAACTCGAACATTTCGCTAAAAACCAATATCCACTTTCTACTAGACCCAGAAGGAAGTTATGGTAGCAACACCTTGCCAGCTGCAACTCTCTAATGATTGGTTTATTGGGTGTTAAGTGATAAGTGAATTTTAATCATATTACACCTCGTTAAAGTAGCCTTCTTAGTTATAGTGTGGCATCAGCAACATAGGAATATATTGTGCAGGCACTTCAGATCAAGGCACGATTAGTCATTACATTGTCTTCTTAATCTTTCCCATCTTTTTGCTTAGAGCTGCGCGGTTTGGAGTGAGGTAATGAGTATCATTAGGCGAGCAGGTAAGATACACGCCTTCAATCACTTGACTTGATATCTTCATGGTTGGAACAAAGGAAATGAGGTTTTTGGTTGGTTCGGATGAAAAGCAAAGTGGCAACACTGTGATCAGAAAGAAAGGATGTAA
Organism: Melanostoma mellinum; assembly: GCA_914767635.1. Lineage (NCBI taxonomy): Eukaryota > Metazoa > Arthropoda > Insecta > Diptera > Syrphidae > Melanostoma > Melanostoma mellinum. The sequence goes on along the minus strand of OU612060.1, from coordinate 23,165,622 downwards.
CTTCTGAATTCAATTAGAGAACACTTTCAAGATGCTTGAGGCACTGAAGCAACAATAACTTTTTGCAGTGTGTACCAAAAAATGTCATTGCTGCTTAGTTTCTCACTTCTAGACGGATTTGTTCGAAATGCTCGAAAACGTATCGTAAAAACAGACTAAAATTTTGGGGGTTTTATATCCCGAGAAAGCTCGTTGTTGTTTAGTAAAGCAATGCACATTTGGTAGCCAAGTTGATAGCGCAAAATGTGGTAACAAAAATACCCTCAACGACCAATCGTGAACCTGTCCAAGATTTCCTTATACTAGGGCATTATTAGCCCCGACCAATGTTGCATCGATCGTGAGGTAGTGGTTAGGCAGTCTAGCATTTTTGCATAGGTATTGTTTATTGCGAGGAACTGACAAGCCTTTCGAGACTCGAGATGATTTGCATTCCCATGAAACGCTCTTTCTCACTAACCCTTTCGTAAACGACTAAAAATTTGTAGAGCTGTGAAATGCGTTGGAACCGAAGCTCGCCGAGCTTTGAGATATCATATGCCACCCTATATTTTATTAGCGCTCGCCGATAAAAGGTTCGTTCGTTGAAGCCCTGGGGTCATCCTGTGGTCGCCACAACCCACAAAGCGTTTTTTGAGAAACCAAAACTCTCCCTGAATGTCAAATTGAGCCCTGGGGTTCGCCCTGGGTTTTTCTTCAACTCGCTTTAGGTTTTGCTGGGTTGAGTTTAGAACAGGGCTGTCGAACGGCATGTATTTTTGGTGATTTTGTGGTTTAGCGTTTTTTGAGACCTGGAAAACCCATGTTTTTTGACAAATTTTGGGGTTGTCAAGGAAACTTTGGTCAAACCTGGGTAAAGTTCAACGAACGAACCTAATAGTGCGATCTTGAGCACTAGTGTTCCTGACTAGGTTTTATTTTACAAGAAAAAAACTAGGAAAAAAAATCTATAAAACTTTCCAAAAAAGTAAAAGAAACACGTCCACTTTGATTCGTTATAAAATCGGTTGTATTTCTTACATTATATATTTGATATACCATTAGAGGTCATAATGACAAATTCTATGTTTTTATTTACATTCTGGAATATTGACATTTGTTTGTGGATTGTATTTCAAGAATTGTTCGATTTACTAATTTAAGTTTAACATTTTCTTATTTAAATTCATATTCTTTAATTTAAGTTAAAAAGAACATTGTACTTTCGTACATTCTCCCGCCTCCGAAAGTTGCATGTACCTTTACGTCTGGAGCACCCTATTTTATCACGAACTGTATTACCGACTATGACGTTCATCTATTTCTCCACAGGTGGCTGTTGACATTTGATTGCCTTCTTAATTGGTATAATTACTGTCTGCTGGTGGTCCTCTTCTTTCTCATGGTGTACATGGAACGAGATATGAAGTGATTAGTACATTAAATAAACACAAATGGACAACACGAAAGAGTAGTACAACAGACAACAATAAAAAATTTAAAAACGTTGCCTCTCATTTTGACATGTGTACTCTGTACTGTAGTGGTTGTATTGTACGCGTTGCCTGCGGAATTCATTCAATCGTATGTTTCATTCTTCCTTGTGGTTAACATTTCGATACGTTAGAGTAGTGTACTAATTGTGTTGTTCATCTTCTATGTAACTTAAATTCGTTTTCGCGAGCATGGTGCCGGCATGCTAAACGCATAATTTAATCGCGAATCTTTAGTGAATTTTTATTTAAGTATGTAGATTCAGTGATTGTGTTTTTTAACAACCTGGTGTTTTATGAGTGGAGTAAGTGCATCCCGCACTATAAAGTCGAAAGATGTTTCGATGGATGGATCCATGGATGGTATCTTAAATGTGTGCCTATACCCACATTATAAGCTGATGAGTTTTTTTTTTTATTCATTTTTTCTTAATGATTTATTGCATTATTAGATATTTATCGTTGATCATTAGCGAAATGTTTCAATTGATATATAGGTTAATATTGTTGTTGTTGTTGGTGGCGTTGTTGAGTTTCCAGCCAATTTAATAGATTTTTGCGATCGCGGTTTTGTGTGTATGTATAAATGTGTGTGTGTATAAATGTTTTTTGTCTGTCGCTCGCGGCTTGTACAATTTCGGTCTCCTTCTAGTTGGACAATTTCGGTTCCAACTAGGCCTTTTGTTTACGTTTTGCTTGTAAACAAACGCGTATTTTATTTTATTTTATTAAGTCTTAGGTGTGTAGTGAAATTAATTGAAAATTATGAAGTGATTTGTGTTCGTTTTAAATTCAGTGGACTGTATATTTGGTCTTAAATTAATCAGACCTATGTACAAAATGGTCAAATGCATTTGCCGACGGCATTTGACATTTCGCGTTTTCTATTTTTCTATGTAATGTGGATCGTGTTTTTTTTGCTTTTAAAATGGCAGTGCATTATGTGTTTATGCCGGTGATAAATTATTAATTTGTTAACTTTGAGCGTTATTTCAGCATGTTTTAATATCCATTGTATTGTGTATGCCTTTGTTGCAGGGCACAAAATTTTATTAAAATGTGTCTTGTCGACGACAAATTTTGTTTGTTTTGCCGACGGGAATTTGACTTCGACGTGCGGTGATTCTCGGTTTTCGATGTTCCCTTCGCAGAGAATTTTAAAAATAATGTGTTCTAAAATCTGTGTTGTAGATTAAGTTTTTAGAATAAGTTATTTTTAAGCATTCGATGTAAAGCTTAAGTGTTTTGGAATAAGTTGTGCTTAGTTCTATTATATTTAAGTTTTATTTTATGTGTGCGTTGTTGCAGCACAGTATTAAATATGAACTGCTTGATTGCCTTTTGTGCAATTTATAGGTAGTTGATAAATTATAATCATTGTTGAAATAAAGATGGTTTTAAACAAGTTCTTGTTTGATTTTTTTTTTTCCTTCTGAACAGCTTTCCGGTGTATTTGAAGATGTGTTTTGATGTGTTTTCAACAGTTTACAAAATTTAAAGATGTGTTTTAAAGATGGGTTGATTGCTGTTTTTTGAACGAAGATGTGTTTTAAAGATGGGTTGATTGCTGTTTTTTGAACGAAGATGTGTTTTAACTTTTGTTTTGTACAGATGGGTTGATTGTAGTGTAGAGTGGTGGCTTGAATGAAAATGTGTTGATTTCAAGTTTCGTGTGTTTTGAAAACAGCATACTTTTTTTTTGTTGTGAATGTTTCGGTAACCAGTTTACGTTTTAGGAATTAACTTTTATACCAACGTCGATTGTTCATGGTGCTCGTTTGACGGCAAAGAACAGATTTTCGCGATAGGCCGTTTTAGGTTTCCGTTTTGTGTCTTGACCGTGACAACGCGTATAAGACCATCCGTTCCCGCGTGAGTGTCCTCAATTCGGGCAAGACTCCAGTAAGTCGGTGCAAGCCGCTCATCCTTGAGCAACACTAGGTCTCCTATTTTGGGAGCTTCTTGAACTTGAGTCCATTTCGGACGCTGCTGCAACCGTGCGAGGTATTCGGAACTCCACTTTTTCCAAAATCCTTCCGCCAGCGCTTGTACTTTTCTCCATCGGTCGATATACGTGATGTCGTTGTTGAGTTCGCCTTGTGGCACAGCGTGTAAAGATTCGCCTACGAGAAAATGCGCAGGTGTTAGCGCATTCAAATCGTCTAAGCTGTCGGAGAGTGGGCATAAGGGTCTCGAATTCAGACACGCTTCTATCTGAGCTAGAAGCGTTGTGAGCTCCTCAAAAGTTAGCCTTTCGGTTCCAACAACTCGTTTTAAATGGAACTTCACCGATTTCACTCCCGCTTCCCATAATCCACCAAAGTGTGGAGAAGCTGGGGGAATAAAGTGCCAATTTGTTCCGTGATTTGCTAGGTTTTCGGCAATCTCGTTCCAATCGTGCTTCGCGTCCTTCAACATTTTGGCTAATTCGTTATTAGCGCCGACGAAATTTGTTCCACAATCGCTGTAGATTTGTTTGCAGCTACCTCTCCTGGCCGTGAACCGTCGAAATGCTGCTAAAAATGCTTGGGTAGTCAGGTCAGACACTACTTCCAAGTGAATGGCCTTTGTTGCCAAACAGACAAATACTGCAAAATACCCTTTTAGTATTTTAGCTCCGCGAGCTTTCCAGCTTTTTATTTCGATGGGTCCTGCGTAGTCAACTCCAGTATGACTGAACGGTCGTGACATTTGGACTCTAGGTGCAGGTAGATTCGCCATCAACTGCTGCATTTCCGATGCCTTTTGCCGGTAGCAAGAAGTGCATCTATGAAGCTGATACTTCACGCTTCGTCGTATCTGGCCAATCCAATATTTTTGGCGGATGTAGTTGATCATCTGTTGGATGCCGCCATGTAAAGTGCTCTTATGGGCATCTCTGACAACCAGGTTCGTAAAAGGGTGACTATTTCGAAGTAGTATCGGATGTTGCGCGTCGTAGGGGAGGAGAGAATTCTCCAAGCGTCCTCCAACTCTCAAAAGTCCTTCAGCATCAACGAATGCGTTCAACGTCTTGAGTGACTTAGGTATTTTCGAGGTTTCCAGAATTTGTTGAAGCTCTGCTTTGAACATCTCTTTCTGTGCGGCCTTTACGGCGATGATACGCGCTGCTTCCAGTTCGTTTGGAGTAAATGGGCCATCAGAAATTGCTTTTCGTCGACATTTTGTTGCGAAACGGCAACATGTGGCGATAACTCGAATCACCTTCAACAAACTCGAACAGTCGCAGATGGTTTGAAGTATGCGGTCATCCTGACTGACTTGAGCACTTAGTGCTTTAACCGTGCGTCGTTCCTCGTCAGTTTCGATGTCAACAGGTTGATGCGGAACATCGAAAGCCCATTGACTGCGTAAAAAATCAGGACCAATCCACCAAGTCTCCAATGACGTCAGTTCTGCTGGATACACTCCTCTAGACGCCAGATCGGCTGGGTTATGAAGCGTTGCGACATGTCCCCAAGAATCGATCCCCACTAGCCGCTGAATTTCGGATACTCTGTTGGCAACGAACGTAGTCCATTTAGCGGGAGTGGCTCGTATCCACGCGAGCGCGATGGTTGAGTCGGTCCAGGTAAACATCTTGATGTCGGGAACAGCCAAAACGTCCTTCGTATACTGCATCAACTGCGCTAACACTACTGCTCCGCAAAGTTCCAAACGTGGAAGCGTGATCGTACGCTGACTTGGAGCTACTTTCGTCTTTGCCAGAAGCAAGTTGACATGAATATTGCCATCACTGTCCAGTACACGAACGTATACTACGGCACCGTATGCTTTCATAGACGCGTCACAGAATCCATGTAATTCTATATCCTTGTTGGTCTTGCTTATATAGGTCCAGCGTGGTATTCGAAGTGTCTCGATCATCGGAAGTTCTCCATGAAAAGCATCCCAATCTTTTTTCAGTGTAGCTGGAACCGGATCATCCCAATCACAACTTAGCTCCCAAAGCCGCTGCATCATTAATTTTGCCGTGATGACGCATGGTGATATCCAGCCAAGTGGGTCGAATAGCTTGGCTATGGTGGACAACATTGACCTTTTTGTTGTGGCTTCTGATGACTGCTGCACATTCTGATACGAAAAGTAGTCGTCCACCGGGAACCATTTGATGCCAAGGGTTTTGACGTGATTTGACATGTTGAACGGCACCTCAAAATCTAACTCTCGATCCGCTACAGGTATGTCTTCGACGAGTTCCTTCACGTTGCTTGTCCATTTTCTTAAATTGAAGCCCGCGGACGCCAGAAGTTGATTCGCTTGGTCGCGTTTTGTTCGTGCTTCTTCCACAGTATCGGCACCACTGATGAGATCGTCCACATACATGTCCTCTCGGACAACCTTTGCGCCTTCCGGCAGGTTCGATTCTTCATCTTCGGCTACACGCTTCAAAATTTTGATGGCAAGATACGGTGCACTTGCTGTGCCAAACGTGACCGTTTTAAGCCGATACATTTTGATTGGAGATAAACGATTGTCTCTCCACAGGATCAATTGATAGTAAGTATCCGGTGTATCCACTAACACCTGCCTATACATCTTCTCGATGTCAGCCGTAAACGTTATTCTGTGGGTTCGCCATCGAAGAACCAGATCAATAATGTTTGACTGTAATTTTGGACCCACCAAAAGTCGATCATTGAGCGAACTTCCATCCAAAGTCTTCGCTGTTGCGTCGAACACGACCCTCAGTTTCGTGGTGGAACTCGATTCCTTGAAAACTGCATGGTGAGGCAAAAAATAGTGGTATGGGGTTGCCAACACCGAGTCGCCGACGTGAATTTCTTCCATATGCCTCAGGGTTGCATATTCCTGTATGCATTTGGCATAATCTGCCCGAAGAGTTGGGTTTGCCTCCAGCCTCTTCTCCAAGTGCAGGAATCGTCGGACCGCGCTCTGCTTACTGGATCCCATCGCTGGAAGACATCCACCTTTAAACGGCAGCTTCACTTCATAACGCCCGTCAGGAAGGCGTCTCGTGTGTTCATCGAAATGCGCGTCGCACGCGATGTTCTCCTCAGTTTCATGTGTCTGGAACGGCAATTCTTCCATTTCCCAGAATCTCTGCAGCTGAGAATTCAGGTCAGCAGTCTGCACAAAACTGCGTATTTGCCGGGGATGTTCCTCTTGAACTCTCCCTAACACAATCCACCCTAACTGCGTCTTCTGAGCGGTTGGTCCGACTCCATCTGCAGGTCTTCTCACTTCTGGAAGGAGTATGTTGGCATATACATCGCTACCAAGAAGTATATTAATAGGTCCAGGAACGTGGAGATTTGGATCTGCCAACGTTAACCCTTTAAGGTGTTGCCATTTGTCAGGTATCATTTGTTGGGCCGGGAGATGGCCAGTCAGCGACTTGAAAACCAGTGCCCGCACCGCACCTCCATAAGTTGAGTTGCATGACGCAAGCTCAATATCCACGCATGTTTGCGTTGTGCCACTGCTGACCAACCCTAACCCTGACACCTCGACAAAGGTACGTCGCTTTTTTAACTTCAACTGTTGTGCTGTATCTTCCGTGATGAAACATGCTTCTGATCCTGGGTCGATCAAAGCTCGGAGATGGTGTTGACGACCATCGGCTGCTCGCACCTTCACAATAGCTGTCGCTAAAAGCACCTGGTGCGTTCTGCTACCATGCGACGTCTGGTAATTCAAAACCTGACCACTTGTAGAAGCTTGTTGTACTTCTCGTGGTTCAAACTCCAGCGCATGAGCGTTAAAAGATGTCGAAACTGCATTCTGACCTCTTGAAGTTGTTGTTGTCCTCGACGGCATGCTATTTGCGCGCACAGCTGCGTGTTGGGTCAAGTTTACATGTAGAAGCGTGTGATGACGTTGCTGGCAAAAGTAACAGCAGCCAGGCGAGGGGCAATTCGGCGCAAAATGCCCTGAAGAAAGGCAGTTGTCGCAAACTCTCAGGCGTCGAGCAGTCTGCTTCCTTTCCGCTGTGTTCATGTTGAGGAACTTTTGGCATTTTCTTATAGAGTGTTGGCTCTGGTGGCATACCTGGCAGACAAACTCCGTTCTGGCAGCAGTCTTCGTATGAAACACCTTCCGCACCTCCGTACCAGTTGGTCTCCTCACATCGTTCTTGAAGGAACTTGGTTGCGCTGTTTCCGTACTCACGGCTTCCAACGTCCTGAAGCGTGCTTCCAAAAACTCCAGAAAATCGTTCCAGCTTGGCAAATCTTTCTGGTTCCCCAACTTCTCTTCCCACAACTGCTGCAAATTACCGGGTAATTTATTATACACTAGGTGCACCAAAATGTCGTCCCATTGATCAACAGGCAAATCCAGGTTCCTGAGTGCATGGATACACTCTTGCGTGGTGAATATCACCTCCTTCAGCCCATCAACCGACTCTTTCACAAGGCCCTTTTGGCAGAAAAGGAGTTTTAGTTGCGCAGTTACTAAGACACGCTTATTGTCGTATCGCGCCTTTAATAACTCCCATGCCTTGTCAAGGTTACCCGCGACACAGGGTAAATGCTGGAGCAAACGATCCGCCTCACCTTCTAAACTCGACTTCAAGAAGTGCATCTTGTCGATGTCCGTCAAATTATTGTTTGAACAGACTAGCGAATCAAACCTGTCGTGAAACGACCGCCATTTTATATATTCCCCATTAAACTTAGGGAGATCAATTTTGGGTAACCTCAGTTCGGTACGGACCATACCTGACTGGCCTAAACTCTGACCAGCCTGACCTGCTGCCAGAGATGACGATGCAGGAACCGAAGACAAGCTTTCCAACAACTCAGTTAAATCGGACCTATAATCCAGGTAAGTGTCGTTTATTTTATCATACACCTCTAAATAATCTGCCTTTTCTATTCCAGGTTCCAACTTTGAACCCCCAACGACGTTTTGATGGTAAATTTTTGCTGAAGCCATATTTTCTTCAAGCAGGGCTAAGCGGCTACTCGCAATTGCACGCGTACGACGTGCTTTGGGCTCTTTCTTGAAGTTCCTGTAATTCCTCTCTATTTGCTCCAGGAGGCTTTTTTGTAGAGCTCCGTAAAACAAAGAAGAACCAAGTACTGGATTCGACATTTTAAAGTTTGTTTGGGTATAACTACTTATTTATACAACAACGTACACAACAAGAACGAACTTACTTAAATTCTTCTCTTCTTTACAGTGGCAACCTTGGATGACCTTGTTGTCCTTGGTGACTTGTCTTCTGCAGCAGATCTACTTTTAAGTTTATTAAGATGCGTTTTTAATCGCGCGCGATTTTTTTTTGATTTAAGCAAATTTAATTTGAAAAAATTTGAACTTTACTTATCAAACTCTGTAGGAGTTCTTTTTATATGAATATATATATATATGTGCACTAGAGTGTTCGTAAAACGACTCAGCACTTCACACACTTTTTGTCTTTAAATGTTATTGTCTTTACACACACACTAAATGTTTTTAAAATATTGTTCGTAAAAACGGCTTTGAAGGACCAAATGTTCCTGACTAGGTTTTATTTTACAAGAAAAAAACTAGGAAAAAAAATCTATAAAACTTTCCAAAAAAGTAAAAGAAACACGTCCACTTTGATTCGTTATAAAATCGGTTGTATTTCTTACATTATATATTTGATATACCATTAGAGGTCATAATGACAAATTCTATGTTTTTATTTACATTCTGGAATATTGACATTTGTTTGTGGATTGTATTTCAAGAATTGTTCGATTTACTAATTTAAGTTTAACATTTTCTTATTTAAATTCATATTCTTTAATTTAAGTTAAAAAGAACATTGTACTTTCGTACAACTAGCTTACTGCCACCGGCCGTATCTAACTATCTCCTATGGTCTTAGGCAAAATTTTACTTTAAATTATTGTGCTTCTTAAAACTTGTCGCACACACTGTCTGTGAAGTAACCAAAATTAGATTAAATTCCACTTAAAAGGAATTCACGACTCTCAAAATAGAAAATAGCCAAACGAAAGCCATTTCAAATGTCCCTCTTTCTTTCAGATGCCAATAAATATATCCTACAACCTTTGCTTTGCATAGCTATACACAGAATTGAACTGAATTGTATACCTAATTCGAATTGCAAAGCTAAACTCCGCGGTCATTCTCCTTCCGAAATAGTTGGTGTCTTCGTCGTATTGCCCATATAATGATAATCGACCGAAGTAACAATAACAATAACAGTAATAATAGTATTTTAACCAAACAGGTTGATGTTGTTTTCGGATCGCGAAGCTCACGGTTTATAGCTGTGGGATCACGCGCACGGTTTGCCCCGGAGCTATCTTAATATTTTTAGGCATATTACTATCTGCAAAGTTGGACCTCAAATGGTTGGTGTACCTGACCTGATCTGCAGCGGAGTACAGAAAAGAAAAAAAAATTATATACGATGTATACATTTGCCATGTCATTGTAATTATCGATCGAATTGTTTCGTTATTATTGCAGATCACTTCCCACAACAGTCAAGGCAAACATGGCATTGGGCTGTGTAGAGTGCAACCTGCTGAAGAGAGCTCTTAGGGAAAACAATGATAATCGAAGTTTGGAATGATTCCAACCTGTCTCGATGGTATTTGGATCGGTTATACTATAGTGGACCTCAGTGAATGGGGTTTACCTGCCGGAACAATAGTTCAACGAGTTTATTATTTTGTTTTGCTATTCGATGTTATAAACTTTCTCGTTATGTTTTTTTTCTCTATTTTCTGTTTGGCTATGAGAAGAGTGGGATTCTCGTGACTGGTTTGCTTATTCTTCATGATTCAAGGGATAAGTCTTATAAAGAAGTGTGTCAGCAATGCTTGGATAGTTTGAATTTTTTGCTTAAATGTTGCAATTACACTAAAATCATATTCAACGTCCTCCTCCTTATTTTTTTTGCATTCTACATGACGAAATCTAGTTAAGGCTTACACAAACCAAAGTTATTTTGCAGTTCTAATAGCGACAAATTCAGCTGTCTTTACATATAACGACACCACGCTTTTATGAATTTGCAGTCAGCGTTTTTGCCGACGCCGCAACTGCAAAATCGCTTTAGGATAACCCTTTCTTACTCAAGAGTCATGCCTGTATCTGCTGAAATTTCAATACCTTTGACTTTTCGTATATTTATGGTTTTACCTCCGCTTATTGCTTCTGGGACCTTATTGCGTAACTCTTAAGACTACAGTTGTCAAAAATTTGGAAACTGAAGAACTGTGTTTTTCTCGAAAAAGTTACGGAAATCTGTGAAACCTTTGTGAAATAGAAGTCCATCAATTGCATATAGTGATCACATCAGAGTAGATATAGAAGATAATAGTCAGCTCCTCCTCCTCTGTCTGAAAACCACTCAATTTATTTTTGTGGTGAAAAAAAAAAAAATTACCAGCGTCTTGTTTGAATTAACGGCTTTATTCGGCTGGGTGAGGACCGAAGAATAGATTGAGAGCCTACCCTACCCCCTTTTCCAGAAAAACCTACAATTTTTTTTTTTTAAGAAGAAAGGTCTTGTTTTAACTCACGCCTGTTTTCAGCTACAAGTGAGTTTCATTAGGTTTTTCGTTGAGCTTTACACAGGGTTCAACCAGGCTGCCTTGACAACCCTATGAGTTGTCAAAAAGCCTGGGTCTTTCAATCCTCAAAAAACACTAAACCACAAAATCACCACACATCCCTTTCATTTGAACAAATACATGCCATTTGACTGCCCTGTTCGTTACCTAAACTCGCCCCAGCAAAAAACTAGGTTGAGTTGAGGGAAAACCCATGGCAAACTCCGGGCTCAAAGCACTCAGTTTGACATTCAGGGGAAGTTTAGGGTCTCCAAAAGAGCTTAGTGGCGACCACAGGGCTATCTCAGGGCTTCAACGAACGGACCTATTATCTTCACTTTTGTTTAATATATTTTTCACTTTAAAGTCAAATAATTTTGGGACAGCAGTTTAGAATGAATCGAATATTTGCTGTGACAACCTCAAAAATATAACTTTTTAAACTGAGATTTCGAACCAACAGACAGAAAGGCGATGAGGTTTCTCAGTCGAGGAAAACATGGTCGAATTTAGCTTGTAGGCAAAATGACACTACCTTGGCGCAATTAACTCTCTGGTCACAGAGTAGGTAAAACAGAGACTCAGCCCGTACCCTTTTTAAGATATACACTCATATTATTTTATTCTAATATACATAGAGGTACATATATTTATATTTTTGCTGGCAAATACTGCTTACTACTTAAGAGCTATTCACATGAACACGACCAACGAACGACGAATAAATCAAGAAATGCGATTTTTAGTATCTTACAAGCATAAATTCCTCACGAATTTTTTATTTCATACTTATTTTTAAGTGGACAAACTCTTATTTTTGTGCTTAAATTAAAGCCATAGAGAATTCGTAACGAATAACTCTATTTTCTTTTTTTGAAGTGAAAACTTCTTTAGGCGCGTTTGGCACTTTTGTGATGGGGGTAAAGCAATGAATTCGCGACCGACACCATTTTTTTTGTTGCATATTTTTCGGCTTCATTCCGAAATGGCTGGCCACACATACACGATACACCACTGAGCAGATCAGAGAGCAATGAATGCAGATTATTTAGTATTTGTAGTGTAGTGTGTAGGTAGTAGTCATTTGCAAAGCAAAGACTCGACCATTGAACCAAGAAATATCTTAATGAATGTAATAGCAACATTACCTAGTCATATTACCGACTCAGAGAAATTCAGAGAAGAAAGAAAGGAATTGAAGGACAGAGAAAAATTTATGCAACGCAGAAAAAATAAAAAGCACCAAATATTTTACTATCATTACAATGAAGTGGATGAGTGAAGCTGGAAATTTCATCATGGCAGAGTAGGAGACGCACTGGTCGATGATTCGAACTTTACAACAAATTAAGAGAGATCAACAACTCGTCGCGATGATTTATCGATGGAATTGAAACGGTTGCATGAAAATAGTTTGAAAACCATTACTCAAATATTAATTAATTTCGTTTCTAAACTTAATAATGCATTGTCCTTTTTTTCATTTCATTGTCAAAGTTTACGAGCGCAGTTACGAGATCTGTAGACACTATCGTTAAAAAATAGAATTTATTTATTGATTTTAACAGAATTTCACAAGGGTGACGAAGAAATATAGATATGATATTCCAGATTTCAATTTAGTTGCTAGTTTCAGAAGGCACGATCGTCCAGCAGCAGGAGCAGCTATCTGTAAAAGGTTGTCTAATACAACTGCCATATTTTGCTCAAATCATATGGATTTGCATACGAGATACACTAGTATGTTTAGTACTAATGTTTTTGCCACTCTGGAAATGGACAGCAAATTATAACAGTAGGGGTTTATAATTCACCGACTACGTCTTCAAGTGCAATACGACAGTTTTTAAATATATTTAAAAAATTTATATATTTAGTCTGAAGACGTTTCTGCATACCTTCACGATAAAATTGGGGAGGGATTTGATGATTTCCCAATGATTTTGAGTGGTGATTTTAACATCAACTTCGCCGATGCTACAAATTTGCAACTTTTTTAATTTTTAAAAGAACACTAATTTACAATGACGAATGACCGCAGCCTTAGTACAACGAAATATAAAGCGACGATTGATGCAGTCTTTGCGATATATTTAAGTAGATTCGAGACAAAATTGTTCGTTTCCTATTTAAGTTACCATAGACCTATTATTTCAGTATTAGAATACGATGATTGTAGAGATGATAATAGAAGAGATGAAATTGTGAATGAAAACTCATAAGTTTCATTGATGTTCCTCTATATGTACATCTACATATATTATAAAAGATTTTCCTGTACCTACATTAAAATATTTACTGAAAATTCAATTCTGTTTTCACTTCCGTCGGCACTCCCGGAGTGCTTCTTTTTTTTTTAATTTTAGTCACAAAAATAATAGTTTATCCACCTAAAAATAGGTATGAACTATAGGTCTGTTCGTTGAACTTTCCCCAGGGTTGACCCAGGTTTTCTTGACAACCCTATGAGTTGTCAAGAAAACCTGGGTTTTCCAGTCCTCAAAAAACGCTAAACCAAAAATCACCACACATCCCTGTCATTAAAAAAAAAAAATACATGCCATTTGACAGCCCTCAAATCACCGCAAATAGCTAGGGCGAGTTGGGGGAAAACCTATGGCAAACCTATGGCTCAAAAAACACTCAATTTGACATTCAGGGCGAATTGAGGTCTCTCAAAAAACGCTTTGTGGTGACCCTAGGGTAAACCCAGGGCTTCAACGAACAAACCTTATATTTCCATCGTTTCCTAAAAAATTCGTGAGGAATTTATGCTTGTAGTGTACTGAAAATCAGATTTCTTGATTTACTCGTCATTCGTTGGTCAATGGTATTGAAAGAACTTTCACTTTGTTAAATTTATTTCAAACTAACTGATGGGGGTTCCCAGTCTAGTTTAGTTTTGTGCACAAACTGGCACTACCCTCCCGATGTTGATCCTCTCGATCTAGTTTATGTATTGTAACGTGAACCCAACATTTTATACCAATTTCCTAATCGAAAAACGTTCAACCGAAAACACAACTGGCAACACTTTAATGGAATGGTATAAATGACAGGCGTTGCTTGTAAGCCAGTGTGTGTGAGTGTATAGAGAGACAGACAGACAGAGAGTAGACAGCAAATGTGGAGACAATGTAGAAGTTACTGGAGAGTTCTAGATGGCATGTCATTCGATATAAATAGCCCGCCCGAGGCAACCAGAGGGCAGTTTTGTTTATAGAGTGATAAAGTTAAGAGCAAATACAAGTGATAGTCCAAAAGTCGAGTTGAGTTCAAATAAAGTGTATATCGAAAGTAGATACTGAATAAAGTGGTAGAATTAAATTGAAAGGTAGAGTTTTATTTTGGCGAACTAAGCGCACGTTACATTGGTGTCAGAAGTGTAAATAAAACTTATTTGACTAGTAAAGTGTAGAAAAAAAAAAGAAAAAAAAAAAAAAAAGTAAAAAGAGAAATAAAAATTACATACAGTGAAAATGGGTAAGTTGTTAGAAGAGCTCAACTGCATTGAGCTTAAAAGTGAGTTAGGTAAGCGAAATCTTTCTAGAGCGGGATCGAAAAATGAGCTCGTCCTGCGCTTGCGTAACTATTTGGAACAGCAAGGGGAAGACGTAAACACTTTTGTTTTTGAAACAGAAGTGGAAGAAGAGGAAGTAAGTGAAAATGTAGATTTTTCTAGTATAATGAAGCTTTTATTAGAACAAAGAAACGAACAAAAGAAAATGATTGAAGAGCAACGAAACGAGCAAAGAAAGGAACAGCAGAATGTTCTCGAAAAACTCGAAGAACAACAAAAGAAGCTGATTGAAGAGCAACAGCACAATATTCTCGGACGTCTGGAAGAGCAACGAAACGATCAAAAGAAAGAACAACAGAATATTCTCGAAAGACTTGAGGCGCAACAGAATGTTTTGGAAGGTCAGAAAAACATTCTAGAAGGCAAATTGGGCAACATTGAGAAAAATGTATGTGCCATTGACGAACGCGTTGAAGGTGTGGAAAAACAGCTTTCTGTTGTAGAGAATCGTTTCGAAGGCGTAGAAAGTCGATGTGAGGTTCTCACCAAGGAATTAGACCAGATCCGGAAAATCAAAATTCGAGAGTCTGCTGGGGAGTTTGCAAGGAAAAAGGAGATGAAACCCCCAACATTTGATGGACAGTCTTCTTGGCCAGTCTATAAGAGACAATTTGAGGCAGCCGCGACAACAAATGGCTGGGATGACGAAGACAAGTACATTGCACTGACTCTTGCTCTTAGAGGACCAGCAGCTGAATTACTTCAAACAGTTCCAGCTGGTAAGAGCGGCGATTTCAGTTCTCTCGTGGCAGCTATAGATAAACGCTTTGGAGATAGCCACTTGAAAGAAGTCTTCCGAGTCCAACTCAATAACAGAGTCCAGAAAAGGGGTGAAAGTCTACAGCAGCTCCAAGCAGACGTCGAAAGACTGGTTCACCTGGCATACCCGGATGCTGGAGAAGAAATCATCAACCAGCTCGCTGTTGAGTCCTTCGTTCGTGCCATTTCCGATATACATCTTCAGAGGTCTGTGCGAACTGCTAGAACACGTACTCTTTCCGAAACTTTAGCATTCGCATTGACAATTGAAGCAGCAGAACAGGCTTCTCAGGGAGTACATCGACTAAGAGAGGCCATAGTCGAAGAATGCTCGTGCCAAAGAGCTGAAATACAAAAGAACCGGAGCGGACTAGCAAGATGTTGGAACTGCAACAAGACCGGGCACTTACAGCGTCAATGCCGACTACCACCAAACAAAGCAGGTTGTCAACATTGTGGAAGCAAGAGATCCAACCCAGAGCAAGGTAACAACAACACCAGCGTTGCCTATCAGCCCGTTTCCCATCAGGGAAACGAGTAAGAACCAACTTCGAGGGGCAGAGGCTGGTTTCTTGTATCGATGGCCCCAGAACCACCATCCAGGTCTCTCAGACCAAACGAGACAACAAAAGTCTGACTGTGGAGACTACTATTAACGGGAACAAACATGTGGCTACCATCGACACCGGTGCCACAGCCTCCATAGTACGTCGAGACCTGGTAAAGACGACGTGGCTTCATAACACCAATAGCTACCGTCTAAGAACCGCAACGGGAGAAGCAGCAAGAGTATATGGAGAAGTGTGTCTTAAGATCCGACTGGCCGACCTAGTGTTTACTCATCAATTCCTGGTGGCAGATATATGTGACGAGTGCATCATTGGAATCGACTTTATGAAACAGCACGGAGTTATTTTGGACATCGGTAATCAGGTTTTGAAGTACCAAAATAAGGAACTTCCAATGACTTATTCGAACGAAAGTACGTCGACACTGAGAACTGTCATCAGGGAAGATCTTATTCTGCCTCCTTCTTCTGAAGTGTTCGTTTGGACAAAACTGGAAGGTGAGTTTGGAAGCCTTCGATACCTCATGGTGGAACCAGACCCAGAGTGTTCCTCCCAAAGCGTCATCATTGGGAAAACACTGGTAGCACCTAAGAACAAAATGGTCCCCGTACGATTACTAAACACCAGACCGTACGATGTAAGGTTGAAGAAAGGAGAAGTCGTTGGACGTTGCGAATCGGTTGCAGCAATTACGAAGATCACAGACGAAGCTCCGAGAAAACCTATAACTCCGGAGGAGCTCGAAACCATCAGAGCTAAAATACTGAATTCATCCAACCTTGATCACCAACAAACAAGGATGGCTGAAAGTCTCCTACAAGAGTACACTGATATCTTCGCATCGCAAAAGGGGCAATATGGTAGGACACAGTTGGTGCAGCATCGCATCAACACAGGAGATGCAAGACCGATTCGTCAACCTGCAAGACGTCTTCCACTGGCCAAACAAGGTGAGGTTGAGGAAATGATAACAGCAATGAAAAAGGACGGTCTTATCGAAAATTCCAAAAGTCCTTGGGCGTCACCAGTGGTGCTAGTGAAAAAGAAAGACGGAAGCACTCGTTTTTGTGTGGACTACCGAAGGCTGAATGATGTAACTAAGAAGGACAGCTATCCCCTGCCCAGAATCAGTGATACCCTGGATGCCATGGAGGGAGCGCAGTGGTTCTCGACGCTGGACTTGAAGAGCGGATATTGGCAAGTTGACATCCACCCTAATGATCGGGAAAAGACGGCGTTTTCTACAGGTAATGGGCTCTGGCAGTTTAAAGTTATGCCGTTTGGGTTATGTAACGCTCCGGCAACATTCGAGCGTTTGATGGAATGCGTTCTTCAAGGACTGACGTGGAAAGCTTGCCTAGTCTACTTGGACGATGTCATTGTTTACGGGAAAACATTTGACCAACATTGTAAGAACCTTAAAGCCGTGTTTCAGAGACTTCGAGAGGCTAACCTTAAACTGAATCCAGAAAAATGTGCACTTTTCAAAACCGAAGTCAAGTATTTGGGACACATCATCTCATCCCAAGGAGTAAAGACTGATCCTGAAAAAGTTGACTCCGTCAAAAATTGGCCAACACCACAGGACAAACATCAACTCCGAAGCTTTCTGGGACTTGCCACATATTACCGACGTTTCGTTAAGAACTTCGCTGGAGTTGCAAAGAGTTTGCATCAGCTCACCGAAAAGGGGAAGCAGTTTAAATGGTCAGGTGAGTGTGAGAAATCTTTCCAGGAACTCAAATACAGCCTCTGTAACGCTCCAGTGCTGGCACATCCAACACCTGGCAAAACATTCATCGTCGACGCAGATGCAAGCAACGTTGGAATCGGGGCGGTACTATCCCAAGTGCATGATGGCGAAGAGAAAGTGGTGGCATACTACAGCAAGGTCCTATCGAAACCCGAAAGGAACTACTGCGTGACCAGAAGGGAACTGCTAGCTCTTATCTTGGCAACAAAGCACTTCCATAAGTACATCTATGGACAGAAATTCCTTCTGCGGACAGACCACGGTGCTCTGAGCTGGCTGTTGAACTTCAAAAATCCAGAAGGTCAAGTCGCAAGGTGGATAGAAAGATTGCAGACCTATGACTACCAGATCCAACACCGCAGAGGAAAGCTGCACTCAAACGCCGATGCATTATCACGAAGACCTTGCAAAGTGGATTGCAAGCATTGCAAGCGGCAAGAAGACAAAGAAATCATTACCGCTCAGCGACTAAGAGCTGACCCCATAAGCGGATGGAGCAATGAGGAAGTGAGGACTGCTCAACAGGAAGATCCAGATATCGAACCCATTCTCGCATGGAAAGAAAATGAAGAGAAACCGGAATGGGGAGACATTTCTGACAGGAGTCCAGTTCTCAAAGCCTATTGGGCACAGTGGGACTCACTATATGTGCAAGAAGGTGTCCTCAGGCGAAGATGGGAATCCGCTGACGGTAAGTCATATGTGATGCAGCTGATCGTACCACAATCGAAAGTCAGTGAAGTTCTTCAGGAGATGCACAACGGACCTTCTGGAGGCCACCTGGGGGTAAACAAAACACTGGAGAAGGTGCGACATCGGTTCTACTGGTTACATGCTAGAGATGACGTGGAGAAGTGGTGCCGAACATGTGACAAGTGTGCTGCAACCAAAGGACCTGGTAGGAAGATTCAAGGTAAGATGCATCAGTACAACGTTGGATCGCCTTTTGAGAGGATTGCAGTAGATGTGGCTGGGCCTTTTCCAGAGACCAACGCTGGAAACAAATACATTCTGGTTGTAATGGACTATTTTAGCAAGTGGCCTGAGGCGTATGCCATCCCAAATCAAGAAGCCAAAACGGTGGTCGACCAGATTGTGTTTAACTGGGTTAGTAGGTTTGGCGTGCCTATGGAACTCCATTCCGACCAAGGGAGGAACTTTGAGTCAAACATCTTCCAAGGAGTGTGCGGACTACTTGGCATTAAGAAGACGAGAACCACACCACTTCATCCACAATCTGATGGGATGGTTGAAAGATTCAACCGGACCTTGAAAGAACACCTCACCAAGGTCGTAGGCGACTACCAAAGAGACTGGGATAGGCACGTACCACTATTCCTGATGGCCTATAGAAGTGCAGTACATAGCTCGACAGGACAAACACCATCTGACATCCTGTTCGGGAAAACCATGCGGCTGCCCAGCGAACTTAAATTTGGATGCCCCACAGAGGAGCCACAGGACACAAACGAGTATGTGGACGACCTCAAGGAGAGACTCGCTGACATCCATAAAAGAACAAGGGAACGGATGAAAGCCTACAGCGACCGGATGAAGACACGGTACGACACAAAAGCGACAACGTCAGGATTCCAAGCAGGAGATCGTGTGTGGCTTTATAATCCTCATCGTCAAAAGGGATTGTCACCGAAACTTCAGCAAAACTGGGAAGGTCCTTATACTGTAGTCACGAGGATTAACGACGTGGTTTACCGCATCCAAAGAGGACTAAGAGGCAAGTTAAAAGTAGTTCATTGTGACAGGCTGCATCGATATAGTGGCGAGGCTGCAGATGGAATTATTCGGGACGAACAATCCTAAGGAGGGGGCAGTGTAACGTGAACCCAACATTTTATACCAATTTCCTAATCGAAAAACGTTCAACCGAAAACACAACTGGCAACACTTTAATGGAATGGTATAAATGACAGGCGTTGCTTGTAAGCCAGTGTGTGTGAGTGTATAGAGAGACAGACAGACAGAGAGTAGACAGCAAATGTGGAGACAATGTAGAAGTTACTGGAGAGTTCTAGATGGCATGTCATTCGATATAAATAGCCCGCCCGAGGCAACCAGAGGGCAGTTTTGTTTATAGAGTGATAAAGTTAAGAGCAAATACAAGTGATAGTCCAAAAGTCGAGTTGAGTTCAAATAAAGTGTATATCGAAAGTAGATACTGAATAAAGTGGTAGAATTAAATTGAAAGGTAGAGTTTTATTTTGGCGAACTAAGCGCACGTTACAGTATAGTGCATTTTGTCTTACTTTTTAACGTTAACTTACGTTAGCTTTTGATCGAAAATCTTTAAAATCGTAAAAATTTTCAATCTTTAGAATTATAAAAACGACAACTCAAATAATTATAACTTGGCACCACCGGTAAAACGTCATCCTCGAACAAACGTCAAAAATCACCTGCTTGCCTGTTTCGTTTGTTGACACATTTTCCTAAAATGAATAACCACCTCCACCAGTGGAACTGCGAACTCTTCATGATATTCCGTGCAATCCTTTCCTCTAAACAGTTTGTGTTGTGTCCACAAAGTTGACGGTTCCTTTAGCTCTTATTAGCTGTGTGAAATGTGTAAATACCAACATTTACCAAACGCCACATTCAACTAGTGGTTCTACTATGACTGTTTATTCTTGGGTGAGTGTGACTTTTTTACTAAATAACTCAATTCCTTTCTTATGCGCGTGTCTATCTTGCACAGGGGGCCAACTCCCATGGTCAACTTGGCCTTGGCATTGAAAGCGAACTGTGTGCAACTCCTCAACCGCTTTCAAGGATTTCCTTCAATGTCAATGCCATTCGAGCAATACGTGGTGGCGGCGGACATGTCCTTGTCCTAGATCAGTATGGCCGTCTTCATTCCTGTGGGTGGAATAATCGTGGTCAGCTGGGCATAGACCAGCTTGACGACAACAAAAGTGAATTCACTGCCATACCAAGTGAATTCTTCAAGGATTACACAATCGAGTCCATCGCGTGCGGATGGGACTTATCAGGGGCAATAACATCTAACAACTGTTTGTTTGTTTGGGGCTCTAACTCTTTCCAACAGTTGGGTGTATGCCAACGTGGATTCACTGCCGTACGTAGACCATTGCAACTGCAACTACCCCGTGGAGAACTGCCCAGTAAAGTGACGTTCGGTCTGAGGCACTGTAGTGTTCTTACACAGGACAATCGGATTTACATATTCGGACGTTTGCGCGTAAATGACCCCCATCCGACATTGAAAATCACCCAGGTGGCATTTAATCGCATGGAAGACATAATCCGAGTGCAGTGTGAATTTAAAATTGACGCTATTGCTGGTGGGCAAAACCATTTGTTAATTCTCGCTGAGAACAGGAGGCGTGTGCTTGCGTTGGGTGACAATAAATTTGGACAAGCTAATTGCTTTGAGTTCGAAGAGGAAGTTAAACAATTAGTTGCTGGTTGGACCCACAATGGAGTACTGACAAAGGATAACAAGGTTTTGCTTTGGGGCAGAAACTGTTATGGACAGCTTGGGAGAGCGGCGTGTGATTCTATCCGAACGCCAGTGGAACTTAGACTTCCGGAAGGAGCTGTACCGAAAAAACTACATCTGGGATCAGAGCATGGGCTGATTTGTACCACCGATGGCAGGATCTATACGTGGGGCTGGAATGAACACGGTAATTGTGGAGTTGGATCCATGGACAGCTTGTGAGTATAACAGCTTCGTTGACATAGTCAGTGTCAGTGCATAATTTCTGTCTTTTTAAGATTTACTCCCACTCTGGTAACTTTAAAGTCGGGATGCAAGGTTTCCGGAACTGGAGCTGGGTTTTGCTATGCCATATGTGAAGAATAGAATTCTGGTGATTACCGTCAGTCTTGTGACTGAAAAAGGTTCTCGTTTGGCGATAGCTTCGCAACGTGTCCAAGTGCTTTTTGTGTTATTTTAAAGTGTGACGCTTGAATAAATATATTTTTGGAGATTTTGGGTCCTTTTCGCGTAGACTCGTGTTTTCTTTTGCTCTGTTTTCCTAAAGATTATTATTTTCTGCCGATTATAGTTTTGGTCGGTCAGCCAATTTCACTTGCCAACAACACCAACTAAACACTGAGCAACTAAATTCAAAGGTAGGCGGTTGAATATTTGTTTTCTTTTTTTCCAAATTCAAAAATATAACGATCGGAATCGTTCCAGTATGGAAGAAAGTTTTCATGACCACACAGAGCAATTGATAGAGCGTATGGTGACTTTTCTTTACGGTATACTCTGTTGGTTTCTATTCTCCTTGTACTGATTTATCTTCCTCAGAACCCGAAGAGACCAAAAAAACAGAAAAAATCGAAAAACAGAAGAATCCTCTTAGTTGTGCAATCAAACACATAGTAGAGATGTTTCCACCACCGACAAGTTCAGACACTCAAGAGGCCACAAGACGAACACTCGGTGATCAGCTAAGAAGCAGCCATATTGAGAAAGCTTGTCGATACAAAGATCCCTACATGCAAGAAGTTAATCGATTGATGTTCTGTTCAACCATGGGTCATCCTCCAAACGGTTCACCCGAGTACTTCAAAGCAGCTGAAAACTACGCGCTCTATGGAAAAGAGTTTCTAGACTTCCCCACTGACATTAAGTTCCCACAACCGATGGACGTGAGCTGCTTTGGGGATGTTTCCTTGAATCCCTGTGCTCTGGCAAAATTTCAAAACCCTTCCGGAGTTGGTGTGCCTTTGAACAAATGCTCCACTTTGACGACACCAAGTGTCCCTCAACAGCCGGTGTTGGTCAATCATACGAACTACTGCAACTTTCCATTCTTTCAGACACCAAATGTTGTTCAACCTTTGATATATTCCAATCCTTTTCTAATGTCACAATACTTGAACATGTTTGTAAGGGAGACCCAAATTAACACGTCCATTGTGCAGCAACAACAGCTATTGACGGGAGGAATGCACGAACGGTTGGTGTATGCTCAGATGTTGCAGCACCAAATCCAAACCAATCAAGCAGCTTTAATGAGTTACTGTTTGGTTAGAAAAGGAACTGCTACTGCAACAGGAACAAAGTACTCACAAGAAATGACTAACACAATACATGGAAATGGATGGGATTCAAAGGAAGGATTCGATTCGATTGTAAGCAATTTCGATAATTGCGATTTGAATAGAAGTCTTACCTTGGAGGAGTGAGGATGTTGTTGGACTCGATTTCAAGTCCATTGTTTTTTTTGTGTTTGTTTGATTATTTAAATAATTTATTTGTTCCAACGGACCTGAGTTGTGATTTAAAACCTAAACGAGTATAATTGAAAGTCAGTGCTCATCAAACTGTGTGTCATCAACGTTTGTAGTTGAAATATAGATGGCGCTTAGTTTGCAAGCAAGTAATGCCAGTCTCCACTTTTTTTATCATGCTGTTAGTTCCGACGTTTGAAGCTTTTTCTACAAATAAATTGAGTTTCTTGTTTTTAAAAACATAAAAGTCTTTGTATTTGCAGTAAAAAGGCATAAGCAATTTTTTAGTCAGCTCAACCAACGGTTGCACCACTGAAAACAAAAATAAATCCATACTGGTTCTGAAATCAGTAACTTGCTCAAAATTATTCTTTTTACAATCGTCCTATGAATTTTGGTAATTGTTTCCGGTTTTTAAAACGTTTTTTAATACCTTAAACTTGGATGATGGTCGTCTTCAGCACTACGAAATTCAGGCACTGCTACTTTCTTTTTTCAGTTCGCTCTTGTAAATGAAAACCTTTTGGGAAACTATTGAAAAACTCACGGAGCTTCATTTCTTTCCACTTCAATCGAGTTCCCCCTTTTACAATGAAATTGGATTCGTAGCCTCACCCAAAAACATTTCTACAGCAATTTTCACTCTGAATCCACTTGTATTTATGTACATATTTTGTTGACTCGTTGTTGGTAACTATCCAAAGAAGTAGGTCGGTTTTATTGCCGCTTTATTCGTTCAATTTGTTTTCAAGTACTTCGTTTCTATTAATAAATAATTCATACGACTGAGAATTACTATTCAATTTACCAATTGAACCAGTCACCATAGCAACTATCTTAAAATAGTTAAAAATTTGCATATTCCTTTTACAGTTTTTGTTTTTATTTACATTCAACAAACAAAACAACGTCTCCCTGGCAACGTCCTAAAACCTTTCCGAACTGTCTGTCAAGAATGAAAATTTTTGTCAGCTGTCAACAGCACTCTCGCATCGCACTTTTGTTGTCTTTGGTTGTAGCTTCTTTCTTCGCAATTCGCAAATAAAACTACAAACCTTGCTCAGTAATTTTAATATAAATTAAAATATTTGCAAAGTACACAAAATGACTGACCTTAAAGCATCCGAAATTGATAGTGATTTGGAGCAAAACTATTCCTTGAACAGCAATGCAGATCCAAAGAATATGCAGGAGCTGACAATCTATGTAAGTATCTGCTAAAATATCAACGGAGAAGAAAAGACAAAAAAAAGAAGAATAGATTATGTATGAAGGGCGGGTATGGAACCTACAATTACATCTCTCCTTTTAACAGGTGCAAAATCTTTTACAAAACGTTCAAGACAAGTTCCAAACAATGTCTGACCAAATAATCACCCGAATCGATGACATGGGCAACCGGATAGATGACCTGGAGAAGAGCATTGCCGATTTGATGAATCAGGCTGGAGTCGAGGGACCAGAAAAGTAATTTCTTTTTGTCAACACAATCAAATTGAAAATTACAAAGTCATTTTCTTATATTCATATTTAGTATGTAATTTTAACGAGAAAGTAATTTTATACAAAAAAGCTAAAGAAATAGTATCATGTCAAAATACTAACCAAAACCGAGGAGGGAGGGATTGTAGCTCCCTTCACTTATCAGCGGTGCATTGATGTGTGAGACAGGGACACCACATTCGCATTATCAGCGATAAAATGAAAACAACAAAATTAATAAACATTTAGTTTGTAGTATTTTATTTGTGGTTTACTTTTTTCTAGTAGTGCAATCGATTGTTTGGCGGGGCGTTGCTGTTGGTGGGGTGCTCTTTGTTTCAGTGACGGTAACCATGCGACCGCCACCGCCGTAAGCTGTTGATGTCGTTGGAGATTCCTTGGGTATGCCAATGGAAGTGGATGGTCTGGGTTTTGCAATCTAAAAAAAGGGGAGGAGAAATTGTTTTGTTTATTTTGAGAAAATAATTCAGGTTAGTTTCGTTTTGTGCCCTTACACGGAAGTTTGGTTTTGATGGCTTTTCTGGAACCTCGGATTCCGATTCTTCCGACTGTTCCTCATCCTGAGATCCAGAGTCTTCACTTTCACTGCTGGTGGCCTCGTTTTCTTCATCTGATTCAGCGTCTGAATCCTAAAAATATAATAACATTTTTTAAGAGGGAGTCTGGTGAAGAAGATGCTGGCATCTCCGACACATCGAAAATTTTCTCTAAATTATGTTTCTTATCCCGTTTTTGAAAACTTTGTTTGGTTAACCTGATTTCGACCAAAATTAAGGCAGCTTAAAAGATCCTTTCGTCGTTCAAACAAGAAGTTTCGAAAACGGGGCCAACTGTTCAAAAATTATAAACTTAAGAGTGTCTGGCTACTTTAAAGTAGCAGATGCAACAACACAAATGATATTCTAAAAACAAGACGAGTTGCCTAATAAATCATAATAAATAATATACTTTGGTGTACCAATCAAAAATTCGCTAAGGAACCAGAAGTATAAAGTCCCTTGGTGGTTAGAAACGCTTACAGTAAGCAATGTGAAGTAAAAGCTTGAACAAATTGTTTTAAAAAAAATATCGACCAACCTCATCCGCTTCTTCATCGTCATCAGTATGAGTTTCCGCTGACAAATTCTTAGTGCTTCTTGACAGTCTGCTCTTGCTCTTTGCTGGACTCATGAGGTCATCTCTGTCCAAGTTATCCATTGAGTGTGCAGCTCGAAGTCCTTTCTTCAATGATGTCTTCTTAATCGGTTCATCATTGCTTTTCATTAGTTTCTGGAAGTCTTTCAAATCATTTTTCTCATCAATATTCGAAATGTCATAGAAAGTTGCTGTAAGAGCCTCGATTGCTTTGGTATGCTGTTTCATCGACATCATGACAAAGTCCGTAAGAAGTTGCTTTAAGTCGTTCAATTTTCGTTTTTCAAAACTGTTGATAATCTCGTCGATTTCTTTGTTCGAACGGTTAACCTCAAGCTTCGCTTTGATAAGTTCAGAATCTGCTGCGGACTTGAAGAAGAAGAAAACAAACTTATTTAGATTTTGAAACTTCAAAAACCCATCTCAAACCTTACACTGTTCGCTGAAAACTTTGTTTTGATTTCCAACATTTGCTTCTGTCGCAGGACTTCTTTGTCTCTAGCTAAAACAGCTATGCGAAGACTTTCACGTGTTGCCTTACAAATGTTTTCAAACTGGGCTAGCTCATTGATAATCTAGACAAGAAAAGATCTACATTCTGAGAATCAACAACTACAAGTCACTGTTTACACCTACCTTCAATTCAATACGACGCACCTCAATATCCATGTAATCGGCTAAAATTGTAATTGAGTTTGTAAAACTCTTGAGTCCACCACTTAAACTTTCGTTGATGTCTTCCTCTTCAGCATATGATTTGAATCCCTTCGCAAGCTCGTCGTATGAGTTTCGATACCTTTAAAAAACACAACAAATAGACAATATACTGATAAATCAGTAATCAGGTCTCATCGAATACTCACTTGGCCAACTTCCTAGTGCACGAAGCGAAACTTGAGCACAGCTCCATCAAGTGTCTCTCGGTCATGTTAATGCGTTCGTTGACAACTTTAATTCTATCATCCTTTGTTGTTAAAAGAGATAATTTACCAACTCGGCGGAACATTTTATGCAAAAGAATCAAAGATTTTGTTATGTTTATTTGGAACTTTTTTATTGGGACAATAACTTTGTTTGTCCTAAGCACTGTTGCTATGGGTTTCAATAAAATGTCATTTCCGTCTAGGTTGTTGTCTTTCATAAACAGAAACCTTCGTTAAAAAATTGTAGGGTTCTTCTATATGCTTAAGTTGAGAAAAAAGGTTTGTGCAATGGATTTTTGTTAACCTTACAGAGGAACACAATCTGTTTATTGCGGGCCTATATTGAAACGTTTTTTATAAAACTAAGTACTATGAAATGGGTGATGGTTTCAATTACAGAGTAGAGCCAGAGAGTTAGTTTCGGCAAAGTAATGCCATTTTCCCTACAAGCTTAATTGGTCAACGCTTGCTTTTCAGTTGATTTAGAATCAATTTTAAAAGTTGAAAGCTATTTATTTTTATATTATTTTATTTGTCAGAAAGTCTCATTCAAAACTGCCCTAATAAATATAACTTGCCATAAAAGTGAAAATTGTACTAAAAAATGAAGTTCACTGCACCCCGATATAGCCGTTAATTCAAACGAGACGCAAACTTTGATTTCAAGCAACAGTTCGAGAAAGAGGAAGTTGAAATAAAATAATCCTTCACTGAAGCAATTTGCTTCCTGCAGACTTCACATAGAATGTCAAGCAGAGTGTTTTTAAACATTCAATTCGCCCCAAACTAGCCCCAATTCAGATGTGACAATTTCATGGAAAGTAATATTTTGGGAAAACTTCGTGTAAAAAAGTAGAGCTGTAAAAGTAACGATAAAATGACTACCCGTATGTATACGTTACTTTTGATCTGAGTACTCGGTATAAAAATGTCGTTACTTTCGTTACTTTCGTTACTTTCGTTACTTTTTGAAAAGCTGGTATTGGTGTCTAAAAAAGTACTTTTTATGGCGAAATCTAAAAAAAAATAGTATATTTAGCTGTGTAGTTGTACAGGGTAAAATATTTATATCATAATTGTAGAAAAATTTTGCGTAAAAGTTATTACCTTATATTCAGTCATATGCCTGGCGTTGTCATATAATTATAGAACTGTATTTAAAGGAAGAAATGGTGTAGATACCCTCGAATTTCTGCTAGAAATGCAAACTACCCACACATACCGATTTGATTGATTAACAAGACTTTTCAGTTTACATCGAAATTTTACTCAATGAAAATTACACAACCCATGGGAACTCAACTTTTTTTCATTGATATGCAAATTTTCTACTTCGCCTACAAATTCAAAAATTAAATAATTAACCATAGAAACTTATCGCCAAAATAATAATATGTACATAAATGTTTAAAAATTTAAGATAGATCAATAGTTCTCCACAATTTTCCAAACATCTTTTTTATCATGTTATCTTAACATGCCATTGCTAAACTTCTTCGTCTGTCAATAGACCTGACCAAAAATTTGACATTTTTAGAACTCAGAAAAAGCAATAATGCCCGCATAACCGTTAAAATAAATTAAATAAAGCAAGATACAATAAAAGATACAAGTAATTCCAATAACAAACCATAACGCATAACAGGAACAGCACCACATAAGAAAAAGAGGTGGTTTCATCTACATTATTACAAACGCTAATTTAGCTCCATTTAAAAAAAAAAATAGTGCGTGCAGTCCCCCCGCGCGGAAGAAGTGAAACTTCCTAATATGAAAATGAAAATAGGAAGGGGTAGAAATTTATTTTGAGTGAACTCGTATTGTTTCTTTAAAAGAAAAAGAAAGAGATGCGTTACATGAAAGAGATGGATCGGAGTAAATTTTCACGGGATAGCTACAACACCATTTCATAGAACAATTTTTTATTTTTTGGTGGAGATAAGAGGACGAAATCTAGGATTTTAAAGTACATACATAGTACTTATGTATGGAATAGAATACCAGGAACCTTTCTGAAACCGTTGATTGGCCAGTGTCAGTGGTAGCTGACTGACTGACCAATGAAGACCGCAGTCTTAACACCTAAGCCCAAGACGGAGAACATTTACATACATGTTTAGACATGATCAAACATGTTAAGACATGATCAAATATGTTTAGACATGATCAAACATGTTTAGACATGATCAAACATTTTTAGAAATGATCAAACATGTTCAGACATGAACAAACATGTTTACACATGATCAAACATGTTTAGACATGATCAAACATGTTGAGACATGATCAAACATGTTTAGACATGATCAAACATGTTTAGACATGATCAAACATGTTTAGACATGATCGAACATTTTTGAGCCGGGCGTAAATGGAAACATAAACATACGAAATGCCGATACCAATACCGAGTAACGAAAGTAACGAAAGTAACGTAAGTAATGAAAGTAACGAAAGTAACGAAAGTAACGAAAGTAACGAAAGTAACGAAAGTAACGAAAGTAACGAAAGTAACGACAGTAACGAAAGTAACGAAAGTAACGAAAGTAACGAAAGTAACGACAGTAACGACAGTAACGAAAGTAACGAAAGTAACGAAGGTAACGAAAGTAACGAAAATAACGACAGTAACGAAAGTAACGACAGTAACGGCATCGTAAAAGTAACGAAATTTTTTTGTGAGTAACGTTTCGTTATTCGGTACAAAAGAGAATACTTGTTACTGAGTAACGAATACATACCATTTGCTACAGCAATAATTTTTAACACGGAAGTGTAACGCTGCATGTAACACGGAAGTGTAACGCTGCATGTTTGCAAGTCGCATAAGAAGTTTCACTTCAAATATTTCCACCGAAAAACACATTTTACTACAGTGAAATCGTTGGGATGAATGGCGCGGAATTGATGACAGCGTTTAACACGGGAGTGTAACACGGGAGTGTAACACGGGAGTGTAACACGGGAGTGTAACGCTTTCATGTAACGCTTTCATTTTTGCAAGTCGCATAAGAGACAGCGTTTAACACGGGAGTGTAACACGGGAATGTAACACGGGAGTGTAACACAAGAGTGTAACACGGAAGTGTAACGCTTTCATGTTTGCAAGTCGCATAAGAGACAGCGTTTAACACGGGAGTGTAACACGGGAATGTAACACGGGAATGTAACACAAGAGTGTAACACGGAAGTGTCACGCTTTCATGTAACGCTTTCATGTTTGCAAGTCGCATAAGAGACAGCGTTTAACACGGGAGTGTAACACGGGAATGTAACACGGGAGTGTAACACAAGAGTGTAACACGGAAGTGTAACGCTTTCATGTAACGCTTTCATGTAACGCTTTCATGTTTGCAAGTCGCATAAGAGACAGCGTTTAACACGGGAGTGTAACACGGGAATGTAACACGGGAGTGTAACACAAGAGTGTAACACGGAAATGTAACGCTTTCATATAACGCTTTCATGTTTGCAAGTCGCATAAGAAGTTTCACTTCAAAAAAAGAAATACATTTGTTTCCCAATCAGACACACAAATAAGTCTGTTTGTTGCACCCTTCATCTCCATAGCAGGCATACAATAAACTGACTATACACATTACACAGTACACACACAAGGTACAGGTACTGGTACTGATATCGATACCAACTCGACTACCCACCCGACTACCAAACTACCCAAAGTAACTAAACATACCAAATGCCGATCCGATACCGATACCGAGTAACGAAAGTAACTAAACATGCGAAATACCAATCCGAGTACCAAACTACCCAAAGTAACTAAACATACAAAATGCCGATACCGATACCGAGTAACGAAAAACATGCGAAATACCAACCCGAGTACCAAACTACCCAAAGTAACTAAACATACCAAATACCAATCCGAGTACCAAACTACCCAAAGTAACTAAACATACGAAATGCCGATACCGATACCGAGTAACGAAAGTAACGAAAGTAACGTAAGTAACGAAAGTAACGAAAGTAACGAAAGTAACGAAAGTAACGAAAGTAATGAAAGTAACGAAAGTAACGAAAGTAACGAAAGTAACGAAAGTAACGACAGTAACGACATCGTAAAAGTAACGACATTTTTTTGCGAGTAACGTTTCGTTATTCGGTACAAAAGAGAATACTTGTTACTGAGTAACGAATACATACCATTTGCTACAGCACTATAAAAAAGTGACGAAAAATTCAAAATAAGACATTGAAAAATAGCCAACGAAACGTTAAGAAAAATGGACATGACTGGATCGCACGAACTTTTTTTTGTTGGAGGTTTTTAAAATACCAGCTGGAGCACTCAGACCTAAATACCGGTCCAGTGTACTACCCATCAATCGCACGAACTTGCGATTGTATGCTAATTAAAATTATATCAAAATCTTAAGGCTCAGTATGAGGTTTAATAAGTATTCGCTCTTCATAAGAGATTCAGTGGAACAGGACAAAATAAAATATTTTTTAAAAAACTAGTTTTTCAAAAATCTGATATGCAAGTTTCTAGATCGTTCAAGAAGATGTTTCGACAAAACAATTAAGAAAAAAACTGTAAGCAACATCTTGAAAATATTTGGAAAATTCAAAATTAAAAAAAAATTAGTAAAAACTCCGACAGCTAAAATTTTTCAAATGTTTATACGCAATCTGTACTCACTCACTTAAGACTTAACATAAGATTTCGTAAAAATCGTATAAGAGATAGTCGGTTTCAAAAATCAAACGGTTCTATGGGAGTACAGGGGTTGAGGCAATAGATTCATTTACGGACAGACAGACATAATTGCATGGCCCACTTTTATCGTATTGTAACGTGCGCTTAGTTCGCAAAAATAAAACTCTACCTTTCAATTTAATTCTACCACTTTATTCAGTATCTACTTTCGATATACACTTTATCGAACTCAACTCAATTACGTTTATCCAATATTCACACTATCACTTTCTAAATAAAACTGACTTCTGGTTGCGTCAGCTCCCTCTTTATATAGGAAAGTGAACCATCGAGAGATTTCTAGTAGTTTTTCTATGAACCATGATGTCTAGACAAGTTCCCCTCCCGGTATTTCTGCACACATACACACTCACTCACAAAAGACGTCTTCTTTTAAACCACTCCATTATAGTGCTCCCAGATGTGTTTTTCGGTGGAACGTTTTCGATTAGGAAATTGGTATTAAATGTTGGGTGTACATTACACTGCCCCCTCCTTAAGATTGTTCGTCCCGAATAATTTCATTTGCGGCCTCCCCACTATATCGATGCAGCCGGTCACAATGCACTACTTTTAACTTGCCTCTTAGTCCTCTTTGGATGCGGTAGACCACGTCGTTAATCCTCGTGACAACAGTATAAGGACCTTCCCAGTTCTGCTGAAGTTTCGGTGACAATCCCTTTTGACGATGAGGATTATAAAGCCACACACGATCTCCTGCTCGGAATCCTGCCGTTGTCGCTTTTGTGTCGTACCGTGTTTTCATCCGGTCGCTGTAGGTTTTCATCCGTTCCCTTGTTCTTTTATGGATGTCAGCGAGTCTCTCCTTGAGGTCGTCCACATACTCGTTTGTGTCCTGTGGCTCCTCGGTGGGGCATCCAAATTTAAGTTCGCTGGGCAGCCGCATGGTATTCCCGAACAGGATGTCAGATGGTGTTTGTCCTGTCGAGCTATGTACTGCACTTCTATAGGCCATCAGGAATAGCGGTACGTGCCTATCCCAGTCTCTTTGGTAGTCGCCTACGACCTTGGTGAGGTGTTCTTTCAAGGTTCGGTTGAATCTTTCAACCATCCCATCAGATTGTGGGTGAAGCGGTGTGGTTCTTGTCTTCTTAATGCCTAGTAGTCCGCACACTCCTTGGAAGATGTTTGACTCAAAGTTCCTCCCTTGGTCGGAATGGAGTTCCATAGGCACGCCAAACCTACTTACCCAGTTAAACACAATCTGGTCGACCACCGTTTTGGCTTCTTGATTTGGGATGGCATACGCCTCAGGCCACTTACTAAAATAGTCCATCATGACCAGAATGTACTTGTTTCCAGCGTTGGTCTCTGGAAAAGGCCCAGCCACATCTACTGCAATCCTCTCAAAAGGCGATCCAACGTTGTACTGATGCATTTTACCTTGAATCTTCCTACCAGGTCCTTTGGTTGCAGCACACTTGTCACATGTTCGGCACCACTTCTCCACGTCATCTCTAGCATGTAACCAGTAGAACCGATGTCGCACCTTCTCCAGTGTTTTGTTTACTCCGAGGTGGCCTCCAGAAGGTCCGTCGTGCATCTCCCGAAGAACTTCACTGACTTTCGATTGCGGTACGATCAGCTGCATCACATGTGACTTACCGTCAGCGGATTCCCATCTTCGCCTGAGGACACCTTCTAGCACATATAGTGAGTCCCATTGTGCCCAATAGGCTTTGAGAACTGGACTCCTGTCAGAAATGTCTCCCCATTCCGGTTTCTCTTCATTTTCTTTCCATGCGAGAATGGGTTCGATATCTGGATCTTCCTGTTGAGCAGTCCTCACTTCCTCATTGCTCCATCCGCTTATTGGATCAGCTCTTAGTCGCTGAGCGGTAATGATTTCTTTGTCTTCTTGCCGCCTGCAATGCTTGCAATCCACTTTGCAAGGTCTTCGAGATAATGCATCGGCGTTTGAGTGCAGCTTTCCTCTGCGGTGTTGGATCTGGTAGTCATAGATCTGCAATCTTTCTATCCACCTTGCGACTTGACCTTCTGGATTTTTGAAGTTCAAAAGCCAGCTCAGAGCACCGTGGTCTGTCCGCAGAAGGAATTTCTGTCCATAGATGTACTTATGGAAGTGCTTTGTTGCCAAGATAAGAGCTAGTAGTTCCCTTCTGGTCACGCAGTAGTTTCTTTCGGGTTTCGATAGGACCTTGCTGTAGTATGCCACCACTTTCTCTTCGCCATCATGCACTTGGGATAGTACCGCCCCGATTCCAACGTTGCTTGCATCTGCGTCGACGATGAATGTTTTGCCAGGTGTTGGATGTGCCAGCACTGGAGCGTTACAGAGGCGGTATTTGAGTTCCTGGAAAGATTTCTCACACTCACCTGACCATTTAAACTGCTTCCCCTTTTCGGTGAGCTGATGCAAACTCTTTGCAACTCCAGCAAAGTTCTTAACAAAACGTCGGTAATATGTGGCAAGTCCCAGAAAACTTCGGAGTTGATGTTTGTCCTGTGGTGTTGGCCAATTTTTGACGGAGTCAACTTTTTCAGGATCAGTCTTTACTCCTTGGGATGAGATGATGTGTCCCAAATACTTGACTTCGGTTTTGAAAAGTGCGCATTTTTCTGGATTCAGTTTAAGGTTAGCCTCTCGAAGTCTCTGAAACACGGCTTTTAGGTTCTTGC
This sequence comes from Melanostoma mellinum, assembly GCA_914767635.1. Taxonomy (NCBI): domain Eukaryota; kingdom Metazoa; phylum Arthropoda; class Insecta; order Diptera; family Syrphidae; genus Melanostoma; species Melanostoma mellinum. The sequence continues at coordinate 23,131,792 of OU612060.1, read as the reverse complement.
AATGTTGGTCAAATGTTTTCCCGTAAACAATGACATCGTCCAAGTAGACTAGGCACGCTTTCCACGTCAGTCCTTGAAGAACGCACTCCATCAAACGCTCGAATGTTGCCGGAGCGTTACATAACCCAAACGGCATAACTTTAAACTGCCAGAGCCCATTACCTGTAGAAAACGCCGTCTTTTCCCGATCATCAGGGTGGATGTCAACTTGCCAATATCCGCTCTTTAAGTCCAGCGTCGAGAACCACTGCGCTCCCTCCATGGCATCCAGGGTATCACTGATTCTGGGCAGGGGATAGCTGTCCTTCTTAGTTACATCATTCAGCCTTCGGTAGTCCACACAAAAACGAGTGCTTCCGTCTTTCTTTTTCACTAGCACCACTGGTGACGCCCAAGGACTTTTGGAATTTTCGATAAGACCGTCCTTTTTCATTGCTGTTATCATTTCCTCAACCTCACCTTGTTTGGCCAGTGGAAGACGTCTTGCGGGTTGACGAATCGGTCTTGCATCTCCGGTGTTGATGCGATGCTGCACCAACTGTGTCCTACCATATTGCCCCTTTTGCGATGCGAAGATATCAGTGTACTCTTGTAGGAGACTTTCAGCCATCCTTGTTTGTTGATGATCAAGGTTGGATGAATTCAGTATTTTAGCTCTGATGGTTTCGAGCTCCTCCGGAGTTATAGTTTTTCTCGGAGCTTCGTCGGTGATCTTCGTAATTGCTGCAACCGACTCGCAACGTCCAACGACTTCTCCTTTCTTCAACCTTACATCGTACGGTCTGGTGTTTAGTAATCGTACGGGGACCATTTTGTTTTTCGGTGCTACCAGTGTTTTCCCAATGATGACGCTTTGGGAGGAACACTCTGGGTCTGGTTCCACCATGAGGTATCGAAGGCTTCCAAACTCACCCTCCAGTTTCGTCCAAACGAACACTTCAGAAGAAGGAGGCAGAATCAGATCTTCCCTGATGACAGTTCTCAGTGTCGACGTACTTTCGTTCAAATAGGTCATTGGAAATTCCTTATTTTGGTACTTCAAAACCTGATTACCGATGTCCAAAATAACTCCGTGCTGTTTCATAAAGTCGATTCCAATGATGCACTCGTCACATATATCTGCCACCAGGAATTGATGAGTAAACACTAGATCGGCCAGTCGGATCTTAAGACACACTTCTCCATATACTCTTGCTGCTTCTCCCGTTGCGGTTCTTAGACGGTAGCTATTGGTGTTATGAAGCCACGTCGTCTTTACCAGGTCTCGACGTACTATGGAGGCTGTGGCACCGGTGTCGATGGTAGCCAAATGTTTGTTCCCGTTAATAGTAGTCTCCACAGTCAGACTTTTGTTGTCTCGTTTGGTCTGAGAGACCTGGATGGTGGTTCTGGGGCCATCGATACAAGAAACCAGCCTCTGCCCCTCGAAGTTGGTTCTTACTCGTTTCCCTGATGGGAAACGGGCTGATAGGCAACGCTGGTGTTGTTGTTACCTTGCTCTGGGTTGGATCTCTTGCTTCCACAATGTTGACAACTGGCTTTGTTTGGTGGTAGTTGGCATTGACGCTGTAAGTGCCCGGTCTTGTTGCAGTTCCAACATCTTGCTAGTCCGATCCGGTTCTTTTGTATTTCAGCTCTTTGGCACGAGCATTCTTCGACTATGGCCTCTCTAAGTCGATGTACTCCCTGAGAAGCCTGTTCTGCTGCTTCAATTGTCAATGCGAATGCTAAAGTTTCAGAAAGAGTACGTGTTCTAGCAGTTCGCACAGACCTCTGAAGATGTATATCAGCAATGGCACGAACAAAGGACTCAACAGCAAGCTGGTTGATGATTTCTTCTCCAGCATCCGGATATGCCAGGTGAACCAGTCTTTCGACGTCTGCTTGGAGCTGCTGTAGACTTTCACCCCTTTTCTGGACTCTGTTATTGAGTTGGACTCGGAAGACTTCTTTCAAGTGGCTATCTCCAAAGCGTTTATCTATAGCTGCCACGAGAGAACTGAAATCGCCACTCTTACCAGCTGGAACTGTTTGAAGTAATTCAGCTGCTGGTCCTCTAAGAGCAAGAGTCAGTGCAATGTACTTGTCTTCGTCATCCCAGCCATTTGTTGTCGCGGCTGCCTCAAATTGTCTCTTGTAGACTGGCCAAGAAGACTGTCCATCAAATGTTGGGGGTTTCATCTCCTTTTTCTTTACAAACTCCCCAGCAGACTCTCGAATTTTGATTTTCCGGATCTGGTCCAATTCCTTGGTCAGAACAGAAAACTGTTTATCACATCGGGTTTCTACGATTTCGAAACGATTCTCTACAACAGAAAGCTGTTTCTCCACACCTTCAACGCGTTCGTCTAGGGCACATACATTTTTCTCAATGTTACCCAATTTACCTTCTAGAATGTTTTTCTGACCTTCCAAAACATTCTGTTGCGCCTCAAGTCTTTCGAGAATATTCTGTTGTTCTTTCTTTTGTTCGTTTCGTTGTGCTTCCAGTTTTTCGAGAACATTCTGCTGTTCCTTCTTTCGCTCGTTTCGTTGCTCTTCAATGAGCTTCTTTTGCTGTACTTCGAGCCGTTCGAGAACATTCTGCTGTTCCTTCTTTTGCTCGTTTCGTTGCTCTTCAATCATTTTCTTTTGTTCGTTTCTTTGTTCTAATAAAAGCTTCATTATACTAGAAAAATCTACATTTTCACTTACTTCCTCTTCTTCCACTTCTGTTTCAAAAACAAAAGTGTTTACGTCTTCCCCTTGCTGTTCCAAATAGTTACGCAAGCAGGACGAGCTCATTTTTCGATCCCGCTCTAGAAAGATTTCGCTTACCTAACTCACTTTTAAGCTCAATGCAGTTGAGCTCTTCTAACAACTTACCCATTTTCACTGTATACAGGGTGTTCCGTACTTCGTGTAACATCCTTTGGGGTGTGATTCTTGGTCATATTCTAAGAAAAAAAATGTATGACAGTAAAGCTCAATTCTCAACTTTGACATCACTTTTTGACAATTTAAGAAAAGGCTAACTTTGGTGTACCCTGACCTATGTTAAATTCAATATCTCTGTCAATACTAATGATAGAGACCTAATCATAGTTTTAATTTTTTGTAGAAATAACAACCTTTAAGACTGTATTTAAGTTTAGCTTCCAAAGGTTAAGGGTTGCCAGATTTTCAATTTTAAGTGCTGTTCAAATTTTCTTCCCGAAACAAAGTTTTGACTTTGAGGTCATTTTTTTGCAGAAAATGCCTGATAAACATGGAGTTTCTTTATTTTTTACAGATGAACTAAACAATAATAAAAAAAAAAACTTAGTAATAAGTGCACTCTAAAGCCCATAGATTTTATGATATTTGAAAAAATACAAAATGGGTAAAATTAAAAAAAAAAAAAAAGATTTTTAAATTTGAGGTTTGTTTGAATAAAACAATAATATGGGCACTTTTAGTAGTTTTTTTTTATGTATTTTATACAAATACAGTTATAACAAGTGCTCAAAGTGCCCTATTTCGTTTTGAATGCATGCCAGAGCCCTTTTTTGAATTTCATTGTAGGTGTTTGCTCTCGATAACTCTTGTCTTACTTGTATTCTTGTAATCTTTGAAACTGTATTTAAATTAGATTCCTATAGGCTTAGGGTTGCCAGATGTTCAGTAAGAATAAAGTTCCTGGTATATTCGTTGTGCTCTTCTTGAATTTCCATTGTAAAACTGATATAAGAAAAAAATGTCTGCGTAGGCACTTTGAGCACTTGTTTTAATTGTATTTGTATTAAATACATAAAAAAACTACTAAAAGTGCCCATATTATTGTTTTATTCAAACAAACCTCAAATTTAAAAATCTTTTTTTTTTTTTTTTAATTTTACCCATTTTGTATTTTTTCAAATATCATAAAATCTATGGGCTTTAGAGTGCACTTATTGCTAAGTTTTTTTTTTATTATTGTTTAGTTCATCTGTAAAAAATAAAGAAACTCCATGTTTATCAGGCATTTTCTGCAAAAAAATGACCTCAAAGTCAAAACTTTGTTTCGGGAAGAAAATTTGAACAGCACTTAAAATTGAAAATCTGGCAACCCTTAACCTTTGGAAGCTAAACTTAAATACAGTCTTAAAAGCTGTTATTTCTACAAAAAATTAAAATTATGATTAGGTCTCTATCATTAGTATTGACAGAGATATTGAATTTAACATAGGTCAGGGTACACCAAAGTTAGCCTTTTCTTAAATTGTCAAAAAGTGATGTCAAAGTTGAGAATTGAGCTTTACTGTCATACATTTTTTTTCTTAAAATATGACCAAGAATCACACCCCAAAGGATGTTACACGAAGTACGGAACACCCTGTATAATTATTATTTCTCTTTTTTACTTTTTTTTTTTTTTACACTTTACTAGTCAAATAAGTTTTATTTACACTTCTGACACCAATGTAACGTGCGCTTAGTTCGCAAAAATAAAACTCTACCTTTCAATTTAATTCTACCACTTTATTCAGTATCTACTTTCGATATACACTTTATCGAACTCAACTCAATTACGTTTATCCAATATTCACACTATCACTTTCTAAATAAAACTGACTTCTGGTTGCGTCAGCTCCCTCTTTATATAGGAAAGTGAACCATCGAGAGATTTCTAGTAGTTTTTCTATGAACCATGATGTCTAGACAAGTTCCCCTCCCGGTATTTCTGCACACATACACACTCACTCACAAAAGACGTCTTCTTTTAAACCACTCCATTATAGTGCTCCCAGATGTGTTTTTCGGTGGAACGTTTTCGATTAGGAAATTGGTATTAAATGTTGGGTGTACATTACAGTATTCTTTATGATATTTGTCATATTCATATTTAATTGTTATCTCATTTTTTTTTTCTAAACGGTTGAAAAACTTGCCTTATAGTGCCTATAATAATGATTGAATTTTTATTTAAAGCTACAAATTTTAAAACTTTTGAAAAATGAGCAAATAAAAGCTAAAAATGTAGCTCTTTAAGACAAGACATAAATTTAACAAAGCACGAAGAATAAAACAGAATTATGCACCGTTATATTTAGAAGAGAATTCTTTCAAATTTATCACCCACTCTTCCGCACCGCTTGGCCCTGACCTCTTAATCTTAATAACAGCAAATTTATGGAAGCTGTCTGTCGGATAATCACTTTCATTCATAAATTGTTTAATCCGTTTTATTATTCCAAGAACACCTCAGCGTTCTTCTTTTGATCTAGAAAACAATCTATAATTAGTTTTTTTTTATGATGTGTTCTTAAGCGATTGTTACAAATATAGATTAGGACAACAACAAAATAATAGTGAGGGAATTGTAATTTTGAGTTGAACTTCCATAAAAAGTTGTTTGTTCCAATGAAAGAACCGTTAAACTCGGGTAGGTAGAAAATAGCTTTTTTGAAATATCAATGTCAAACTTTTTGCATAGTATGACCAAAATACATGGATCTATAAGCACGGTGCCCGTGGGGAAATGGTTAGAATGGCTGGCTATTACGTGAGAGTTCGAGATTGGAAGCCCAGAAAAGTAAAACTGCTTTTCCAAGGGTATCGTCTTTTGTGATACATACATTTCTTGCAATATGCTGACGGCGCGTGATGATAAGCGTGTATGTCTCTTGCGCTGAAAGTTCGTGTTTCGAGTCCCATCAGCAAATCAAAAAATGTCCACGGATATCGCCTTTCGCTAAGAATTGGCAAGTCCTCCGCTAGTAAATTCACTGCCATGAAAAGCATTCCTCGATTTGCTGTTCGGAATCAGCAGAAAACTGGAGGTCCCCTCCATAACAAGGCATGGTTGTGAGAAATTCGGTAATAGGGCCCATACAATACTCATGCCTGCATGCGCCCTACATTACTCATGGAAACTGCGCAATCTTCATAGACAAGTTGTAAAGATGCCATGCTAAAAATCCGCTGTTGCTCTTCTCTTCATTCGAATTTTATCACTTGGCTGAGCAATTTTGCCCACACACCACACACGCATGGTTGCGAAAACAAGAAAATATCAGAAAATTCTGATATTGCTCAATCCGCATGCACAACCCACTCAGTCAACACCATACACCTTGAATCTGCATGCGCAATAACTTGTTTGCGCATGCAGGCATGAGTAGTGTATGGGCCCTATAAGTCCCGGGGCTCCCCACTCTTTTGTGTCGCCCTATTTATCATGAAGAGTTGCCAAGCCACTTAAAAAGAGAAGACATAAGCCTATCATGACGTTATGCTGAGTCTTTTGCATTTTTGTCGGTTTAATTCGCGTAAGTAAGAAAGCAGTCCTCATGGCCGCAGTACGTCTTTCAGAATTTTTGACACTAGCTAACGAGAGGCCATGCTCTTTATTTCAGATCTTATTGATGAGAATCGAACCTCAACCATAATAAGGGCATAGTCTAACGTTAGATTCTAACCGTGTAATGGATAAAGGGGTAAACGCATACTAGAAGAAAACGAAGTAATTTAGGCATAAAATCAGATCGGAAAAGTCACTTTTCATAAGAGTTAGGGTGTGGGACTTGTGTCATCATGCCAAGGAAAAAAAATATATATACATATATAAAAGAACTAGCTGACCCACCCGGCGGGCGTAGCTTGATCCCAACGGTGATCGCATTAAATTAATTAAGTAAAGTAGTTTCCAGGTTTCCATTTCAGTAGGAAAAAGAATATGAAATATATTCTCTGCTCTGTCAAAGTGACTTTGTTTTACACTTTATGAGTATAATGATGTTACATAGGAGAGCGCACTTTACCAATGGCATCCAAACTTTCCGCAAACGTACCCGGATAGCTTTTATTGAAGTGAAACAATAAAGAGACACAGAGTTAGAGATAGAGCCCTGAAAGAACGCTGGTCAGCTGTTATACGAACGTATTTATTTTTATGTTTAGCTTTAGTGTTTTTAAGTTGATCACAGTTCTTAATATGACTTGGTAGCATCAACTAATCGTTTCAACTTGGACTTATGAATTCTCGATCGTATGAAAATTTAGAGTATTTGAATAAGCTGCAGAGAGCTCTCTCGCTTTCTTATTATTTTGAAATCAATCTAAAAAGATCTTCTTACTTTTCCTTCTAAATTTTTAGATCCCCGTAGGCCGTAGCCCCATGTTACACTCTACCAACAATTTAGTTTTTCTTATTTTATTGTTCAGTGCTGTTTGACTTTTCTTATATTCGACCTCATGTTCTTAACCAACTTAAACAAAAACATGGGCTTTTCAATATTTTTGATGAGATCAGCATAATGTAGCTAGTAAGTGTGTATTTTTGCTCTATCAGACTCATACATTATTGCGGCTTATTGATACATTGTTATCGCTTAATTCAAAACAGACTTTCAATAGGTTATCTTTGCATTGATTCACAATATTCTATGAAGTAAACGGGGAATAACACTAACTTTAAGTTGACCTTCCGTATTCGTTTTTTTTTGTGATGCTGGCTGGTGTTTAGACAATTATTTCGTTTTACTTTGACCACCAAACAAGCAAATATTTACTTATTGTGCTTGCTTCACAATGTGTGATCAGTGCCTCTTCTTAGAAGCAATTATTAATTAATTATGGCCCTCCTCTCTATCTCTTCGTTTTTCTTAAAAGGCATAATCCATTATCCCAGAGTATTTTTTTTGGAAGTGACAACATTAACTTAACTTACTTCAGGAAGGATTGCTTGAAAAGTTGAGGCTTGATTAGGTTTTAAGTATGCGTTTTCAATGTGTGCTCATCATACAATTGATCATTGGAAGCAGTACTCGTCATTTGAAATTTCTAACTTCTTTATTGTGTGTGATGTTGAATATCCAATTTCTAATACCGTCTATTCCGGACTTAACTACTAATTCTGTAGATTTAGTTTTAAATTCTTAAATTAATAAGAAGGAAATACTAAAGATTAACCAAATCGAGTCGAAGACAATTATTTAATAACTGTAAAACAATTGGTGGCTCATCAATTGAAGAACGCTTGCTAACTTTTTCAAATACCCAATAACTGTGGCGTATGTGCGATTTAGTTTTCTTAAAAAAAAAAGTCCAACTATGTATTTGTGATCGAACTACCCGCACATAACTGGCGCCATTCAGATGTGCCCTTACCCTCAATACAACATTGTAGTCTTTTTCTTCTTCTTCTTTGCTTGAAACCCTACCTCGCATAAAGTTTGAACATAATTGAGTTCAAGTTTATTAGAACTCCCCAATCGGAATTCTACACAATATTTTATCCTGCACGCAAAATACGTGTAAAAATAATCTGTTTTTCTCGACCCATTGACCACAGGAATGTAGTTCACTGCAAACCATTAAATCGAACTCGTCGAGGCACATAAAAAAAGATGAAACTAAAAATTGACAGTGCAAGGCCATTCCTATGCACATATGTGCTCTAGTCATTGCTCGCAGTTCGTCGGAGCCGCCCGCCAAGCTAATTGGCTTAGCACAAAATTGGTTAGAAGAATTCTTTTGTGCTTGAATACAAAATTGGTTTTTTTTTGTACTGAAAGGGTTTGTTGGTGTATAGTTTGCGCGTTTGCGAAGCCACTTTGCATTTTATGATTGGCACATTTATTTTATGATCCAAGCATAACATCGATTTTCAAAGTTGTAAAACCCAATGGTCCGCACTTAACGGATAGAGCGTTAATATTGGTGATAGAGAGATGCTCTGCCATGGGAAAATCGCATCACACCACAATGTGATTTTATCTAAAAATAAAAATTGGCAGCGCCAAGACCGTTGAGTTGAAAAATCATGGAAAATAGAACAATGGAGTAACTAGCTTACGCAATACAGCGTAGTTTTTGGTATGAATAACAAGATACATACTCAGAATCTTTGAAGAAATCTTGTAGAACAAAAGAATTGTTATCGATTGCAAATGTCCCACATAAAATGTTCGTAGGGTTTGACGGGTGAAAGGTGATGCGCCATTATTAAGTCACTTAGGCCTGACACTGATTAAATTTACACTTAGTAGTTAATCAACTTTCATAAGAAAATCTAATGATCTTAGTAACATTGTTTTCTTTATTAGATTTTTGTCACGAATATTGAGATTTTCTTAGAATAATTTGCGAAAAGGCATATTCATAAAGAAAACGCTGAAACTCTCATTCCCACAATTCTTGTTATTCTCTATTCGCTTTACAATTTATAATCTCATTAACTTGCTTTCCAGGCAAACAGTAGGTTACAACAACCTTATTTTATTTTTCTGAAAAGATTCTTCAAGGACAGTGCTAAGCTTTGCTTGAAATCATCATTAAAATAAAAGTGCCTAGCGAAGTACAAAATCCGATTAATCATTCTTGAGAAATTTCTTTTTTATTTTCTTTTCAGAGCGTTCTGAGAATTTTTTGTAATCGATATTTCCAGAAAAGACAAAACAATCTCCATTGAGGGCCTTGTTTCTTTAAAAAATAAATTAGTTTTTTTTTAATTAAGCTGTGAGTGTGAGTGTAATTCACAGAAGTCAATTGATTCTTTGAAACATTTTTCTTTGAATAGACGAAATTCGGGTTTTAATTGCAATATCTGTGAAATTCTCATTTCCCACTTATGTATACATAGATCAAAGTCATACAAATGTTGTTTATTTTCTTTTGTTTCTATTGAATTCACTACACTGTCCTGGGGTCATCGATTAAGTTATCGAATCTCTTGCTAAGGATCCTGTAGGTACTCCTGTTTTGTAACTATCGCAATTTTTTCTATTCTATTTAATTCGTAGAATTTATAGTTTGCAGTCTTCAGCTTTTATCGTCTGATTTTATCAAGTTGATTGTTACAGAACAAAGGTACATAATGCACTGGGATTGTATCTTAGTGACGGCGTGTTTCCTTTTTTTTCATTGGGAAAAAGCGCCGTTGAACTGGACCTTAGCCCACTATATCCCCGTAGGAACTGCTTAACAAGTATTTTGATTATCTTTTAATAGTATGGAGCGTTGATCTCCGGGTTGACGGGTTTTCGAAAGTATATTTCAGAGAAATCGAGTAAGGGAAAGACCTCGTCTTAGGTCGCGCAATCAAGTGGGAGAAGATTTTAACCGACTTAGAGTGCAAAACTAGAGATGCCTCGCCCGAAATCAAAGTCGCTATCGAAGAGTGTTGGTTGATGCTCAGGTTCAGCCACACCTGTAATCCCCAACAAAGTAAGTGAGCTACATAATATAAAGCAAAGCTGCTTAACGCTGTTTGTATACTTAGATCTTTTAAACTACGAAAAGGATTTTCTTGCAGTATTTTTTTTAACAGACACAGCAATCGAAGCAAAAGGCTTATGTGTATATCCCGATATTTCCACGGGAACGGGAACGATATTTTTAACGAGAAATTAGTGTTTGTATTGAAGAGTCTCCAAAACCACTGAGCCGATTTGAATGAAACTTTGGGGAAAAATGGTCTAGAACCTGAGAGACGACAGATGCTATATTTCTTTTCCATACTTGCTTGAGTAGGGAAGGGAAACATAAACGGAAACTTGGAAAATAATGAAATAAATACTGCACCGATTCCAAAAATCTTTCACCGTCAGAGTGCTTTATTGAACCTGAGTAGCATAGACAATATTTCATTCTCTATTTCCCACTGGAATGGAAACTCGGAAACTACTTTACTTAGTTTACTGAATTCGATCACTGTAGGGTCCGAGGAATTAGTTTACAAGCAAAGTTTGTGGTTGTTCCGTTAATGTACAATGACGACAACACACCCGAAGTATTGATTTCAGATTAACATAAATGAATACTTTTTCTGAATCTAAAAAATCACTAACAAATTGTGTCGCGTGTGCTTGTACAGTGTTGGGAAGCAATGAAAACGTATTTTAAAAGTGAGTCTTCCAAACAAAGTGTTTTTGAAAAGAAGTTTTGGTCGAAATGCCACAGCGATGTCAGTTCGCGGACTTTGAGCTGCAATGGGAACCTGATTCAAAAATCAACCATGTAAGTACGCAATAACAGGAAGACCAGTCCTCATAAACGTCTCTTTGCCATGGTGGCCATTATGAGAGAAGACGTTAAATTATGAGTACATGAGAAAAATCCGAAGTTTTTCTTGTATTGGCTCAACCTGAGAACGACAACAACACTGTAGCTCTAGAGACTTTCCTGTCACTAGCTCCCTTAAATCTTTTTACCTAAAGAGATGGCGGCTCGAAGCACACTGCGAGTCAAACAATGCAAAAATTGAAATAAAGAAGTATCAGGCCCTAAAACTATAATGAAATATGGAGTTTGACAACCTAACAGACTACACCAGATCTAACCTAACCACATACTGATTTCAACCGGATGGCAATAACAAACATCCTGACAAGGATATGCTAAGGGAAAACAGGGCAATAGACGGTTCCCCATAACGAGTGAACGGGCAAGGTAAGGAATTCTTAGAGTATCCTCCCATGAGTAGATCAATGAAATTCGCAAATTTTTGCAAAAATTAATGAAAAAAACATTGAAATCTTCAAAGACGCCCGGGCAACAAGGGCGCCTATAAATTTTCGACGATTTGGAGCGGCTAAGTGAGCAATCGCTTTTAATCACAGAGAAATATTCTATAGATATTTCTTGGATTCGATCCTGGAACTCTTATGTTACATGCAGACATGCGGACACAGCATAAAGTCATGTTGTTCAATTTGTACTGAATATTGTACTCTGTTTTTTAACTTGAGCCTTGGTCTTAACTGAACCAGAGACTTAAATTATTTGCTTTAGAACAGCTGCTTCCTCTTAAAAGGGAGAAAATGAGCGCCATTAATCTCTGCATCAAGCATCATACCATTTAACTATGGGACCTTGAATAAAACAGAAACTTTTTTCATGGGAATACACCTAGATGTCAATAAAAGGTACCAGTGGCGTAGTACTGGGGGGGATAAAACCCCCCGAACATATTTCAGTCGAATATCATTCAAATCAATACAGTAGATCATTTCGTTTTTTAGAACTTATGGAAAACGCGAATCTATTCTCAAGGATGCTGTTCAGACTTTAGATTGTTCAACAAAAAAAGAACAATTAAAGAGATTATGTGAAACAAGATGGACTGAGAGACTTAATTCTGTAATCTGCTTTTAAAGAAATGTTTGTTCCTATCTGTTCGAGTTTGGAAAAAATTAATGAAAAAAGTTCTAAAAATGTTTTTAGCTACCTACGTACTTTGAAGAATAGAGCATTCATTGTGTCGATGACAATTATCCACGAAATTTTTTCTCTTACACAACCTTTAACATCTTACCTCCAAGGTAAAAGTGTTGACCTCTCTGCAGCTGTCTCGGCAGCTGATGATTTGGCTGTTTTGTTGAAAGAAATGAGGGAAAACTTTGAATTAAAGTTCAAAAAAATATTCACTGATGCTTAAAAAATAGCCAAATCTATAGGAGAAAAAATTGAAGTTCCCAGGATTGAGCGTCGTCAAAAACACCGACAAAATTACCAAAGCAGCTCAGCAGAAGATTATTATCGTACATCAATATTCATACCTTTCCTGGATCACTTTATATCATCCATATCTGACAGATTTGTGAAATACAAAAAAAAAACTTTTCAATAATCGAAAATACCATATCCTTGGAAAATTGGTCAGGAAAGACGTTGAGAATATTGATGAAACCGTGGAAGTAATAATGAATCAATGGCCAACAGCGACTGAAGCAGCTGCTTCAACCGTAATAAATGAAGTGTTATTGTGGAGACAATGTTGGATTGGGGCATAAACTCAACCAAAGACATTTATAGAATAATTAAATCTTTGTAACGATGCACTTTTTCCAAAATTTTTCAAGTTTTTGAAAATAGGTGCAACATTGGCTGCGACGATTGCTAGCAGCGAGCGTAGTTTTTCCACGTTGAGACGTCTAAAAAATTGGATTAGGAATTTTACAGGCGAAGATAGGCTGAATGGGCTTGCACTTACGAGCATTAACAGGCACATTGACATCAAGGTGGAAGAAGTTATCGAAAGATTCGCGCAAAAACAGAGAAGAATTGATTTATAATTTCGTGTATCTTCATATGTTCTTATTTTCTGCACTTTATTATTACATATCAATAAATTGGAAAAAAACCTAATCAATACAACGACTTTTACTTATGCAAAATTATTTACATGTAACCCCCCCCCCCCCCCCCCCCCCCCCGAAAAATTTCCTAGCTACGCCACTGAAAGGTACCCTACAGGTTGTGAAGCTCTTGTTTTGACTGACATACAAACTCATCGATATCCAAATGATCGCATAATAGCCATACGAACTACTAAAGCCAAAAAAAGATAGAAGTAAGTATTCCTTTAAACAAAAAACCCAAGAACTCAATTGCAAAAATCGCCATTTATAATAAAAAAAATAATTTCTTCGTCAAGCGACAGCACTGTCTGCTTTTTATGTGAAACAAAAAGATCTGCTCTCAATCAAATTAGGTAACCGTTGTTATGTTTTCATGTTATGATCAAGCCGGCAACGTCAGCGGCAAGCGGCAACCGACAACGGCAACCAGTTGACTGAATTTTCGGTTCTGCTCTTGGTGCTCTTTCTCTCGTAAACTATAGGCGATTAGCTCCGACGGACACAGACACTGGGTCTTGGGTCTATGTATATAAATTAAAAGCGAGCCACACCGACTGTTTTAGTTTTCCATTTGATTCCCAAACGATTTGTTGTATCTGCGTGTTCATATCAACAGTCAAAAACATACCGCGCATTTTATTTACCTTCGGTAATAAGCCTATTATTATAATAAGTCAATCAATAAAACGTACAAAAAAAATTATATTCAACGCCAAAGTGCCATTGAAACAGCATAATAATATAAGGAAAAAATAAAAGAACAGAAAAACGGGGGAGGGTTACAACGTTTTTGATAGAAAAAAGAAAAGAAACGGGGGAATTGCGGGGCTCGATTTGTTTTACTTGAGTTGAGTGTATAACATCATAGTGCCGTTCAACGTCAGAGAGGTGCCTACTGGCTAGGGGGGCTACTTAAAAAGCAAACAACAATATAGAGACATCAAACAAAACCAAAGTATCGCAATCCGGCATCGTATCGTTGGTGTATCTCCAGTGAATTGTCAACCTTAGTTCAAGTTGGTTGCTGTGTTCGGAAATTTTTTATAAAATTTTCAATATTTTCTCTTCTTTTCCTCGTTGAATTTGTTTTTTTTTTTTTTTGTTTTCAATATAATTTGTCTTTTCCTTATATACAAAGAATTTAAATTTTGTGTTTCATTTCTCTGTTTGTCTTTTTTTACTTTTATTTTTTTTAGAATTTGTTTACCTACTACCACAAATAAAAATATTCCAAATCAATTCAAATATATCTCAAGCACAAACCGGTGTGGTCTTGCACGTGTGTTAAACTACCCAACAGTAAAGTGTGATAAGGTTATAAACTCCAAATAAGAAATAAATAAATAAAATATAAATAAAGAAAAAAAAAAAATAAGCAAGAAACAAAAGCAACAAGGATCATCATGAAGCTCCTACTTGGATTACTTGTATCTTTGGCAATAAGTTCGGCATTTGCTCTTCCAGGTGAGTAAATATGTTTGTGCCACTTGTGACTTGTATACTTCGTCCTCCCTAGGGATGTTTACCTATATACCACTATCGATTCGGTAGGATATTGTCTCCTTGAGGGGGATGATTATAAAAAAAATAAAAAAAAATTCAATCCAAAGTCTTCGACTTGAGATATTATTTTTCGTTCTTTTTTTTTTTTTTGTTTATTTTTTACTTTTGGTCTTTTACAAATTTATTGGTTTCGGGTGGGAGGAAAACGCGCCATGGCTGAGTGGTTTTGTGAATTATACTGTGGGAACTTTTGCAACATCCTTATAAATACAAACAAAGACTAGATAAACATCGAGGACAAGCCACCGCACTTAATTTGTTAGCTTTAAAATGCAGGGCACATTTCTTTTCACTCCCTCTCTCTCTTGTTTTAAGGTGTGTTTTATTACCCTGAGGTCTTTATTATTGTATGCCTGTTTCTGGGCTTTAATTTTTTGTCTGAAAATTGAAATTTAATATAAATTTTGCTTCAAATTTGGAAAGTGTTTACTTTTATAGACAGTTTGGTGTCAGTAGAACAAATAGAAGACTAGTTTGAGTATTTTTACTTGCGATTATAGGTACTATAAGGCAAGTCTTGCAATCGTGCAGAAAAAAAATTTTGAGATAACAATTAAATATGACATTACGATGATAGAGAATACGAAAAAAGTGGGTCCTGCAATTCTGTCTGTCTGTCTGTCTGTCTGTCTGTCTGTCTGTGTGTCTGTCTGTCTGTATATGGATCTACAGCCTGAACTAATAGACCGATTTACTTCAAAATTTGCAGTTAGGGTCTGTGGAGCAGTCTACAGAGGGGTTTTTGGAATTGAGTCTCTAGGTCTTGAAATAACGGTACCTGCCATGCAACCGATATGATAATACTTACTTTTCTCGAAAGCGGCTCCAACGATTTTGATAAAATTTTGTGTGAAGAATTAATTTTTGATTGTCTTTCTTATGATGTAAATAAAAATTTTGGAAAAAGTATAAAAACGGTACCTCCCATAGTACCGTTTTTTTCAAAACCGACTTTCTCGTTAACGGCTTGCACGATGTTTACGAAATTTTGTATTTTAGAAGTTTTAAGTTGTTTAAGGAAAACTGCATAACAAGATTTGAAAATTTTTAATTTTTGAAATCTTTAAAAAAAAATTTAAAAAAATTTAGATTTTTTGAAATAACTTCAAAACCATAAATTAGATTTTTCTCAAATTTTTTGTCAAATTAACTTTTGCTAAGGTCTTAAATTCTGCATACTTGAATTTTACAAAACTTTTTTTTTTAAAAAAATGTAAAATAAAAAACCGTTATTTTTAAAACTGGTCCAACGATTTTGATAAAATTTTTAGCGTTTATATGTATTAGAAATTGCAAAAAAATGGCGTTTTTAGATTTTCGCTTGAGACCTTTGGAATATTTAATTGAATTTTTTTCAATATTTTTCTTGATTTAATAAAATTTTCCTAATTAATGTATAGTTGGCAACCCTGTACCACCAAATATATTATAAAGAGCGAACACCAAAACCTTTTACTCAGCCCTAAGATTTTGATATCGTATTTAGAACACAATCGCAAGTTCGTGCGACCCAGTCGTGCCCATTTTTTTAAATTGCGATGATTTTGAAAAATTATTTTGTGGTTTTTCAGTAGCTTTTTTATTTTTAGAATAATTTTGGACTAGCTTAAGGTACATAGTCAAATTAATAAATTGAGAACACGATCTGTTTGTTCTTTGCACCGGTTTTTCTATTGCAGAATTTGTAACAATGAATAGTGGAAATTTAAAAAAGTAGATTTTATTCTCCAAAGCTTTCTGATTAAAATTTTATTTTGGTAGTGTGTTTTGTTTTACTTTCTTGAAGAACTGAAATTCCCATCAAATTATGTGGAATACTCAAATTCAACCACAGAAATTGTACTCCCGGAAATCTATTTATCTACGTCCTCTGGGATGTTTTATTTGTGTATTTTTTTTTTTTTTAGTAGCACGACTTTTTTATTGAGTCAACAACTGTACTTCGATTTTGCACAGAGATCTTCTACGTAAAGCAACGATAGCTTCGGTTATTGAAGGCACTTTTTGTTGGACAAGAGAACAATATTTTTAAAAGTTGTTCTTATGGTACCCGGTGTGATGGATAGCATGTCCGCCTGTTAATCCAGAGGTTCGAGTTCGAATCCCAACAGAGGCAAAAATGTTTTTTCCATGGGTATCGCCAAGTATGGCAAGTCCTCCGTTAGTATTCATTGCCATGAAAAGCGCTTTCTCGATTAGCCGTTCGGAACCGGCAGAAAATTGTAGGTCCCCTCCATTCCCTTACAAGGCATGGTTGTGAGAAATGCGCTAGGCCCAGGGGCTCCTCGCTCTGTTGCGCCACCCGATTTATTTATTTTATTTCTTATGAAAACCCCAAAAATGAATTCAACCAGCATTGCGGCTTATATAGGGCGGGCCATCTAGTAGTTTCTTTTGAAAACGTTGGTTATTTCGACAATAATAGCTGTTTCCCGCTCGAAATCTTGATAGAAAGTCAGTATGAGGCCTCTGCCATACTCTGTCAGTATGACATCTGACGCAAACATTTTTGGAAATATCAAAAAGTATTCTCAAAGTGAGTGCTCTATAGCCCAAATAGTGCGTTTTTTGAAAAGAAATTTTGGTCGAAATAAAGCACCAACCTGCTGCACCTGCCATACGCAAGTTTGTGCAAAACTTCAACGAAACTGGGATGTTAGTGATCAACACTCTTGGTTTCCGTTGTCGTGGGATGCGCACAACGAGAATGTGGCTGATGGAGCCGAGAGTGTGACACTCAATTCAGGATAATCTGCTTGCCATAGCATGGACCTCAAGTGCTAGCATCAGGAGAATTGTGCAAAAATATCTCAGATTATTCGCTTACAGTGTTCAATTGATTCAGATATTCAAGGCGCATTACCATCCGCATCATTATCACTGCGCAGTTTGGCCCTTTGATCAGATTGAATTTCACGACGATATTGTGCAGAAAATTATCTTTTCTGATGAGGTGCACTTTCATCTGGACGGGTTTCTTAACAAAGAAAGTTGCCATATCTGGGCTCTGAAAACCTGCAAGTTATTGTCGAAAAGATAATGCACCCACAGAGAGTGACAGTTTGATGGGGAGTATGGAGTGTTGGCATCAATTGACCAGTTTTCTTCGAAAATGAGGCTGGGAGAAACGTTTCTGTCGACGAGGTTGTCGTTACAGAATCTTTGTGATTCGAGACTCGTTGAAACGAAAATGCGTGACTATAAAGAAGCAAACATCTTAATGTTTAGGATTAAGTCTGCGAGAGAACGAGGTAGAAAGCATGTATTTACGATAATCTTCGTCTCTTCTTTGTTTGGGCGTAGTCGGGCTTGGAAAATTGGAGCGACAGAATGCACTACTGTAAGGCCATTTCAAGCAGCTTGTTCTTATTAAGAAAGCCAAACTTCATGGATCGAGCTTGATTTTGTTCCATTGATGGTTTTTTTAAAGAAACTTGTATTTGGCAAATTTAAAGGGTCATCTAATCAAAGGAAATTATGATTCAAGATGGCTTTTGTTAAAACCACAATTCTCACCTTTGTTTCTATTGAATTTTTGTAAACAACTTGTTGGTCAGTTCAGGAAATTGTTTGTATCAAAAGACATCCCAATGTAATTGTCACTTAGCCTAAATACTTCATAGGTTAGTACTTACGTCGTCTTCTTATGAACAAGAGAGATATATCAGAGAACCTAGTTAAAAATATCATACATTGTTTAAACACGATCGTGAAAAACGAAGGACATGCTACAAAACTGCGGTACAGACATTTGATTGGCCTCAGACAAGAAACAATCCAAAGGTAGATTTGCCGACGCATTCTGAAGTCAACACAAATGATCCTGCTCGAAAAGATCATTTGTTTGAAGCAGTTATGTGGGAAAGCTGTGATCTTTTCGAGATCACCATGCTCTCAACGTCGGAAAAGGAAGAAGAAGAAGTCATCTGGTCACCAGTGTCTTTCAGAGACAGAGCAACAGCAATTAAATATTTAAAGTCAGTCACTAGAACTGTAGCTCTATCTTATCAAGCAGTTGATGACTGTCAACCTTCATGAACTTTGGCTTCAAAATGAACCAAACGTATTCGAAGTGATTGTGTGATGTGGAATGTAAGCTGCGGCCAGCAAGCGACTTGTTTTATTTCGGGATATGTTAACTTCCCATAAAAACTTGTATTTCCCGAAAACAAATCAATTGCCCTAAGAGTTAATTGGAAAAGTCCGTGGGCATTTTAAAATTCTACTAATGAAGTACAAAAAAAGGGAGCTCAAACTAACATCGCATGTTTTTTTTTGTTTTTAACTGCCCCATAAATCAGACTTACCCCACTACATTCGTACTTACTATTCGTGCAAAACTATTGAGCTTAAAAAGTTTACTATACCAACTGTGATAAAAGCAAAATTTTATACATTTTCATGTTTGTCTGGAGCACAGTCTCGCAGTTTACTCTCTATTATTCCTTTTCTGTTCCTTATTTAAAGTAAATTTATTCGACGACCCACTCGTTGTTTTAATAGCCAGCCACATTTTTTTGCGATTTTCTCGTCGCGAATGTGAATTAATTCTTTGTCAAGATTTTCATTTTTATCGTCATCATCATCAACATCAACAAGAACATCAGCTTGATCTATTTTTGGCGACACGTTTTTTTATGCATGCGCATCATCTTTTGAATTAACTAAATTTTCAATAAAAGAATTGAATTAACTTCTTGGGTATTTTTCAATTCAATTTCGTCGGGAGAAATTTGCAGTGTTGCATAGGTGGTTGTGTTGTATTTTCTTAGTTAGGCAGTTGAATAATGCAATTTCTTATACTGCATAACAAACGTGTGTTGGAAATTGTGATGTGCTTTTACGAGTTGAGATGAGTTTGTTTATTTTTTTTTTTTGTTTGTTCGTTGAATAAAACAATTTAAATTGGTTTGCATGATTGAATTGGTGTGCAGTATTTGTTAGATAAGTAAGTTCCTTAACTTGTTGTATTATGAATGCAGAGAAATCAGCAACACACCAAGTAGTTGTGTGTCTGATCAAACCATTTCCGGGGGTATGTTGCGAAAATAGATTATAGTTGCGCAATAAATGTATTTATTCCATGCTAAATGGTGTAGTCGATGAATTGGAAATCAATCCATATCCATAAGGCATTGACTAATGTCTATTGCATTCCGTTTTGTTAAGTTTTTCCTCTTAGTTGTTGTTTAAGAGATAAATAGGGGATTCCTAAGCGCCTGCATTTCGCATGTGCCAGCAACCCCTGCGTTATTCTAAATACCATGCTACATTTTTTCTGTTCTGCTTATTCGGCGAAGTCCTAAACAGACAGCCATGTAAGCTCTTTGAGGCTGCATATGGCATATGTGATAAGACTTTTTATAAATTCAGTTCCAAATGGTGATATTTGTTGTGATTATAAAACGATATTCAATCTGTTGGCTGCATGAATAGGTATAACGAATTCAAATACAGGACATATATTTGTTATTGCATTTGACTTCCGAAAACGATCTTGTCATGTATACACATACACACGTTATTTGCAAGACACAAAAAATGACAGAAGGTGCAAAAGAAAAGGCCATGGGTGGATGAAAGTTGACTTCGACATTGTTATTTATAAACGTGCACAACTGACTACAAATCTGATGAAAACAAATATTGAAAACAGTAGCGGGTCAAGTGTAGAACCTTGAGGCACTCCTCTACATATTGTGTCTTTGAAGTTCACTGTTATGACGAATAGATTTTTTTTGCTGGCAGCAACTTTTCCAAATTTTGAAAAATGTAAACGTTCCTGCATTTTCTTAAAAAAAACTTTTTTCTAAAAATTAAACCTCAAACGATATTATTTATAAAAAAAACAGAAGTAGGGTATGAAATCCTCAATGTGAAAATTGCAGCGATACTATGAGAGTAATAAACATTCGATATCCGACCAGTTGTGTCATCATTATTCTCTTTAACGTTCCGTTTTCAGTTGATTGACTATGAGAAGGTTGTGCCTTGTGCCCATTAAATGTTACCTCACAAATTTTTTATTCTATGAAGGTATAAAAGCAATCATTCAATGACTCAATTGACCCACTGACAGAAAAAGCAGAACAAAACAAATATTCTTTTGAAAAGTTTTCGATATGTAATGTTATCTGCAATCGCAATTTTTCCAGGAAAATCAAAAATACAAGTTCGGCTCGAATTTATATAAATGCATTCTCCTAACACGATTACAAGCGATCATATTAATTATGTTCGTGTTGATGAATCAGCATGACTGATTCGCGGAAGCTTCAATGACTTTTGTGCCAATTTATGTACGTTAGCTGCACGCACCATTGTTGTTATTTGCGGAATGATTTTGTGTACTATACAAACAATAACATTTCATAATCTGTTTTTGTTGAGCTGTTGACTTTATAAAATCATGCAAACCTTACACATATGGCTACCGTTTTCTTTCAATTACTCACACGACTCAGGTTTCAAGGATAGAATTGAGCTTACTCATCATTCTTTGGCAATGTTTTCTATAAATTTTTATACCAATCATTGTCACCTTGATCAGATATGAAAAAAACCCACCAGAAAGCCCCAATCAGGATCCACTTTACACTTAAGAATGTCCCCCAACATTCTTTGAAAGCTTAAAAGACTTACCCGGAATCGCACATTTTTATTGCTCATTTATTTCATTTATTCCACTTAACCTTCTTCTTCTTGTTCTATGGCGTCACTTTCGTCGCTGCAGCGAAATAGCTTCACGCTTTAATTAGGTGCTAAATAAGATTGGAATTTACATAAAAAAAAGGAAACCAGCATACCAACCACCATTTTAACCACAAAATTACACCTAAGCTCCAACCCCTGTGGCCTTGAGTGTGCGAACGAACTCATGGAATTATATTTAGAGTAGGCAAAGAAATATATAGTCAGCGTCACACATTTTTTCACGCTCATTCAGTATTTTGGTTTCGGTTTGACCTACCGACCTAAAACTTATCTGGCAGCTTTAAGTCCAAGCCACCTGGTGACAGAAGGAGAAAATTATTATTCCAATCATTTCACGACCATTTCGTCTGGAGATTTACCGGTGACGACGACGACGGACGATGAAAACCACCAACACCAACTCCAAGGAATGAAGAATTGAAGGCAAAGGAATAAAAACAAAAATAAAAAAGAAAATTTAAAATTCTAGTCACGATTTCTATCAAATGCGACTCACCTACCTTTTTTGATTTGCGATTAAAGTTATATTCGAACGGATGCGGGATAACAAATAACAATAGCAGCAATAATAATCAATGCACCCGCTACTCATTGCCACGCACCGTTGATGTTTTTTTTTTTTAAGGGTGGGCTACTGCCTTAGTGACCAACTAAGTTGCAAGGGTGGGTTTTTCTATTTTTAGGTTTAGAAAAACGAGGGAAATTGTTTTGTTAAACATTTTTCCTTGTTTAGTGAATGAGTTATGACAAAAATTTCATTCATCAATTAAGAAAATAGGTGAATACCATAACCGTAAAAAAATGTACACCAAAATCAAATCAATGGAGTTCTCCTTCTACTCGATCATAATTTCTGGTTCCATTTAGCTTGGCTTTGAAAATAATTTTTGAATTTATTCGCCTTAGATTGTTGGTTAATTCATCATTACCGCTCGTTGCGCAACGAGTTTTTTTGTGGAGACGGAAGTGTTATTATCTTCGCATAGCAATGTTGCTCACTAAAAATAAGCTCCTTTTTGATTTCATGTCCGGTTGCTTCGTCCCATCATTTATCATTTTCCAGTACAAAAATAAAGAAGCTGCCTAAAATCGCGTCGTAATCATACTTAGTCTTCTCGCCATTGTATTAATATTTATTAATGAATTGCGACTCAGCCCAATGCTTTGGTCTTCCGTTTTCCAAACTATATAAGTTGGCAGGAATGTTTGAGAGGATATGAACGAGTAAGAATAAGAAAGATTTGCGACACTCTAGTCACTTGATGACATTAATCTTAAGAAGGTTAAGACGCTTGCGAGCTTCATTTGGTCATAGGTCATAGCTTTCTTGACAAGTTTGGCTCAAGGTCCACTCTACGGCAATTTTGAAGAAGACAGTTTGGATTGCTTTGAAGCAGAATAAAGTTACCGACCAGATTTTTTTTAAAAGACTAGAAATTTAAGCTGACGATCATCATAATCAAAGGTCTTCGACTTGAAGCTCTAAGCACAAAGAAAGTGGAATAACGAACTTTTTGGGACAGACACCTTAAAAAGTTCGGGTGATATCCAAAAACGTACTCTTCTAGCTATGCTCATGTTGTGGTACAACTCAAATAGCTCGCTGTTGAATCTTCTTCTCCACACATTGTCTTCACATTTTTTTTTCTATTGGAGGTTTTTAAAATACCAGCTGGAGAACTCAGACCTAAATATCGGTCCATTGTACTACCAGTTAGCAACCTTCTATTTGTTATAGAGTTTCCAGGTGTTCAGAGAAAAGCCAAAAGACGCTGCCATGATAAGGAGCCTATGTTACCAGCTCTCACCATGTCTGCGCCGAGTATCTGTAACCTCATGCGAGAAAAAGCAGGACATTCACAGAGGAAGTGCTCTGCGGTGTCCTCATCTTCTCCACAAGATTTACTTAATCCTAACACGTTTAAATGCTTGTTCGTAACGTGGCTCAAGGTCATTAGGATAGCATAAGCCTCCGCTTGCAAACCAAAGATGTGTAAAGTCGTGTGTCGTCGTTCTCCAAAAAGGCACCAGCACAAGAACCCTCATCGGTTTTGGAGCCATCTGTGAAGATACGATAACAGTATTTCCAGGCTCAGATTCTGGAGCGAACCAGTCCTGAGCCGAAGGAAAGTTGACTGAGTAATTTTGACGCAGTTTGAGCCTTGGGTCTTCACATACAGGACCATCCTTCAGAATATTATTCGCCGCATCGACCAATTCTTTTCTCATATTCGCTTAGGTTCATGTTTTCGCGCACCGTAAAGCAAGACTTGGATGGTCAAGTTTTACCTTTGGTAGAAATTTCGAATCTCATTGCTGTGATGAAACTCTGAATTTCCTTAAACGAATGCTTCTCATGCTGCTTTTTTGTTTTTTTGAGTGTTTTTCCCTTCTTTGCATTGTTGCGGCGTAGGATTCAGGGATAGTTGGAAAGATACTCGATTGGAAAAGGCATGGCTATCTCCTTCGATTTTAGCTTTACGACAGCGTTAGTGTGCGCGGGTCTTGGATATGATATCCTATCGTTATTCGAACCTAGCTACAGCAAGGTAGTGGTTTGAATCAAAGTTGGCCCCTTCAGAAAGTTTGGACATCAATAAGACTGGAAGATTATGTTGCATCGCATTATGATCAATTTGGTTGACCTTTGATTGATCTGGGGATCGCCATGTTTTTTTATGGATTTTGAGCTACTAACAACAAGACTTGGCCCAGCAGTAAATCCGGTTGACCTGAGCAAATTGTTGGAGGTTTTTTAATGCAGGCTTTGCTTACAGATTGTGTTTCCGAAGATGTTCTCCTGCCTTAGTCTTGCGGTAGAATAATCAAGGAAAATTTTCCTTCCATTTTCAGGACAATGTTCACATAATGTTTCTTCGTAGAGCTCATAGCGTGTACCAAATGAGCATAAACATATTCAAGAGTTAATAGAACCCTTAGTTTTTGGGACACCAAATCAATCAATCATGGGAACCAAGTTTGGCCGCACTATTCTTGATTGTTCACAGAGCTAAAAAGTCCGAATAAATCACATACTCAGCATTTCGCCTAATGTGTGTTGGAAACTCATGTCGCACAGGTTTTATTCCGTGAAAGCGTGCCATTAATTTTTTCTGACAAAAGAAAATCATTCGGATTTGGGGGAAGTCCTTAAATGGAAATACGATAACCACCTCAAACCCAAGGACTCTCATGTCCTTGAACTGTGCGTGTTCTTCAAAATCGGAGTTTTGTAGCCAAACTTGAACAAACAATTCCTAAAGAAGAAAATTAAAATACAGAACTCATGCAAGACCTTAAACAAGAGAAAAGCAAAAAAGAAAAAAAAAACTTTTAAGGGAGGAATAAAAAAAAAAATCTCCACCAGTCGTCCATCTAAAGTACACTACACACCACCAGCTTTAAGAATACTTAATTAGATTCAAATCTGAAGAGCGTTTCAAGGTTTTCAGTTGCCTGAAGCGGAATTTTTGTTTAAATTTCCCTGGAAGTACCTGTGCCGAGCCGATTGATGTTATATAACCCTCGGGGTGACTCATGGGGAGTGATGTGATGTGATGATTTAAGTAATTTCGTAACATTTCAAATACTAGGAATAAATGATTGTGTGGTGCGAACGGGAAGACTTAACGCAAAGTTATTGTTTCCTCAGTTTTTAATTAGTGTGACGGGGGAAAAAAAAGTTATTCCAACGCGAGGAGACCGGCTGTGAGGTATTAAGACAAGAGTAGTGTGTGTTTGGCGAAAGTATGGTTGAAAGAACATTATGGAAAGCACGATTTTTGTTCCTAACCCAATAATTAAACAATTGATTAAGTATTCGATTAGAATAACAACTGTTGTTCTGTTGAAACGAAAACAGACTTTAACTTAATGTATCGATTCCGAAGAATTGCGGTGAGTGATGCGATTCGAACGTGATAATTGGTGGTAAAGGTTAATCTTAAACAGCAGTTGTGTTGTTGAAATGAAATGGCTGGGTTATGGTAATTAATTGTATGAAATATGTTTCTTGCTTCGTTGGTTCTTTTTTTTATTATTTATTTACTCACGACAACGACGAAGATGATGGTATGGTATTAATTGAGCCTTTCCGTAGCTATTAGGCGAATTCTCCAGCTCAAGCGGAACAGCGAATTATATTTTTCCAGGTAAATTCGTGAAAGCACTTGATGCGGGTAGATGATTCAAAGTTGCTTTTGACTTACAATCACGTTCACAAGGTTATATTATTCACAATTTATATGACACATTTGTGATTATAAAACATAAAACCGGCTTCAAGCTGCAAAAGCCGGTCTTCTGTTGTGTTGGTTGTTTTGCGTTGTGTATATTTTTCTGCTTATCAGAGTGGTTAACGCTATTTGAGCTTGAACTGCAGCTTGATTAGCGTTGATTCTGGAAATATGATAGTGATCAATCGTGATGGAAGACAACACGAATGGGATGATTTTTGTAAAAGTTCAAAAGTCAGCACCGAGATTTATAGTGATTTTCTTTGTTAAATGGTTCCGTATTGTAATGTGGTTTTTTCTGAGTAAGAACATCCACACAAATTGGATTGCAGATTCTTGAGATTAAATGGTTTGATTTTGATTTAAATAAACCAGTTTTGTTATTTTGTTTATCCGGAAATGTCTCAGAGCTCTCACAGGTTTACTTTATTTACTTGTGAACAAATTTAATTTGCGATTCATTCTGCGTACTGGGTGATGCGCATCAACAAGAACTTGTTTGTATGGTTGTAGGTATTTACGAGCTTTAAAATATTAAATATCTTAAAAGACTAGCCATATACGATCCTTAGCTTCATTTTCATGTTTGTGGTAAGAAGCTTGTTATGGTCTGGTCAACCAGATCTTTTTGCAACTTCATAATTTTGCAAAAAGTCAAAAAGAAATGACTGCTTTTTATTTTTTAATTTTAGCTCTACTTTTTCTACGAGAACACGTTACTATTTTAGGACGTCATAGTTATTGTGATCTGCCCCATAGGGAGCTAAGAAATAAGATGCAAAGCATGTGGAATCTTTGAAAATCCTAGCGGAGCGGTCATTTTTGAGACCTTTGACTGTTTCTTAAGAGCACTATTAGCAGGCCACCATTATACCAAAACCCGTCCTTAGGTGAATTCCCGAGGCTTAATGTCTGATAACTGGACTAACACAATATTTGGTTTTTAAAGTTGAAAAGTCTTAATCTCAGAATAAAACTTGTGTAGGTGTTGTTAAAAACATGCGGGTCGTATAGCAGACTATTCACATAGCGAACGAATATCATTGTTGAAATTATTCGGAAGTTAGATTTCTTATCAATTCTGTGTTAAGACTTGAAAAACATACATATGTTACATTTTTAAATGATTAAGAATATCCCAAAATTTGACTTTTTCTGTGCCTTAGAAATTGAGTGCTCCAACAAGGAGAGACTGCGTTAAGAGTTCTACTCTGTTAAGAATTTTCTTTTTTGGCTTTTTTCGAAAGTATACAAATACATATTTAAAAGTATTATACTAAAATTTTATAAAGATCCGAGCATCTATCTGTACTACAGCGTATATTGTACAATTTTTTGCAAATTTTGATTTTAACGTTGTTTTTTTGCAAAAAGCGATGGAAAAAAGGGTTATTTCGCCGTTTTCGGTAAGTGACAGCCATTTTGTCAATTTTGAAAAATATTATATGATACCGTAAACCGGGGTTACTTTGCACCGTTTTTTCCACCTTTTTTTATAAAGCGTCTAAAAAGTTTCAGAGAATTTTTTTTTATATACTTTTTTTTTATTTCATTAAAAAGATATGAAATAATACATTTATGTTATAAAACCTTTTTTAATTATAGTGAAAATATTTTTTTTTTTGTTTAAAAGTGGAGCAAAGTTGTTCAAAGGAGGGGGTTACTTTGCTCAGTTCTGCGTTTCCCATCATTATGCTTTTGTTTGAAGTGCTGGAGTAATGATATTCATACAGTTTATGAACAATGCTGAAACTGAACGTGTTTGAACATAAAACGAATTGTAAACTCTCTATAACAATGGCGCAAAGTTACACCCGCAGGCGCAAAGTAACCCCGGTTTACGGTACGCGCTATAGTTATAGCCCTCAAGATCATGTGATTTAATTTTTGCAACGTAATGATCATCCACTCCAAATATTTCATCAGCGCTCTCTCATCTTTTTTGGACCAGTTGTCTTCCACTTTTTTGGATAAAAACTGAATATTGTACTATATAAAAAAAGTCCGGAAAAATCTTAAGAATGTAGGACTTTTTATATCCAAATTTAAATCGTTGAAAAAATATTCGTGAAAATAGAATTCTTTGAATGTCCAAAGAGGGTAGACCCCTTAAGTAACGCTTATATTTGTATATTGATGAGAACTTCACTTTCCCTTACTGAGCTATTTCTTCAATTTATCAGAATTTACCAGCCTCAACTTCGAACAATTCTGTTTTGCTGCTAGACCGAATTTAAGGATCATTAGAAATCTTGAGGAAAGTTTTTAACATACGTATTTGAAAATACCCTTCGTTAGTAAATACGAACAAAAGAAGACCTCCCCGAAGACAGACTTAAATTTTATGAAGTTTTTTCTGCAAATACCAGCAACCTGTCTTCGAATTCACTAAGTTCTGAAGGAATCCGTTATCGAGTACTATACGTGACTGAATTTGTTAACTCCTTACAACTTATGGATGAACTAGCATTTTATCATTTATCCTAATTTGAGTTAATATATTGGCAGACCACTGATATTGTGTAAATCATCGCGAATTCCAAAAGAAAATAGCCACTAACTCACTCTATCACTGATATGGTAATTCAGTCCCAGGCTTACTAAGGTGCTTAAGGAGCAAATCTGCTCGTACAGTTTTTTTTAGTCTCGTGGCATCGGGTCTACTGTATTGGTTATTGAAGAACTTCTTATACATTAAAACCCCATTAGTTCGATGAGTAGCGGGTTTTGTTTTTTGGATCTTTATGACCTTAGCTAATTCGCAAGAGGGATGAAGTTGTGAAGGGATACTTTGCACTTCAGTTTTTTTATATGGTTTGCAAGTCACCTTATTCGCAAACCACCAGTTCCTTGCATCTGATTTGTTTCTGTTGCTGTTGGTAAGATGAGAGAAAGTATAGAACTGCGATTGCTAGGTGGATTTGTTTTGTCAAAACCTGTTATTGAAGTTCAAATGACTTAAAACATAAACTTTCATAATCTGTACTTTTGCAGCTGACAAAAATACTAACCTTAAGTGTCATTAACCTTGTAGGCTTCATTCACTTTCATATAAATTCCTACCTCCTTTTCATTCAGAATCAATACCCAAACTCAAACCTTTTAACTGGGTTGTAAGTGAAAATGAAAAAAATCTTTTGCTTTTATAAGCAAGGGGTGACATTCTGTATGTAAAAAGCGAACAAACATTTTCGTGTGTGCGAACGATTTACAATGCCTTCGCTTATGAAAAACGTTTGATCGCTTTTGTTTCGCTTTTTATAGAATCTGGCCCAAATCGATTTGTTTTGCAGCTTAAACTTAACATTTTTGAGGTTTTACGAAACTTAAAAGTAGCTTCAAATAGATCATTTTACCGTAAGGAAAAAAGCTGGGGGCCTAGAATGGAATCCCGTGAGATGCCAGCCAAAATTAACAATTAAATTTGCCGCGGTTGTTTGGCTTACATTTTTGGAATTTATTTCATCTCATTACAGATAGTTTCAAAAAACTTACGAAGATAAATAAATTGAATAAACGTCACCAGAAAGTAGACACGCCTCAGCAATAACCATAATTGTGTAAGTTTTCTATATCGTGCAAATTAATTATCCTGTCAGCACAAAACGTAACTCCAGCTATGTATCTTCAGTTCCCAAATTTCAATCAGACTTACAGCAATAATTTTCACATCAATAAGTTGAAGACATTTCATTTACATTATGCCTTTTGAGTGAAATGTCTAAAACATGTACTTGTACATGTTAGTCAATGTAAACGTCTGTCCAGTTTATTATACTTTTGACTTTTCAAATCAAGTGCCAAAAGTTAAAGAGTCTATTTGAACGGGGGGTAGGTGTTCCAAAGTTCCAAACTTAAAATGAAAATTCCATTTAATCATCAAAAACATCAAAAACTTTTCATTTGTTTTGTTCCTTAGGCACACACGCATTCCATAAATCTCTTTCTCAAATTGCCAAGCTCTGACCTAAATGCCAAAAATTCCCCAAACACAGCTCCACAACTCACTAGAAAGTTCTTTCCGAACGCACACAAAGCTGAAATGAATCATTTTCGAAATGATTTCCATGTTTTCCTTGTGTAAATTTGCAATTGGGATTCCGTTTCGTCTGGCATATATAAGACAAATGTTTGCATCAATTTTGTGCAACACTTTTACAGGATTAAAGTGCATCGAACATTTCCTATTCCAATTTTGCACTCAACACACACAAACACATTGACGCACACACACACACTAACAGAAACACAAATCATGCTGTGTATGCCAGAGAGTGGCCGAAAATTAAAAATGAAGGGGCAGCCGTAGCAAACTTGGAAACAAGAATTTCCACACACAAAAGCGAGAGTGGAGTGCAATTTTCTGCTGGTGTCAAAAATTGAAATATTTCGAAACTTTTATTTGTTCTCTAACCCTGTAGACGACGACTACAACTACTATAGTATAACAACTACGATGAGAATGAATTTTGTTCAAAAGTCCTGCCAAACAAAGCCCCACAGCTCTGAATTTTTCGTATGCAAGTTATTCACGTAAAAGAAACATTTTTCTTTCCCCCTTTTCTTTGGACAACAAAATGAAAAAAAAAGTTAACATCTCTCATCCTATTCTCTGTTGCAGAATAAGAACTCAATTCACAAAAAAATTAAAAAAAAAAACTCAGTCTGATGTAAAAGCTGCAAAACTGCTTTAGGCTCAAGTTAGTTTATTCCCGATGCAAAGAACAGCAAAGATTGGACTCCGGAGGTGGGTTTGGCAAGACGTAAGTTGAAAAGTTGTTTTTCCTCGAAGAAAATGTTCTTTTACAAGTTTATCAAAACTTTAAACAGTGTTTCTGATTGCAATTTACTACTCTCAGAGCTTGGACTATAGCTGAAGTTTCTGATAATTTGCGAGAGGAAGGAA
The DNA here is from genome assembly GCA_914767635.1 of Melanostoma mellinum. Classification (NCBI taxonomy): domain Eukaryota; kingdom Metazoa; phylum Arthropoda; class Insecta; order Diptera; family Syrphidae; genus Melanostoma; species Melanostoma mellinum. The sequence continues at coordinate 23,101,292 of OU612060.1, read as the reverse complement.
TGAAGTAGTATAGAGTGAGCGCACTTGTAGCTCTATGCTGTATTGCATAGTGATGGGGGAGATTTTTTCAAGTGTGTAATCATTGCCAGCGATTGGCTTTCTTAAAATTTTCAAAATTTTCCAACTGCTGAATACTATGGAAGAACATAAATTGTTAAACATTTTGAGGCTGCAACAAAAAAGGGTATCTGGTATCCTGGCAACCAGCCCCTTGAAATCAAATTAGTGTTAAGGGCATTTTGGAAAATTAATTTGATTTTTGCTTGAACCAGATTGGTGCAGAATTAAGTTCTTCTTATGAAAACTGCAAAAGGTTCAAATTTCAATTTATGCTTCAAGCAATAAATAAAATTTCTGAAAGCCAGACGAGAGGATTTCTTTTCGTAGCTGGATTTTATATCAGTTTGAGAAATATTCTAGGCCACGGGGCTCCCCCCGCTGTGTTAAGCCACCGTATTTTTAACTTTGTTTATCAATTAATCTTAAAAGTCTAACCCAGAGTTACAGTGTTTCTTCTTCAATTTTCACTAAAAAGTCGTTTGATCTTTTCCAGCTACACGCTTCTATAAACATTATTTGTAGAAAATAAGTAAATTTCGTAGCAGAAAATGATTCGTTGTTAAGTATATCTTGTTTTTATAAGAGTAGCTAAAATTGGTGGCTTCTTAAGAGCAAAATAGACTAAGTGATATAATCCAACCCTGGGCTTCCTGCTAATATTGGACTAGGTTTATAACAAAGTAATCAATCAATAGAATGGCACAATAACAGCAATCCCTGAGACCTGGCACATTTCTCTCAACCCTACCTCGGTTAGGAATAGAGGGTACCAGCAAATTTTTTTTCGAACAACTTAGTGAGAAATCGCTTTTTGTAGGAACGTAATCATCTCGGAGGACTTGCCAATTCCTCGCGAATGGCGATACTCGTTGGGGTTCGAGGGGCATACTCCCACATAACAAGAAGACATGCTTTGCTTACCATTATGCCACGGGTATCACTTTGAATTTCTATATAAATTCAAATAAAGTCAATAAAGGGCATAAAGGATTTTGGAGTGCCCCAGGGTTAGATGCTAGATCCTATCGTGTTCCTTTTTTAAATAAGGGAATAAGACTGGGCACTTAACTTTGGCAACACAAGTTCTCTTAAACTGGTGACAACTGTCATGGCGTTGAAATTTTTGGGAAATTCCTTCCGAGCTGAATTTGGAAGTTTCTAGAATTAGGAAAGAAATTGGTATGTAGGCCACTAACAAAGGATTTCCTCCAGAGAACCGGCAAAAATTGTGAGAATTGGCAACAAATCGGCACTTTTACTTTACCTGAATCAATTTTTTTTTAGAAGACATTCTTAAGTTGTTAGAATAAGATTTTAAGCCTGAGGTTTTCAAACCCAACGAAGTCTCCTACCTGAGACTTTTGCATTTCGTACAAAAGATATGAAGTCAGTCGCGCTCACCCATAAGTGAACGAAAACTGAACGAACATTTTAGTTGGGGCCTAATGTCCGAGGTCCTTTTTGTATGGAATTCGTTAGATATGGGCATACATTTACACCCGCATCAACAACAGAGAAAAACAGAAGTACTTCACAGCTGCCTGCCACAACTCATTTAACGGTGAGAAACACCTCGTGGGCATCGTGTTGGTTTGAACAGCACGAATTCTTTGAGAGCAAAAAGATTAAATGAGTTTATATTGAATTAACAAATACTAAGCGCAATGAACTCTATCTCTTAAACGGTTAGAAAGGCTCGTGTTAAACGAACTTACCCAAGCTACACGAAGGTTTTTCTCCCCGCTTATGACTCAAGTGAGATCTTGTTGCACAGCTAAAAATGCAAACATCAGGTTAGACCTTCGACCTGCTTAGTTTCAAGAAATCGACCTGAATTCAGACCGAACGAATTGAATCCGATTGGCATCCGGCATAATGTTGGCTCAACTTAACGATTTCAGAAGACACAACATCAGATTAGATTAGATTAGATTTGGGGGACGGGTAGAGTTTGCTCAGCTCTGGCGGTGTCTGAATGAAACCTGTTGTGCCAGCCCATGTGAGGTTCCAGAGCAGTTCTCCTGCTCCTGAATTGAACCAGAAGTTAGCAATCTTTTGTGGGTGAATCAGTTTGAGTTTATCTAAGGGGATGATCTCATAGTCAAGTATTTGCTTTCTAAGGCGGAAAAGTGCTGGACATTCTGTAATAATGTGCAGAGATGTTTCTTCATTTTCGAGGCATAGTCTACAGATGGGATCCGCTACCAGCCTCATTTGGTGAAGATGTTTGTTTAAAGAACAGTGACCGGTTAGTAGTCCAGTGCAAATTTTTAGGGTTTTCCTATTGAGGTTCAGTAGGAATTTTGATGTTTTTTCGCTATATTCTGGCAAAAAGAGTTTCGAACAGATTTGACCAGATGAGTTACTCCAAGCTTTATTTGATTCCTCCAGTAGGATGTTCTTGGCAGTATGTTTAAAGGTGCTTTTATATACAATGCAGAAGGGTTCAGGACCGCAAATGGTTCAGATGCGCCGTCTTTAGCTAAGATGTCTTCTCGTTACCATCATAGTCTTTGTGTGCTGGGATCCGGTGGAGGATTACAGTGTTTTTCCTTGCTAGTTCAGAGAGCGACATGACTGTCTCTTGGACTAGTTTGGATGTTATGACAGGTGAGCTTAACGCCTTTAGTGCAGCTTGGCTGTCTGAAAATATGAATATTGTTTTATTTTTCGTGTTCGATGAACATATTATTCTCGAACATTCGTTAACGGCAAAGACTTCAGCTTGGAAAATGGACGAGTGACTGACAATACTTACTGAGAAGTTCGTTGAAAATGCCAGAACCTGTACCTTTCGTCTATCTTAGCAAGAGACTGTTTCAGTTCACTGAGTTTAATCGATTTCGAAAAAAGAAAAACTCCATTCAGTAAAAGCTTACGTAAAAGCGTACACAAGTATCCTACAAATTGTACAACAACTAACAGCCTCAAATGAATCACATTTTTTCTGTGTTGGACATTCTAAACAGAAACAGTTGTTAAGTTCTCTAAAAAATGCATAAAACATTAAATGAGATTATTTGCATTCGAATTCATCTGGTGAATCTGTTTTGGAAAAAATAAAGTAAAAAAGGAAAACATATTTCACTTGAGTTAATTTTCCCCACCGATAATAACCGCACGCTTAAATAGTTAGTTCTAGATTATTGTTGGTTGGTTTGAAAGTACTTAACCCATTTTGTATGCATGAACAGTGAATTTGAATTAATAATTTGATTTTGATTTTCATTCAATTATACCTAATGAATTTCGTTGCCTTCGTATAGCCGTGCATTTAAATGCAAAATCAAAATTGATTCCAACAACATTACAGACTTAATTTTTTTTCTCTACTTTTTTTCAAAGCTTTCGTGAGACTCGAAACAGTTTGTGTTGCATTTATTTCATTGATTGTACTATAGAATTAGCTTTTGTTTGTGGTTTTAATGTACGGTTCTTAACAATATCATGAATATTTGACTATCTAAAGGCTAATCAAATAATAACCTTTAGTCTTGGTAACACAAACACAAAGCCTTGCATGCATTTAGGTTCTTATCCAAGAGAAAAAGGTTTTTTTAATATTGCGAAACGAGTTTTTGAATGCATGTTTAATATAGCAACTGCTCTTACATTACAGATTTGTGAAATTTTCAATTTAAATTGTTTTGAAAACTCTAGTTTTCGGTATTTCCCACATCAAATTGGCTTAATTTTAGAATGTAGGAGTCAATTTATTGGAAGAGTATACGTATGCTTTCTGGAAAAAAGTTAGTTTTAAATTGCACTCATAACTTTAAGCTGAACGCAAGCCATGGGCGTAAATCTCTTTTCTATTAATTCTGCAATTTCTAACCAAAAAAGACAGCGGCTTAAGCCGCCTCTTCACCCATCGCATATTCCATGAACTAAGGATATTCTATTCAAAGCATATTATTTGTTATGACGATGCCTTATACTCTTTGGTATGTTGTGAGGACCTTTTTTGTGTTTTCATTACCAAATTATGCAACAATATGTTGCCATTATTGCTAAACACACACCGAAAGCGATGGACCAGAGAAAAGTAAATGTGATAAATACAAAATTAATATTTGAAGTTTTCATCAAACTGGGGTTGCGTTCTCTCACAAAATATCCTTCAATGAGATATTTAGCAACACCACAGCCATCAGAAAACTCTTTAAAAGCACGTTGTGAGGCGAAGGATATTCCAGAGGTTGGCAGGCATCACCATGCTAAATAAAATACAACGCCTACTCTACCCAATCCCGTCATCCCTTTTTGTCCTTAAACAAGAGGAAAACATTAAGTTTCTCTTTTATACACACACACATTGGTATACCACCCCCCCCCCCCCACACATTTTCTTTCACACACTATATACAGTACATCTTGAGGGGAACGTTTCATACACCTTGGGTACACAACACAACTTATATTTTATAACAAATGTTTGCCCAAAAATGAAGGCAAATTCCTTGTTTACATTTAGTCTTCCAAGAGGGGGATTTCATTTCAAGTGTAAGAATATTTAGAGAAGGCATCATTCCAACAGGTTGTGTGTGACTAAAAGAAAATCCGATTGATCGGCTTTTCTTTACGAGAGTGTGTATGTGTATGTGTGTATTTGTTTTGAAGGGGTGAAATTGGGTCAATAAGCAAAAGGCTTATTTGTAAATACTTAAGATTGAATTCCAATCTATGAATTTCAAGTAAGAAACAATACACCCTATCTATACACTTTCAAATTGAAGAGGCCTAGGTAGGAATTTTATATACAATTAAGATTTTTAATTGAAATTCGAGACATCAAAGAATTGCTAATTAATTTTAAGGTAGAAATATTCCATTTTGTGAGAAATTGATTTAAACATTTTCTGGGTATAAAACAGTTGGGGGTTTGGAATTTAATATAATTTGATTGTTTTAATTTAAAGGGAAATGAAAAAAAAAATCAATACAAGCGTGCTCTTGGTTAGGCCAAGGTTATTCAATTGAAATTTTGTTTTGTGTGTTTGCCTAAATGTATTTATGTGTACATCGCACAATACACAAACATAATAATAAATTTTGCTCTTCATTATGTTGTTTACGTGTTGAGGCCTTGAATGCTCTCATCATTGATCTATGAGGTTGTTCGGATTACAAATGTTTTCTTAAGACAAATAAATAGCCATTGAAATGATTAGATGAAATCGTTTATCATTAATAAATAGCAATAAAGCAATTATCTGATTTTATCAGTGGAAGACTTATACAAAATACGTTTGTAGAAGAGAAACTGTTGTTGTTTCTTGGAGAAGGTTGCTCATTGACAACCTATCTGTATCTTGATTTTGGAACGTATGAGATTTCGTCGAATGATATCAATATTTTCCCATGATTTTGAGAAAGACATAACTGACTTAGAAAAGGATAAGAAAGGGACCAAGGACCTGGTTAATTGACAATAAATTGGGAAAATCACTTCAAGAACGTAGTTTGAAGTTTTTCGGTGTAGAGATGTGTAAGTATCTTGAATTGGGACTCTGCGAGGATAGTTCCGAGTAAAAATGGTTGAAAACTAATGGCAATTTGGATTTTGGAATATTAGAATTTCTAGAAAGAAACCAATTTTTTCCTATGATTTTTAGAAATGAAAAACAGTCGAATGCAATCGGAAAATGTCTTACAACTAGGTTGCTCCAAATGGAATCTAGGAAACCTTTTCGGTTACACTGTTAAAAGATTTCCGATATTATAGATGGTAAAAATATCATAAATTGGGCACAAAAATAGTACCTCGTCGGTTGCTTACTGACAGAGACTGATATAAGTCAGTCTCTATTTTGGAATGAAAAAAATCCTCAAAAAGCATCAATTACTTTCTCTGATTTTGAGAAATAAAATACTGTCAACGTGCATATTGACTCACAGAAAGCCATCGGAAAATGTTCACAGGCTTGTTTACTGGGCAATGAGATCAGAAAATCACTTCAGGTGCGTTGTTTAAAGTTTTCCGATCTGGGGAAGGCCAAACTATCTTAAGTTGGGACTCTGCGAGGATATTGATATGTCGAGTAAAACCTTCGTAAAGTAGATATTTATGGGTAAAAAAGTATCCAGCTTTTCTAGGGTGTACAAACTTTTTGTTAAAAGCAACTTATCAAAACGTTTTCCTTATGTTCGAACATTTTGTACACAACAACAGTGAGTGTTTTGTGGCTTCCCAATCACATTGATTACAAGAAAACCATCGAAAATACCTACTGAAGAAAATATTTCACTAGTGTCGATTGGTGTTTTTGGACCTCCATTCCTTTTACACGGTACTGGAATTCAAGTCCTGATTTCTCTACTCCTGGGGCTACTTTGCTTTAAATTTTTGAATTAGCTCTCCATTCTGTTTCAAGGAACTTGCCTTTGGTGTCATGTTTTAATTGGTTCCGGTTGTGTAAATATTTTTCACATCTTTATTTTTAGTGATCAGATGCAAAAATGCTTTCTCAGATCTGCGGAGGATTTCCGCACTCTTACTGAGGTGGCCTTTGAATTGATGGCGCATTGTGAAATTTTGTAGGTTTTTCAATATTGTTTTCGGTTACAATGAGCTTGTTGCCGAGGTGATTGTAACATTTGTTTCATCTTCTATGAGCTCACCATTGTCTTTTAGTTGCCGATTTTCTTACGAATCAATTTCGTGTTCTAGTGCTGTTTTCTCGTTTCCATAACGCTGGCATTAAGATCTCCCGCCAATATAACGACGACGACCTCATAAATATGGCCACACATATTTATCGTATAAATTATCCTTTTATCCTATTTGCAGTTTCCGCTGGAGCGTAAAATTGGATAGCCACTGCAAGGCTTCCATGTAAACAGTGTCAATATGTGCCCTATGATGAGTTTCACATATTTTCAATTGTATATGCAGAGTATAGCAAAAAAAGTCACAGGCTGATGAAAGGTCCCTTTCAGCATTCAACCACTTTCTTTAACTCGCCGCCAAAAGATGTTCACAAATATAATGCTTTCCAGTTGGAGGAATCCGTCGTTTTGAGGACTCTCTTTTCTTGAGCAAGGAAAAGTCAAAATTTTATCGCAACCGTTAGGACCAGGTAGTCAGCATCATATTCGCCATCATCCCCGGCATTTGTTTTCCCTTTGGAAAAATATGTTTTTGATGACTGCGGTTTGCTAGACTTTTGCTATAGCCAGAACTATACACGTGCTATTTTTTTGACACAGTAAACTCTCTATTAGTTCCATTCCCTTCACAGTCTTCAGTCAAAGAATTCCCGAAGGAGGTGTATAAAGAAGTGTATTCAGTTAACTACAGCAGAGGCTCTTCAAGAATCAGCACTCGCTGGAGAATGTTGTTTCTTAGCGGGGTATGCATGTTCATTAATCGCAATTGTTGCCTGGTTCGGTTTCAGAGTCTTTCTGAAGAATATGAATCGAAATAAGCTTTAAAAGGAGCTTGTTTTGTTTTAATTCAAATAAGTTAAACCTTAAGGATTTAGTACGTCACACACAAACATTGACAACATACCTTATGTACATCTAATTAAAGTCCTTACTGATTGCTCATGTTAACTAATAGTGGACACCTGCAGCAAATATTTACATTTGTAAGTTAGCAGCCTCTATTAATTGAGATGACAAATCACAATCCCAGGCTCTAGCAACAATACATATGCATCCTGAAACTTTATCTAATTGTAATCAAGGATGCTGAAAATTCCATTAAAATGTCAACAGCAAAATATAACCAAACTGGATTTGCAACAAACTTTGCCAGAGAACCTTAGCCTCAAAGCCTAGTTCACACATCATTCATCGGGGCAAACACAAATGACGTATCAAAGTGCTGAATTAATTTAAGGATCGATATCGAATTGACGCGCGCACAACTTCATAAGTTATGAATAATTTATTGAAGAATTTCATACACCGAATTCAAATGACATTGCAACAGATACCGAAATGCATTATTGTCAATATATATTTGTTCGACATCATATAAGTAGGCGGATGAGTGAGTTCATAACGAACATCAATGTTTCTGGCAGCAGAAGAGTATAATGCCGGTGGATTGAAATAAATGTAACAGTCCACAAATAAGCCCTGATGCAATACAGTAGGCGCATTATTGTCATCGCCGAGAACATCATCACATATACACACAGACATGACATATGGCAGCGATGGAGAGCTGTAAATTTAATGAGATTTCTGCCAAATTAATTTCCGGTTATGATTAGATTTTCTGTAATAGCAATTTGTGATGAAATTTGCAAAAGGCCTTCCGGGCCACTATCCTGGCCCATACAAGTATGGGTAATCTGATTGGTTTGCCAAATATATGTATGCAACAACGTTCTTATAAAACATTGCATTTTAGGTAGATGAAGTGTTGGTATAAATAGATAGGTGGAAGTTATAGTTCGAAGAGCTCGTTTCAAGCTCGTTGAACTAATGACGTCTGTTGAACCGTTAACGAATGCGCATTCTTGTAAATCTTGCAAAAGGCAGGACAAGGATTGGTGCAAATGCATTCACAAATCCTTGTTAAATTAAATTTCTACTGAATATCATCCATACAGAGTTCACTTGAAAATTGCATTCGAGCTTAGTGTTGTCTTACAGTTGCATAGTTCAGCTATGGTGCAAAATGTAGAACTGAAATGGAAAGATCAATGAATAAATTTGAGGCTCAGTGTTATATGAATTATTGAATAACAACTTTTCACGCTATGCAGTAATTAACCCTTCGAAAAGGAGAATACTAACAAGATAAGATTTGTAACAAAGTCCATTGGAAGCCGTGTTCAATTGCTTTCAACTATGTCGTTTAAAACACCGTAACGATTGCGAGAATTGCAAACATCAATTCAAACCTTGATAATTCGTTTGATTTGTTTCTCGCCAGCCTTACCTTCCCATCGAACAGCTGTGCGCAAAAGTTAATCACCCAAATGCCACAAACTATTATCCGCTACTGAACACATTTATGTGAAGAAAGAGAGCTCTTTAAATGGTTAATGTTTCGCTTTTTTGTTTTTTGTCTGTTCAAATCATTCACCATCAAATTTATGAAATCGCAGCTAACCTCATCATGTCGCTTTGTGGCTGTCGGTGTCATTGTACTTTGTGGATGTCGTTGTCAGTGTGTCCGCATCATGTCGCTTTGTGGCTGTCGTTGTGCCTCCATCATGTAGCTCTTTGGATTTCAATGGCTTTGGACCATGTCGCTGTTTGGCTGTCGGTGTGCCTTCATCATGTCGCTTCATGGCAGTTGGTCGCCTCCGTCTTATCTCTTTTTGGCTGTTGAATCGTTAAAGTTTTAGTCTGAAACTTTCCCAATTAACACAACTTGCATCATAATAATTTTTCATCTTGAAAAAGCACTGCTAACGAAATAAAGAACCAAGAATTACATAGCTTCCACTCGGATGTTTGATATCCTCAAATACTCTCTTTTAACGATAGTCTCATTGATGATTAAGTATGCATTCATTACAAAATAATTGACAGAACAAACAAATTAACAATCATCGTTCACAACACATTTTGTTCGAATCTTTCAATCTGTACTGTGTTGATTCGAAATAAACTTGTTCGTGCAAAACACTCTTTCGTGTAATTTGCATATACTTAAGAGAAATTATTGTACGCCAAAGTGATTATATTTGATTGAGAATAATGAAATTCTATTTAACGGACAGTTGAAAGTCGATAGATGGCAGGGTTATTACGAAACCAAAGGACAGAACAATATGTTGATGGAAATGACACAAACTACGTGATAAAAATGAGAAATTTACTTTGTTAAAATTAAATATGACGACAATTGTTGGGAAGAGAAACTTAAAGATTGTTTTTTTCCGTTTTGTAAATTGAATTTTCTAAAGTGATTGAACGAATGTTACGAAATATGTAACTGACACACATGAAAGGAGTTCCTGTTTTTGTTTAAGTCAATAAGCTGGACGGCGCGGCGCGGCGCGTTTTTTTGTTCTCAAATAGTTGGTGTCAAGAAAAACACAAAATGTTGAAAACGAGTTGTAAGCGAAAGATTTTTGTTTATGAACCACGTTCAGGTAGACCTGCCTTTATCTGACTTCCTGGAAACAAAGCGATAATTCGTTTTAACAAAAATGGGTTTTCTCTGAAATGATACCCCGCTTAATTTGTTTTTAATCCAATTACATCGCGGTATGGTGAGTTTTTCAAGTTGTTTTCAAAATTTCAAAACATATTTATAAAACTTATACAGAAAGAAGCTCTTGTAGGGTATGGGGCCTTTCAACTTGGGCCGACGACGGGTCTGCATAATATCGATGTAGACATTCAAACGAACCACACCCCACCTTAAATTAATTTCAACTCAGTTTTCAACAGAAATTCTGACAACAGAATGCTGAGAGGCCAACAGAATTTCACAGACAAATTATGTCTTCGTCTTCCAAAACGGTTCCTTTACAAATGAAGGGGATCTGTCACGCAACTTCTCAGATTTTCTCCGCATACCATCACGCTACGCCTTGTTGATCAAATTGATTCTGTCAACAAAAACCTTGATATTTTCATAGGCAACTAGGTGGCCATGAAAGCTATCTCATCCACTGTCACCAAAAATAAAAAGATGTAGAATAGCAATGCGGTACTTAGTGGAGTTCACGCACTGTACAATAAGTTGGACAAACTTTAATTGATGGATATTGGATAGTCGGATGTTGAGTTCGGACTTATAAGACTTGTCGACCAACATTATGATACATAGTTTCTCCGCACCGTTAAACTTGAAAATTTTCAAAATTATTTGAAAACCATCCAACAAGTTGGACAAGCAGTCGCCTGAGGGTTCATCGTTCATATTATCCAACATTGGTCGTTCAAACCAAAGTCTATCCAACTAAAACCACTGTGTGAACTCTGTTATTGAGAATTGCGTTCAAACTAGGCAGATTGTTTCCGGCTCGAAGTACCAGTTTGTTTAAAAATGAACAAAATATGAAAACTTTTATGAAATCCTAAACTGTTATACTGTGAAATGCTTACATATGCGTGATTTTTGATGAATTACGATCATGTGGTTTGACCTTGGGTTACGGTGCGAACATAGTGGAGAGATCGGAAAGATCAATCAATCACTGTCATCTTCCATTTCATACTAAAAGTTGATCCACCGTTAGGAACTCTTTGAACTGTTTTTGTCAAGGCTATTGAATTTGTGTTCATTTCATTTACCAATATACTGTCGGTGTACTTTTAACATGTCGTTTTTCGGCTTTCGATGTGATTGTATCATTTCGCTTTTTGGGTGTCGGTGTACCTTCATGATGTCGCTGTTTGTGTGTTTATAGCATGTCGCCTTTTGGCTGTCTTAGTCGTGGTGCTTCTATCATTGTTCTTTTTGGCTGTCGTTGTATCATTATCATGTCGCTATGTGGCTGTTGGTATGCCTTCATCAATTTAAATTTAAATTTATTGGATGCAATGTATAATTAAGACGTAGTCTTTTATAGTATCGTGTCGCTTTTTGGTTGTCGCATTGAATTCTTGAATCTTTCCGATTGCATCAACATAGTTTTTGACACAGTTGGCAATAAGCCGAACTCGCGCCTACATTATTAACAATTTCGACTTCAAGTGAGCAAACTGTTATTACTTATTTTGCGAGCCTTATAATTTGGTTACGTACGCACAGGGTTAGAACCTTGCTCCAATCGGAGTAAATCTACTCCAGTTTTGAGAAAAAAAATTAATTTACTCCACCACTCCGATTTTTTGAGATCTACTCCTTTTTTCACTCTGAAAAATTTTAAAATCTTTCAGCCGAGTCTCATGAAAGTAAACTACAATCCTGTGTTATTCAATTTTGCAACCAACCCTGAATCTGAAGCTGTACTGTATCTATAGTTTTATACTGTTCTAAATGATCCCATTTATTTTTTTCTTCGTTTCTCGATCATTTCGTTCTCATTGGCAGTGTAAAACTATGTTAATAAGTTAAAGGAGCTAAAGTCGACGTAAGTGAAAATCGTGTTTTCAATATCACATATTTTCCTTTTTGTTTACCTTTCAATTAATCTGGGCTCCGTTACTATACGACAAAAAATAGACGCTAAATTAAAAAAAATCAAAGCAACTTATGTTTAAATAGACAAAAAATGCTTGTCTTGAGCACAAATTGATCAAAACAATAAGAAAATATATTTTTTTTTTAAACGGATCAAGCCATGATATAAGCGCTTATTACATTTAGAAATCAGAAGAAATTATAGCTTATAGACATAGGTTGTTTTGAACGTAAGTAAATCGGATCATTTGATAACCTATGTCGACATAAGCCTAAAGTTAAGTTCAAAAAACCTTTTTTTATTAGTAGATGTGTGGTTGTTTTTAACAACGAAAAAATATTTAATTTGAGCATATGTCCTGAAAAAACCAAAAATCGTAAGTCTAGTACCTACAGTTTTAAGGCAATCACTAAAAACGTCTTTCGAAACTAGTTCACAAAACTTCATTTGATCGTACTGAAATTTATAAAAATTGACTTTAGCTCTTTTAACTTATTGGCACAGTATATTCACAATAGTAAACTCGATTTCCCATTTAACAAGCTTTGTAAACAATTATACTTTAGTTCAAATAAACTTTTGTTAAATACAGTTATTGAAAATCTGAGTTTTTCTTTCGTTTTCAAATCTACTCCGGAAATTTTCAATTTACTCCACTTTTTTTTACAAATCTGCTCCGAAATTCTACTACTGAGGTTCTAACCCTGCGTACGCACAACGAGTGTTTACAATTGTGCTTAAGCTCTGAATTCTTAGAACTTTAACAAATTATTACTTCGAAAAGACTTACGCATTTTCTATCTTACATCGACTATGTACAGTGTACACGCCACACTACTTCCACCGGATGTCTCCTTCCTCAATCTTCTACATTTTTGTTTCAAATGCGTATGCGAACACAAGTCACATTTTCATACCAAGACATTAATTATAAAAAACTAAAATTGAAGTCCCTATGCAAACTAGACACGACGCTATTTTTAAATTTATGTTAATTTCCATACGTAGCACAAAGTCTTTAAAAATTCATAACTCAAATTTGAATCGAAATCATGACGAAAACAATAAAAAAAAGAGTCACACTGTACCTCTCTGCTATTCATAATGCTATGCGTCAAATACTTTGGCATTGTTTTGTTAATGACCTATAGAGCATTAAACAAAGTAAGGCAGTATATACTTTTCTTGAAGCATCAAGGCTTCCCCAAGCCCCATTGGAGACAAATGTAAATTCCCTACTACGAATTCAGAGCATGCATCCATCATTAGTCTGTATGTGTGTTTGCATGTGCAGCCGTGATGGATCTTTCTATCAACTTTGCTGACTCTCTGTTGTATGTGCTGAGAATTCACTTCTTTAGCTTTAAAGCGACATTGTTTAAGAAATTTATGTCAGAATCAAAAGATTTGTTTATGCAACTGGTTGATTGTTGCTTTTGTAAAGTACGTAAATATATCTACAATCTACATAAAGCAAGTCGTGAATATTCTTTTAATTAAAACAATCTGCTTTTGTGGGGGAAACATTCAATTAGCTTTGTTCATTTTTCTTATTACTGGCCTGGATTTCCCAGAATCAAAAGTGAATGCACGATCCTACGCGATGGAATAGTCTTGGTGATAGAAGGAGTCTGGCGAACAATAAGACCTCGTTTAAACTGTTCAATTAAGTTGAGGTGGGTTGAAAAAGTTATGGTCAGTGAAGCTGGCACACTTCAATAGGTTCTTAACTGCTTATTCAGTATGTGTTTTAGATTCAGCTCAATAATGCGAGGTAAAGTTACCACCGATTCTTTAGCTTATTGCCATGGTCATGCCACTGTCATAAAACCTCTTTTCGGATGAAAACAGCAGCGGTTAGAACTTAGAACAGTGAGATTTTTCTTATTTTTGCGTTAAAAGAGGAGAACACAACACTAAACCCTGCGATTTTTTCTAAGGCAACACCAAGATAGAAAAGCGTACTCGTACGCTTCTCTAATTTTGAGGCTCAACAGAGAAGGACATTACGTGACTTGAAGCAACGCAACGTTCTGAACTTTCTGAATTAGAGAAAAGCATCCACTTCCGGCTTCTGTAGCTTTAAAATTTTATAATTAAAAGACACATTGAACAACTTACGCCATTAGTCATTGTTTTTCTTTCAAAACCATTTTCATTCAAAGGTGAAATGATCGTTCAATCTGAAAAATAAACACAGGTGAACTACGAGCAAACATCCACAGCACTTTTTTTTTTTATTTTGTGTTTAATTGGCAACACTTGGAAAGTTCGAAAGGAAGAAAAAAAAATACAACAAGCTAATTTAAAGAACAAATATTTACTAGTCAAATGGATTAACAACGTTTGTTTGCCAATGATTGCTACATTCACCACAGCCCCAACGCTATAGCAGTGCGAGAATCTTTATTTTTGTTTCTTGTTTTTGTTTTTCGAACTCACACAAAACTTAATCGGTTTATTCTTTTTTTTTTTTTTGATTCATTCCCATTGGCAGAGTGGAGGCAAAACTTTTATTTAAACATTCCAAGTATCCTCGCTCTTGTAGCAAAGCAATACAACAGTAGCACCATCAGTTAACTTCAATGTTCTGCACATAAGCGCTTCGAAATAAAGAGCTGAGCTGTATACATATGTGTATTGCATACGCAAAAACTTGCTCTATACTAAATGGGCTCGTAAACAACATGGTTTTAGGGACAAGGCAGAACCGCCACTCCGCGTTGGTCGTGGAAATGCGGTAGCAGCTCTCCAGAGTGCCAAAGCTACCCCCAAAAATGCCAAAAATAAATAGCATCGCTTAAACGGACAACGTGCTTAAATCGAGTGAATAACTGCCCTCAGTTTGTGTACTCGTATACTACGGGCCAAAAGTGTATAGCCCTGGTTCCAGAGTCCTCCTTTCCTCTCCGACCAAACGACTGACGCGACGTGGTTGCATATCCATAAGCAAGCGCCATTGTATGTGAATTGTATATTTAAAGTGAAGTAGCACGAAAGCGAGCACGAATTCAAAAAGAAAAAATCAAAAAACAAAACACGAAATCATTAAACTGTTGAAAAAGAGGCAAAAACTTCAGATTGATGTTGATTTTCGAAAGTCAATTAGTGTCGAGCATTGGAGTTGAAAGGCGAAGAAAAAATAAAAGAGACTCAAAAGCTCAACAAAAAACAAAGGAAAAAAACACAAAACCAGAGGATCTTAAATGACTGAAGTAAGGGACTTCGAATAAATTATTTGTTACTGCACACGAGTATTGAGATTAAAAAGATTAACGACCCATTAAGAGTTTTTGTCGGAATTCTGCTAAATTATCATGCAAAATTGCGAAATAATTGTACTTTACTTTCGACTTTCATTGGAAGGCCTTTGGGTTTGATGGCGGGAAGTATTTCAGAAGTTTCGACTTTTACTTGTCCTTTCTTACCAAAGCCGTTCCTGGAGTAACCAATTGTAACTATTGTAACATGTGTTCTTGGACGCTTCCAACAAGTACTCTGATTCTACCAGCATTCATCCCTACGAGTGAGCTCGGAGCTACTCTTTTGCAAATGAAGAACAGCAAAGCTAAGGGCGGTGATTGAATACACGTTGACTTCTTAAAATACATATAAAATCAACTGAAAGCCAGTTCATATTAAATTTTTGAAGGGAAATTTCCTTAGAACACTGTGATTTGAAGCTCGATGAAACGATAATGCGTCACGACAAGGAAACAAACACAAAAATGCAAAGTATAAGCTCATGGAGTCTTCATAAAATAAAAAAAATAGTAGTCATAAGGTTGCTACGGTCTAGTGTTTTAGAGATTGGAACCAACTGTCGCTGCAAGGTACATCTTGTTATCTCACTGAAAGAAACTATAAGGATTTATATTTTTTCAGTCATGGTCAATGTAGATGACAAACTTTATAACCAGCACCTATATAGAGCTTCATCGTCAGACTCAAGAGGAATCTACAGAAACATTAACCATCAAATATTAACCGATGAAAGCCACTTCAATTCTGAGGCTATAAATACCGTCTTCAAAGCTTGAGTAGAAATTCTTACTCTCAATTACAATTCATATGTAGAACCGATGCTCAACGATCTTGCAATTAATATAAAGGAAGAAGGTCTGAAGATTCTTACCACTTCGTAGCCAGTTGCCCCATTTTGTTAGCGAAATATATCTGCGGCAAGAAAACTTTCTCGCAAACATATTCATCACTCAATTTCACTCAAAAGTGTGTATGAAATATTGAATCTAGTTCAAGGGTAGTCTTCATAATATTGCAAACAGGCTTTTATAAATAGATATGATCTCTGCGGCCGTTCCAATTCCAAGAGCATTTCTACTCAAAACAGTTCGATTAAAAAATAAATAAATAAATAGGGTGGCGCAACAGAGCGAGGAGCCCCTGGGCCTAGCGCATTTCTCACAACCATGCCTTGTAAGGGAATGGAGGGGACCTACAATTTTTCGCCGGTTCCGAACGGCTAATTGAGAATGCGCTTTTCATGGCAATGAATTTACTAACGGAGGACTTGCCAATTCCTCGCGAAGGCGATACTCGTGAAAAACATTTTTGTATTTTGCCTCTGCTGGGATTCGAACCTCGAACCTCTGGGTTAGCAGGTGGACATGCTAACCATTGCGCCACGGGTACCACAGTACGATTCCTTGATTTTATTTGATTTTTATATTGTACCTTTCGCCGTTGTACCATTTAGTCGCAAACATCAGGAATCACTCACGACCAGTTCGTCATATTTCATTACGAAAACGCTGCTCAATATCTGTCGATGAGGCTCAAAATTTATTTTAATGGTCTATTACCCTATTAGTTGTCATTTTAAATATAAAAAAAGTGGTACGTAGATGGAACCCTCTGTTGGCCCACTTAAAATTAGTCGTACCTGATGAGTTTCTTGTTGAGATAAATAAAAGAGTTCAGTGGAAAATAGGGTAACCAGCTATTTGAGCAGATTATCTCTACAGACACAGAATAAGCTTCCAAGACATAAAAGTACATCCTTTTCCAAGATTTTTCCTCCTACTTCATTTCCATCCATTCAGCATTTGTTTGATTTGCTTTTCTGTCGTCTAAAGTCGCTGCACCGTATCGGAAGCAGATACTGAGCATTCTTCTATTGCATCACGAAAGAAATGCACACAAAACACTGTTATTGCATTTGCTTAACAATAAGTCAACAAGAATCAGCCTCAATCTCCATTAATTGATTAACCAAATTCTCACTGATCATCATCACGCCAAGTTTAATTGAGGCACCTTAGTAGCCGCTATTATTCGATTTAACTGAACAAAAACATAAAAGCAAAAGTAGTGTTGCATTCAATTAAAGGTTACGAAACAGAGTCTATTTTTCATTTATTCCGACCTTCGTTCATCTGTTATATGCACACCATACAAAAACGTCGCGTCGGCCGACACACCATCAGTTTCAATTCATATTCCAGATATCTATGAAAAATACAAAAACATAAACTCAGAGCAACAGCAATGCATCAGATACCAATTCAGAGGGACATGTAAGGTTACCCACACTCTTCCTCTTCCTGCTAAAAAAAAAAAACCAAACAGAACTATTCACTTGTCCTTATGCATATATCGCGGCGCAATTTAGTTTCGGTGACAGAGTCACTCATTCATTGGTGTGAGAAAAAAAGTCAACGGGTGGGTGCACAATGCCACCACCCACCACCCACCACCCTACTACCGGGGGATCACCCGAATGTCTCGTTGTTGTTTCTGGCACTCGATGTTGACCCCAAAACAAAAAAAAGAAGAAGATAGAAACGAGTGAAACACGTCGCAATCGTTTGCTGAAAAGCCATTCACGATTCGTTGCGACGTGAACTGAACCCAAAATCACCATTCTCACCATGAAAGCCGAACGACTCTACACGACAACGACGATGGTGGCGAGTGATCCAAAGTTGGAGTCACTTGACTCCCTCGTCCAGTTGTTTTCGAATCTGTCCAGAGCATGTAGTCTGACAATGCAACCACTTTTTGTGTAGACACTTTTTCTTTGAAACATGGGAGCACCACCAAGTCTGGTTTGATAGCGTCCTGCTAGGCGTAAATTGGATTGGTTCAAGGAAAAGAAAAAATAAAATTGAACTGAAAAACCAAAGTTCTATAGTCTTTACCTATCTATATTTTCGGTGCATCATGTCTGGGATAAACTTTTGTATGAATTTGTGCAAGCCTCATAACAATAGCTGAGTGGAAAAGTTGAATTTTCCCATGCATGCTTTCAAAAATCCCAGCAGGTATTGATGAGAGTGCTCTAGAAAAAGTGCTTAGAACTGCTTCTTGTCAAGAAGTACAACAATAGCAGCAGAAATATCGAATATACTCTTGGTCAAAATTGAAGAATTTATTTTGAAAATATCGGACTCATTTCTTAGAAATATTTACAGGCAATGGTTGTAAGGCTTGTACTTTCAACTTTTGATCTTGCAGTTGTCGTAGTTCTTGTACAGAAGTACTGCAAGACTTTGTAGTACTTGTAGTTCTCGAACAAGTACTGGCAGCTGTTGAACAAGTACTTGAAGTTGTTGAACAAGTACTGGCAGTTTTTGAACAAGTAATTGCAGTTCTGGAACAAGAATTAGCAGTTCTTGAACAAGTACTTGCAGTTCTGGAACAAGTACTTGCAGCTCTTGAACAAGTGCTTGCAGTTCTGGAACAAGTATTTGCAGTTCTTGAACAAGTACTTGCAGTTCTGGAACAAGTACTTGCAGTTCTTGAACAAATACTTGCAGTTCTTGAACAAATACTTGCAGTTCTTGAACAAGTACTTGCAGTTCTTGAACAAGTACTTGCAGATCGAAAAAGAAAGTTTTTTGTGACCTTCACTCCATTTATGCGTTTCGCCCAGGTACAACAGTGGGCTCATCAGTTAGATGCTGTTGTACCCTTCTAATACGCAATGTTTTGGTCGATGTTTACCGACACCTATATAAAGTTTACAGTGCAAAGACACTGTAAAAGTGTAAACTTTATACTTTTAGGGGAATGTGATTACATTCATGCACCTAAAAATGTTTTTGCCCGTGGTCTGGCTAATGTTTACATACAAAAATTTAATAATAAAAGAATTTATTATTGTTAGTTGGAGTATTGTGATTTTAAAAATCGAAAAAGAAAGTTTTTTGTGACCTTCACTCCATTTATGCGTTTCGCCCAGGTACAACAGTGGGCTCATCAGTTAGATGCTGTTGTACCCTTCTAATACGCAATGTTTTGGTCGATGTTTACCGACACCTATATAAAGTTTACAGTGCAAAGACACTGTAAACTTTATACTTTTAGGGGAATGTGATTACATTCATGCACCTAAAAATGTTTTTGCCCGTGGTCTGGCTAATGTTTACATACAAAAATTTAATAATAAAAGAATTTATTATTGTTAGTTGGAGTATTGTGATTTTAAAAATCGAAAAAGAAAGTTTTTTGTGACCTTCACTCCATTTATGCGTTTCGCCCAGGTACAACAGTGGGCTCATCAGTTAGATGCTGTTGTACCCTTCTAATACGCAATGTTTTGGTCGATGTTTACCGACACCTATATAAAGTTTACAGTGCAAAGACACTGTAAACTTTATACTTTTAGGGGAATGTGAACAAGTACTTGCAGTTCTTGAACAAGTACTTGCAGTTCTTGAACAAGTACTTGCAGTTCTTGAACAAGTACTTGCAGTTCTAGAACAAGTACTTGCAGTTCTTGAACAAGTACTTGCAGTTCTTGAACAAGTACCTGTAGTTCTTGAACAAGAACTTGCAGTTCTGAAACAAGTACTTGCAGTTTTTGAATAAGTACTTGCAGTTCTTGAATAAGTACTTGCAGTTCTTGAACAAGTACTTGTAGTTGTTGAATAAGTACTTGTAGAACTTGTAGTACTTTAACAATACTTGTAGTACTTGATCAAGTACTTGTAGTTTTTGAACATGTAACGTCGTGCTAGAAGAAGCACTTGTAGAACATGAACGAGGGCTTACACTTGTAGTACTGGTTCACGTACTTTTTCTTGTATTAATAAAAAGTTTCCTTTTTTTAATGAAAATAAGTTTGAATTTTGTTATAATACCATACTCCATACCTAAGCCCTCTCAACTATGAACAACACTGGTGAAATTCCAGTTAAAGTTGATGTCAATTTATGCAGACAAACCCCAGCTGGTATGCAGCATCCCTTCACACATCGTAAACCAGACAAAATGATAAAAAAAAGAAAGGAATAGAATTGATGATTTGAACGCGTACAGGGGGAACACGAGTAGGCAGCTTCCAAATGCAAAAGCAAACAGAAGCCGCGTCACTGTACCCGGATAAACGAAATCAATTCTAATTACATATGTCAACAAGCATTTTCAGGTCCACTAGCACCAACTTTAGTGCATCAGACATGTATACAAGTCCAAGCTCAAAAGCAATACAAAAAGTAGTTAGGTATATTGTTCCCCCTTACAAAATATACAGAACGAGGACTGACTGTCCAGAAAGAACAAATGGACAGAGCGGCTTATTATAGCAGCTAATTGAGCGAACTGATTGATAGCTTTTCGGGGATTGGTGACGACCGACGCATAGCTTAACTAAAGTTAACGTGCAGTTGAGTGGTAGTTGCTTTATGTTTTTATTTTGTTTGCTCATTTTTCAAAAAGTCTCGTCTGTTGGACAGAAAATTTAGTGAGCTAAAAAGCAAAACTGCAAAAAACTAACACAACACAGAGGCAACTGTGGACGAAGCAAGGGTAAAGGCGTCGAATTGATGAATGATTTGCACTTTTAAATTAGACGAAACAGAATGCTACCGAAGGGAGTGGGTAGTTGAATCTTTTGCAGATTGTTATTGGGATGTTGAGTTGAAATGGAAGTGTTTGTAGAAACAAGGCAAAATTTTCTGTTGAATTTAAAGTTATAAATAGTGATAAGTTGGCGGTTTCCTAGGCCAATCAGCGAGTAGTGATTCAAAAATTGCAGCAGAATTTTCACAAATTCTATTTGCCGCCATTTGCAAAAAAAATACTGCTCAATGATATGCATTACTTTGTAAAAAGGAAAGATGGAAGAATTTTTTTGAATCAAGAATCAGAATATTTTCTCACGTTTTAATTTTACACTTTGTCTTAGCATTGTATACAGAAACTATAGTATTATTATGTAGACTTTTTGGCTGGTGGTCTCCGTGCCAACTTAGCAGTCTCCGTTCCAAGCAATTTGTTTTTTACCATTGTGTGTAGAGAAACGAATGCTGCGCCACCATGCTCGTCCGGTCCAAAGCACTGTTAAATCGATTCATGAACTTACTATAGTTTCTATATACAATGGTCTTAGTAAACCTAATGCTGTAACAAAGCTGAAGCCTTAAGCTGAAAACACACATCTACGCGATCTGCGGTGTCATAGGAATAAGAATGCGTTCCACAAAAATGCCAAATGCAGTCCAGTCCGCGGAACGTATTTCTATTTGCATGTATTGCAGCTTGCGTAGATGTGTGCCATTCCGTAAGGTTACATGACCTTCACATTGCACGAGTCTTCAGCCAGATTCGGTTTCTTCTAGAAATGAAAATGGGGGTAAAAACAGCAAAAATTCAGGGTTTGGGTTTTATTTTGGTGTTAACGCTGATATAAAATGACGTTGTTATGGTATCTTTTAGACTGAAAATTGTAGCGAATGTTCAGACACAGGGAAATATCAGCGGATCTTAAAACATTCTACGGCTACGAGTGCAAAGTAACGTAACGTGTCTCAAACTCAAAGCTAAAATGGGACAGATAGACTGTAGGGTGTCGGCTTTGGCAGTTCATTAAAAAAAAGTAAAACTTTAAGAAAACATAGCTTGTTGAGTCTAAGTGGAAGCAAAGTATCCCAGCAAATCGAAGTAGAAATAGGTTTGAGACAGGGATGTAATTTTAGTCCCCTATTATTTGGCCTATTTATTGATGACTTAGAAGAGATTTTGCAAGATGGAGTTCGTGTCTCAGCAAAACTTTTAATTAAGGTTCTCATGTTTGCGGACGGCATTGTGGTGCTAACAGAGTCGCCTGGTAGTCTCCAGCTATTGATCAATAGGTTGTTTGAGCACTGCAACAAGTGGAGGCTCCAGGTCAACCTAGACAAGTCCAAAATTATGATTTTCCGTAACGGTGGAGGCCGAAACTGCCGCACTGAGACCTGGAAGTTTGGAAAGCATAGAAGTTTTAAATGAATACAACTATCTTGGTATGCGGATATCTAGGAATTTGAACAGGAAAAGCCACAAGCTTGATAAGTTGGCAAAATCTAAATACGCATTGAACGCCACATGGAGGACTGTGATTCATTGTAAAGACGTTGAATACAATTCCAAATATCGGATTTTTGAAACCACAGCTAAAGCAATCATGTACTATGCAGCTCAAGTTTGGGGCAATAAGGAGTTCGATGAAGTGGAGCAGATTCTGCATTATTTCTTAAAAAGAAGTTTAAAGCTACCAAATAGTACTGCAAATCACATACTAATGTTAGAGACAGGTCTTCCAGCTTTATTCATCTCAACTCTAAAAACACAGGTGGACTTCATTTTAAGGGCTATTGCAATGGATGATAGGAGAATACCGAAGAAAATCACAATACTTGTGATTCAAAAAAAAATATGGTTCGAATCGTGGAGGGAGCTAGCCGAGTACTGTGGACATACACTTCTACTCCGGAACGACAGAATGGACACGTGGAAAAGCGAATTCCATAGCCTAATAACGTTAGTCGATGAAAGAAAGAGAGAGGACTAAATACTAAAAGCCAGAAGTTCATTACACAGGGGTATATACGCAAGGCTCAATTAAAACCTGCTAAAAAACAATTATTTCAGGGCGGAATATCCTACCGATCTAATGTCACTGGTTCTAAAAGCACGAGGAGAGATACTTCCCCTGAACCAAATCCCTCACAGGAATGATTTGGAAGTAACATGTGGACTCTGTAATCTAAATAAACGTGAAAACGTGTTCCATTTCTTGGGAAAGTGTCCTGTTTTAGTGGAAACAAGAAGGAGCACCTACACTTGCTGTAAACTACCTCAATGAAGAGGAAAGCTTAGGGGTCTTAAATGCGTCATGGACTGGGAAGCCCTTTTACAATTACATCAAGCTAGCACTTAATTACAGGAAACGAATCGTAGATGAACTATTTGAAAGTTTCAGTTTATGTATTAAGCAATTAAACAAAAAATATTAATAATAATAGTCAACTGACAGACGGCGTAAGCCATGTTAAAAAAATGAAAGATATACTAAATTATTGTAACTATTATGAAATAAAAATCATTTGAAACTGAACTTTTTGAAACTGAACTGAGTCCAAGTGTTTTTATGTTCTAAGCCTAAAACAAAATTCCGATTTAGCTTCGATTTAATCTGACATTTATAAGTTCGTCCTCTCACAATGATACTTCAACATTATAGGTTTGTTCGTTGAAGCCTTAAGGTCACCCTGGGCTCGCCACAAAGCGCTTTTTGAGAAACCTAAAGTCGCCCTGAATGTCAAATTGAGTGTTTTTTGGGGCCTAGGGTTGACCTAGGGTATCCATAAACTCGCCCTTGTTTTTTTTTTGCCGTGGCGAGTTGAGATCTGTCAAATGGCATGTATTTTTTTTTTCTTACATGGATGTGTGGTGATGTGTAGTTTTGCGTTTTTTGACGGCTGGAAAACCAAGTTTTTTTGACAACTCATAGGGTTGTCAAGGAAACCTGGGTCAACCGTGGGGAAAGTTCAACGAACGGACCTTATGTTGGATCATGTGTAACCTAACGTGCGTGACTCCAGCTCAAAGTGAAAACATTGGTTGCTTTATTGGTTTTGACAGCTACAAAAATAAAAAACCTCAACGTCAGACCTCACTCTGTTTGAAAGATGACAGAGTTACTGTACGTTTACGTTATTACTCAGCGAGGAACAATAACTCAACCATCCCAATATTTCGGATTAAGTTCTCATTGCGTTATAACTGCTAATGCCAAACATGAGATTGATACGCAAACTCCCTCGAATTCGATTCTGAACTAAATTTGAATTAAAAATTCAGCAAATCCATTCTCCTTATATCCTGGTATTTGGTTTTCCAATCATTTTTAATTGATTTTCAAATTTGCTCACGCAATCCCACCTAAAAATGCAAAACACCATTAGTATTATCTCAAAAGCATCCTTACCCAAGCCCTTTAGGGCACTTTGCCATTACCTACCCTTAAGAGAAGTGCTTAACTTGGTATGGCCTTTTTGAAAACATTTTTCGTAACTCAATTTAAAAGTTTTACCTTATAACGTTATGACTTTCATTGTGTTGGCAATAACTTCATTAACCAAGAAGTGTGAAGACTTCATTATTGCCCATCTGTTGAATAAATCACTATGCAATCACTTCTTTGTTCCATATTACCCCTATGGGTGTGTAATGGCCTTATATAGGCTCCTGAAACATCAAGATATTCAATTTCCTCATCACGTAACGTGTGCGAAAAACAATGATTTTTTCCATGTACATTCACTTGTAGGGATACGCTTCACGCACACATGTGACAGTCTATCAAGAAGGAATATGCCGTATCCATCCACCTTCATCGTCAGTTGATTTTGATTTTTGTTCTGTTTTTTTTTTTTGTTTTGTTTTGTTATTGTTTATAGGGGGAGAAAATAAAAAAAAAAAAAAAACATCACCAATGCAATACCATATGCTGCGTAAATAAATCACACACTCAAATTCAGGCAGCACAGTAAAAGTTCGCCTCCCATAACTTTATGAAATTTATACCCCTCCTTATTACCAACCCCCACAACAAAGTGAATTACTCTCGTTCGTGGATGAAAGTGGGTCGTCTGCGTAATTCCTAGACTTTGCAAACAAACACAGGAGGTCGATAAAAATATTGAAATTGATGAACGTCGCCATTTTTCATTAATCAAAAGCAATAATAATAATTATCGCACCGTTGTGTTTGTATTTCTCACCGTGTCAATGTCGTTGTTGTAAGCTACGTTGGCGTTGGCATCGGCTTCAGCATCCCATCGTCGTCGTCAAGGCTCAATGAGTTATGGAATTAATATCGTTTTCTTAATAAACTCAATTAACTTTTACATCCCAACGTCCGATTCGGATCACCTACCGCATAGGGTTCCCACATCTACTTGAGTATTTATAATTTTTGCCACAAATTGATTTTCATTGCGAGAAAGCCAACCAGGTCAGAATTCATGAAAAAGATGCTCAAGCAGTATAATAGATAAATTTTGTGCCCCTCATTACTAAGCAATATTCTTTTTCCATAGATGATTTATCAAAGTGGGAGCCTTGTTGGTGTATACTCAAACCATCCTTAATCGTTTCGTTAGTTAAATTTGATACCAGCCGGCGCGTCATTTATACACCTTGGGCTTAAGGGTGGCATCAATAATAATTATTCACGTGGATATTCCCCCCCAAAAAGATCCCTCAAAACATTTTTCTTATTTTGTCAACTGTGCGCGCTTATAAGCTCTGGCACTGAGACAGTGTCCTCCCTATTCTTGGAATATATTTTCTTGATTTGAAGGACAAGCTGTGGTGGCAGCATTGCAGTAATTCTTAGAAAATCAATCAACTTCAACAGAATTTTAAATAAACCTCAAGATAAATAAAATAATCGTTATTTTTGTTTCATTTTCATTTTCAGCCCGTTCACCCAAAGATGAAGTTGATGTTGTTGAAGTGCCGCGCGGATCTCAGCGATCAGACACTGGCGATAATACCGAAGCTGAAGCTGATCCCGATTTTAAAGACTTCAAGGGCATTGTAGACACTGGTGCTGGTTATCCATTCCTTGACCCGTTGCCGCGTCCATTCAGTTTTAATTTGGGATTCTTCGATTCGTTCGATGGTAAGTCTCAGTCAGTGCACCCTCTATTAATATAAATTTTATGAGTTGAGTGGAAGAACCAGAACGATTTTTGTAATTTACGATGAAGAAAGAAGAAGACATGACAATTTAAGTGTAAAATAATTTGTTTTTGTCGGTTTTTCCTGACTTTTATGAGTGGTGCTTTTGGAGATTTTGAGTGTTTTTTTTTTTGCTTGAGATGAAAACAAACTTTTTAAGAAGCCCTCATTAATTTTATGGAAGTGGTACATGGCAGGTTTGATATTTACCTAAGCAATCGAGATGAGAGAGAGGTGATTTGTGTACGCGTGTTGTAAGGGTGGGTTATGGAGCGTAAACGCGAGATTATGTTTTTATTTTACATCGAAGGCTATTGAATTCCCTACGATGATGACGGTGACGTCAAACAAGTCATACAGATGTTTTCAATATGTACTTTCAATAAACAGTTTGTATAACACTTTGAAGAAGAAGAGAATGGTGTTTTGACTTACAGAGTAGTCTAAGAAGGATAATGGAGTGGGGTCAATGCTTTTTTTATGGTTTCTGTTGAGACAGTGGCACGCGTAGGTAACTGGATTTGAACAAAAACTGTAAGAGGTCCGCTTCATTCCTTTCGAAGAGTATTAAGAAGAATGCACTTGGCCCAGCTTCAACCAGAGCTCATTGTCCTATCGTAAAGTTATAGTTCGGCTTCTTACAAATGACTGGGAGAATATTCAAAAGCAGAAATACGGAGTAAAAGCTAAATAATACAAAACACATTTGTTTGAACGCAAAGCTCTCTTCATTATTAGTGATGACGCGACTTTGTCCCTGCATGCGTCTCCTTTTCTAATTGTTTTCTTTGATTGTTAACCCTCAGCTTTTTTTTAACTCCAACCCACTACAAATGTTTAGCTTTGAAAGTTTCAAACTTAAAGCAAATGTTCGTGTTTATCTACGCGATATACATGTAAGCAAGTGTTAGTAGTTGGTAAGTTAGCAACAATTCCAGCACAAGAATGAAAAAGTGCATAACAAAGCATAACAAAATTAAATGTTTAAACGACAATTTCATATACTGCTGAAAAATCGTGCATGTGGATGTTAAAATCAGATAAAGTTGAAGTTGAAAAGTCTAGTTGCCCATGCGAGCAAATTGCTCATGCATGATTCCATTTTTATTTCTGTGTTGGCATTAATGTTCAAATTCTTTATCAGGTAGATAGTGAGATCTTCTGTTATACTTACTTATTCAGGTGGGCATTACAGTTCGGGGTGAATCTGGGCTTCAACCAACATCCTTCTATAACGACTTTGATTTTGGGCGAGCTCTCTCTAGTCTTGCACTCTAAGTCTGTTGATGTCTTCTTCCACTTGATTGTCCAACCATTGTAGCCTCGCGATGCATACTCTTCTTGCTATGCCTATGAGCTCATACACCTCGTTGTTGTATCTTTTTCTCCACACATTGTCTTCGCATACGGGGGCCAACAATCATTCGGAGAATTTTTCTTTCGAAACGACCAAGGGTTTCCTCATCCGCTTTCGATAAGGTGCATGCTTCCGTGCCGTAAAGCAAGATTGGGATAATTAAGGTCTTATACAAGGTCACCTTGGTTTTTTTGAATGGTTTTGTTTCTCAATTGCCTTCTAAACCCAAACAAGCGACGCGACGCGACGGTTGGCAAGATTTATTCTCCGTTTGATCTCCGCACTGATGTTGTTTTCCGTGTCTATAGCTGATCCTAGGTAGACGAAGTCCTGTACTACCTCGAATTTATGTCTGTCTATTATGACTTTTTGTCCAATTCGTCGATGTTCTGTGTCCTTGTTTGATGACAACATATAATTCGTTTTGTCCTAATTATCCGAGTTCACACTGTACAATTAGTTGGAGAGGCTTTGGGTTGAACGACCAATGCTTGATAGTGTGAACCCTCAGACGACCGCTTGACCAACTTATTGGATGGTTTTCAAATATTTTTGAAAACTTAGAAGTTGGACGGAGTTGAAGGGTAGGTACGTGACATAAGTTGGACGACAAGCTAGATAGGTGTGAACGCAAACTACATCCAACCATCCAACTTCCATCAAACGAAGTCTGTCCAACTAATTGTACAGTGTGAATCCGGCTATTAACCATCAAACCGATTTTTGCCGCTTCTGTTTCAATACTCGCAAAAGAACCTATGACGTCACACTTTTTTCTTCCAATCAGGTCTATATCGTCCACGAAGGTGAGTAATTGTATACAGACTTCAGAATGATTGTTCCTCTGGTGTTGACGTTTTAGTTTTATACAATCTTTTCAAGTATGATGTTGAAGAAATCGCATGACAGTTTGTCACCTTGACTAAAGCCTTTTTCGTCATCAAAGGTCTCGGTGAGATCTCTACCGACCTTGACGGGGCAGTGTGAATTCTGCAAAGTCATCCTGCATTGTCGTACGAGTTGGGGTGAACCGATGAAAGAGAAACAAGCTTAATCTGATTTGTTCTTGTGACATAGTTTGTAGATTCAGAAGTTTGTCATAAGTTTTCAAAAGGATTCCTTTTGGATGATACTTAAGTATAAAAAGTATCAATTTGCTTTGTACCGACTGAATTAAGGATAAGCGTGCAATATATTTACTATCAACTGTCTAGCGACTAAACACCACAACCATAGGTAAATACGCCTCAAAACTTGGACTGCTTTCAAAATACTTCTGAAGAAGTTATATGTACAAAGAGGTAGAGAAGGCCTTCACACACCCCCAATAATCAAGACCTGCTCTCTTTCAAAAAGCCCAAATTGTTTCTTAGTGACTATTGAAAAATTCAATCGATGTGATGAGCGGAAGCACTGAAAACGCGCAATCTGAACTCAAGTTCATGGCTTGTAAAAAAAAAATCATAACAATTATTGCGGTTCAACAAAGCTCGGTTTTCCTCTTATTGCATTTCAAGGAAGATTGTGTGTTGCAGATCACATGTGAATAGTTACTCAACTTTTAGTCGGCTGAAGTTTTGAACTTATTTTATGTCTTTTATAGGCAAAGATAGATAGAGGCAGTCTTTTATACAATGTTGCATTCCTATCCAACACTTCTCACTCTCCTGTTAACTGTGGGATGAATTTTATTAAAAAGGACGGAAGTGTTGACAACAAGAAGCCGTAAAGCCATTTCACTGTGAGTCTGTTTGTAATGAATTTAAATAAGTATTTCTCATATCGTGTACTTTCGGTTCTCATCAGTGCTTATGCTACATCAAGTCCTGTATCATAGTTCGCGAATAGTCAAAGGTCCTTACTCCTCAGTTAAATATGAAATGAAGAAGAAACTTATGAAAGAAAACAGTTACTCAGCTTTGATTTCTTTGATTTTTCCAAAGTGCATTTGAACGTAAGCCCATCTCTGCGTTCACAATCACAAGCCCAAAGCTTTTCCTGTGTAAAGGCGTACTTTATGTGTATTTTATCACCATATTTCTCATTATTACAGCAAAATTGTGTCACAAACAATGTATAATTTAAATCACGAGAAGTGGACAATTTTAACGAGTATTATTTATTGTTAAATTTTAATCTACAGGAATTCCCTATGAGTCATTTAGTATTGTAAACCTGTTTGAGTTAATTAAGTCAAGCATGCTCACTGATGATTTATAGCCCAAGATAAGGGCTCTTTGTTGTATTTTTTGTTAGCAGTTGCAACTGACGATACGCACGGTACACATTTGCAATGGAACTACAATGTATACAGTCTGTAAATTAATCATTCAAGACCTAATCATTCTTCAAATAATCTCATAAAGACAGAGCTAATAGCAGGCTGCTGATTTCACATTTTTACATCAATGATCTTCGAACTACCCTCTAATCGTTCAGTGGTTCCACAAGAAACCATTATTCACCACAAGATTTTTATCTTTATTTATAAAGTCGTTGGCTTAATTGTTACAACAATTAACTCTTATCTATGAGCCTTCAAAACAATTAACTCTTATCTATGAGCCTTCAAAACCATGTTAATTAATACAATGAGTGTCTTAACGACATCCTCTCACGTGTTTGCGTTGTAGTTAATTTTATTTATTTTATGTTTTTTTCCAAAAATAAACATCAACGACAATCTACTGAACAATCATCAACGGGAATATATCAAAGTGCAATGCGCTTCAATAACCCAGATATTCCACAGAGAAGCACAGAAAATATTTTTTTTTTTTTAATTTTTGTGCATACAACCGAAAGTTCTTTCTGGATAATTTGACACAAGTGCGTTTGAAAATTTGGACGAATTTCAAAGTGAATTACTTTCAAGTATATTCGTACGTTCTTATTAATTTGCATAACTTGAATGCAGAAATTCAAAATTAATTAGGAGCATTTCAATTTGAATGGAACTATAAAATCAATTTGGGAAATATTCTTTGACAGATGCATCTGGGAAAAGTCACCATGTTGTTGATATGGCACAAGTCACATATGAAATATTAAAATTGTGAGCAATTTTCTTTTCAAATGAACTTAAATGAAAAATTCCATCAATCATGGAGCACTTGTAAATACCAAATACTGAGGACGGAAAATATTAATTAGATAGAAAGTCAAAGGACTTAGTTCTGTTCTGATAAGGGCAATGAAGGGAGAGAAAGTACTCATAATTTTATTAAAAATGCAAATACATGTGCAGTCTTTGGTAAAACGAAAATGAATCACCACGTTAAGGGGTACCAAAAAAATCAAGTCAGTTCAAAGACTCCTAAAAAAGGATCGATTTGATTCAAAATCAATTGAGAAGTTAGTAGCACAATGTACCTGTGGCTTGTATGTAGGCTTGAGAAAAATACAATAAGATTTTGCTTTAGCAAACGAAAATTGTGAAGAAATTCTTGAGTTCTTTTAATAGTTGGCTTAATTCTTCAAGATTACCATCAGATAAAAACCAATTCTAAAAAGTTTGAAAACATTTTTCAAAAAAAATTCCAGCAAAACCTTTGGGCAGCAAGTATTTTCTTCTACTTCTTCTTTTGCCTTTCCGAAGCAACGAACTTCGCCCTCTGGAAGAGATCACAATTCTCCCAATTCAAGCGATTTATAAGCCTACGTGCGGGTTACATCGTAGTCAATGTCTTATTAGACTTAGACGAGGTTATTAGATCATGCGTTAGGGCTTAAGTAGCTCTGGGTATTACTTACTTACTTAAGGTGGCGCTACAGTCCGGGTCGGACTAGGGCCTCAACCAACATGCTTCTCCAGCCAACTCGGTCCCTAGCTAGCTGCCTCCAGTTTTGCACGCCAAGTTGGTTGAGATCCTCTCCTACTTGCGTGCGCCACCTGAGTCGTGGTCTTCCTCTACTAAGCCGTCCCTCGGGATTGGATTCGAAGACTTTCCGGGCCGGAGCGTTGGTGTCCTTTCGCTCTACATGACCCAGCCATCTAAGTCGCTGGACCTAGACTCGTTTGACAAGGTCAGTGTCGCTGTACAGCCCGTACAATTCGTCGTTGAATCTTCTTCTCCATTTTCCATCTATGCAGACGGGACCAAAAATCACCCGAAGAATTTTTCTCTCGAAGCATCCTAAAGCGTCTGCCTTTGACAAGGTCCATGCCTCTGCGCCATATATATATGAACCGGGATGAAAAGTGTCTTATACAGGGACACTTTAGTTGCTCGAGAGAGGACTTTACTACTCAATTGCCTTCTTAGTCCGAAGAAACAGCGATTGGCAAGAGTTATTCTTCGTTTGATTTCAGCGCTGGTGTCGTTGTCTGAATTAATAGCGGCGCCTAGGTAGACAAAGTCCTTAACTACCTCAAAGCTGTCTATTTTGACGTTCTGTCCAAGACGTCGGTGTTGGGTGTCCTTTCTTGATGACAGCATATACTTGGTCTTGCCCTCATTTACCACTAAACTCATCTTCTTCGCTTCCGTCTCAATGCCGATAAACGCGCCATTTACATCACGCTGCGTTCTTTCAATTATGTCAATATCGTCGGCATATCCGAGCAATTGAACGGATCTTTGAAAGATTGTGCCTCTTGTGCTGACTTTGGAGTTTTGCACTATTCTTTCAAGAACGATGTTGACGAAGTCGCATGACAGTGCATCGCCTTGCCTATAAAACCTTTTTTGACATCGAATGTATCGGTGAGATCTTTTCCGACCCTGATGGAGCAGCGTGCGTTCTCCATCGTCATCCTACACAATCGGACAAGTTTGGTAGGGATGCCAAAACTAGACATGGCTCTATAGTCTATATAACTCCTCTCTATAGATGCTGTCATACGCGGCCTTGAAATCGATAAAAAGGTGGTGGGTATCAATTTGAAGCTCCTGGGTTTTTTCCAAGATCTGCCGTAGTGTGAAGATTTGGTCTATGGTGGACTTTCCTGGTCTAAAGCCGCACTGATATGGACCTATCAGGTCGTTGACGAATGGCTTCAGACGCTAATACAATACGGCAGAGAAGATCTTGTAAGCGATGTTAAGAAGACTGATACCTCTGTAGTTGGTGCAGTTGAGAGGGTCTCCTTTCTTGAGGACCGGGGAAACAATGCTGAGGTTCCATTCATCGGGCATGCTTTCTTCCGACCATATTTTGCAAATGAGCTAGTGCATACTCCTGACCAGGTCAACGCCGACCGATTTAAACAATTCGGCAGTGAGGCCATCAGCTCCAGCAGCTTTGTTGGACTTTAGCTTGGACACTGCTGTCTTCACTTCGGTCAGGTCGGGTTGGCGGAATTCTTGCTCTACGTCGCCTAAATCGAATGGTTCTATCTCTCTAACAGCGGAATTGGGTCCATCATCGCCGTTATAGAGCTTGGAAAAGTGGTCTTTCCATATCCTCAGCATAGACAACGGTTCCACCACGATGTTCCCTTGATCGTCTTTGCAGGCTTCGGCCCGAGGCTGTTTTTTTTACCTTCTGGTAAAACTTCCGAACCTCATTCCTGCTGTGGCACCCTTCTATCTCCTCGATCGCGCGCTCCTCATGCTCTCTCTTTTTCCGTCTGAGAAGCCGGTGTTCGTCTCTCCTCTTCTGCTTGTAGAGCTCATAAGCAGTTCTAGTCTTTTTGTGCAGCGCCGCTTTGTATGCTTCCTGTTTAGCTGCATGTGCTTGCCGGCATTCGTCGTCAAACCAGGGGTTTCGTTGTGATGGCCGTGTGAAACCCAGCACTTCAGAGGCGGCACCTCTGATGGCTGATTCGCAGTGCTACCACTGGTTCTCTATACTTGATGCTGGCTGCAGCATAAGACTCCTTGAAAGGTTGTAAGAGACTCGATCGGAAAAACACTTGGCGATCTCTTGCGATTGTAGTCGTCCAACGTCGAATTGTCTCACAGTATTTCCTTGTGTTGGCTTGGATCGGGATATCCGTAGTCGTACCTTGGCTGCAACAAGGTAATGGTCCGAGTCAATGTTGGGCCCTCGGAATGTTCGGACATCCTCTATACTGGAGAAGTGTCGTGCGTCAATCGCAATGTGGTCAATTTGGTTGACGGTTGATTGATCAGGAGATTTCCATGTCCCTTAGTGGATATTGAGGTGCTAGAACCGCGTACTAGTTACCAGAACATCTCGCCCCGCAGCGAAATCGATCAGCCTGAATCCGTTATCGGAGGTGTTGTCGTGCTGGCTGTATCTTCCGATTATTCCACCAAAGATATCCTCTCTTCCTAGCTTGGCATTAAAATCTCCTAGAAATGATCGATGATGATTTTCAGTCGTCCAAGGCCAGTGTCTATGTAAGTAGACCTTAAATACATATATGTATGTATAAAAAGTATAAAACTTTTTAATAAAAGTTCATTTACTAGAAATAGTTCATGTTGAATTACAAATTCTATTTGCTGTCACAAATACTCAACACCGGAAACATTTTTCCCCCTTCCTTGTCGTCGTGATTATTGGGTCTTTTTCGCAATAATCTCTTTTCCTCGGTTCCAACCCCCATTGTCTTAAGAATGTCAAGGAAATAGTCGTCATTGTAATCCATTATGTTCGCTTTTCCTTAGTTCCTGTTATTTGCACTTTACCTTGAAATGCATTTACCAAAAGTGTGATGTGCTGCTATTCTGTTCACGAGTAACAATTGAACGAGGGGGCGTATGAGTAATTTCTTTGAAATTTGTCATTCAACCCTCCGTTTCGTTGCTTTTTGTAAGGATTCTAAAATTGGTTCTCTTGCACATGGATTTCATTTTAGCTGTTTTTTTTTTTTTTTTTGTTTTATTAAACGCACAGCGAAGTTTACAGGAAAATGGTGTAACAAGTTGATCCCTAAGTGAGTAAAAGATTGAGAAGGTGACAAATGAAATTTGTAACAGTTACAAGGGATCAAGCTAAATTGATTGGTTGGAATGATGCGATGATTGTTTCAGAGAATGGAAGAACAAAGAGGAAGGAGTAGGATTGAGTTATATATCGATTGCATTGTAGGCAGGCTGAATTTCAAAATATGTTTTAGTAGGTTAGGCTCCTCTTAAGAGTGGGTAGACATTTAATTGGTAGGTAGTGGTTTTGAGATCAAGGGTCTCAGGATTTAGATCTCTTCGATGAAAAATGATGGGAACCGCATGTGTGTAAAAATTTTTCTCCAGATCTAGGAGCTGACGAATCGACGCTTGTACGGTAAACTTGTATTTATAAAATTTCAAAGTTTATTTTGACCTTTTATTATAAATTTAAAAGAGAATGTCGATTTCTGTTTTTGTTTTTGAATTTTTTTTCTTTAACTTTCTGAGAAACCTCTCAGCTGTTCTTTGACTTTATAATTCCTTTACCATTTGTCACCTTCAAAAATTCAAAATGTGCCAGAAGATATCTGCTGTGTGTAAACCATCGGTTTGTTAAAAAAGCAAAAAAAAAAAGAAGGGAAAGAAAAACAAACAACAAAAAGAAATATAGCAAACGAAAGCGAAACTTAATGTCAACTTTACATCCGCTTAGTGAAATAAAAAAAACATGTAAAAAAAAATGTACCCACATCCCAGGACATCCAATTCTTCCTTTGCATGCATACATTAAGAAGGGATGAATCGACTTAGCACTTAACTACACCTGTGCATGTTCCCATTAGGCTTTTCCCTACTAACATCGGGCGATAATGTTTGCTCTGTGATGTGATTGTGCAAAACCGTTTGTGTTCCTACAACAAAGCTCATCGGAGAGGCGCGTTGTTATATTGTCATTGTTCTTATGCGTTGATGTAACGTTTTACTTTCGCTCAGAGAAAGAAAGAGAGAGATAGGAAGATAGGAGGAAAGAGTCCCTGTTTTTCGCTTAGTATAGTACCAGTTAACAGAAAACAAACACGTATCCTACAGGATGTAATTTTGCTTTCACGTACCTATACACTCATGTGATATATCGTCTTAGTAGAAGGATGAAACATCATGCAGTGATTTTAAGAAGCTTTGGCCCTTGACAGTGATTTGCATACGAAATGGTAAAAGGTTTTGATTTTATCGTCACCTCTAAATCCTTTTCAATGATGCTACACTTTGAAATAAAAATAAAATGTTTTTTTTTTTGTTTTTTCTTACATACCAATTTTTTTATTTTTTCTTTGCAGATATCTTCAGACGGCTACGTACACGTCTATGGTCAGTAGATACCGATTCCGATGAAACAAGCGAAGAAGGAGGTTTCGGTTTGGGTTTGAATCCTTTGAATGGCGCTAATACGACTTCAGTTGTAAAGGTAAGTTTAGACTTTATGAAATTTTAGCTTGAATTTATTTCAAAGTTTTTCAATTAATGAAAACCCTACAACTGAACAAAACTGGTTATATCCTCAATTTAGAAAAATTCGAAAAAAGAAAAATTAAAACCCAGAGTCAAGAGTGAATTATTTGCAGAGAAGAGTTTTTCGGATTCATATGATATGAGTACGACTTTTCGGAGAAAAATAATAAAATTCGTTTTTAGAAAGTTTTAATCGAATCATGTTCTTGTACTTGAATATTTTGGAAGAGGAACACTTAGAAATTGCTCCTAAGGTTTTTTTCGGAAGCAGTTTATGAAAGAGAAGCTGTTTTTGGCAGAATAGTTAGTACATTGAACTATGAGTGAGGTTTTTTTTTGTAGACAGCAAGTAAAAATTAGAAACAGTTTTTCTTAATTTTTACTAATTTTTTTATACAGGTTAGGTAGGTGAGGTTACAGGTGTCTATCTAGAAAACAACTGACAAACTGGGACCAATAATAGGTCGATTGTGATACCATTCGAGATTTAGAGGAACTACCTCAACTTTTAAACCGTTTGGAGCTTTCTATTAAGCGATGGAGACTACGGACAAAAGGAATCTCTCCCAGATTCATCTTACGTCTTTGATAACAAACATCTCTTACGTCTTTGGATTGAAGTTCGGACAGATCCCTTTAGTAGCGACATATTTGGTGATGACGTTTGTGTTTCTTATCCTCAAGGCATTTTCATTTACCATTAGCTGACCCGCCCAGCGCATCTCTGTGATCGAATTGAGGAAATTAAGTAAAGTTGTTTCCAAGTTTCTACTCCAGTGGGAAAATGTTCCCGTTCCCGAGGGAATATGGAAAGAAAATGTAGCTTATGACATTTCTCAGGATCTAACCCATTTTGTCCCAAATTTCAAACTGGCTCATTAGTTTTGGAGCCTTTTCAATACAAACACCAGGTTCTCTTTTTACGTTCCTTTTCCCATTACCGTGGAAGTGTGGGGATAAAATAAACACATAAATTCTTGGATCACTCAATATATATATATTTAAAAAAAAAAAAAAAACGGATTCGTTGGCTTTGCAGTTACCTGGAAAGTTTTTGTGAATTCCAGAAAAATTAACGAGTGATTCAAATGATTCAAAGGCGCTTGACTGTTCGAGGACATGTGAATATTTGACGTTGGTATAAAGTTTTATCTAAGTCACGATAGGAACTCCTTGGGTCCAGAATCTCCGTTTGTAGAACACTACAGTTGTTAAGTATTAGCCACACACGGCTGATTTGGACGAATCCAGCAGCCGCTACTACGATATTCTCTCACCATTCGAAGATGGACGTGGAATACAATACTAAACTGTAAAAGTCTGGCCACTTATTATTAACGCCGGTAAAGTACTTAAAAAGGCGAAGTAGTTGTCGCCGAAGTTGTTCAGGATTAGTTGAAAAAGACTACCAATCAATTAAAAAATTGAAGTGAGAAGAATGATATCTCTGTATTAGAAATAAGAAACATAGGTTTATAAGTGTGCACGTTTCAATCCACCATTAATATTTTCATTGAAAAAAGGATTCCATTTGATCAAGAACTTACTATTGCATAATTTGTAGGTTGTTGATGGACACAAAATTGAAATAAACGATACTGTGATTGGCAACGGTGATGGCCATGGAGGTGCCTTGTTCAAATTCCGCATAATCAATATCCGCCCTCTGGAATCTGGCGAAGAGGTACCCGAAGGAACCCAGGCTCCCAAAACAGAACTCGAGACCACTCCAAAGCGTGACATCGAAGGCAACTCCGATGAAACCAAGAGCTCTGAAGAGAACGAAATCAATGCCAATGTCGATGATCCGGAGGTAAAAAAATCTAACAACTAACCATGCTTGGCCTATTTCGCAGCGCAATGAACATATAACATAGTTCACCACTATGAATATATATTTGTATAAATCTATTATTATATATACTTATTATTCCCATTTATGCCTTGTTGTTAATATTTTTTTTTCTTTGATTTTATACTGATTATTATAAAGAGTATACTATATATACAATATTTTACTAATAAAACAGAACAAGTAACAACAAACTAACAAATCAATAATAAAATAATGGATATTGTTTAAAATTGTACAGTGCTGCCGCTTTTCTTGTAAATACTTTTCAGCTTTTATCCTTCTTTCGCCTGTGACAAAAAAATGTGTATTTTCCGAATAGCTGAATTCGCCGCATGGTGCAAAAACACCACTCAAAAAACATGAAGTCGGAATGGATTGCGAATGGAATTTAATATGGAGAAAATAGATTTTAACTGCTGCCTGTGTGGGTGACTCTGAGGTTGTGGCAACTGTAAGCTCGTTCGTGTGTGTATCTCAGTGTAGTATGGCAGTATGAAAACAAGTTAAAATGTACCCACTTCACCTTGCAGCATGTTGAACTGCATTAATTTGCAGCTAATTACTCGAAATTCCCTCCAAATTGAAAGGGTGGATATATGTTTATTTTTTTCAATTAAATTTAAGAGGATGAATGGAAAGACAAAAAAATATTGTGCTGGCACATGCATGTTTGCTATGTTTTCTTTCACTTAGCTCATCTTCTTTCCTCCTGGTCATGGGGCTTACCTTTTCTTTTTTGTCTTCTTTTTTAATTGCATTGCTACAAGCAGCGTGGCAAATTGGTGGTGGGGTAGTGACGCACACACACAGTGTGCACCTAAGCTAAAGGAAAGATTTAAGAACAGAGTATGGAGGAAGTGTGCTCTAGAAACCAAGGCATAAGGGAGATGTTGTTTGTGTTGCATGAGATGGTGCAGTAGTTGTTGCTCGGAAAATATTTTCACATTGGTGACTTAAGAGCATTAAGTGATGTTAAGTTGAAAATAGGATGTGCATTTTTGAGTAGCCTTACCTCGTTCAACTCGTAATTGGCTGTAAATTGATTCGTTTAAGGCAGCCAATTTGCATTTTTCTCAAGCAAATAGATCATTTTATCTTTTTCCCAAATTTAATTGTTGTTGTTGGTTAAAATCAATTCGGCTTCGAAACATAAATTAGGATCTTCTTTATATTAATGGGGTGTACGCTGAGTTGAAATCATATCTATGACCACATAAAACCATAAGCGTTGCTTTAAGCGGTCGTTTTTACAAATTGCTTGACTTTTTATAGTGGTGACCGCTTTTTCATAATGGTGGCTTTCCTTAAACAATGATCGTTTCCCATAAACTATGATCGTTTCCTATAAACGGTGATCGTTTCCTTTGAACGATAATCGTTTCCCATTAACTGGCTGAACACAATGCAAAAACGGAGCTGGACTGCAAAATCGGAACTGGAAGAGCTGTCAAAATTGCTGTACGTTTAGATTTTAATCGGCCCAGAATGCAGCTGTACAGCTTTTGACATTTCCATCACTTGAAACATTATTTTGTATTTTCTAAAGTCGGTTTGAGTATTTTATAAACAAAACAAATTTGATATTGTTACTATGGATGAGGAAATAAATGATATTGTGTTATGCTTGTTCCAATTATCAGAATGTTTTATTTGTATTTAAAGTACTATAAAAAAAGAAATAGGAGGTGGTGGGTGCGGCAATTTTCCTTTCATTAATTATCACTCACCACAAAATTGTTATAAATTAAAAGTAAAAACCAAAAAACAAAAAAACTAAAGTACCTAACACTTGGCTGCCACACAATAACTTACACACAAAATGTTTTTTTTTTCCTTCAAAATCATAAACGTCGAATTTGCTGTACAGCAAAAGTTAAAAGTTCGTCAACCTGTCCAGTTCCGATTCCAGTTCCGTTTGCAGCTCCGTCGCATTGTATTCGCGCTATTGAATTTGTGTGTATTCAATAATTTGACAGCTCTTCCAGTTCCAGTTTCAGTTGCAGCTCCGTCTGCATTGTGTTCAGCCAGTAACGATGATCGTTTCTCATAAACGACGATCATTTCCCATAAACGATGATCGTTTCCCATAAACGACGATCGTTTCAAATAAACGATGATCGTTTAAAATATACGATGATCGTTTCAAAAAAAACGATGATCGTTTCAAATAAACCACGATCGTTTCAAACAAAGAATGATCGTTTCAAATAAACGATGATCGTTTACCAAAAACTATGATCCCATAAACGATGATCTTTTCGCTTATACGATGATTTTTTCGCTTAAACGATGATCGTTTTGCTTAAACGATGACTGTTTCCCATAAGCGATGATCGCTTTACTAAACGATGATAGTTTTGCCTAAGCGATGATTGTTTCCCTTAAACGATTAACTTTTCCTTTGCATGATGATCGTGTCTTTTAATAGTTAATCGTTTCCTTTAAAAGATGATCGCTTTCCTTGAGAAATGATGAATTACCGTAAACAATGATCTTTATAAGTGTATGATCATTTTTAATAAACAATGAAAGTTAACCTTAAATTATGATCATTTTTCTTAAACGATGATCGTTTTCTTAAGCGATGATCGTTTTCCTTGAGTGATGATTGTTTTTCCATAGCTGTTATAGTTTTCTTAAAACGAGGATCATTTTCCTCTAACGATGGTCGTTTTTTTAAAATGGTGATTGTTTCTCTTAAAGATCATCTTTGATGATGATCGGTTTGATTTTCACCAAACAATTATTGTTTTCCTAATCACTGATCGTTTTCATTAAACGCTAATTGTTTTCACTAAACGATGATCGATGTTCTCAAACGATTATCAGTTTGCTTTAGAAATGATCATATTGCTTAAACGATGATATTTTTTCTTAGACGATGATCGTATTCCTTAAACGGTCATAGTTTCCTTTAAAAATGGTATTTGATGATGATCGGTTTGTTCTTTATTAAACATTAATAGTTTTTCTTAAACGATGATCCAATTTCTATTCTCTAAATGTTTTTCCGTCAGATGTGATCCTTAAACTGCAATCGTTCTCTCTTAGTCATGATAGTCTCTTAAAACTGTAATCGTTCCTTTTAAACTATGACTAGTCACTCCAAGCAATTATCGTTATCTTAAAACGATGTTCGTTCTCTATACGCGAGAATAGTTTTCTTGGAACAATTATCGTTATCCTCAAACACGTTTATCGTGTTTTGATGTTAATTTTTCCTCCTAAATAATTAACTTTGAAAAAGTTAACTGCAGAAAACAGATTTCCTTTACCCAGAGACAACTGCTGTTTTTCATAAACAACTATCGTTTTTTTAAATGTAACTTTTTCAGTACTGTCGACTATTAGTAGTTAGTTAGTAGTAGATTTGGTTACCCTCCACTTTAATTTGCAGTATCCAATTTTATTATCATTGAAAACATCATGTAAATGTTTTAGCTATGTGGTAGCTTCTCCCGCTTTTTTAAAGACATAACTACTTAATGCTAGTTAAATTTATACCCTTTGGAGTATTACATAACACACACTGAAAACCCTAACTCAGTACTCCTTCCTTGCTTCTTTGATACAATCTAACATAAGTCCCTTTATGCCCGCCTGTCTCCTTCTCCAGCAGCCCCTTTGAAATTTATCAATGTAATTCAACGAACTTCAAATGACGCTCTTATGAGCAATGAAACGTGTTTATATGCTATAAAGCGACTATTCTTCAATCATTAGTCAGGGGTTACTCCATGAAATGTTTTTTTTTGCTGAAATCTTGCTATCGGGTCGGAGTTACCTTCAATACTTTCACGTTCTAAACGTAATAATATGTTGTCACTTTCGTCGTCAGGCAAATCCTAGCGTTTCCGTCTTCAATTTCATGTTTCTTTTTTCTATTTCAATTCAATTCATTTTCCAATCAATTTTGGCATTAACGACTTTTCCAAGCGATTGCCATCGTTGTCGTCGCTGACAGAGTCTTCTAAATTCAAAGACTGAGAGAGACTAGCATTACAATTTGCGAATGAATGGATGAGAAAAGAATACGAGTGTCGTCTGCCCGCAGGGCTCACAGAAGTCAAAGCTCTCTTGGGTTATCCATTTTTTTATTTTTTTTTTTACCATTTCTTGAGTCACACACCGAATCTGCAAGCAAACACGCCCAAGTTAACCGTTGTAGCAGAAGAAGCACATCGATTTGAACTTAATACCCGAAACGAAAAATGTACAATTTTACTAAGGGGATTTGCTTGGTTGTTTTTTTTTTTTATGGCGAATGAGAAAGAGCTGCCGCCGATAAAAGTGTAAAATGCGCCCCAGTGAATGGGGTGGGTATGAGTATTCGCTGGGTGTTCTTTTCGGGAAATTTAACTACCGAATTGCTGCAGTAGATTTACTCGATACGAAAATATACATTGCGGATGATCGCTGTAATAAAATCGGGACAACTTTGTGCTCCGCCTGAAGCCTTAAAGTCTGCCAAGCAACCGAGTTCGTTTGCCATTTGTTTGTCGTAGTTGTTTTTTTTTTTTTTTTTTTTTTCAACTTTTATTTTTATGAAAAGCCAAAGGCTGAGAACGTGACGCGAAGTTGAAATCAACGGCCTTTTATCCGCGTTGAGGGTAAAATGCGAATTTATGAATCAGAAATTATTTTTGATTTTCCCTTTTGAAATAATTTAACGTAATAAATTACGGATAAGCTCACGATTAAAATTGCTTATTTTGTACAGTCCGGGCATTAAAATGTTCAAATCATGGATGAGCTGATAGGTGGCTTTCTCTTGAAGTGGTATTTCTTCGATTTATGATTAACTCAGTTGCGACTGCAGTGTGATCTTCAGTTGAAAAAAGGTGATGCGTTGCTTTCAGACTTTTAATGACAAAATAGGATATACTCAACGTAATCATGAGTCATGACGTCATGAGCTTTTAAGCAGCTTGAATCATGTATTTACTTTATCAATCTATATATATAAAATAGGATGTATGTATGTATGTATGTATGTATGTCCGGGGTAAACTCCTAAGCCACCCAACGGATTTTTATGAAATTTTCAGGGTAGACATAGTTTAGTCCAGAGATGGTTCCTGTCAAGGTTTGATCCCCATATTCCCACAGGAACAGTGTTGGGAACGGAAAATTAGAAACAACTCCACAGATTTCTAAAGTTCTTTAAACACTACGGGGCTACATTATCTACCTTCATCAGTAACTTAAACTATATTTCATCCCTATAATCCCACAGGAACCATAAATTTACTTGGCCTATTTCAAAAATTCTTTCAACTCTAGGATGTTACATTATCCCTCAGTGAGATAGACTCACATTTCATTCACATATTTCCATGGGAACGGAAGATTCCCACAGGAACGGGGTTGGGAACGGAAACTTAGAAGGTACAGGACCGATCTCAAAAATTCTTTCAGCACTGGGATGCTACATAATCCCTCAGTAACTTGGCGTGTATTTTATCCCTATTATCCCACGGGAACAGAAACGGGAACGAGAACGGGAACCTTAAAGTTACTCGACCGATTTCAAAAATTCTTTCAATTCTAGGAAGTTATATTATCCCTCAGTGACATAGACTTACATTTCATTCACATATTTCCACGGGAAAGGAAGAATCCTTCAGGAAAGGGGTTGGAAATGGAAACTTAGAAACTTCTAGACCAATTTAAAAAATTCTTTCAACTCTGGGATGTTACATAGACTTATATTTCATTCACTTATTTCCATGGGAACAGAAGATTCCCTCAGGAAGTGGGTTGGGAACAGAAACTTAGAAACTACTGGATAGATTTCAAAAATTTTTTCCACATTAGGGGTTTTACATATCCCCCTTTATCCTTTGTCAGTAACTTAGGCTATATTTTTCATCCCTATAATCCGACAGGATCAGAAACGGGAACGAGAATGGTAACATTAAAGTTACTTGACTGATCTCAAAAATTCTTTCAACTCTAGGACGTAACATTATCCCTCAGTGACATAGAATTATACTTCATTCACATATTTCCACGGGAACGGAAGATTCCAACAGGAACGGGGTTGGGAACGGAAACTTAGAAACTACTGGACATTACATTGTCCCACAGTAAGAAAGATTATATTTCATCCCCAAATTCCCATGGAAGAGGAAAAACGAGAACGGGAACCTTAAAACTACAGACCCGAGCAAAGCCGGGCGGCTCAGCTAGTTTTTCTATAATTCGATTTCACAAATAAATAATCTTGACTGACTTGTGCACTTCTAGGCGCAATGATCGAAAAGCTTTTCGAGATTTGTTTAATTATTTTAACACCACAGACGCCAACCATTTTAATAAACTCAAGCTCTATGTTCTAAACTTCAAGCTTTAGTTGGGGTTGGGGCAGTATGCTGATAAACTTTAAGTAAAGTGCTTTTCTAGCATCGACTTAGCTTAACTTAATTGGAAGCTAAGCATTGGCTATCTCTTGTAATTGTAGCTTTCCGACGTCATATCGTTTCAAAGCCTTGACTCAGACGGATCGGGAATATGAAATAACAAGAATGAAGCGTCTTAACTATAGCAAGGTTCTGGTCTGAATCAAAGTTGGTTCCATGAAAATAACGTACTTCTCTTTTTAAACTATCTGCCGGCTAAAAGTCTGCAGGTTGCGGAGGTTCTAAAAATTGCACCATAGGCTTCAAATTAACTGCGGTAAAAGATCTCTAAATATAATAATAGTAAGTTTGTAACAACAATTATTGATTATGTGCCATTTTCTATCGGTCAACTTCACTTCAAACTAATTCAATGATTATGTGGCTAATGGTTACGTTCTGAATGACAATTTGACGTGTTTTTCCGAATGATGACCTTTAAAATCTCTAAAATTAGGTACCTACATCTGTATTCAGTTTCACAGAGGCCTAATGATATAATTGAAAGGCTCAAACTAACCAATGCATCTAATAATATGCTTCAGTTTTGAA
This sequence comes from Melanostoma mellinum, assembly GCA_914767635.1. Classification (NCBI taxonomy): domain Eukaryota; kingdom Metazoa; phylum Arthropoda; class Insecta; order Diptera; family Syrphidae; genus Melanostoma; species Melanostoma mellinum. The sequence continues at coordinate 23,056,737 of OU612060.1, read as the reverse complement.
AAAAAAAAGAAACCCTATACGCCATCGGCAACAAATTATGGCCAATTGGTCATCTCATTACAAATAACATCAGCGAAAACTTATTTTATATCAAATTTTGTGTTGAAATTTGGTATCGAAAAGGATTTAAACTCCCAGCCACAATCTCCTATGAATCAAAATTTATGTATTAACAATTTGGTAGCTATTTGCTAATGAAAAGTCTCCTCATTACGCATTCAATCATCGTTGCACCACACCACAGAAACCACAGAAACCAAAATACAACTAAATTCAAAGCTTCAAAGTTCCGCCCCAACAGCGCCATCAAAATAATTCATTGCATTCAATGAACGCCCACATTGAATACCCTTTGGGATTTATCTACACGTCCAATTTGCTATGTTACATGCCCGACCATAATCACACGAAACAAATTTGAATAAAATTAATTTTGGTCTAGTTGTTGTGTGTCAGAAACGTTGAGGTTTTCAACACACAAAACACAAACCCTTCACTTTATCCCTCCCAATTTGTCATTTAAAATAGTTCATCCCTTAAAACTTGTTGTTCTTCTTCGATAAAAATTAAATATTCCACTCGTTGTTTGCTTTAGTTTTTTTATTTGTTAATTTTTATTTTTCGCATATATAAGAAAAAAATTAAAATAAACATTATTGAAATGAACTAAGCCCACAATTGAAATCATTCTTACGGACACTTCCCATTCATTGTGATTGAAGGCAACTTGAATTTATTATTTTTGATTTTTTTTTGTCGCAATTTGATAACAAAGAGTTAATGAAAATGTATCTGTTTCAACATAAATCATTACTTTTTTATTTGTATAAACCTACGGCTGCATTTTCGAGTATTTCATTAATTGCATATGCGTAATTGGTAGATCATTAGGTATCCGCTAAACCGCAACGTCAATTATTCGAATATTAAATGAAATAATTAATCAAAATATGTAATTTTAATTTGAAAGAGGAGGAAACCAAAAAAAAAAAAAAAAATATTAAACACATTTTCTCGTTTTGTTGATAATTTTGTTGGCATATTGACGGAGATTTTATTTTTATAACGCGCCTACACCACTTGGATGGAGTAAAAAAAAAATTAATAAATTCTTAACCAGATTTATGTGGTTTAGCAAAATATAAAATTGGTTGTTGTGGGTGAGATATACACTCAGCGAAGCAAAGTGAGGTATACTCATAAATAAGAAGATAGAAAAAAATGTTTTATGTGTTTTTATTTTTTATTTTTTATTAATTATAATAATTACTACAGTTTACATGTTTTTTCTGCGAAGCCTAAGCTTTTCTGCAGAAGATTGTGTTTTAATATAATTTTAACTAGTTTCGCCCTGTGGTCGAGCTTCGACCACTTAAGTTATTCTTTCTTTTTTTACAAAAAAATTTAATATTTTTGTTTTTGTGTGCTAAACATCTCTGGTGTTCGTCCCGATAAAAATATTTGTTAATTTTTATGTTTACTTAAGAAAAATTATCTCGAATCTGTCATGACTCCATGTGTCAAGTGTTATTTTTTTAATTTTTTTAATTTTTTTTATTATTGAAATAAAGAAGAAGACAACACTTATATCAACCGTCAAACTTGGCACGTATTTAAAAATCCAAATTAGGTTTTTCTGCAAAATTAAATATCCAAAATACGTTTAATAAGACACACACTCTCCTGAACCGATGAACTCAACTTACATTTAGCTTTTTCCACACAGTGAAAACGCTCAAAGAAAAAATAACAATTTTGCATTCACACTTAAACCGTTTTCAGCGTCGCCGTAAATTCACCGCTTCCAATGGTTATCATGTCCAATTGACCAAACGCTCACGTATGCGAGAGACAATACAAAAGCTGAGACGGAATTAACGCACACACACTTCTCCGTTTTCAGCATCACACTACCTGTTCGTAAAATCACCTCTTTCACTTGTAATCTTGTATGCGCTCATGTATGCAAGAACTATGAGATTGTAATGCACAGTGTAAAAAAACAGAGTGTTGTTGTTGTTTTTTAAACGATTTTTCTACCGCAATTTAACCGGGTAAACGTTAACAGATCCGGAAAAAATGTATATTCTTCCATTCTATGGCTAAATACCTTTCAGAAAATATATACTTCATGCGGGTGCGTCATCGTTAAGTGGGGTAAAAATGTACCACAAAAAAACCACTTGCCGATTAATATATAGATTAATAAAAGTGAGTTGAATTAATTTAAAGCTACAAAAATTTGCAAAATTTATCAATTTCTACATTTGATTTTTTTAAGATTATTTATAGTTGTCAAAAGCATTTTATCGGATTTCATTTAGGAAGAAGTACTTTAATTGTTTTTTCTTGTTTTATAATTTCTAAATTGTTTTAGTTCTTGGGGCAAAGAATTTATTATTGAAGGGACAGTATATTGTAGCTGTCTTCTACCATAAGTGTTGTAGTTTCTTGGTATTTGAAGCATTCCTTGTGTGCGTTGTCTGGTGTCAAGGTGAATTTGTAACGTTCGAACGAAGCGGTGGTCATCTTGGTATTGTAGTACTGCAGTCATTTTGAAGATATCCTCGACTTCAAGCACGCTAAAACTGTTTCCATTTTGCTGTCTGTTTTTCTGAATGATTTTTAAGATCGTTTTCTGAAAATTTTGGATCTTGTTGATGTGAGTTTTGGCAACATTTTCCCAACCAAGTATACCATAGCTCAGCTTTGATTCTACTAATGCATAATAAATTTGTCACAGAACGTCCTCAGAAGCATGGTAGCTCAAATGTGAAATTTCATATAAGCCTTTTTTTAGATCATTACGTAGCTTGTCTGTCTATATGTTTGTCCCATAGGAAGTGGCTGTCAATAACGACTCCATGATATTTATAGCTTTCTACAGCTTCGATGCATTCATTGGCTGTGTTTGGACACAAAGCATTCCAGAAGTGTATTTGCTTATCGGTTTCTTTAAAATGTGGGCTTCGAATATGCATTAGTTTAGTTTTAGAAGCGTTAAATACCAACCCGTTATCGTGACACCATTGTACAGCTTTGTATCATCACCGTCGCCGTATCAAGAGATTTATGTCGTACTACAATTGCAGTGTCATCGGCAAATGCAAATGGAGTGCTTAGCTTAAAAATCCGAAGGAGCTCGTTGGTTTAGATTATGAAAAGAAGTGGACCCAACTTAGAACCTTGAGGTACTCCGTATTTAACATATTTTACATCGCTGCAAGCATCTTTTACTTTGACACAGAACATTCTGTTATGAAGATAATCTGCCATCCAATCAGCCATCACACCTCGAATCCCGATTCTCTTTAGCGCTGCCAACAAATTTGAATGATTTAGTGTATCAAAAGCCTTGCTGAAATCCATGAACAATACCAGTACATGATTACCTTTATTTAAGCTCTCGTCCACGCAGTTAGCAAATTCACCAATTAATTGTCCTGAATTTTTGTTTTCTGGAACCCTTATTGGCTACTGTTAATGAGAGAGTGTTTTTCAACAAAGCTCTGTAACCTATTAACAATAATGCCCTCTAGGCACTTTTCAAAAACCGGCAGTATTGAAATTGGTTTGTAATTTGATAATAGATCTTTGACTCCACCTTTATAAATAGGTCTTACCACAGCAGTCTTAAGTTGTTTTGGTATTGTTGCTTCGGTTAGATTGAAGTTAGATAGATAGATAGATAGAAGTTAGATTGAATATTATTTTACACAAGATTAGAGCAAACAAATCAGCATACTTTTGTATGTCACTTGCCCTGATACCATCAATGCCAGGTGATTTATTCGACAAATTATAAGCATATTTGACCTACTTAGGCGTTCTGCACTTAAGCTTCCAGCAGGTAGTCAAGAACTGTAATAAGAAGCAGAGAACACAAGACTTCCTTGGGGTATACTGACTATGACTTGGAATGATTCTGTGACTCCAGATATCTTACCTTTATATTTCGCAGTCGGCTAGCCAATACCCTCTCAACGACCTTCAAAGTGTGGGACATTAGGTTTATACAAAACATAAAAATGAGTCGAGTTCCTATCATTCCTAGAGTGGTACCCGTGGCGTGATGGTTAGCATGTCCAACTGCTAACCCAGAGCTTCGAGGTTCGAATCCCACCAGAGGCAAAAATATTTTTCCACGGGTATCGCTTTTCGTGAGGAATTGACAAGTCTTCCGTTAGTAAATTCATTGCCATGAGAAGCGCTTTTTGAATTAGCCGTTCGGAACCGACAGAAAATTGTAGGTCCCCTCCATTCCCTCAGCCATGGTTGTGAGAAATGCGCTAGGCGCAGGGGCTTCTCGGTCTGTTGCGTCACCCTATTTATTTTATTTTATTTTATCATTCCTAGATAAAACCGTGACACGAGATGTGGAATTTAATACCAGTACCTGTACACATGTCCTTGTCTCAAGAAATTCTGTCTCAGACAACTTGTCAACCAATAATTCGTTATCTATATCCTTTCAGGGTTTCACTTCAGCTCTATACCAAGTCATTTGACATTTGTCTATTTTGAAAACACATTTTACAAGGTAGAGCCATTAGCGTAGCAATTAACTTGTCTGTTTTTTACGTGAAAGTCCTGGTCCGAATTCCAGGGCCATTACTATTTTACTTGCGATTCAATACAATTAGGCAAGCTTAGCAATCGTGCAGAAAAGGTTAGGTTCTGTCGGGCGGGCTACAGAGGGGTTTATGAATAGGGTCTCTAAGCCTTGAAACAACGGTACCTGCCATGCAACCAATTCCATAATAATTATTTTACTTGAAAACAGATGTAACGATTTCGATTAAATTTGGTCTAAACTCTAAAGGATTAGTTTTAGGTTTTCTTTCTTATGATGTAAAAAGTATTTTCAGAAAAAGTACAAAAAAGGTACCTCCTCACTAACGGCTGTCACGATATTAGCGAAATATTTAAGAAATCCTAGGTAGTTAAAAAATATTGCACGTAAATATATGATAAATTTTAGTTTTTGAATTTTTTTTTTTAATTTGGGTTTTTGAAATAATTTCAAAACCATATCTTTGATTTTAAAAATTTTTTTTTGACAAAACAAATTTAAAATTTGCATATATGTACTTAAAATAAATAAATAAATAGGGTGGCGCAACAGAGCGAGGAGCCCCTGGGCCTAGCGCATTTCTCACAACCATGCCTTGTGAGGGAATGGAGGGGACCTACAATTTTTCGCCGGTTCCGAACGGCTAATTGAGAATACGCTTTTCATGGCAATGAATTTACTAACGGAGGACTTGCCAATTCCTCGCGAAAGGTGATACCCGTGGAAAAACATTTTTGCATTTTGCCTCTGCTGGGATTCGAACCTCGAACCTCTGGGTTAGCGGGTGGACATGCTAACCATTACGCCACGGGTACCACTACATATATGTACTTGGCTCTTAAAAAAAATGAAAGTAAAAACAGTTATTCTAAAATCTAGTCCAACGCTTTTGAATAAATTTTCAAAGTTTATGTTTATAAGCAACTGCAAGAAAATGGAATTTTTGAATTTTCGCTTAAGACTTTTGAAATATTTTATTTAATTATTTTTTTAAAAATTTTATGTGATATTTTTCATTTCAAAATTCAATTGGCAGCCCTATATCTGTACCTATACCGATTACTAAAACCTTGTCCTCAGTCTCAAGATTTTGATATTGTACTTGGCATACAATCGCAAGTTTGTGCAACCCAGGCGCGCATATTTATTTCATTCATATTGCCAATATTCCATCGAGACTTTTCACACTACCATGAAAAAAGTTTTATCACTTTCCCATTCGGAATGGGCAAAAAGTGTAAGCCCCTGAAATAGACCCTGATGTTCCCTGAGCATTGTTGTGTCACTCTAATTTTTTACCTTTGAAGCGTGTTATTATACAACCATAGATTTTGAAGTCAATACTTGGATGTTTTACCCTACTGGCGAACCTCTAGTGTAAATCAGAAAAAAGGCAGCACAGCTGCGTTCTCTTTGAGATCAAAATACTCACTGCGCCGTTAAACTGAATTAGAAGGCTTGGAAGACTGTACGATAAATATTTTTGAGTAGTGATCTAGGTGTTTATTCCTGTATTTAAGCTTTGTGAATAATACCAAGCCAACAAAATAAAGTACACACTTAAGCTAAATACTTAACTCAAAAGGTATCATATTCTGTTTGCAATAATTATTCTGTTTCGCAAATTCATAAGCAATCAAAACCAATTCAGCAAATTTATTAAAAAACAAAATTCTTATACTCTGGCACATTATTATGTCAAGTACTATATTCCTCACATTGAAGGTTACGATTGTACTGTATTTGTTTCTCTCCAATTCATTTTGCTTTGCATCTAGGTGCGATGGGTTGGAGGATACTGTTTTATTAATATTTAATTGAATAGGATAGGATATGAATTTTAATATTCGGTTGTCATGTGGTGAGGTATTAATACCCACAGCAGGATGTTAAAATTAACCGCAAATAAAATTGTCGGCCATCAGTTTTCAGTTGACATAGTGTACATCAATTTTTATGCCAAATGCATATTAAAGACCTGTGTGACAGTGTTGTTTTGGTTAAAGGACATTTTTTTCACGCCTTTCACTTGTAATCTTTTTTTGCTCTCTCATACAAAAATTAAAAATAAAAGCGTTCATATATTTCTGTGGGAAAAAACAATAAAAGTTGTCATTTAATATGCAAATTACTTTTTGTAAGAGGATTTGGTTAAAACTTCCTTTTTTCCACCCTGTATCCTGGTAATAAATCTCACAATCAAAGGGAGTTTTTTTTCGCATGTTGCTGGTCGTTATATTGTTTGCTGATGTCGTTAAGAGTCTTATTTAATTTGTTGAATTATTTAATTAATTGGAAGCACTTTCCTTTCCATTTTTTTTGGCTTTTCGTTTGAGAGAAAAATTGCTTCGATAAGCCGATTGACCTAAAAGAGATTATACATAGTGCTTTAAAAGCGTTACTGTATGGGACAATGCAGCATACCACCTCCCAAATGAGATCATCAAGATTAAGTGCGAAATATAAATTTGTACTCACTATGTCCAAATGATTAAGCAGGCGCCTTCCATGTTATTTTTCTATAAATTGCGGTTTCTAACCTATGCGTAGTTTTTCCAGCAATGGAATTGTATATGTCGTAATCTTGGTGATTTTACATGCCGCCGACGTTAGCTGTCATCGCGGTTTTATTTTAACTTGTTACAGCTTGAATCTATACTGCGTTTTGTTTTCATCGTTTGCCTTGACTTTGCTGTAGAAGCAACCGTAAACGATACAAATACAAACAATAGATCACCTTTCGTTGGAAAAACTTTTCCTCGTTGTGGTGAGGATTAGCTATTCTATTTTGTTGCGTTGAGTGGGCAAAGATTATTAATTATTCTTTAATTAGATTACAGCAGGCATTTGTCATTCAAAATTAAGCAATTCACAGTCGAGTTTAAGGGCTAAGTCTTTTGTGAACGTGATTCGCCAAATGAATAATATAATGCTAAGGTCATAGCAAATCACCACAAAAAGGTAGAAAGCTGTTGCAGTCATTAAAGACTGCTCAACGCAGCGAAGATAGTAACTTTAATTTGAATGAAGAGGCGGATAAGTTTCACTGGGAAGAAGACCTCTGAACTCTTGCCGCAAGAGTAAGAAAAGATCAGAATCAACTACATATATTTACTTTGAGATAACTATCGTTCGATCAACTTGATGTCACACATTTTGCAGATCGTTGAGCAGCTATTGTGAAAAATGTGTAGCTATCTCATCTCCAATGCGGGTTCGTCGCAGACAAGTCAACGTAAATGTTGCAAAACCAAGATAAAAGAATCATAAGGGGAAAACATCGCCATTCCTTAAACGGTTTGCATGTTGCGTCGTTTTGAAGATAAAATGTCCAGCTGGAGCTACCAGCTCCAAAAATCATAGCAGGTGTTCACCAAGGATTCGTCTTGAGACCTTTGCTCTTTATTACAATCCTTGAAGACATTGATTACTACAGGAGAGCGAAGTGGCGATTGGGCCATCACAAATGTTGATATCATCACATCCCCACAAAAAGTACTTAACATATGGGTATGGGTAATGGTTTTAGAAGGTAGTGGGTACCGTATTACTTCAAAAAAGACTGAGTGCCTGTTTTGCTCCATTTTTCGATCCAGAAACGCCATTTCGAGACCTGTTTTTGAGTGGAGATATCCCAAGTGTGAAAAGTTTAAATATCTGCAATCAATAATCAGCAGTAAAGCAACTTGTGATGACGACGTCAGTCATCGAGCAAGCGTTGGACGGATGAAGTTTCAATTAATTCCGTCATCTTCTGTTCTAGAGAAATGCCCCCTCAACGAAGATGAAAGCTCTTTAACGATAAATCGTGTTCAGAACTCACATAAAGTTCACAATGTTGAACAATGTATAAAAAGGATGAGAGTAAGTTAACGGCAGTTTATGAATATGCTCCATAGTTATAGCGAGAGTAATAAAGGTTGATTGAATTAGAAGAACTAAGATCCCCCAAAGCCCGCACTCCAAAAACACCATTGAACACTCTTGATCCGGGAGGCTGCCCGTAGCTTCCTGAAGTCCACGTGGCGTACCCCATATGAAGATCAGAGCCGGATTACGAAGAAACGAAACTCGGTGCAGAAAAACAAATCCAAAGCAAGGATAGCCACGAAATAAACCGATTATGAATTACGAGAGTAGACTCATGAAAATATCAGAACGATAACAAAATGGCCGCCACAAGCGTATGCAATTGACAGTGAGTGACGTGAAACATCATAACGATAGCAAAACGGCCACTAAAAGCAGTTGTAAGTGACAGCGAGTAACGAGTAACGTGAAACGTAATCACATCGTTACGATAAGGAGAGGTTTTTTCAAGTAATATGGGTCCAGTTGTGTGAAGCTGATAAACGGGACGTCTGTGATCCCTTCGAATGCGCGGTGATTGTAAGAATTAAAAGATAGAGGGAAGAATACGCAAGTCTTCCAATAGTAATTTCGCTGTCATGAAATGCGCTTTCCCACTCAGTATAGCCGTTATGAATCGGTGTGTAGGTCCTCTTCACTCATCTGGGTTGAGAGAAATAGACTGACCTCCGGGACAAATAAGCTCTGACGTATTTCATTATTTTACTAATTTATAAGCTTGGCCCTGCTACTATATTAAGCAACTTCAATCGCATTTTGTTCTTCTGTTAGCTCAAAAAGATGTGAAAAAATTCCATACTTTGTACTCGACTTTTGTTCCTTATGTATTATATTATTATATGTGGACGAAATAAGTTCTTGAACTGAGTTAGAGTGACGCTATTTTTTACTCTAGCAAATCTCTTCCAATAGGTCAATAACATTCAGTCTCAGAAACGACGGCAAAATGCATGTTTTTCCAGAGACAAGGTACTTATATTGTGAGTTTAATGAAGTTGTCTGATCTTGTAACTACACTTTCCAAAAATGACAGGGGGAGGTAGAAGCCTCTAAGTTTTCTTGTTTTTCGTTAAATCAGAGGAATATCTTTCATTTTGATTTACCTCTTTGACCAGAGAAGCTAAAAGAAAAGGTTTTCAAACTCATAGTCATCCGTGGATTGATAGGCAAACCAAATTCTCAAACTGAAATAACTTTTCTTGCACTACTCTGAATTCCAGCATTTAGATGGGATAAAACGCCAGTTTCACTGGAACACATTCCAAATGTCGTCAGTCATTTTTTTGTTTTTAAGTCTATAGGTACAATTAGTTATTATGGAATCATTTTCTTGTGTCTCTCGAATGTCAATAAGAAAGACTTTTAAAGGCAAAAACTGTCTTTTAACTCGTACCGATAAATTAGACATAAAAGTCCCTTACTTCACGTGCCGACTCGCGTTTGCGTAAATTATAAGTTCTCAACACTAAAAATAGAGGGAATCCCTCAAGGCCATACCGCATTAACATTCCTCTATGTATAATCATTCAAGTTTGCATCTTCTTTTCCGGCAAAATATACGTGACTCAGTGTCAAAACAACACCAGCTATTACCTGATTTTTCTAATTTGGTTTACTAAACAAACAACGGAAAAATGTTCTGCCCGTGCTGACTGTCTGATACATGTTGCCGGCGGCTTAGAATTTAGAATTCACACACCACACCTCAACGTTTCTGTTCCGCTCGTGAAACATCAAAATTTAGTCAGAATTCATACAAAATCACCATAGAACAATACAATCGCTTGGGTAAGCTCAACTTTGATTCCAATCGCATCCATTCCGAAGGTGACATCACTCGACGACGACGACTGAAAAATATTAATCACGCACTCAAACGATGGCAACAGCGACTCCACTTCGGATTCATGTATCATCATCGTTGGTTGCTGTTTATCGTTCGAAAAGAATATATGAAATATAAAAATATGAAAAGTAGGGGTAAGCTCGTTACTGAGAAAAGTCGCAACATTTCGAAGAAACGCTACTTACTAGACCCCCACCCTGAGCTATATAAATGACTGTGTCTCCAGGATTGCATTAAACATTCGCGTTAAACTATCAGCCCTAGATACACCAACCGCAGAGCAAGTGACTTTATTTTATTTACTTTTTTTAATATTTTTTGTGGTGAGTATATCAGCCAAAATTTGATGGATTAAAAAGCCGTGTATTTATTTTCATTTTTCTCTTTATCTTTTGGTGATTGGGGTAATTGCATGACCCACACATACAAACACTAATTAACTCGATCATAATTACAGCCAGCCGACAGTAAAGTTGTCAAGCATAAAATTAACCACGCAATAAACAAGGCAACCCAACCGCATGTCATACCTTCTGCATTGAGTCAGTGTTCTCTTCGTCTACTTTTTTTTATTGTTTTTCATATTGTGATAAAATTAAAAAATACCAATTTTTCTTTTTCAATTTCACGCACTTTTCCTCATATCTACACACACACAAACGCGCACTCAAAATAAATATTTAATACACACATACGCGCACGCACAAATCATATTATCCTTAACGCACCGATACAAAACACATACACCCACATACATCACCGAGCAGAGCACCACAGAAGCAATTACCACAGAAATGTTGGACACCGGTATACCATCAATGGACAACAACGCAATTGACAATGACAGCCTTGTCAACCAAGATGAAGTTCAAGGGGATGCTGCCCCAACTACTGAGGGATTGGATACTGCTGGCGATGCAACCACCCTGGCTGAGGATACTCAAAATCCAGACGGCAATACAATAAAAAGCGAACAAACCTCTGAAGTCGTGGACGCGGAAAATGTTAATGAGGAAGACATCAAGTCGGAGTCCTTGGAGGAAGAAAAAGAAGGCGGTGATGGTGAAATTAATGAATCAATCGTAGTAAATCAGAACGCCGAAGAAGTCGAAGGACTCGTAGAGCTTTTGAACGAACAAGAAGAACTAGAAGCCCTTAGAGAAAAGCAAATGCAAGCGTTAGTTGAATCAGTTGGGGAGAAGTTATCAATGGCCGATGCGGACGAGGAGCGCTTCGCCGAGGAAGTTGAAAAGATGGTATCAGCAAACGACGAGGACTCAACCATCAAGGACGACGACGACAACGAGGCCATAGAAGAAGCAACACAAAAGCCAAGGAATCAACAACATTCACTGCGTGAAGATCTTTCATCTTCAGACGAGGAAGACGTGGATGAAGGTGGCGACAATTCAAAGAATGAGGGTCTCGATTCCGAATGGGGTGGTGCCAGTCTGGATGACAAGAACATTTTGACTAACGAAATCGATGTGTACGAGAGTTTGCCGATTGATTTGTCAAATGACGTTGCTATAAATGACATAATGGCTGATCAGGGCGCACCAGTGAATCCGGATGCGGAACTATTCAATGTGGAAGAACTGGCGCCGAGTGTTGCAGGGGTTGCTCAAGGAATAAAGCAATTTGAAGTGTTGAGCGACATCAAGTGAACACCCACCCAGACTCCTCTAAACTCTAGATAGACAGAATGTATTTTTATTTTTTATTTAATGTATTTAGTTTTAAGAATAATTGATATCGAACATGATTCATCATGAAAGTTAATACTCAATGGAAGAGAGTTGCCATATAGCACGTTACATGATTTTTGTTTGACTTGTTTAAGTTTTTATCAAAATTGTTTGTTTAAGTCTGATTTTCATGTAATGCTTTCGTCATTCGTTTTATTTTAAAAATAAAGAGAGTCGATTTAATAAAATAAAAAAATATATATAAAGAATTTGTTTACAGTGACGATGCAAGTTATTGACTTTATAAATAAAAGCGGTGGACTTTGAAGATTATTTAGAAGGAAATTATTAAAAATAGGAAAAAGTTATTTATTTATATTTATTTTATAGTCAATTAAGAGTATGAAAATAAAACTTACATTCTTTAAAAACGAGTTGTTATATAAAATTTCTCTTATTTTTTTCAAATAGCTAGATTTAGAAATACTCCATACCTCAGACAAAATGGACACGAAAAGAATATATGTAAAATAATATGAGAAAGATTAGCAAAGGGTCAGATGTACCCCCGAACAGACTTTTTAAAATTCAATTCGGCATTAAATTGAAAGATTTATCGATTTTCAAGGGAAAGAGTGCTTCACTTGAAACTGGAATAGAGCTTAGATGTAACAGAAGGGCTTTCCTTGCAGGTTACAAAAAGTAAGTATATGAAAGAGAGGGAGTCTATTTATCTACATCCTTCTTCTTCATCTTCTATTTCCTTATTTCTCTCCGTTAGTTGGAAAGGATAAAATTTCGGAATTTTCTTGTATTAAAATAATTACTTAAATATTGAAAAGGGCCTTGATTCACAATATCCTGTAGATATTCCTGAAAATAGGAGTTGAAGTGCCCTCAAAGCTCAAGTTGTATTTAATTCATTCATGACAAGATGTGTGTGAAAGCAAGCGTTTCGGTTATTTTTTGGAAGTAGTTTGTATGGTTTTAAATGAATGTTTTGTTTCAATTTTGATTTGATAATAAACCTAACAAATAGTATAGCAGGAATATTTTCGATGTAAAAGTAAATAAATAGGGTGACGCAACGGAACAGGTAGCCCCGGGGCTTAGCGCATTTCTCCCTATACCTTATGAGGCATCAGAAGAGACATAATATTCTTATTTTTTCCGAATCCGAGTTGCTAATCAAGAAAGCGCTATTCATGGCATTAAATTAGTAAAGAAGAAATAACCAATTCCTCACTAAGGGCGATACCCGTGGAAAAGCATTTTTTCCTTGATGTTTTTGGGTCTCGAACCCCGAACCTCAAACACAGTTTTCGGTAATGGGGACTTTTAATTAAATTAAGAAGTAGTTTTTTGTACTTATTGGAGCAAAAGTATAGTCATTTGTCCTTTTCAAGTTGAACACTTGTTGCAAGGAGCACAAATGCGACACTTACTACAATTTTAACTTTTTAGGATGGCTACCAAAACAAATTTATGATGTTTGGAATTCTGTATTCAAAATAAAGCTCTTAGATGTCTCTTTTTTCGAATTTTTATGAGATCTTTAATAATAAGCTAGGTACCCGTGGTATAATGGTTAGCATGTCCACCTACTAACCCAGAGGTTCGAGGTTCGAATCCCAGCAGAGGTAAAATGCAAAAATGTTTTTCCACGGGTATCGCCTTTCGCGAGGAATTGGCAAGTCATCCGTTAGTAAATTCATTGCCATGAAAAGCGCACTCTCAATTAGCCGTTCGGAACCGGCGAAAAATTGTAGGTCCCCTCCATTCCCTCACAAGGCATGATTGTGAGAAATGCGCTAGGCCCAGGGGCTCCTCGCTCTGTTGCGCCACCCTATTTATTTTTTATAACCCTAAGAAACTTATACTTAAGTCAAAAGCTGTCGCCATCGAGAATACTTCGGAGAAGAGTTACCTTAGTTTAAAAAAAAAAAAGTTTTTTCCCCAATTGGCCTTTAAGAAACCCGAAGTACCAGCGGTTGGCTTGATTAGTTGCCCGTGTCCAGGTAGACGATTATCTGTCGCTAGTGATATAAATAAAAAAGTTGGCGCAGCAAAACTTTGAAAACTTCGGAGTCTAATGCACTCAAGGGCTAACAGTTGAATGCCGATTGCCAACGTCTAAAAGAAAAAGCTTTTCTCATGGCAGTTAGTTAATCTCGTAGGAATTGCCAATTCCTCGCAAAAAACGTTATACTTATGGAAAATAGTTTAATGCTTCTGAGATGGAATTCAAACCTCTAACGCAAAACGTAACACGCAGACATTCTAAGAATTAAGACGAAGGTGCTCTAGATACTATGGTCTTTTTTGACGTTTGGTCTCATTTGTCGATTTTCTATGTTACTTTGTTGGATGACGACGCATTATCGCCGCTTTCATATCGGTAATCGTAAAAACGGCAATGACATCACGTCACTCTTTTCGTGTGTCATCAATATCGTTTGCATAAGCGAATTTTTGTACATACTTTTGAAAAATAATGCAACTGGTTTTAACGTTTGAGTTTCGCGCAAACCTTTGAAGTCAGGGTCACAGTTTTAACACCGCTCTTTTGAAAATTGTTGATGGGCCTGGCATGCGCCCAAATTTTGTTTAGAGCATTGAAACGACAAAAGTTTATATTGCAACATATTTTGAAAAATCAACTGCCCTTGTACGTAAACATATCCAGAGAAAAAATTGTAAACAACTAATGTGTGTCTAAATTTAGAAGTAAAGTAATTACATGGCGCACTTCTGTACAATAATACCTCCCCAAAAACCTAGCCAATCAGTAAAAACATTGCGGTTGAAGTTTTTAGAAGTTCTTTTCAGCTATTTTTGTTTTGTAATGATGAGTTTAACTCAATTGTTTTTAATGGGAAGACAATTGGCTTTTCCAAAAAAAAAAGATGAAATTATAACATTAAAACAAAGTTCACAACTTTGTCGCTTGCTCTTCCACTTGTGTGATAATTGCTCAGAGAAGCAAAATTTTTCTTACCACTTATACTCAGTCCACTGTCCATATGCCAACGCATTCTTTAACACAAAACTACAGCCATCTTAAATGACATGCAATTTTCCACATCATTTCCTTCAAATACTTTCTGAAGGTCCGATGGTTTTCCCTTTTCCTACTGTGGTTGCGGCGATTCCACATGACCGCATTGAACAAAATTATATTAATATATTCCATCCCCATTAAAATTCGCAATTACAAATACCTCCCTTCTCCTTTTATAGACCAAAAAAGTTCATTCCTGATGCTACCATGCCATTGAATGGGTTTGAATTCCCAAACCATCTCCGTCTGCTTGGGTCCACACTTTCCAAAGTAAAGACCACAGCTATCTTTCAAAACATTCCCCATTCAATGACCGACTTTCTGTCCTAAGACGTTCAATCGATTCATTTCAAGGTTATAATAATAAATATGAAACTCGCAGTCCTCTCATTGGGGTCTATGATAATCAAAAACAATTACAAACAGCCTTGCCATCATCATTGCTAAGACGTGCTCACTGCTTAGTGTTGCGCTCCATTAAGTCCCATTTAAGAATTTCAAAAGGCTTACTGGGCGTCTTGTTCTCTCAGACAATTTCTGTTAATAGTACCATCATTAAAACTGGATTAAAACTGAACGACGAGGTCGGCCTAAATGCTTCAACACAAAAGGATGCTTACACCAACTTTATCAATAAAAAACAGAGCATGAAAAGTTTTCTTATCGCTCTCTCGCGCTACCACTTCAGTTGAAACTTCCCCAGCTACTTTGTTTGTAGCTAATAGCAATGAATGTCATACACACGCACGAAAGGATTACTATTTAGCATACAAATGATTTAATTCCTTGAGTTGCTTTGGCAAGCAGGGCAGCCCATCATCATCTCTACCTCCTCATTTTGGCGAAAACCCTTTTTTTGCAGGAATCAAAACAAAGCCAATGGATATGGCAAAGACTTTCTGTGCTCTCATATTCCAAACGATCCAGGATTATGAATCCATATTAAATGAATAGCGGTGTGGTATGGGTGATTTCACAAAAAAAAGTATCCCAAACCTACTTAAATTATTTCTATGATGATAAAAGGACCCTCGTGATTACTTCTTGCGTTTGGAGAACGCAAATAATGATAAAATTAATCCCTTAATCCGACTTTACACAACTCGTACTCCACGAAGATGAAGAAAGATGATTGCACGGCGGGAAGTAGGAAACTTAAACTTGTTTTGAAAAAAAAATCTCTCATCGTCTTTGCAAAAGCAAAACGCTTAATGACATGGGTGAAGGACGAAAAAACACTTAGAACATTGAAAGACAAACATTGCACAAGATTTGATTTGATGTGTAAGGAGAGTGTAAGGATACTAAGAAAATAAAGATTTCAGTAAAGGAAAGTTTGTTTGTGGGAAAAAGAAAGTGCTACGTGCAAGTAGAGATCGCCATTTCGCTCATTTAACAGGATTAAATTGCTATTGATCAGAAATTGATGTATTTGTCCATTTTCTTATACTTGTTTTTATTAAAGTTGTTTACTGAAAAGCTTTTGCAGAAAACGTCATAAAAGATTTGAAAATTTGCACGTTTTTCACTCGTTTTGGGCGGTTCATAGTCAGTTATGCTTTGTTTTTTTGCACCGCATTTTAGTTTATGATTTCCAAAAATGGATTTGAGGATATAAGAAACCTATTTGTGACATTCACTATTCCGGTAGGAGTTTGCCGTAAGATGTAGGCAGGGATAAGGTTATCGGAAGTGTGGATCGTGCTAGGTTTTGTAAAATTACATCAAAAGAGTAATTTGAGGAGTTAAGCCCATCGTGTTACTGTTTCCTGTTCGTTTTTGTCACACCACCCAACTTATTTATTTGTTTTAAAGTTGCTTGTGTTGTGACAGAGACCAATTGTGAACAGCCATTTTAAAGCTCGCACGACTTAGCTGGCTGACTTTCGAGACCTCATTCTTTTCCATCAAGGTCAGTAAAGAACTCGCTGAAAGGTCTTTGTCGAAAAAGGCGCAACAAACTGCCATGCGAGTTTTTCCACGTTATATGTCAAAAACCAGGCTGATAGGTGACGGTAAATCGACAAGAGCTTAAGAGAGATAAAATTTGCTGGCTAACTATCGTTTCGAATGCTGAGAAAATAAGAGGTAACATACAAATTGGACCATACTCCTTAAGCTTCAATCTGGTCATATTAGGAACTGGAATAGCTTTGAAAGCTTTCCAAAATTAAGGGCAATAGAATGTAGTTCAGATAGTATTGAAAATTTTGAAAATATAAGGTGAGGGAAGCAGAAGAAGTAATCTTGTATCGGTGTTAATAGCATCAGATTAGGTCTTCTTTATGGCCGAATACACCTCAAGTATCTACATTGAATTTTGGAAATCTGAAACATTTTGGAAATATTGAAAGTCTATTGGTTTTTGTCTATTCCTTCGGTAAGCAACGAATTCACAAATAATTTACTTTAGTAAGCCGATCGTCTGAAGTATTCGAAAGACTTGCAGTCAAAAGAATGCAATACTTTTTGACTTGCAGTCTTGGAAGTCTTTTTTTGCAGTCATGAAGTTATTTGACTGCTTTGGAGTCTTTTGACTGCTTCAAGTTTTTTTGACTGCTTCAAGTCTTTTCAACTGCTTCAAATCTTTTAATATCCAATGTCAGTACCCTGCTGCAGGGGTGTGAGAGCTGCCCTTCGCTCACCAGGAGCTCATCAGCCACCATCTCTACTTCAGTACCCTGTCCCAGTAATAAAAGACCCTGAAAGATCTTTTGGCCAAATATTTTGGAATTGCTCATTCAAGGGTTTCTGCTTTCTTGACTGCTGTAGTCCACCGTTGATTCTTTCATTCGAATTCATCCGCTGGTACATTTCCGAATAGCTCTGGTGGAGCACTGCGGGGCAGTCAGTCATAACTCGCAGAGCATTATAATGTTGATCTCATTTCTTTTCTTCTGCGTTCCTTCGTCAACACTCGCACTTACTAGTTTAGCAGGTTTACTCTGAGCGAAGCGTCCCTATGCCCAGTGGTTTCTGCGTGGACTTTTCCAATTTCTTCATCAAATTAGCAAACTCTTGTTGAAAACCCATCCGAAACAGCGAAACGGTTGATAAAAGAAGATGAAAGTAAATAGTAGTTGTCAGCTGCTCGTTGGCGTCAAGATGAAATTGTAAAGCTAAAGCAATCGAAAATAGCCAGTCGAAGATTCGAACACAGGCGTCACACCAATCGAGTTAACACAATTTACCACTGCGTTACTGTCCCTCATTTCTCAATACGGGTTTTTGACTTAAGCAACATTGATTTAGAATTAATCTAAGAGTCTCTTATCGTAAGCTGCTTGGAAGGTGGAAACAATATTATCACACAAAAGTTGTGATTTATTTGATTTTATATTTACTATAGCAACCTCATTAATCAAAAGTCCTGATGTGGAAATTCTTTTAATAGGAAACCCTATAAACCATAACCCATAAATGAATTGCTTCATCCTTATCTGTCTGTCAGTCTTCTCAATGCAATGCATTTTTTATGGTTCAAGTAGTACTAGCAATACACAACACAAGCATTGCAAAACCATTCAAATGTAGAGATGAGTCCCTCCCGACTACGGCAAGGATTAAAATTTCGCTACTGAATTATACAAGGATTTGCTGTTTGTGCAAAGTGCACATGAAGTGTATAAGCTTATGAAGTGGGGTATAGAGTTACCAGTTATCAGGAAGTAAAAGCAACTACAAATGTCCTTCACCGATGTTTGGCTGAGGCAGCATCATATGTATATGTACTTAAAATATAAGCCCCCTTCCACCCATAAAATCCAACCCCATAGCTATTCACAAACACCCGCTGCCAGTTGTTGATTGCTGTTGTACAGAGAACACGAGTACAATTCTATGTAAATGCTCTTAATTGCGAAATTCAAATTAAAATTTCTGCCCTCAGACGGGATTATGAAGGACCTCCTCTACAGTTATTTTGAAGCGGCACCATATGTTTAATTTGGTCCGGTTGTTGCATGAGTCTCGTCGGTTGTAGAGGTATGGTGTTGATTGTCAGTGTCTGGCAGTGTGTCCTTGTCTCATTGATCCTCATGGAGTGATGATGGTTTTGTGTGAAAATGAAAATAACAGCAATGAAAAAAGTATAAAATAAAACAGTAGGTAGAAACCAACATTAGGACAGAGAGATGGGATGTAACGCACTAGAGGAAAATACTTTAGTATGGGCTTGTGAATTTTAGCTTGAGTTTCGGAATGTCAAGCAACTTACACTTGTAACTTTATGAACGAGCTCATCAATCAAACGGGAATGGATTCCAGATATTGGCACTTAGGCGCGTTAGTTTCTAAAAAACGGTTATCATGTCCTGGATCTGCTTGCGGGCTGATTGATTTTGTTTACTTGATGGCAAAAATCTGTTGAAATAAAAGTTTGAAAGGGCAGTTGACTATATCAACAGTAGAAAACAATCTATTCACTTAAAAAGAAACCAAAAATTTGTTTTAAGAAAATTTGCATGAAGTCTAATGACCGCAAAATGCACTTTAGAGTATGAGTTTTCAAATGAGTTTGTGTTTGAAGGCAGAACCAACCAGGAAAAATTTTAGAACAAAACTCTTCGATATCAGGCAGAAACTGTCCATAGTCTAAAATTTTCTTCATTGACTGTATTTCTAACTAAAATCTCTTTCAGTTTTAAGGATGAAAATTAGGCGGAGGTACTATGAAAAATAATCGGTTTTTGTATGTAAATAATATACTCCGCCTTACGTTTCTTTTTCCGCTCTCAATCTCTCAATCTAAGTTCGCGACGAAAAAGAAAAGGCAGGCCAAAACACTCCTGGTACAAGCAAATGCAAAAACAGCAGCATTTGGTTGGCCTCAGACATGGAACAATCCAAAACCGGGAGGCTTGCCGACGATTTCTGAGGTCAACGCGGCGTACCCCACAGGCGGATCACTAGTGTGAAGCAGAAAAGTGGGAGAGTTGTGATCGCTTCAAGATCACTACTCGTAACGCCGAAAATGAAAAAGAAGAAGAAGAAGAAGAATCTCTCAATATGTGAGCAATCAGTTGTTTTGCAAAGTTTCCTTCTAATCAGAATTCCAGTCTTGATAGTCTGTGGAGTTCGGCTTTATGGTTTCTTGTTCTCGTACTAGGAGACAACTTATTTCACGAGCCCTTTCATTCGAAACCTTTTCGAAACCGCGAACATACAAACTCACGATAACCACAAAAGTAAACAAAAGGTACCCAAATTCATTAAGTGCAAAAAATAAGAAAAACGATGATTGCAATGAAATTAAAGGATTCTTACAGGACTCTGTTTTCACGTTGCCATACGCAGTGAGAAACTCTGAGTTCTTTTTTTTTAAGTCATTCCCTTGCGTTGTGCAAATAAGAAAACCAAGGATCTGATTTCAAAACTCATTCCCTGCCTTACAATACAAGCAAAAAAATAATTATCAAGTACACACAAACTCATCAACACGCAAAAGGATGCGATATTATAAACCAAAGACTCTTCAACAAAACCACTTGACCTAAATGAAACCCCCCATCTAGTACACCAAATATCGACGTCATATAAGGTAGTTAACATGTTAACGTCAGTATAAGTACCTCATTACGAAACGCCATGAAATCCGACCCTGTTTGTCAATTTATTTAACCCAATATATATACAAGCCAGCTGCACTCACATGCAACTTACCCACCAAAGTCCTCTAATTAAGTCCTACACACCGGGAATATTTATATATGTATACGAATATAATTCCAGCTTCCGCGACGTTATAAGAGCCCTGGTTTTGGTTCTTGTTGTGCTTCCTGTGTCTGATGGGACTTTTGGATGGAATTGGGCTACTGCCTTTTACTGTCTACTGCTGATTCTGCACAATCCTTTTTCGAAGCGCTTCACTTGGATGTCATTATACATAGTATAGAGAATAGCATATGGTGCTGCTACTGCTGCTGCTTCTGATGCCATGGTTCGTTTTGCATGCTTATAAAGGCACGTGTAACGGTGTAACGTGTGTACCACCAGAAGTGCTCTTATTTCAAGCCATGTGTGCAAAATATTACGCGATTAATGTAGAATTTGAAAAAATAAATGAACGAAAAAAAGTACAGGGTGTTGCAGCGAGATATGACATCCGCAGATCATGCCAATCAAAATAACGTGAGAAGAGAGAATTTGACTTCAAATTATGTTTTTGGGGTTCGGTATAACAGACTTGTCATTTCTGACCAACAGAGCGAGGAGCCCCAGGACCTAGCGCATTTCTCTCAACCATGCATTGTGACAATTTTCTGCGGGTTTCGAACGGCTAATTGATAAAGCGCTTTTCACGGCAAAGAATTTACTAACGGAGGACTTGAAAGATCCTGGTGAAAGGCGATACCCATGGTAAAACATCTTTGTCTCTGTTGGGCAAACCTCTGGGTTAACAGCAGACATGGTAACCATCGCGCCACTGGTACCCTATCTGAATAGTATCGAATAAAACGGTAAGCAGTCAAAACGGATCTGTTTCGCAACAGCAGAAAATATAACTGTATAGCACCAATTTAATGACTTAGTTGGAAAATAAAATTTTAACAATTTAAAAACAATTATACAATAAAAGTGACGAAGTGGGGAGTTTTCTTAGGCCCTAAACTGGAACATATCTTTCGAATTTTTATCTTAAGAACCTATAATATAAGCTTGTGTTTTCTAGATAAACGAATGTCTTTGTATATAACACGAGCTAAGAATTACATTTCTTGCTTTACAAAAGGAAGTAGTTTTTTATTTAGCAAAACATTGGTAAAAGCTTGATCTTTTTTCAGGTTCAACTGTCCTTCTTAGTCTAGTTTTACCTTATTTTTACTCTTGTCTTGATGTGACTCCTTTACACTGTCTTCACAAATCAAAAACTCGACAAAGCTGTAACTCCTCAATTTCAAGAATCCGCAGCCCAACAACTTGACAGCTCCACAAAACTACGGAAGTAAAAAGCTTTCAAGTCCAACAACTTGACTAATTTATAGCTTAGAAAGTCGACCACCTAGCAACGCCATAGTTCAGCAATTCTATCCCACACAGCATAACAGCTTCCACAAAAAATGTTTTTCCACTGGTATCGCCTTCCGCCATGAAAAGTGCTATCTCGATTAGCTGCTGTTTAGAATCGGCAGTTGGTGCCCTCCATTATCTCACAAAGCATGATTATGAGAAATGAGGTAAGCCTCGGTGTGCTGGTGCTCGTCATAGCAACTTCATAGTTATAAAATTTCAAAGCTTCAAAGTTCCACTGCTCTAAAGATTCCCAATTTCAAAACGATCCAACTTCACAACTTCTTAGCGTCACAATGCAAGAACTCTACAGCTCCACAAAACTACAACTTCACGAGACAAAAATAACAGCTTCATTATTTCAAAATTTTAAAACTCCACATTTCCACTAATCCGTGACTGTTTAATTAAAATGATTTACAGCCAGACGTTTCAACAACACTATATTTTCATATCAAAAAACTATCAGAGCTCTTGAGCTCCACAACTCTTCGACTCATAATTCTCTCAGGGCTACAAATACTCAAATTAGTGTTATACTTTTCTGCTCCTCCATAATTCCACAACTCGAAAACTCTTCAACACAGCTTCGCGACTACACACACCGTCACTGTTCCAGATTTCTAAAACTCCATAGCTTTTCATCTGCGCTAGTAGTAAGCAAGCCCCACAACTCAACAATTCCACCGCTTCGAAAAGGTTAACATTTCCGCCTGTAACGTGGAAGTTCGAGATTCAAATCCCAGTAACATAAGCTTGCTTTTCACGAGCAAGGAGATGGCAAGTCTTCCGAAAGTGAATCCTCTGCCACTGGAAAAATATGTAGGTCCCTTCCATTCCCCACAAGATGTAGTAGTTGGAAACGCGCTATGCTTCGGGGCTCCCAAGCTCTGCTGTACCATCTTACTTATTTGTTTCCCTAATCATAGAGGAAAATGAAACTAAAAGTTCTGTTAAGTGATTTCGAGTACAGTAGATTTGAGTTTAAAGTGTTAATGCAATCCCTTATTTGTTTCATTCTGAGGCTGACGTTCTCCATTCTTCAAAAACATATGTTCAAAAACACCCTGTTTGGCTTGAAGTGTTCAAATTAGTACCGTCACTCGAAAAAAAAGAAAGAAAAAAAAAACAGAATACACCATCGACACAATCCTCTTTTTCCGAAAAGAAGAGCAACGAATTAATATAAAACTGTGGACACACGTAAGAGCCGTTCTTTATAATTTTTAATTTAATTTACCCCTTTTAGTTATAATAATATGCATGCATACGGCTGGATGTGGTTAACATGTACCATGGCACGCGTCGTACTCCTTTATTCTGATTTCAACCTCAACTCCAACTTCCAACAGTGTACCTGTTTACTTATTTGAGTTTCAAATCCACATGTGGTCCACTGGCCACCACTGACTGTCACCACCATCGCACCAGTCCGCCCAGTCCGATCCAGTCGTTGCATTCGAAAAGGTCCTAGCGCACAGAGTTTAAAGCTAACACCACTTAGTCCTTAATTATATTGTTGTAAATGTGAATGACGACGACAACGACGTCAGCGAAGGACATGAGTTTGTTGATTTCCTTGCTTGGTGTAGGTACACATTAAGTCGTTTTTAACATTTTTGTTTTTTGGTTTTTTTGTACGGTTGTGTGCCTTGGCTGTCCCCTTGTATTCTACAGGGTCGTTCTGTTCTGCTGTTTGGGTCTGTTGCCATCTTCATTAATTTTTATTCGTCGCATTTTCCTGTCGTTATATCCTTCTGCGGTATGTTTTGGGTAAAAGGAGAACTCAAGAGCGTAAGGTAAAGGTTTTGCTTATATTTTGTTGCTATTGTATTGTGTTGTCTTTTTTCCATTTTTTTTTGTGTGTTTCTATTTTTACGGTTATGGTAATTGTATGCTTAAAAGGATTTTGTTTCATCTTTTGACAACGAGCTTTGTGATGGTGTGTTCGTGGGTTACCTGGTACTCGTTTAAATATTTAATGCGTTTACTGCTTTTAATTATGGCCCTGCAGTAGATTTTTAGAATGAAGGACACTTTTAATCACTTTTTTTTGGCTTGCGTTGTCAATTTAAGACTTTGATTGCTATCCTGTATGCTTGAGGGAGAACTCGAGGCAGAACTTCATACACAATTGAAATGAAATAATAAAATTTAAACTTGACATGGAGGGTTAGAGAAGGATCAAAATTAACTGTTATCGCTTGTTGTATACGGTCTACTAAATTGGGAGGGATCAAAAAGGTTTCAATAGACTATAGGAAGGAAAGCAAGGACTCTTGACGAAGTTTATTTCGGGTCTGTAAAGGTGATGTAAATTTTTGCCTTTTTGTTTTACGGAAGTTCTCTCGGGTACATTTGTCTTTGAATTGATCACTATAATCAAGGTCTACAACATGAACTCAGGATTTTTACTATTGATTGAAGCTATTATGGTAGACTTTCCTTATCGTCATTTGAAATAACGTGAAAGTTGTAAGCCCTTTCTAAGAAAGACGCTCAAAGAACATAGCACGGGAAACTTCTCGAGGGCATACTAATCTGACTATTCTGGCACTAAACCTTCTATCCCAAGAAGTCAGGGGTCGAATTACGCATCAATGATCGAGTGAGTGAGTTTTTTTTTTATTTCGAAATTCGTTCTATATTAGAATCGTTAACCTGCTGATCATTTATCGACTTCAATTTGTTCAAATACTGATGAAAGAACGTCAAATTGTGGTACTAAAGTACGCGATAACGCGAGAAGCGATGCCAAAAACTCGATTGCGTGTTCGGTAACTCGGCCCCAGAATGTTCCGTGCCTTAGATTCACAAAACTGTCATCCACCGGATTCAAAGGTTTCTGGTCCCGAAAAGAAAAGCATACGAAGTCCATTACCAGTATCAAGGACTTTAATCTTTGATGCTCACGAAGTTATATAGCAATTAAGCAATCGTACTTGATCAACATAAGTATGCCCGATACAATAGGTTAGGTTAGGTGGAAGTGGCTGTCAATACCCTAAACTCTTTTGAATGCCCCAAACTATAGATCGAAAAGACCAAAACAAAGTCTCTTATTCAAATTCATCAATGAAATGGTCATAGTTTATAAGAACATATCACATTCATGACACAATGACAAGTCAAAAGGCAGGAGTACAACAGGAAATCAATCTCTCTCAGAAATTTATCATGCTATGATGTTCATTCCAAACAAGAAGTACATTACATTACTCACAGAAAAGAAATAAAACTATTTACATCCAAGAAAACATAATAAAAGAAATCTGAATAACATTCATCCATGGTATTCATTGCAATGAAAACATTCGCCCCAGAGCACAATGTCAACAGCACATCCAACAGATTTTCGTCTTACTCAACAAACAGTAAAAAAAAAAATGGGAAAAAAAGGAAAGAACACAAGTACAGTTCCATTCCCAATACAACATCTCTTTTATTTCCCTTATCTTTTAGTTTTATAACCTAGAGTAAAAGTGTCCTTTCCATAGAAGCATGTATACGAAAAGCAACCGTGCCGGTGCGGTCGTTCGTTCGTTTTTCGTATATCGAAGTTGCAAAGAGAAGAAGAATAAAAAAACACCAACGTTACTTGAGGCAAACAACAAAAGAATTACGATTTTGCCACCAGGCATTGGGAAATCGCAATTGATTGATTTAACCAAATTTGAATAAACCCACACACAATATCCTCTAGACAGCATCCAAATACCACAACACAACACACCCAACCTTACCGTGTGTTTGTTCTGTTTGCAGACATTCAGCATAGTATTCAGACGTCTCGTGGAAAGTATACTGGTTTTATATGCTTTAGGGGCTCTGGGATATGGAAGGTTCTTATTGGTTCAATTGTAAAGTATTTTATATGAATTCCTGACACTCACATAATAATTTGTTTTTATATTTATTTTTACTTTTTTTTTTGTCAAGAGCTTCTTAAGATGTTCGTATTGATGTCGATGGAATCCATCCTTATTCCTTACTGCTGGGTGTATTTTATTTTTGGCTATGTTCGGAAATGGTAGGCTTCGAGCCAGGGTCTGAAATGAATTGAAGTAGGAAGAGAGAATGGGTTAAAGATATATTTGGTATTATCATGATGGTTGATTTAGTTTTTATGGATACAAACATTAAAATAAAGTACGTATACGCCAGAGTGGCTGCGAGAATAGTTTGATTTAAGCTTCAAACATAACAATTTATGACGCACGAAGTATTGATAGATCAAAAGGTGTTTCACAAAGTTAAATAATTTCAAACTTAGCCGGTTAAAAAACTTTTTTGATGGTTGGAAGGAGCTCCTCCTACCCTGCGATGTCTTTGAGGATTTCCTAAAAAAGTCAGCGGTAGTATGCCCTTGGCCTAATGGTAACGCCTGTAAAGCGGAAGATTCGTGATTCAAACCCCAACGGAAATCAAAAATGTTTTCCCGATATAATAAAAATTCATTGACATGAAAAGCGCCTTCTCGATTGGTCGTTCGGAATTGGCAGAAAATTTTAGGTCCCCTCCATTTACTCAAAAGGCGTGCTTGTGAGAAATGTTCTAGGCTCTGAGCCGCGTCACAATATGTATGTATGTAATGACAGCTGTAAATCTTCTAGTCGCGTCAGTGTGGGTACTCTCGTATATCGCTATGTCAAAATAATTTGACACTCAAACTTGTCGCTGTCATAACTAAATATGAAAACGATTCAGACACTGTTCACCTCTAAATTCAGGGGCCTGAATATGCATTTCTTTTCCATTCGGGTCCTCCTCTCTGACTCGCTTCGAAATTGTTTTGCTTTCAAATTCGGAGCAAGTCGAAAGATAAGGCTTCCAACTCCAACATTCCAAGGAAAGGGCAACTGCTCTCCTCTCAATTTTATTTATTTTATTTATTTGAACTAAATAAAGTATGTCGTGAATTATTGTTGATATTAAACAAAGGAACTCATGTTTTAATTAAGTGACGAGTAACTTACATGCAGCCTCATTTTCCCAACTAAGGTGCGTACAACTTCTCTTGTAATACTGCTTCTGACTTGTGTGCAACTGTTTTGAGTCCTTTATATTTGTTGAACACTTTTTAAATCCATTTAATAGATATTCAATGAAAATTTTTGTTTTTATTGAGTACTCAAATTACAAAATTTTAGCTAAAAAAAGAGAAAACATAATCTGCCCAAAATGATCAGTCGAATGCCATACGAGAAATAATATTTTTTATTCGACATCGATTTTGGAGTCCGTGGCAGAATGATTAGCATGTCAGCTTTGTGCGTGACAGGTTTATGGTTCGAATCCCAAAAACATCAGAAAAAAACTTCTTCACGTTTTGCCTTCTTCTTTTCCATTTTTGGCGTTACGAGTAGTGATCTTGAAGCGATCACAACTCTCCCACTTTTCTGCTTCACACTAGTGATCCGCCTGTGGGGTACGCCGCGTTGACCTCAGAAATCGTCGGCAAGCCTCCCGGTTTTGGGTTGTTCCATGTCTGAGGCCAACCAAATGCTGCTGTTTTTGCATTTGCTTGTACCAGGAGTGTTTTGGCCTGCCTTTTCTTTTTCGTCGCGAGTTTGTTGAAACGTTGTACGATATTGCCTTTTTGACGGGGTTCTGCGGATTTCTCCTTTGAACATGACAATACCAACCGAGCCGGTCGTTCTGAATTTTGTCCAAGATGGTACTTTTGACATGAAGGCTTCCACGGATCTTAGTACTTCTAATTCGATCAAGCTTTGTTACTCCTGCTGTCATCCGAAGCATCTTCATTTCGGCTGCCGTCAATTTGCTCTCATACTTTTTGTACATTGTCCAACATTGTGAACCGTATGTCAGAGCTGGACGGACAACTGCTGTGTAGAGTCTTCCCTTCAGCTTAGGGGGCATTTTTCGATCACAGAAGATAGCGGAGTTTTCTCGCCACTTCATCCACCCCACGCTTACTCGATGATTGATGTCGTCATCACAAGATGCTTCACTATTGATCATAGATCCCAGATATTTAAACTTTTCACACTTTAGAAGCACATTTCCATTCAAATAAATGTCTGGAATAGGCTTGTCTGGATCAGAAAAAGGGCAGCACAGGTATTCAGTCTTTTTCTTCACGTTTTGCCTGAAACTTGCAAATCTTCATAGTGTAAATATAGTTAAATATTCTGCAATGAAAAGCGCTTTCTAACTCAGCCGTTTGGAATGGGCATTAAGTTGTAAGTCGTTTAAGTGCAACAGGCCTCGAGGTTTTACGCCACCCTATTCATTATTTTTATACAAACAAAATCAGAAACAAAGGTTATTTTTGGCTGCCGAAAACACAATCCACCAGTCGAATGTCATTCGCTAAAAGATATTTTATATTCGATATCGAATCCGATAACTCGGGGAATAGAGAGAATAGACTTTGATTTTTGGCTTCGATTTTACTTAGTGCTCTTAATTTAACGGTGTTACTTATAACGAATCTGTTGCAAATAAATTAAGTTAAGAAAAACTTGAAGATACCACTAAACTCAATACTGTCTCTCTAATTCATGATTTGTTTTGTGATTCGTAGTCAAACCAGTAGCAATTCCGCTCTCTTCAGATATCCTTATAATCTTACCGATTGCTAACCAATTATTATCAGTGTGGCCTAGTTTGAATGAAAACTTTTGTTTCAAACCGAGATGGCCAACATTGAAATATTTTTAATGCGTTTTAAATGACAGCTGAGTTTGAGAGGTGTCAAATGCCAGCACTACCAACTTGAAATCACACAATAAATGACCCTTTACGTACTTCTTGGCAAGATTTGAGAAAAACTAGAGTTTATCTAACTTGATTTAAGTATGTTTATCATAAAAATCAAAAAAACATTTTAAATGTCTACCTACATTTGTGAAAACTAATTGAAATAACAAGAAAGTATGAGTCTTCTACCCGTCCTTCTAGCAAACACTGCTCAGTGTTTTTCGGATCTCCTATCAATTCAGGTGAAATTTAAAAATATTTCGTATAATATATCCCTTGTTCAACAAAAAAGTATATTTTAAGAAATATAACCTTGCCAATTCCGATCCCTAGTGTGAAGAAGTTAAGTGGAAGAGCTGAGATCAAGATCACTACGCACGTAAAGCCGCAAAAAGGAAGAAGAAGAGGAAGCCTAGTCAATCCTAATCGGTGTTTTAATGCCAACATTACGCCTAACTAGAAACAAGTGAAAAAGAATATCTCAACACAAAACATTCTTTTACTAGGGGCCTTGTAGCAGCACAAAACTAGAAGTATGTACTTGTAATACAAGTGAATTATAAAAGTGAAAAAAATTTATGTAAAAGAAAGCTACAAGTTTGCTTGGACGCCTACAATTTTAATGGAAATATTCCTACAAGTGGCTTTTGACTTGAAGACTTGAAGCTTTGTGTTAAAGGCCCAAGATTTTATATACATTTTCATTCGAAATTATGAAAGAATCCTTCTTGAAAAATGGAAGCGTTTTTCGCTCTTCCAAAAGAAAGATTTATTGAATATAGCCCTGGCATTAAAAGAAAGGAGTGAGATTTTTCCAGTTCAAGAAAACCGAGAAATTCCAATAAATTTTTGTTCGAGGAAACGAGAAGTGCCAATTTCTATAGATCATTCAAGGGATTATAGCAATAATAAAAAAACTGATTAATTTCTATAGCATATTATCGTGTTTTGTTACTTACAACAAGGTTGCAACGCTCCAAGTCTTATTAAAAAATATTATTTTCTTATATTCCATTTAAATCAGCTGATCTGACAGTGTCCAAAGCAAGCAGGAGCAGTTCAACGATATACATATTCAGATTTTAGTATTACTGTCTATTGCTCTCCCGCTCTCAGCTTACGAGTACACGAAAGACGAAACCAGTTTATTTTACGCAAGCTCGTATCATTAAGCTAAGCTCTAAGGTCTAAGCTCGTGTTATCTCACATCTCACTCATCTTCCTATACAAACTGAAATAACCGCGAAGAGCGCACTCATATTGGACAGTGAATGGAACACAAAAGCTGTTTGCACAGGCTTTGGCTTTCCCGTTCACTTGTCTCTTATTTCTTATTCTTCTTCTAGTCCCGTGACTGATCGGTCGTAATGTTCTGGCGAGTTAAATTATTCTAGCAAAAATTAAAAATTGGTGCGGAGTATAGTTATTGTTTTAGAAAAATTGAAGAGAAGGTAAAAGGAAATTTTGTTGTTGTCCAAATTTTTATTTTAAATAGTGCAGTGTTCTGTTTTTGGGTCATTTGAACAAGAATTAGTGCTGTAAATTTCTTAAAATTAATTTTTATCAAAAATGTGCTGTTATAGTGAAGGAACTCTCTCTCTTGAATATACTCTCACCAACCCGCTTTGTGAATCAAGTCGTATCATGTCATATCACGTCGGAACTTGTCGGATCATGTCGGATCGTGTCGGATCATTTCGGAATATGAATGGATGTATTACATTGAATACTGTTCATCAAAAACAATAACAGGGTGAGAGTAAAAATAATTTTTTATCTTATTTATTTATTAATTCAATGAAGGAAAGTTTGAACGCATTTCTTTTGATGTTCTGGCAATTTGTCGATTTATGCATGGAGCGTACTTTTTACCATAAACGTAAAACTGTTTATTTAGTTTGGCAGACATTATTTCTGTATATCGTAGGTTTAAACAAAAATTAACATTCATATGTATGTATGTATATTAGCAAAATGAAAGAAAACAAGTGTGAACGCAATTCAGACGCGGCAGAGGTGAAAACTCAGACAAGAAAAGTAAATTACAAAAGCACTAACAAAGAGAAGACGATTTATGAATACTTTTTGGTGAATTTTGTAATCACACGGTGCTAAGCTAAAGAAGCTTCATTTCAATAATACAACACGCTTGCTCTACACTAAGGCTTTGTTATATGCAGGCGCAAACAAATGTATTAATCACAGAGTAGCTAGTTGCTTTTTTTTTATAAATCAGACTTCGCGATAGTTTCACAAAGAAACTAGTAGTCTCATAACGAAGTTTGGCTGAAGATATAGGTAAACCAAAAGGCGCATACATATGGACAATACTTGTCGACTTTAAAAGAACACTTCGATGCATCGCTCAAAGAGGAGACCCAGGATATAAAATAATGTACAATGTGCAATCTCATTCTTTCGTCCATAATCGTAACCCGTTTTCGTTTCATCTAGCTTTCAAATCGCAAAAAATTTTAAGAAGTTTTACCTTAAAAAGTTTTTGCGTGCAAATCAAAAACGGAAAAAGTGAAACTTCAGAAAAGATAAGACGGCTGCGAAGGCCCGAACGAAGAGGCGACGAAGAAGATTAGGTATAGGAAATACTTGTATTTCATCTCTTTCTCTCATTGACTTCATATCATAATTTTTGTTTTTGTTTCTTTACCGTGACTCACTTTCGTTTCATCAAGTTTCAAACCTACATCGATTCGAAAAATGTTTTACTTCAAAATTCCTTCAAAATGAAATGCAATTCTCTTTCGCATCAATTGTACTGGCAGGTTTTTCTTATAAAATTTCAGGAGAATAATCCGGCGCGTTAACCACAGAAAGAATCAAAGCAAGGCTCCTGGTTATGAATTGTTCTATTTCTTATTCCAACTTTTTGGTAGTTTCTTTCGTTTCGCAATCGTTTTGGAACTTGTTCTAATATTGTCTTCTTGACTTGGCTCTCGGGATTCCTACTCTTAACATGGCAATACAAATTGAGTTGCTCGTGCTCTATTTTCTTGCAAAATCGTAGTTTTGACGTGGAGGCTTTCGTGGATCTCAATACGATCGAAATTTGTGAATCACATTGACATTGTTCAATTTATCATCATTTCAGTAAATTGATTTTCCTTTAAAGGCTTTTGTCATCTTAGAGCTCCCTGAACTGAGAGGCTTTGTAAAATCAGCATTCTTTGCGTTCACCAGTTCCCTGCGTACTGCGTTTTCCTCGAGATTCCATAGCTATCGTGCTCAAGGCCTGTAATATCAACGTACACTGTGCTCACTAGCTTCCTGTCCTCTTGTCGAGCTCGTAAAACTCCCTGTGCACGCATAGTTTCTGATCGCTTTGTTCTCAAAATTCAGAGCTAACTGCATATCTATATATAATTTAAAGCACTTCAACTTTGCTTTTCATTCCTTTATTTTATCAGGTTAAACAGAAAAAATTTCAGGACTTAAGTTCATATGTGATGTGAAATCAACAAGCAATTACGCATATATATTGCTTTCATACCCCCTCTCCTAAACGACAGGCCTTTGTAATTATCAAGCTCAATAAGCTTAAACACTTAATACGCAAACAGCATCCTTGTGCTCCTTAGTTCTTTGCAGCTTCTTGCTAGCTTGCATAGCTCTCACTATTCAATGCATCTGGCTATATTACTCAAAGCTATCTAATTCTCTTAAATCAAGCATCACTAGTTGTTCAAGGATATTTGAACGTATCATACCAGACAGGACTGTAGGATTGTGCGATGCATCTGATTATTTTACTCAAAGCTATCTGCTTCTCTGAATTCAAGCATAACTAGTTGTTCAAGAATATTTGAACGAATTCTATCAGACAGAATAAATTGTAGGTCTACTCTTTTTGTACACTACTCAAAAAGTCACTTCTAACAAGCGTTTTGGCAAAAGTTTCTACTTACTTCATTTCGCAAACTGTCAGGGTCGTACCGTTTGTATAAATAGGTTGTTATGGGTTCAGCTTCCTTTTTTTGCACAATACGTATACACTTTGGTCTTAAAAATTTTATCCACGACAAAAAAAAAAAAACAGTCAGAAAGAATAAGGGATTTGCAAAGTATGTATAAAAGCAAAAAAGAAGTAGGTTTGCGCCTCATTCTAACACGTAAGCAGAACTAAAAGCTATCCGGATGTGTGTTGAACGGCCCCTGTCAAAAACGCGGTTTCAGACATCACATAAGTGTATATACATATGTACATACTTTTGCTTTAACACACATGTCCGCCTTGACCGTTTGTATACTATATGTTCTACGTCATGTCATATTTGAACCGATTACAGGACTCAATAAAAAGAAGATTAAAAAAACAACGATGTAAAGCTTGCAGAATTTATGGTAAACTACTCGAACAAATTTGTTTAAGGAAGGCGACACCAAATCATCCATAATTAAACTACCGACGCGACGTACCAACACCAAGACTGTTTAATCTATCCTCATTTCAGTAAACCGAATTTCCATTAAAGGCCTTTGTCACTTTACAGCTCCCTGAATTGAAAGACTTTGTAAGATCAGTTATCTATGTGTTCACCAGTTCCCTGCAGTTCCTCGAGGTTCCATAGCTCCCTGTGCTCATGACGGTGCGTCCACACTATGCCGACCGGCATACGGATCCATTTCATTCGGTTCGGCTTTCGCTAAGGAGGAAGGCCGATCGGGACGTCCACACTAAATCGATATTGCCTGACGCACCTTAATATAAACGTCCTCTGTGCTCATTAGTTTCCTGACCTCTTGTCGAGCTAGTAAATCTCCCTGTGCGTGTAGTCTCTGATCACAATGCTCTCCAAATTCAAAGCTAACTGCATTTCTACATTTTTATCATCACATTAATTTATTTGTTTATTTTGAGCGCTTCAATTTTGCTCTTGGTTCCTTCAATTAATTAAGATAGAAAACTTCCTTGACTGAATTAAATTCATAATGTGATGTGACATTTTTAACAGACGCAAACAATTTACTCAAATTAAAATTATGTTTTCATACCATCTTTCCAAATCGACAGGCCTTTATATTAATCAAGCTTCCCTTATTCACAAGACTTTGTAAGTAAAGATTGTGCTCTTTAGCTCTTTGTAGCTTCTTGCTATCTTGCACAGATCCTGTATTCAAAGAATCTGATTACTCGGAGTTATCTCCTTCCCTTTAGTCAAATATAACAAGATATTCAAGTATATTTGAGAAAAATTATACCAGACAGAACTGTAGGTCCTAAATACTACTTAAACAGACACTTCTGACACACATTTTAGCAATATCTTCTACTCACTACACTACGCAATCTGTCAGACCTTAAACCAGGATTGTACCGTTTGTACAGGTAGGTTGTTATTGGGGGCGTTCAAGAATAGTATCCGGATAGCTTTTTGTTGTTGTTTACGAGTTAAAACGTTTAGCAGAGTCACAAACCCACTTCTACTAAAAAGCCTTCTAAAGGTATCCGAGTATTTTTGGTATTCGAGAGATCAGCTGATAGAAATTTTATTTTTATTTCTTTTCATTTGTTTTGGTGAAATCGAAAAAAAATAAATTATAGTCGTCTAGCAAAGATATTTTGAACGTTTTACTGTTTTCAAAAGTCGAATTTCAATGTTTCACAGCTGTTATCTGCAGCTATCTGGAAAAAGATATCTAGATCGATCAAAAAGATATCTAAGATACGGCTATCCGAGATAGGCTATCCGATAGGTTCTTAAACGCGCCCAATGCTTCAGTGTTTTTTCTTTTTGAATATACGAGTACAGGTAGGTTTTAAGAAATTTATCCAGGCACTGAAAAAACACATTTCCCTTTACGAAAATTGGTAGGTATCGCTAATGACACTTGAAAGTTCCTTGCAGAATTTCAATAGGTTCGTAAATGAATCTGTAGTGAAATATATGACGCAATTTTATTTGATTTGTTTTGCATTCACTTTTTTAGGGAGATAGAGGAACACAGTGTAAGAACGTAGGTGTGCCAAAAATAGACATTGCTCTGTACAGCTCGTTTCTATAAATACTGTCATACGCGGCCTTGAAATCGATCAAAAGATGGTGTTTGTCGATATTATATTCTCGGGTTTTTTTAAACCAGCCGTAATGTGAAAATTTGGTGTATTGTCTGCAAACATAGAAAAAAATTCTTGCTTGGTTATTGTTGTTCCTGGAGTAAATCCTTAGAATCGATTTGATTTGAAACCCGATGAAACGAAAATGCGTCACCGTTTGTATGAATGGGTTATTATGGCTTCAGCTTCCTTTTTTTTGCATATACACGTTGGTTTTAACAACTTTAACGACTATACTAAAATAAATGTCCTCAATAACAACAAACTAACATTAAAAGTAACAAAAGCAAAAATAGAAATTTGTTTGCACCTCAGTCTAACACGTAAACAAGAACCAAAAGCTATGCGAATGTTTGTTGAACGGCCCTTATCAAAAATGCAGCTTCAGACATCATAGGATATATTTCGCTTTTACACACATGTCCATTTTGACCGTCTGTATATTATGTTCTATGTCTATAGACTCAATAAAAAAAAAAAAAGAAGCACTCCGGGAGTGCCGACGGAAGTGAAAACAGAATTGAATTTTCAGTAAATATTTTAATGTAGGTACAGGAAAATCTTTTATAATATACTTATGTAGATGTACAATGTACATATAGAGGAACATCAATGAAACTTATGAGTTTTCATTCACAATTTCATCTCTACGATCATCATATTTTAATACTGAAATAATAGGTCTATCGGTCTATGGTAACTTAAATAGGAAACGAACAATTTTGTCTCTAATCTGTTAAAATATATCGCAAAGACTGCATCAACTGTCACTTTATATTTCGTTGTACTAAGGCTGCGGTCATTCGTCATTGTAAAATAGTATTCTTCTTTTAAAAATTGAAAAAGTGGCAAATTTGTAGCATCGCCGAAGTTGATGTTAAAATCACCACTCAAAATCATTGGGAAATCATCAAATCTCTCCCCAATTTTATCGTGAAGGTATGCAGAAGCGTCTTCAGACTAAATAAATAAATTTTTATATAAAAACTGTCGTATTGCACTTGAAGACGTAGTCGGTGAATTATAAACCCCTACTGTTATAACTTGCTGTCCATTTCCAGAAAGGCAACGATAAACACACAAATCGCCGATATCAAAAACATTACTACTAAACATATACTAGTGTTGTAGGTAAGGTACCTCGTATGCAAATCCATATGATTTGAGCAAAATATGGCAGTTGTATCAGACAACCTTTTACAGATAGCTGCTCCTGCTGCTGGACGATCGTGCCTTCTGAAACTAGCAACTAAATTGAAATCTGGAATATCATATATGTATCTATATTTCTTCGTCACCATTGTGAAATTCTGTTAAAATCAATACATTCAATTTTTTTAACGATAGTGTCTACAGATTTTGTAACTGCGCTCGTAAACTTTGACAATAAAATGAAAGGACAATGCATTAAGCTTAGAAACGAAATTAGTGAATATTTGAGTAATGGTTTTTTAAACTATTTTCATGCAACCATTTCAATTCCATCGATAAATCATCGCGATGAGTTGTTGATCTCATTTAATTTGTTGTAAAGTTCGAATCATCGACCAGTGCGTCTCCTACCCTGCCATGATTCCAGCTTCACTAATCCACTTCATTGAAATGGTAGTAAAATATTTGGTGCTTTTTATTTTTTCTGCGTTGCATAAATTTTTCTCTGTCCTTCAATTCCTTTCTTTCTTCTCTGTATTTCTCCGAGTCGGAAAGTATACTAGGTAATGTTACTATTCCATTCTTATAAGTCATTTAGCAGCTGAAAATTAATGTGTTTCTTGGCTCAATGGTAGAGTCGTTGGCTATTAGACTAAGGGTCTCAGGTTCGAATCCCAGCCGTGGCCACAATTTTTGTTTATGTTTTCACTTTAAATAAATAAAAAAATGGAAGTCATTGCTGGGAATCGAACCTGAGACGCTGGGCTGTGACGAATTTACATACGAAATACAATGAGCCAAAAAATGGTGTCGGTCGCGAATTCATTGCTTTACCCCCATCGCAAAAGTGCCAAACGCGCCTAAAGAAGTTTTCACTTCAAAAAGATTGAAAAAACAACTATGCAAAGCTTGCAAAGTTTGTTTGTGGTAAACTACTCGACAAAGTTTGTTTAAAGATGGCGACACCAAATCATCATATATAACTAAACTACCGTCACATCTGCACTGTTTAATTTATCATCATTTCAGTAAACCGAATTTCCTTTTAAGGCCTTTGTCACTTAAAGCTCCCTGAATTGAGAGAGGCTTTGTAAAATCAGCGTTCCTTGCGTTCACCAGTTCCCTGCGTTTTCCTCGAGGTTCCGTAGTAATCGTGCTCAAAGCCTGTAATATCAACGTCCACTGTGCTCACTAGCTTCCTTATAAAAGTTCAATGCATCTGATTGCACTACTTCAAAGACATCTGCTTCTCTTATATCAAATAACAGTAGTTATTCAAAGATATTTAAACAAAATACATAAATCAGACGGAAATGTAGAACCTATTCACAACTCAAACACATCGCCTCTAAAAAACACTAGAAAAATAAGTAAGACTGGCTGAGAAATTTGCAATAACATAAATACATACATACATACGTTATTTTAGTTTAATTGTTTGTAACAAATTACATGACTGCACAATTTATAGGGCCCATACACTACACATGCATGCATGCGCAATCAAGTGATTGCGCATGCCGATTGAAGGTGTATGGTGTTGACTGAGTGGTTGTGCATGCGGCATGAGCAAAATCAAAATTTTCTGATATTTTCTTGTTTGCGCATGCATGCATGTGTGGTGTGTTGGCAAAATTGCTCAATCAAGTGATAAAATTCGAATGAAGAGAAGAGCAGCATCGGATTTTGGCTTGACATCCTTACAACTTGTCTACACGGCTATAAAAACACGAATGAAGATTGCGCAGTTTGCATGAGTAGTGTAGGGCGAAAGCAATATTGCGAAATCTTCCGATTGCGCATGCATGCATTCGTAGTGTATGGGCCCTATTACAGGCTGTCGGAATAGACATTTATGTTAAAATAAAGTTATTGTGGCTGAAAGTACATGACGGCCCATTTAAGGAAAGACTAAGGTGATGTTTCTATGAAGAAATCTCTTAAAGATAATTGCGCTTATTTTTTTGTAGATATTTTAAAATCCAACGACCGATGTATGGCGCCGTTTCCTTGAACGAAGTGTGATTCTTTTACCCTGAGAAATAGTTATGGTGAAACTCAAAATTTTGGATGTATGTTTCTCTTTTACGCAAAAACAATAGATGGAATTTGGAAACTACTGGACTGTTTTAAAAAACTCTTTTATCATTATAACAACTCTACATCACAGCCAATGCTTTTAAATCACATACTTCTACTTAGAATTGGCGATTTGTTTTACGCCTTGTGTGGTGGGATCGTGGGTATATCTTTGTCTACAACCGTTACTCGTTATAAGACTATTAGTTTCTCTCTCAAACTATCGCAACGCTTGGTTATAGAAATGATAGCAAACAGTTCTTGATTGATATTATGTGTTTGCGTCTGCATACTATAAACCCTAATTATAAATCAATGGTATTGTATTACTGACAATTTAGCATTGACAGTTCGATGAAACGAAAAAGCGACACGGCATAAAACAAAAATGTTCATGAATAGCATTCAGAGTGCGAGAGTATGAGGTTGAATGCAATCTTCATTTCTTCTACCTCTCTTCCGAAGTTTCACTTCTGTTTGAATTGAGCAGAAGTGCTATTTTTTTTAAAGCTAGCGAATCTTACAGCCCTATTATGGTTGTCAACTATCAATCAATTGATACGCGATAAGTTCTATCAATAAATTGATAAATCGGTATTAAGCAAGTCAATTGATAAATTTTCTTCCATTGTGAATAGTGTGCTCGTACTAAGCGTTGACACACCCTACATCGAAAAGTCGACAAAGCGACCATTTTAATTTCCTGCATTCAATGAACCCTAACCACATTTTATTTCAAAATTCAATTTGAAGCGGATTTTCGCTATACGGCACTTAAAAAAACACTTCACAATGTTGCCCTTTTGCTAGTCAACCACGTATTTGTGTATTGTTTACCCAATTCCAGAAAAACTAACCAAAAAAATATTTATCAACGACGAATTTGCGATTGACTGAAAAATTGATAGATATCAAAAATATTGATAACCATAATATCGAACAAGCAACAGGAGACGTTCACAATAGATCGCCAAAAGCATTTCACTCACAACCGATCAAAAATTCCGATGGTTGTTATCCGTAATGCCACTTAAACAATTTCATTGATAGACGAGCAAATTTATCAAGTATCGTATTGATATTTGACAACCATAATAGGGCTGCTAGGTGAGGATATAAAACTTTTTTTTGCTTTGAATCATTTAAACAGAAGTTCAGGAAGCGATAATGACTCCTTTAAAGTCACCATTGTTGTAGTAAGTTTTAATAATTTCAATGAGGTTAAACGATCCGTTTTCGTAAATGGCAAACATTCAATTAAATATTATAACACTTCAACTGACAGGTGAGTTTGACATGGGTCGAATATCAGCGCCATCAAATCGAAACTACGAAATGAATGACAAAATGCAAAGTTGACAAGACAGATCGTATAGGGAAAAATTTTATATGCATGAATTTTTAATCAAAATTACTTTACAATTCATGAAAAATCAGAAAGTAGCTTATTGATTTCAATTACGATGGCAAGCCCAAAATATTGAATTGAAGTGAATTAAATATCTAGTAAACGTAAAGAAACTCAATCAAACAACGTTTAAACTTATACAGCTCAAATTCGGAGATCTAATAACTTGAGAATCATTTCAACCATTATCTTATATGGCATAACAGACCCCTCAACCTCATAAATAGGCCAATGCAAGTAAAACTATACTCACATGAAATAACTACGAGTTTAATCAAATTTAAATTTATTTCCGTTCTATGCCTGAATTTAGTTCTTTTTTACCCTTCCCAATGAAATCCCAGACCATTTATCGTAAAATAATAATCAAAATATATGGATAACCTCTGTGTCAGACAAACAAACACACAAAAATCACACACAACTAACGCCATCGGATGTTGCTAACATGCCCAATCGGATTTCCTAACATGAGTTATGGTTGCAGTAAAAAACAAATTTAACTTCTATCGACAACACACACATAACTTTAATATTTATAGCTTGCAACAAAAATATTTTATGCAAAATTATCGAAAAGAAAAGAAAAAAAAAAACAACAAAATCACGAATTGGATTTTATTTTTTGCTTTATATCATCAAGTTGCCAGGTGGGCAACATAAGCATGTTCAATTATACACAGGAGTCTGCTCCTACCTCTACCTGTTTCCTGATGCCCACCAATTCCAACAATATCCTACACACATACGCAAACACTGTGAATTGACGCGTTAGCAATCACCTCGGGGGCTCGTATGTACGGCTATTCTTTTGGCTAAAATAATATTTCAAAAAAAAAAAAGAAGTAAATAAAACAATAATGAAATATTTTTCAATAAATTTCGAATTGGCAAACAGTTTGCATACAAAGTGCGTCGTCTGCCCTCGTCCGACATTGAAATCGTGAAACTTTGAAAAAAAGAAAGAAAAAATGGACGTCGAATTGAAACGTAACACAATAAAGGGGTAAAAATATGGCTGAGCATTTTTCAGGACATTTATCAATTTGTGTTGGTGTGTAGGGAAGGGAGAGGCTTTGTTGAGCCAGCAGGTTCGCTCCAGGCGGTCGAATATTCTGCTATTAATTTTTATGTGTGAATAAAGCTTGTTGAGGATACCTATGAAGCTAGCAGACCTTATGCTGCTGCT
The DNA here is from genome assembly GCA_914767635.1 of Melanostoma mellinum. Classification (NCBI taxonomy): domain Eukaryota; kingdom Metazoa; phylum Arthropoda; class Insecta; order Diptera; family Syrphidae; genus Melanostoma; species Melanostoma mellinum. The sequence goes on along the minus strand of OU612060.1, from coordinate 23,016,067 downwards.
CTATACAGTACACGAAAAAAAAGCTGCAAGAGGCTTACATCACACTAATTAAGCTACAGCCAGAAGTGCTTTCAGCCCTTGCTACCCAGCAGACACTAACTTCAATCTAAGTGAGTGATTTTCAATAAAATGGCTTTCTTTTCATTTTGTAATTAAAAAATACTTAGGCACTCATCTACTCGAAGGTTCTCCTCTAGGAAGACTAAGGAAGACATTTCATTAGAACTCTTTTCTTGTCTAAGCAGGACAACGGGTTGACTGCACGATGTAACCAGTGACTTAACAAAACCTCTGCAGCAAAATTGATGATGTCCTGTGAATCTCCACCCTTTTGTAGGAAGGATTTTTCCCTTACACAATTTACTTCGTTTAGCCCTTTCACTAATTTGTTACAACAAACTAACAAAAAGAAATAAAGTTGAGACTTATTTTTAGCCACGTCTACCTACAAATTGAAAAACAAAATTATGAAAACAACAAAACGAAATAGAAAAATAATAAACTCTACGAATTGCACTACACAAAGAGGATGAAAAGAAAGTAAAAATACCAACCGATGACAATAAAAGCATGACAAAAGGCAATTAACTTGCCAAAGAAGCTTTCGCGTCTTCAGTTCTTTCATCATCCATTCTATTTATATCGAGCGTCGGACTCGGACTACTCACCACCACCATCTGCCAGAAGGTCACAAGGACGAAGATGAAGAATGAGAAGATAAAAATAAGAGAGAGAGAAAAAAAATAAATTCAGATATTAAAATTTAAAAATTAAACTGATTTCAACATCAAAGAGAACAAACTTCTTTTCAAAAACCAACACCGGCAAGGATGGATGACGGGGAAAGTACAGGAAAAAAGATTGTTTTCCAATTTATGTTTTCACACCAACGATACGGGCTCTAGGGCAAATATAAACAAGGAGCAACCAGACAGATAAAGTGGAAGGAATCCACAGAAGTTAAAATAGAACGCAAGCTAAGCGAATTTCTTGGAAGGAAGTGGAAGAAAATCCAGCGGCAAAAAAGAAAATACAAATGAATGATTGAAAGGTAGTGTAGTTCCGTGGAAAGTCTTTTCTGTCTGGTGGTTTGTTTGAAAATAAACGAAGAACTTTTATTATAGTGTTACAAAATTTGAATTTTGATTTGTTTGTTACAACTGAAACAAAGCCAAGGAACTGGACTTATTGCAAAGCGAAGTGTAATTAGTAAATCTGAAATAAGAGTTGATAAAATTAAATTTTGCCATTTCAATTAAATCCATTCTTGGATTTCCGTTCTTATCATCGATAACTCCATTATGGCGAAGTATTGGCCATAATGTTGTCTGTCACTCGCATGAAAAAGCAATTTGTGATAACTTTTTAAAATGTAAAATTCATGGAAGTATGTATATTTGACATAATCAATTTTCAAGATTTCCAAGAGCCTTGGGGCCAGTTTTCCGAAAACACTCAAAATATTGTTTCCATTGGTATTCAATTTCAAATTATTAAAACAAATTTGGTAAATTGACCATAGCTTCAGCTGGAGAATTGTTTTCGACAGATACTAAAAGTATGCAACGTAATTTATTTTCTCAATTGATATATCAATGTCTAACTGACAGATTTCAAAAGCATTTTGACTTTCGATTTATCAATTGATTTTAGACGTGATTTGTTAGAAAAGCTTCCCATTAATAAAAATATTTTACATGTATGTATGTATTTGTAGCAGAAACAACATCGGCGACAACTTCATCGCCAATAAAATGAGAAGTAGAACACAGCGGTAGAGACGTTTTTGACGTTGATTCAATTATTAAATGAACGTGTAGCTGCTTTATTTTTCAATGTTGCCTTTCATGTCCCCTGAATAAAAATGAATGGACCTAAAAGGCTTTGGCTGAACAGCTTTCTCATGCGGTGTTATTTTGTGGAATACTATTCGCGATGATTTTGACATTATTTAATAATTTAAAGCCAAATTCGAGCTGGATGTGAAGAAAGATTATCAGTAATTGAAATTTCGTAATGAAAATTGAAAAAACCTCTGGAACAATCTGTGGCAAATAACATCAATTCAATCGATTTCCCAATAGTTTTACGGATGTCAAACGGATAAACACTTTTAAAAATTGCTGCTACTTTTTATAACCCCAGGGCTACACGATCAAGATATGGTAAGCCATTTGCAATACATTTAAACTTTTTTACATACACAACCAAACTTTTCGAAATTGAAACCCAATTGGTATGGAATATTGAAAGCCACCCGAGAAGCAGTTTCAGAAGCCATGAAATTGACATCTTCGTCAAATACCCTCAAAAAGAGAAAAGAGTGCCTAGAAAAAACTTTGAATTTAAAATTTCTTGTGGGTGCCATTTTGAAAATATATAATGAAATGTCGATTAAAAGCCAGTTGCCTGGCAAATTGTAAGTCGCCTACGTCACAACCGAAACACGGACAGGAACTTGAAAGATTATCTGTGTGAGCCGATGGATTGCCATTTGTTGATCGTGTAGCCTCAGGGTAAGGAAGGCAATTGAGAAATCTTCAACCTTCTCTACAAAACCAAAGCTAGGCCATTATAGGACCTTGATCATCATAGTCTTGCTATACGATGCAAAAGCCTGGACCTTATCTACAGTGGATAAGGAAACGCTTGGTCGCCAGACCCCTCTTTACCACTGGGCCCACTGGGCCCAGGCCCAGGGCCCCGGATCACCAGGGGCCCCCAAATTGCTGAACCAACACTCAAACTTTATTGGTCTATTTTCAAGAAAAAAAAATATTTCGATAAATTTTTTTTTTAACAAAATTATATTCAAATTCAAACAAAAAAAATTGGCCACTCAAGTAATGATCAGGACAACTTTTAAAAATCCAATCAGAAAAAACATCCATACGTTTGTCTTACGATCGAAGTTAAATGGTGTTGTGAAGATGGGAAAACTTCTTGTGTATCCTTCTAACATTTGCGATGCGATGGTCCGAAAGAATTACTATTAATAATAATTTTTGCCTGTTTTCACTAATTGCGGGCTTTTTATTTTTTGCTGTCTGAATGTAGCCATTGCATTTGTGTAGAGAGTGTCCCTACTCATTATTAGATATGATGAACGGCACCTAATTTTTTAGGATTTCAAAGATGGAGTGTGTTGAGTGCTCATTTAGGTACAAAAAAGTTGTAAAAAGTCTTTCTGAAACAAGATGGTAAGCGCGAGCTGATACACTAAGCGCCTTATATAATGATAGTCAAGAAATTGAAGCTTTGATGCCTATCGCTAACGGTTTAGGACAGGCACGAAAAGCCAGACAGGAAGCTCTTAGTCTTAACAAAGAATGTTAAATTTGCTGATTGCAATCGATGAACTTATGATTGGGCTCAGGGACAGTTTCGATAACTCATGATATTCATCATCCATTTAAAAAAAAAAACCGTATTTGAAAGGACTGGGTTTAGAAATTTTAGACGGCTCTGAATCCTCAGTAATTTTGACTGGGAAAAAAATGTTCGAAATTGAAACCTTTCTTCCCATTGTTGACACACTAAGCGTTGATTTGAAACAGCGACTAGGTTCATATACGAATATTGGCCAAAGTTTTGACTTTTTTTTCGATTAAAAAACTTGAATTCAGACCACTTAAAAGAGAACTGCAAATCTCTTGCAAAATTTTACACTGAAGATGTAAACTGAGATGAACTACATGCTGAATGCCTGAGTTTAAAACAATACTGGAAAACTATTCGACACGAAAACGAAAAAATTGGTAATATTCTAGCGACCAACTGCAGTGGTGAACGTTCCTCCTCTAAGTTAAAAAGAATTAAAATCGAACTCAGAACTACAATGGTTCAATAAATATAGAGAATTTTTTCGCTGATGTCAATCGAAAGCGACATCCTCAGAGGTATAGATTATGTAGATATAATCAATTATTTTGCTAATCTTAAATCAAGAAAAAGACCCCTTCAATAAACATTCCTCTTTCCATCTTTTTGCATATCAATATTTTGTTCCTTAAAGGAATAGCTGGTCTAGATCTTTGAATAAACCGAAATTTTTTTTTGTCTCAAAAGGTACTTTAGGGTCTTAAAAATAACATACCAAAGGATGGATGCCGGTAAAAATGTCTAAATGCCCATATGATTTTATAGTACTTAAAACTTTAAAAGCGTTTTTCAAGAAATCACTTTTTTGAACTGGCCGAAGACATAACTCGAGCAAATCTTCACCGATTTATACGAAATTTTGGCATTACATTCGAGATATCTTTCTCCGGAGACGAAAATAGGTTTTTTTTATATTGCATAGTTTTTTTTTAATCAGCAATTTTGTTGTTTTTTTTTTATAGTAGTAAATTTTAATGTTTTGGTCAAACGTGCACCATTTCACAAAAAAACAAAATATAGAAAAAATCCTAAAACGTCTCTTGTAGTTGTTATATAAAATTCTAAAATTTTCAGGAGTTTATTCCAGTACCGAAATTAAGAAGGTTACATCTTTAGCCATGAACCCGCCTAAAAAATCAAGCACCGAAGAAATGCTGGGCAGCCGCCGTTTTGAACTTAATTGAGACGAAAAAATTTGTATTTGTATATTAAAACCTAAATTGTAAGACCTCTAGCACAGATTTTCGATTGATCTTTTTGTTGAGTCACAAAAATTCATAGACTACGCCCATTTTTTCACGCTCTAAGCTACCTTCACCCTTTATGAAATAGGTATTATTTTGTTTTTATTTTTACATTGTGTATGTTTATGTTAATGTTTATGTTAAAACATAAACATGCTGCAATAATTTTTTATCTTTTTAATGAATTGAAAAAAATATTGTTTATTTAAAAAACAAAAGAATAAATATTAATCCAAAGTTATGTGATTTTTTCTGTATACTTTTATTGCACAACATAACCTTTTTAAGGAATCATACAGGGCCCCATTTTCAAAAAGTGCCCAGGGCCCCCAAAAGGGTAAAGACGGCCTTGTTGGTCGCTTCGAAAGAATAATACTCAAAGTGATCTTTTGTCCCGTAGGAAAAGACAGAGGAAGATTCAAGAGCGAGACTACGATGGCTGAGACGGGTTTCCAAAAGTACTTTGCTGGGAAATTGCTGTAGAAGAAGACCAAGGGTGACGCAGTGAAGTGGATTGATATCCTTCAACCTACTTGGTATACAAAACTGGAAAGAGATCGCACGAAATTAAATTCTAATTGGTAGATGTTGGTTGAGGCACAGGTACGCCCATTTAAATAAGTTAGTTCAAAATAGCTGAAACCTAAACCTTCACATTCTGTTTGGTTTATAAAAATATGTACATAAATAAAACATATTCCATTGGATCCCATAATAATTACATTCTGTTTGTTTTATTTATCAGGTGTATTTTTCATTTCGGTTGTATAATTCATCTAAATTAAATACATTTATCATTCTTTTCTTAACAATTCTAAAAAACTACTCTAGAAAAACATTTTGCAATTACCTTAAGTACACTTGCGTCAACAATGTTGTGTAGATATTTTTGTATTTTATTTAAATAAGTTTTCTCTCTTAGATTAATAAAAGCAAAAGAAATAAAATCCAACAATTTTTACACATTTTAAAATGCTGATAACTACATGACATACGACTACGTTATGACAACATAAATTTTATATATTTGGTAAAATAGTAAATAAAATGACTGAAAATTTTATTTATATTTTTAAAATGTTTTTGGAATAAATATAAGTTTAATGAAATCATTTTGTTTTCATTAATTTAAATAAAAACTCACAATTCTCAAGGCGTAATATAAAAGATTCTTTTTATGTTAAGTGTTTCGTTTATTTAGTTGAATCTTTTCTTCAAAATTTGACTTAAATTATATTTAACAACATCGACTGGCGTTTTCTTTGATTTATTTAAATCTTAATTCAGTGATTTTGACTTTCATTGTTTATTTTCTCTTATTTGGTTAAGCATATTATTGATTTCTATATTTTCTTTTCTTTGGTTTGCATACTTTTTACTTTAAATAATTTTTTTTTAAATCATTTATCGATTATGAATGAATTGGAGATTAAAAAATAAAAACTATAATTTGCTGTAGTGCATGAGTGCATTTTCCACTGTTAACTTTAAATGCATTATTTTTACTACAATTATTTAGCACAAGTTTACGTTTTTCGGTTTGTATATTTATAAAATAAGACCGCAAGAGCTTAACCTACAAAGTTATTCAAATTCTTTTTTAGTTTGGTTTGTAAAAATACATTACATACATATTTTATTTTCCTTTTCCTAATATTTTTTTTTTTTACGTTTTAAAATGAAACCCTCTGATTACTGAATTCCTGTCTACTTAAGCTACTCAATGCTTTAACTTTTACCAATGTAACAACACCTAGAATTGGTTTGTATTCATCAGTGTGTGTATATTGAATTTTCAAATAGCATTCCCATAAAATTGACATAGTTGCACACGAAACATTTTAAATATATGTACATATTTCTAAAAATAATTTATCTATTCACCTAACTCCCTATGAACTAGCCTAAGGCACAACGTATTTTGGAACTTTCTACTAAAATTTCTAACTTAACCGTTACAAAGAAAAAACATTTGAATTTCAAAAATCATATATGTGCGTATAAACATTTTGTCTAGAAAACTTTCAGCTACTAGTCATGTTGCACTTTTAATATTGTTCTTTTCTTTATACTGGAAAGGAAAAAATTGTTCGTTTTTTTTTTCTAAGCAAAATTCTTGTTTTCATTTCTATGCGGTGAACGTGTGGTATCATTACATCACATCTTTAATATGGTTTGGCAGCATCCTTGGAACGTTTTAATTGAACTTTCAGCCTTTTTGTTCCAATTTGAAAACCATGCATGGCTTGAATAGCTGCATTTGCCGAGTGCGGATTATCATATGACACGAAACCGAAACATTTTGACAAATTGGTTTGCTTATCGATGAAAACTTTTGCAGAAAGGACATTGCCGAAGGGGAGAAATGTTGAAGCGAGATCGGTGTCGTTGAATTCCTGAGGTAAATGGTATATGAAGAGATTGCTACCTTCGGGTCCTGTAAAAAAAGAAAGAAAAAAGAATGGTTAAAGATGTTCGGGATTTAACAAAAAAAAAAAAATATATATATATATATGCTGCTGACTCCTTGAGGTGGTCGTTACCTTCAATTTGCTTTCCTGCCACTGTAGCCGCTGCAGCTGAAAGGGCAGATGCTGTTAATGGTGCTGCGGTTGTTGCATATGTGCCATTAGACAGTTGCGTTAAGGCATGTGCATATGGAGACGTTAGACCCTCTGCTCCTGGCCCTGTTTGTTGGAATAAAAAATAAAATTAGTTTGACTGCACAAAACTCGGGAATGTTTTCACTTTTGTGTATTTTCAAAACGATGTTTTTGATTTTATTGAAATTTTTTGCCAAAACATTTCTTAGCAAGATTTGAAAACTTGCATACTTGATTGTGAAAAATAAAGAACCTGTCTTTGAACTAAACTGGTCAAACGATTTTGATAAGACTATCAGCGTTTGTATATATGTATTAGCAACTGCAAGAAAATGGAGTTTTTATATTTTTGCTAAAAACGTTTGGAGTGTTAAATTTAATTTTTATATATTTTACGTGTTCTTTTTTCATAGCTTGTGTGTAGTTGAAAGCCAAGTATATAATGAAGAGGTTATACTAAAACCTTGTTCTTGGCCTCGAGATTTTGATACTGTATTCAGCACACAATCGCAACTTCGTGTGACAAATTCGCGCCCATTTTTGAGACTCGTTCAAAAATACAAAATTAAGCCTCTACGTAAGTCTACAACGGGTATTTAATTGGAAGGCACTTCACTAGACAATTAATGGGATGAATTTCGTCAGCTTGAAGATGGCCAAAACACTGCGGATATCTAAGAATTTTCAATTATATTTTAAAGGTAAATGGTACTTAAAATACCATCTTGGATAAAAAGAACATGACCGGGTTAGTTTGGTTCAAAGGTTAGATCCAAAGATCCCCACCAATTAGTCAATAACATACAGCATTCAGATAGACTCGAGAAAAAACGAAGAGAAAGGCAGACCCAAACTTCTGGTACATTCGAATGTTACATAAAAACGCAACGACATTTTTTTGGCCTCAGACATGGAACAATTCTAATACCCGTTGGTTTTGGATTGTTGGCGCTTTCTGAGGTCAACGCGCCATACTCGCGGATCACTAGTGCCAAGCAGAGTTAAGTGGGAGAGCTCAGATCCGTAGATAACGATGCTCGTAAAAAAGGTGGCACTTGTGGAACCTATACCAATTCCAAACGGATAAGTATGCAAGCGCTTTTCATGCCATTGTGATTGCTCTCAGATGAGTCACTGAAGCTCGTGAAATTTGATACTAGTGAAAAAACCGTCGATGTTTTCTAAGATCCGAACTCTGAGTAAAGCACGTAAAAAACAGATATGCTAACCATCACGGGGTGGTCGTGATTTTTTATGTTGTGCACACTGGTTGGGGAAAGAAAAATTTAACTCAGAACATCTGGAATGAAGATATCATCGCAAAACCTTTCACATGCTGATCATGTCGAGAATGAAAATGCAGCACTTTCTAGTAAGAGATTTTTTGTTGTTTCTGAAGAAGTAATTTCTGAATTCACATCAAAGGAAACTATAAACTGAGGCAGACTCCATTCACGGCATGGTAGAATGTTGGTTTCTTATCAGAGAACTATCTTCAATACCATAGTGTAGTTCTATGAACAATAACCACCTTTACGAGCTCCAGGACAAAAAAGAAAGAAAGAAAGAAAAACGACATGTGAATTGATATAGCTGCACAGATTCTCTAACAGGGCCTACACCTATCCGATATCAACAACAACACGAATACAAAATGAAAGTTTTTACTTTTAGAGATAATAACCTCATTTTTTTATGTTGCAGAGCTTTGTATAAAATTGAATCTCTCTCTCTCTCTATCCCTCGTAATGTTGCTGCTGCAGGAAAGGCGTAAAAGGGATATTTCGAAATATTTCCATGAATTTGATTGTGTCCTTTTATAACCCTACCATAAAACGAAAACGGAAAAGGTAGCATCCAATTTTTTTTTTTATTTTTTTGTTTTGTCATCATTGGAACGCTGTGTGAGGGTGTCCTTTGACTTTTATTAAAACACAAGAAGGGGGCCCCACAAGTTGGACAACACGTCGAGAGGAATATGAAGGACATTCGGCTGATTCAGAGGTATTCTTTTTTTGTCAGCTCTCCATTCCTGTGTATATTTACCTGTAAACATTTTATTGTCTTTTGTTTGTTGCCAAAGTTTAATATTGGAATTTTTACGATGAAAAATTCTTATCGAGGATAATATCTTGTTTCAGGGCTTTGCTTTTGATGAGCACGTTTCTGGCATCGTGCTGCTCGGTTGGTTCGTTGGTTACGTGCGTAGCTAAATTGGGGTTAAATTTTTTAGGTATAAGAGCGAATATGAATATTATTCTTGTTGTTGGGTTTCAGTGTTAAAGAGGAGACTTTAAAAAGATTGAAAGATTGATAGTAAAAAATGAAATGTTGCATGTGTGTAGTTTGAAATGCAGCAACTGCTTTTTTGTTTATCGTTGGCAATAGCTTGGGGGATCCGTGGAAGAAATAAGATGGAGAAATGAACTGTATTGACGGAATTCATCTTCAAATCGGAAGCTGAAAGGAAGTGTGTAGCTTTTATTGCACAATTTTGCTTCATTATGTTTTATTCATTTGATACAAAAAAGTGAATTGTGTTCGGAAAATATTTTAAAAGTAATCTTTTGATTTCAAATATTCAAATCAAAACATAACATTTTACGATGAAGCTGATCATCTGAAAAGTTTTTGAAGTGAAACTTCTTTAGAATAGTTTTGATTTAAGAAACTCAAATAAACGAGAATGTGTCAAGATAAAGGACAATCATATGAATGTATAGGAAAAATAGGAGATATATTATAGTGTCTTCTTGTTGCGATGCTTTGCACTGTCGGCTACAAAGGACTGTTCATATTATATTTACGTATGAGTCTGAGGCAGTGAGATAGTGGGTATGTCGTATATACTCATAAGACTATTTATTTCTCTCTTAAACTATCCCAACGTCTGATTTATAAGCAAAATTGGAAAAAAATTATGTTGTAATAAACAATCGAAGTTAAACCATTGAAGTGAAACCTTTTAAGCACCGTGTGATTTGAAAACCCTATGAAACGAAAAAGCGACACAAAAAAGCAAAAAAGTGATTTAGTCTATGAAAGAATAAGGCAGAGTAAAAGTACATATTTCCTACGAGCTTCGCCTGCTCTTTGTTCGGGCTACGTTTTCACCTAGTCTTTTCTGTTCTGAATTTTCACTTCTGCCAATCTTGAAAAAAAAAAATAGTATACATTAAAAAGTTCTTTTTATCTGAAAGTCCTCAAGATAGGATTTCAAAACTGGGCTTCCTTGTACAATATCGATCATTTTGGTTTCCCAATTTCACCCATCTTAAAAAAAAAATTACTGATTTAAATGTTTTGCTATACATATTTGTAGACATGGATCTAGCCATCCCATTACTTACAGGATATACAAAAATTGCGATTTCGAAGTCTTTTAAAGTAGGGGCTATTGAGTTTTCAAATGAAAGAGCGAACGTAGCTTGTTATTGATAAAGACAAATTTTTCCTTCAAGAAAACTGACTGGCACTGGTAAATAAATAGATGATGCAACAAATTCGAAGAGTCTGAAGGCCTTAACAAATTGAGGACGATTTCAAGACAGTGTTATCACTTTTTAAGGAATTTTCGATTCTTCGTGAAATTCGATAGCGTTGGATAAACAGTTTAATGTGTCTAGGATTTGAACATAGGCTTCCATAGGCAGACACGATAACCATTAGGGGATGGGTACCACTACTGGACAAGACGAGTATGTTTATCTTTCAATGTTTATAATTTGAATGGTTCCTTTCTACGAAAAAATAAGAATTAAGAAATCCGAATGGATTTGATCTTTTGTCCCGTTTGCGACTACAATGTATGGAGAAGAAGATATAACAACGAGCTGTATCAGCTGTACCGCTGCACGGACATAGCTACAAGAGCACGCATCGCTAGAATACGATGGCTGGGACATGTAGAGCGAATGGATACCATTACTACGGGGTTTCCACAGATAAATTGCGGAAGGGGAAGAATCAATAGTGGAAGAAGACCTTTACCGACTTAGAGTGTAAAACTGCCGATATCGAAGTCGTTATAGAAGGTTGATGGTTGAGGCCCAGGTTCACCCCGAACTGTAATGCCCGCCTAAGTAATTAAGTAGCTTTACTGAAACCCTGTACATTTTGCTTTAGGAAATCAGAATCCACGTCATTTTGCAGAGCATAAATATGTAGCCACATGTTTAATAACATTATTCGACAGTTGCAGTGGAAAAATAAAGCACATTTAGGACTAAGGCGTGAGATCACCAGACAATTCGAGTCAGAGAGTAATTTTAAGCTGCTTTGGACATTTTGTTAAGGAATTTCCAATTTTTGAGTTTTTTTAGACTTAAAAACTATTTGGGTATAGTGGTTAGTCACTAGAAAATATACGCACTTAGTTTCCCGCAACTTCGGTTTTATTTTGCAACTTCAGACAGGATCTTCATTTAATTTTTCATGGCGTTATCTATTTTATTTTTTTTACATAATTTTAGCCAAAATCTAAATCACAATCACTCTTTAGGTTCGGTTTCGACCCCGTTGCGTGCGGGCAATTAGTTTCACTTTGAATTGACATTATGAGTCACTGCCGAAGGGACCAAAATTTAACTATCATGTGCACAAAACAACTCAACATTGAAGTCAAAGCGTTATTGTGATAGGATATACTTATTTCCAATGATTAAACTCATAAACGTCATGCGAAACACGAAGTTGCCAATAATGGCTCGTCAAGTCAACTGCTCTACAATGTTCGCGTTTTTTGACGTTTTTGATGATGAACGCCCAGTTTTTCTAGGGTTTATCTGGTCGTTTCTTGACAAATTTTCGAATGACAGAGAGGATTGGTACATCGTTTTCATGACGAAAGTCTCTATAAAATCTCGTACGAGTTGAATTACCATACCTCGCGTGGCGCTACGGATCGGAGATCTCCGAGGCCTTGCGCATTTCTCAAAACCATGCCTTGTGAGGAAATGGAGGGGACCTACAATTTTCTGTCAGTTCCGAACGGCTTACCGAGAAAACGCTTTTCATGGCAATGAATTTACTATCGCAACTTGCCAGTTCCTTGCGAGGGTCATTGAATTTAAGTTTCTGTAAAACCTGGTATATACAGCGCGCGAAGCGCTTCGAAGAAGTCTAAATAGAGACTGAGTCCATGCCATGCACCCTGTGTTCTAAGATTCGATGCGTTATGCAATTGGCTTAGCAAATATAAACTTTCTTTGAGACACACTGTATAACAAACTAGCTCCACTTCTGAAAAATTACATCATGTTCTAAAATACTTAAAATAACAAATGGCAAAGGCTATTTCCGAAAGTATTTGGCATTGATTCGAAACTGAAAATTTTTAGACATTAGTTTAAAGAACAGAGACACATAGTTGATGAAAACTAGTTTTCGAATGAAATAGCCCGAAATATTACAGGTTTATGAAGAAATTTAGATTTTTTTTTTTAATTTTTAAAACAATTCCAAAAAAATTTCGTAAATAAAGGAACCCAGCAAAAATTATCACAACAAAAAATATTTCGCTTGTATAAACAACTAAAAGAAGGCCCAAGCATTTTAGAGTGATTCGTGCTATTGACATGTTGCTGACAGCTTAATTAAGAAAACCATGGTCAAAATTTTCAAAACCAAAACAACAATTTAAGTTTACGTTATTAAAATGTTTCACGTCCCAAACAATAAACGACTAAACGACTTTTTCCGAGAAACATTCAATGCTTTTCCGCCTGCAAAACACCGTTCAACTAGCAATTCACTCTTTTCAATTAGTCTACATGTTAGTCAGGTGAAAATTTTCTTTGAAATGCATTCAATCCAAAAAGGTTTTATGAAAAAAAAGGAATTGAAAATATATTTAGAAACTTACATATTGATGTCGATCCATGCTGTGCTGCTGCCAATTGTGCTGGAATGGGCTGTGTCGGACTAGCTGGGACGGCTGCACTCAAATGCTGATGCGTCAAATGCTGATGGGGTGTTGTATGAAAATGGTGCTGCGATGGATTGAGGGCACTTAATGAGACCAAGTTCTGCATGGACATAGGTGCAATAAGTCCACTGGTAGTTGATAAAGTTGTTGCACTGTGATCCGGTGGGAAATTTAGTCCTGATATTTCCATATTTTTTTTTTGGATTTTTTTACGTTTTTTTTTGTTTTGTATTTTTTTTTTAATGACCACAGAGTCGTAAGAGACATTACCAAAAAATCAACAAATATAAAACATAGAAGAAAACACACACCCAAAATGGATTATTTACATTTACAAAAAAATTTATAATGTATTAATAAAAAAAACAGAAAAACAAATAAAAAAATATTCAAAGTGTACACAGAAATATGCAAATACAAATTGTTTTTTTTTTCTTTTGTCTGTTTTCAAATAGATACAGAAAAAGGATGTTTTTTTTTCAAATTAAGGAATTCGTGTTTTTGGGGATGGTTCAAAAAGAAATTGGAGCTTGGATAGAGTGGAAGATTTTGGGTGTCGTACAATAATCAACATTAAAACACTTTTAACATAAAAACAGGTACTGGTCATGCTTAAGGAAAAAAAGTTGGTAACACAAAAATGCCGTGTGGCTGTTACAAGCAGGAGTGAAGAGGATAAAGTTTCTGCTTAAAGCCTAATGAAGAGAACGTGTGGGGAAATGGAATCAAATTCTTCTATAAAATGGAACGCCCTTGATTTTTGAAGAAAAAAATTTTTTTTTTATTGAACCACTTTTTTCTCAATAAAAAAAAATTACTCATACGCCACAGTACCCGCGTTAGATATTATGAGCTATTCGAAGGGTAAAACTTAGTAGCAGAAAAGTGGGAGAGAGGATGACACATCCAACATTTAAGGACTCGTAGAGCTGTAAATGAAGAAACAAATGGATGAGGCTCTTTCTCAGCATCAAGTGAACTAAGAGCAAAGCATCGAACGTGGGAGAACTTCAGTGATTTCCCTGGTACACGTATCATGATTACAAGTTCCACGAAATTGCTATTACTTTTAAGTCAACGAAATCCTTGACTGAGAATGCGGTAATACTCTTGAATAAACATCGAAAAGAGCCTCCAAGTAATAAACTAACACTTGTTGTGACACACAGAATACACCATTTTTATCCCCTGAACATGGCGCATAGATAATAGTATCCCTTTTTGAAGTCTCTATGGCCGTGTATGTGCATACCCTCGTTGAAGATAACTAAGCTCACAAGTTAGCGCTTAAGTAGTCCAAGGAAATTAAATGAATTCCCTTCAACTACCCGCAAGAGAGTAATGAAAATGAAAATTTACAAAGTTAAAAATCATCACTTTAAGTTGGATGACAAGTGAAATATAAACGTTATGCATCCACCACTTGTCTTTCAAGGACTAGCGGTGTTTGTAGTTGTTTTTTTGTTTCTTACTCGTTCTCTCTCCATAGTAAAGTATATAAATATTTATAATGCACACTCAAACTAACACACACACCGACACTTATCTAAGTAAGGCATGCGGAAAATTATCCTTGTGATCTTTTTGAGAAGGGTATAGCCCTCAGCGTTGTTGCTTTTTTCATATCTAGCTGCAGTATTTTTTCTTTCATCATGGCTCAGAAAAGGGTGCCAGTGGCAACGAAATTGCAAAGAAGTGCATACACGGTTAAAAAAAAAAAAACACTGCAAAGAGAAATGAAGTGCTCTGTTATTCTTTTGAGGAAACCGCATACTTAAGGATGCGCAAACAAAAGAAGAAAACTTAACTTTCTTACTTATATCGTCGTGTTTGTGGTTACATAAGTGGAAAAGCTGTACGGATTTTGAAGCTCAAATATGTGCGGTAAAAAGATATAAAACATAGAAAAAAGTAAACTAAAATCGAACTTGAATAACATTTCAATCAACTAAATGTAAAACAAGATAATGAAATAAATTTATTGAAGAGATACCCAATTAGCTCGGGGAGGACTGGGTTTTACGGAATCAGTTTAAATATTTATTTCTCAGAACTTCTGAACAACTTCTTTTACTGATTCCATGAGGCTGATTGAGAAACTTCTAATAGACAACTTGTCCGTTCCTTGGAAAAGCCGATACCCATGACAAAACAATAGGATATTTAAAAGATTCGAGATGCGAACTAGCCTACCACACATTGAAAGATGCAGTGACTTAAAATAGCAGTCACTTGATGAAGATGAAGGTAAAAGCAACTTCAAGCACTTGGGAAGAAGACAAAGGAAACGTTGGCGAGTGCTACTGAAGAAAGTATCTTCAAAGTTTGGAATCCTCAAGATTGGAATCACTGTACTAGTTTATTTTCCATTCCGCAAGAAAAAACGAGTCCTAAAATAGAAAAAACATTTAAACTCGTCAGGATGACAATGTTTGCGCCGAGTATCTGTAATCTGATTCGAGAAACGGCGGACATTCACAGAATAAGTGTTCCGCGGTGTCTTCATCCTCTCCACATGATTCATAAAGTATAGTACGACTTCTTACAATGCTTGTCGAAAAAGAAGAAGTCCTGTGGCAACATCAACAAAATTTCTACAGTTTTCTAATCAACGTTGGGAGTATGCGTTTGGGCTGTCTACATCCAGTAAAGGCACGCAAAGTATGGTTGTGCTCTTCACAGATCCAATCAATGGTCAAATCTCTCACTGAGAACCTTGACAGACCAAGCGCTGGCTAAGTTCCTCAGAAAGATACTTGCTTCTTGGATCACTTCAGAAATGGTTGAGGGTTGTGTAGATCCTTGGCTGTCGCTGCAGACACAAACACATATTTCACCCCATCCAGCCATTCTTATTAACGTGGCTTTCAGCCATTTGGATAACAGCATACGCCTCGACGCCTATGTGGCCAATAGGCATGAAGTTGGAACCATCCGTGAAGATCCGATAACAAGGATGATACGAAAACTTGAGAGCCCCCCTTTTCATGCATTCTGGAAAACGCAGCACAATCTAAGTACTGGTTGAAAAAAACACGTAGAACGAAGCATTTCAACAAATCACAGACCATCAAAGAAGTATTGTGATGTACTATTTTGCGCCATCCATCCCGAGAAGCACAGTGATCCACGCCTCACTTCAACGGCAGACAAAAGCCCGCCCTCTTGAAACTTTTGAAATAGCTTTATCCAGAATATTGAAAACTTAATTTTTCAATTTAAAAACCAAAAAATTCTATTTATTTGGAGTCAGCAACACTTGTAGTACCAAGAGCTGCATTGAGGCTTTCGTAATTACTAGGCCGTGTTTTAAGCCAAAGGCGGACATTTTCAACTTATTTCTTTCATGTTCAAAAGGACAAAAAGAATTTGAAAAGCCAAGGCGAATTTCAAACAAATGCTTCACTAAGAAAAATAATAATGGAACACCATCATCACCATAATCATCATCATCATCTATACATTAATGGCCACATTTGACTGCATATCCAATGCCTTCAAGACTTACAAAAAACAAAATAAAAACAATCCAAAAAACACTTGACTGATTCAATAAAATCGCCATTAAAAATTTACTGCATCGCATTTCCTTACACAAATTCAATGCGGATACAATGGCCACACAGCATCAGTAACAGCAGAAATGAAATTTGCATTTTGCTTCTTAATTCGTCTGGCTGGCAGCAAACCCAAAGTAACGCTTAAAAAATCAACCAACGATAACGATTGTTCCTAGCCAAAAAGGTGCTTTTTTGAACCCTTGACAGGAGACAGAAACGACCCTTACACACACATCTACAATACATACACACATATACATATAAAAGTTACAGGACAATTGAAACTCTCAAGTATTACAAAAATAAAAAATAAAAAAACACAACCAGCAATGCGGACGGCAAAGGTACTTAATATAATGCATTTTAATGGCTTTAGGTTTTTCGGAATGACTATTTTCTCTCTCGCAGGACGACGAAAACAACTTTGGCTCTCTACTTCACGTTCCTCGACACGTCTGCAGAACCACTTGAGGGGAACAGAAAAACAAAATCCAAAACAATGGACATTGTACAAATCATGAACGAGAACCAACTCTTGTATACTATAGCTGCACGAGCTCGAGAAACTGGAGCGAAACGTGGGTTACACTTAAGCGTCCATAAGGTTGACTTAACAATTTGTGCCCCACTCCAAGGGCACACAGAGCTGTGTTTCTAAGCATAGAATCGTAAGCGTAACTGGCACTCCTGGAGGCATTCGCAGAAAAAAAAAGAAGAAGAAAAAGCAAAAAAGGGATATGGTATTGCGCTGTGCTGCAAAAACGTGAGGGTTATGGCAGTTAAAATAGCCATGCCACAGCAGTTTACATAAAGTTAGGAAAAAATAAAATAAATGGAAAATTCAAAACGCTCTACTTACAGCAAAGAGTGAAGTATGTAGTCAGTTACACTTGAGATATGCTTTTAGCACCTACCATTCTTGGAATAAAATAAATACATGAGAACAGTGTGGTTGACAAAAAAAAAAAAAAAATTCGCCATGTTTGCGTTTGGGACACGAAAAAGCTCTGAGCAACAGACTGATAAAATGTTTCGGAACCAGCAATGATATTATAATAAATGTGCGTTGCCATACGTACCGGCTTAAAAAAGAAATTATTTTAATGAGCATTTCACTTTCTCAGACTATTGATCGTTAAATGGGAGCGACATAATACCATGAGCAGAGCACGCGTGGACAGGTACATAGTGACGAAAACGATCACGACAATAGTAGCAGTAACAGAAATAGTAACAGCAACGGTCACAGACAGGATTACGGTCACGATCACGATCATTATCACGATCAAGATCACGAACACGGTCAATTTAACAGTCACAGTCGGAGAAAGGCCTGGACAAATCTTAAGAGAACTCTTTGCCACCGATTGGAAACACTCACCACTGGATTACTTCATTGCGGCACGGTCGTTCAGGCATAAGTAACGTCTCACGTTCTGGCCTTTCAATTAAGATCATTAAACCAGAAATGGCCAACGAAAACCAAGGTTTAGTAATGAACGATCGAAGAGTAAAAGAACCCGAGCTCGAAGAGGACACAGTCTGATGATACATGGCTCAGTGACTTTGGTTTAAATAAAAAGTGACAGATTTGACAGCTTTAAAAGTGGTACTTGTCAATATTTCACGCCATTTTGCAATCGTGGATGAAACATGGATTCACCACAACACACTGACAATCAACGAACAGACCAAACAATGAACCTTCCCCATGAATCGCAGCCGTAGAAAGCCAAGGTACGTTTGTCGCAAATTGCATGGCTTCACTTTGTTTTTCACAATGAATACCTGGAAAATTGTAAAACGATTGTCATTACATATTACACACAACTGTTGGATTCCAGTTTGAAGCGAAAACGGTGACATTTAGCGAAGGAAAAAGTTCTTTTTTTACCAGTACAACGACCCGGCGCGGCGTGGCTTTCGTGCCTGCAGTTTACGATCTAGCCTCAAGCACATTCAGAACCGCAAGAGCAGTCAAAGTCAGTCATAGTTGCAGTTATAATCGCAATCACTGAAGTATTCACATTTGAAACTCTTGTATCAAGTTCGAGTCGCAGTCTCGATAACAGTGAACAATAAAAGTCACAACATAAGTTGAAACTGCTACTGTTGCTCGTCAATTTTGGATTTGTTTATTAGAACTTTCGAAGTCATGAGTCGTAGTAGCACAATTCCGGCATTGCAATCATTGCAACAGTTCCAAGTTTTGTTTCCATTTTAGTAAACAGTAAGCCTCAATTGGGGTAATGGCTACCCGAAGCGGCACCAGAGTGTGGATCACCAGGTTGAAGCACAAATGTGGGAGATCGAAATCACAATGCAAGTAACACCGAAGAGGAAGGGGAATAAGAAAAAGAAGAAGGAGGAAGTATATGGCTGACTTCGCTCTCACTTCACTTTTAGATTCACATCAGTTCCAAAGTCATAGTAACCGACACAATCACAACATCAGTTACCTCGATAGTCACAGTTCGCCTTATTTGCATATTTACCATGGAGGCCATTTCTTTTTTGTGTGTCTTAAATCTTAACAGAATTTCATCTAAGAAAGCTTTTCCCTAGGTCGGTCAAATCTGTGTTCTCATAAATAATTTTAGGACGATATACCAAAAAGTTTCAGTGTTATCCCATGAGACTACAAGCATAATCAAGTTTCACTCTTATTTTTGACAAACTTGTCTTTCAAAAAGAAAAGACACTAAAATTTATATGACTTCCTGTCAGGCATACTCTACACATTTTTATTTAAAACAATATGATTTAGTATTCAGGGAACATAACGCCTTTCGTGTTTTAAGTTTTAACCATTGTCCTTCTTGCCCTTTATATTGAAACGTTCACACACAACAGTCTCAACCCTTGAATCTAAGTAATACATTCAACAGACCCCCAAAGCGACTTTCTGCGTAGACTCGAGGGTACAGTAAAATATGGAAATCTAAAAATGATTGAAGATAGACACGTCGTCCGAGTCCATCCTTTTTATTTTCTCCAAAGCTCCGTCCCTCTTCGTCGTTCTTTATTCCTCACGTTAAATTCAACAACACAGTCTGTGGTTATGCCGTCGTACTATCATCTGCCCATCAAAAACGATTGAAACATTTAGCCACGAACTCAACACATAAAGCTTAAGGGACAAAAAAAAAACAAGTGCTGGACTTTTCCAGTAAGTAAAGCAAGGCAAAAGCAAGAAAAATTATCACCATCACTCTCGGAAGTCCTGAGACACTATAAATAAAGTCGAGGAATAAGCATGACATTTAAATATCCTTATACGCAAGAGAGAAAAAGTATAACACAAAATGTATAGGTACAACATAGACTATAGGAAGGATAGCTTCCACATATTATGTTTAATGCAATGCAAACTAACAGTGCAGCGTTTCTTACTTTTTTTTGCTGATTGTCTATTTGAGGAAACACAAGGAGCAAAGATATAAAGAGGATATTTTTTTATTTTCGTTGGAAAGCCACATATGTCACACTCACAGAAAACTACAATTACAATTTAGAACAAAATCCATTCAAAACATTTACGGGGTTAGCATTGAGAGCGCGCGGTGAATTTCACCAATGCAAGAGTAGGGTTGCCAACAAAGTAAAGCTAACGATAGTTTAATTCTTGTTTCTCGTACTTTAAATTTTCATAACAACAACTACATTGCTGAAATTCACCTATGTCACCAGTATATGATTGATGCGTCCTGTACTGGCGATGGTGCTTTGTTTGGATGCTTTGGATCTCTCATTGCATAGGTGAGGTTGTTGGATAAATAAAATAAACATAGGAGGAGGACATTTTGTTTTGTTTTTTTTTTTCGTCTAATCAAACAATTGTTACAACTTTTTGTTTAAAAACAAATATATGATTGCAAACACATTTAACTGTATACATTTGGTGTAGTTGGTTGTATGTATGGATATAGAAAATAAATAGTTTTTGTTTTTTGCCGATTATTCAAGAACTCACCTTGTAGAAATTGTGGATGGATTCCGAAAGTCTGTAGCTGTTGAAAATATTGCAACTGACTAGGGCTTGCCAGTGCGTCAGCTGCTAGATAAGGTGAAGTTTGTTGTGGCGGATTGGCAGCTAACAGCGAAGGGGTAGCAGCAATAGCAGCTGCACTTTGAGCCAGTGTTGGTGCGGCCAAGGCTTGGACGGTGGGGTTGGAGCGAGCTACCACATTTGCTGTGGACACTGGATTTGAAGATAGGCCATTGCCACACAGTGCCGTTTGTAGTTGCTGTAGTTTCTTTTGGTCTTTTTCTTTTTGGGTATCAGCGAATTTGACGACTAGGGGAGCGGAACATCCTTCCATGGTTTGACTTTGATGTAGGCCCTGGAGGGAAATAAACAAAAACAGTTTTAAATGGAGCTGGAAAAGAGAAAAATTTAAGGAAGAGAACAACTTTTTAGCCAAGTGTTTGACGTAGAAAGTTGGGTTTGAAGAGAAATAAATATGAAATTTCTATCCGAATAGTGGGTAGGTTAGCCACACTTAGCTTCTTTAGCATATTGAATGGTAGCTTTGAAAGTTTTTTGTACTTATATGTTTAAATGTATATGATATCACCAAATTCTCACGGGAATGGGAACGGGAACGGGAACATAATATGGGAAGTTGAAAACTTTTGACTGATTCCGAAAATTCTTTCACCGTTGATCCTCATCATTTCAAAAGAACGGGAAGGGAAACAGAAATTCAAAATCCACTTGACCGATTTCAAATTTTTGCTGCTATTACACCACGATGTTATCCCCAAACAACTTAAACTATATTTCATCCACATATTCCCACGGGAAAGGGCTGGAAACAAGAACATAACTGGGAACAAGAACATAACCGGGAAAAGAACATAACCAAAAAAATTTTCAATGTAAAAGTGCTTCATTGCTCCTTAGTACCAAAACTATATTTCCTTTCCATATTTCATCCGGAAGGGAAACGGAAATACCGATATAATCAGGAAACTGGAAAGTACTGGACCGATTTCAAAAATTCTTTCACTGTAAGAGTACTTCATTGTCCCCGAATAACATAAACTATATTTCATCACCATATTCGCTCGGGAACAGGACGGAAACAAGATCATAACCGCGTACTTTTGGAAAATACTGGACCAATTCAATTTGGAGTGCTTTATTGCTCTTCAGTAACAAAGACTCTTCCGCTCGACGGGTTTTCGAAGACACATTGCAGGGAAATAGCGGAAGGGGAGACCTATCGTCTTATGTGGCACAATCAAGTGGAAGAAGACCTCAACTGACTTAGAGTGTAAACTAGAGAGAGCTCGCCCGAAATCGAAGTCGTTATAGAAGAATGTTGGTTGAGGTTCAGGTTCACCCCGAACTGTAATGGCCACCTAAGTAAGTAAGAGTAACAAAGACTATATTTTCCTTCCATATTCTCTGGAACACGAAAACGGGAATGGCGACATAAACAAGAAACTATAAATATACTGGACATATTCCAAAAATTCTTTCAATGTTAGAGTGCTTTATTGACTCTGAGTTATGTAGGCAATATTTCATCTCCATTTTCCCAAAGCAATGGGAACGAAAGTTCAAAAACCACTGCTCCGACTTTAAATTTTATCACTTTTACAAAATGAAGCTATACCCAAGTTGAATAGGCTATCACCCCTATCATTAGACCCATCGTAGCGATTTTGGACTACGAATACCAAAATGGACGCGTCACAGACGTCCCTGTAGTGAATGTTTTTAAACAAAATTTGTTATTTTAAAAAAAAATTATTATTAACTAATTATAAATATCTTTTGCCAAGCACTCGTAGTCCGAAATCGCTACGACGGGGTCATGATAGGAAACATAGACTATGTTTCATAACAACTTTCCCACTGGGAAGCCATTTTGGAAACTACTGTACTTAATTTACTCTATTCGATCAACGTATGGCTTGAGCTACGCAGCGCCGGACAGGCAGTTCAGCTACTTTAGTAATAAGCGAAGAAGCCCATTACCTATATTAAAAGGTTATGTAAACAAATAAGCCTGCTTTGTTACTAGTGGTTGAATCTATGTCAGCGGTGCTGAATATCGGTCGATGTTAGAAAATTTTGTTTCGATAAGGCGGAAAACTTTTATGGGCTTTTCTTAACATAAATCGGCTGCAAATATTGGTTTAATAGGTTTTGAGTGCAAAACAAAGTTTTGCTGTCATCAAACAAGGACGAAAAAAATCAACAAATTGGATCAAATCTCACAATAGGCAAACATAGCTTCGAGGCAGTATAGGACTTCGTATACCTTCTTCGTCAGTACAGAGAAAGGAGCATTAAGCTGAGATACTAATCGCAGCTACTTTGGGTTTAAGAAGGGAAGTAAGAAATACCCTCTCTAGAAAAACCAAGGAATGTTTTGTTAGAGAAGTTCTGGAAATATGTATATTCTCCCAAATGGTACTACCAGCTCCAAAATGGTTTTGGAAAAGGACATATGTGGCTTACTCGTATTTCCTGCTGTTTATGCCAGATGGAAAAAAATAAATAAAAAGTAGGCAACTTCTTTCATATGTTTCCACAATAGTCAACGTGTATTCAATCAGAGGTTCAGCTACCGCTGGTATCAATTTATTTCAATAAACGTGATGCTTTCGGCTTGATGAATAGCAAATCTGCCTCTTACGTGGGAGTTCGAGGTGCGAATACCAAAAATATCTAATTCCATCCTAGGAGCATCGCCTTTCCTGAGTAAATTGGAAACACCCCGCTAGTATAAGTACGCTGCCATGAAATGTATATCTCTTCCATAAGCTTTCGGAATCGGCAAACAATTTGTTAGATCCACCATTTCTTATATGGAATGGTTGAAAGAAATGCTCTATGTCCCATGGCTCCCCGCTCTTATTGCAATAGTTTTTAAACGACTCCTAGGCAAGCATGGAACATACACCTCAGCCTTAATGATGTCTCCAATACAGATTTCAACTCCTCAAAGAAGTGTATAGCGTGGAAGAGCCGAGAAGGAAGAGCTGGAGAGAGCGGTAGTTACTCCCCAGAAACCTTATACCCATACAGTAAGTAGTACAGTAGTAAATAAATGCATGGCGTTGATATCGTCTGCCTTATAGAACCATCGCTTTCAGCAAATTTAAATAATACAATTTTTAGTATCTCTTGGCTTCTTGTCTTCAATCCATTTCCCCCCAAAAGTTCATAGGAAGCTACCTTTAGAGTAATGAAAAACGGAAAAAGAAGTAATAATAACAAATAAATAATAACACAATTGCATTGCATACAATATTCGATTTCAATTGAACTCGGAATAGATTTTATTAAAGAAAACCCTCTGACATTGGGAACGGTATTCCTTTCTATGTACTCCTATCAATGCAGGAAAGCATACATCATTGAATGCGAATTCTCTTGCAATCTGAGACAATTTCCTTTTGCTACTCTAAAACACTATGCTTTATCTCCGAATAACCCTCCAGGAAAGCACACTCTATACTCCATATAGGTCCCTCCCTATCCCTATACAATCGTCCTAGTAAAAGTCTTCCTCAAGTCTGATTCCTTATGCCATATGCATTTTAAGTTCAAAACTACTACACTGAATCTCAATTTTCGTTCAAAGCGATTTGAAAACGAATGATAAACATTAAATGTGCCAACTGCCATATCCAATTTAGTCGAATTGGTCACGTCAAATTGGATACGTGTGCCATACGTTTGAATGTGAAAAATTATCTTGGCCCAAGGCCAAATTTATACCATCATTCCTTTCATTTTTGGCTTGGTCCAACTAAAATTATTTACGTACGACACCTTTTTCTGGCCTGCCACGCCATGCCACCTCAAAGATATAACTCATTAGTTTCGGTAGATTTGTTTCATTTAACGTTTCAACTACGGCATGCCAACAGTAAACCAACCCACCATTTTGTGTGGTCTGGTTTGTTGGTATGCCTTTTTGTTTAAGTGAAACATTAAAGGTTGACGTCGGCGTCGGCATCGTCGTCGGGTTCTTTGCTAGTGGGGTTTATTTAACGCAACCGACCAGATTCACTTTTGTAGACATTATAGCAAGTGTTGTCTGCCCTTTTAGTTGAAAGATGAAGTAGAAGCAGCAGTGTACTGAAACATCGTTTACCTGATTTCTTGCCATTCATTTTCTGTATAGGTTGACATTTTGCCGTAGCGCATCCTGGAAGATGATATTATTGCTTCTACTGCTATGCGGTAGTCTTTTCACAGTGCGACGCGATGCCACGGTTTGCATAGCGAAAAATTTAAAAAAAGAACAACTGGAAGTAGTCTTTAATTACATTGGTTTTACATCGCTGCGAGTGGTTTTCCGGCTCAATTTTACACAAAGGACACTCCAACTATCCTTTCTTTAGACCATAGAGAGGAAAACGGTTAGAAAGTAATTAGGAAGTTGTTCTCTGGGCTGATGAATGTTGCTGCGCAATGAGAAAAAAGTGGCTTTATTTAACGCTCTGCTGCGAGCCACTACAGTCTGTTGATCAGAAATAGATACGAGAGGGTGGTTCCTAAAAATCTAATCAAGGAATGAACAAAACAAGTATTCAATGCAACCATATCATGATAAAAATTGTCCCCTTTAAAAAAAGAAGCATACTCAAGAATATGTACTTTTTTCAATTTAAACCCAAACCTTCCGTAGGTAGCAAATACGAAATAAAGGAAATAAAGAAGATGCTTGATTACTTAAGAAAGTACTGGAAAAGATGGAATTTTGAGGGTGATCTAGGAGAGAAAACAAACCGAAAGAAGAAGAGAGGGAAGAGGATACTGGACAAAAAGAGGAAGAATATTAGGGAAAAGGAAACGTGATGAAGGGACCTGGCACGCTCGCGATGCCCAACTCATCTCGTCGGATTAGGAGGTACTCGTCAATTTATCAAACAGGGACCACATTACAAAAATACTCAAACTTAGCACATTTCAGGCACTACAATATGAAATAACAGCAGTGTGGCCTGCAACTCACCCAACCACGAAACTCTGTTTACCATGAGTTTACCATGATGCCGAGTTTCCCGATGACGACCACTGTTGCCAGGTCTTGCATACATGTATAGAAGAGTTTGACTGTTTCTTATTTTGGAATGATCTTCAGTTAAAGTTTTGTCTTACTCATTTGCATGAGTAAGATAAAAAAAAAAAAAATTTTAAAATTGGTTATTCGGTTTTCAATTATGCAATTAATTTTAGTACGCATCTTAAGGCTACGATGACTGGGCGATTTAGAGCGGATGGACATCAACGCTCCGGCTCTACGGGTTTTCGAACAGGGACATCGTAGAAGGGGAAGACCTCGTATTAGGTGGCGCAATCAAGTGAAAGAAGACCTCAACCGACTTAGAATGCGAAACTGGAGAGAGGTCGCCTTAATTGGGAGTCGTAATCGAAAGATGTTGTTTGAAGGTCAGGTTCACCCCGAACTGTAATGCTTACATAAGTATGTATGTAAGTAATTTAAGAATTTTTATAAGTACTCATCAGAGCGTAAAAGAGGGTCCAGATGTTTTGAGATATCAGCGTGAACTTTGACATCAGTTCGATGTAGGACACGATATTGGAATAGAACGGCAGAGTGCAAAACTTTTAAGAGAGTGGCAAACAGGATAATGGAAAATGCTCATATCAATATTCGAATTCCGTTGAGTCTTCGAGAATAGGAAGTAAAAAATACAAAATGGGCAACATACAGGTTTTCTGCAGCTTGTGGTGCCATCGATTGCAGGATGCAAGCATATTAAATTTTCGAAATCCCCGAAGTTTTTTGAAAAACATTAAAATCGAAAGGCTAATATAGCTCTTGATTACAAGGAACTCACAATGCAGTTTAAGAATTTGCAAGTTTCGACGACCTATGGCAAGGTTCAGTTAAGGGCTTACAAAGGCAAAATACACTACTCGCAAAAATTAAAGGATATAAAAAAATGTGAAGTGATTTTCAACTAGGGATAACTCAGAGAAAATTGGCCATATGAAAAATTTATAAAAAAAGAAATTCAACTCTGAGTATTTTATTTTCGTATCTGAACAGTAAATTTTGTTTAATCCGAAAACCAACGAAAAAATTTTCGATCTTCCAGAGTGATCCAGGTCAGATACGCGCTTTGAAAAGACCACTCAGTTTATTCATCTACCAATGACAAATTGCAAGAAAATGATGTTTTGTTATGAGATTCAAGATACCGAATTACAACTTGGCCTCAAAGAAAGCTAAGAACAAAAAGCGTAAGAACATGTCTGCTGGGTTTTCGATCTTCGAGTCCCAGAGGCCAGCAATAATTTTTCTACGTGAATTGGTTTTCGCAAGCAATTGGAAAGTTTCCCCAGAGGATGTGTGGCAGAAATAAGATCAAGCGTCAGCCAATTCTACCTAACCTAACCTTTCCAGAGGATAAACACTACCACTGCGTTTTCTCAGTCAGTCGTTCTAAAATGGCAAAGGTCTTAGGGAATGTCTCAAATCCCAACAGAGGTATAAATGTTTTTCCACGGGTATCGTCTTTTGAGAGGAACTGGTAAGTCATTCGTTAGTAAATACTTCGCTATGAAAAACGCTTTCTCAATTAGCCATTCGGAGTCGGCAGACGATTGTAGGTCTCCTCCATTCCCTCAAAAGGGCATCGGTCGTGGTAAATGCGCTAGGTCCTGATGGGGTTTCTCGTTCTGCCTCGTTTGGCTGAGAAAAATGCATTTGGCATAGCTTTTTTTCGTTTTTAATTTATAATTTGTTACATTTTAAAGGAAGCACTAATCAATACTTAATTGACAAATGATAGTCACAATATCGTTTAGTAAAATTGATTGAAAAATTTGTTCCGTTCTTACTTAATAGTTGATAAAATAAGGCTTATGTAAAATTCATTCTTAAAAACAGAGACATTTTGGTTTGACATGATAAATGGGAAAAAGATTAACTCAAATACCATCCACCAAACCTAAGCCACCAACCATCAAACCTTGGACACTTTGGTTCTACACAATTAATTCCAAAATCAAAAGTTCAATGAAACTGACCTGCGGTTTCAGAACGGCTGTGAACTTTCTTTTGAACGTTACTCTTCGTAGCCAAAGAGCTTAATTATATCATCGGCTGTATTAGATCATGCGGAATTTTTCCTTAATGTTTCTTTGAGGAATTATTGAAATTGCAATCTCATCATTGAGGGAGTTGTATCCTTTTGCAAATTTTTGTTTTTTCTTTCACTAAAACTCTCCTTTACCAAAGAAAAAAATAATCCTACTGATA
The DNA here is from genome assembly GCA_914767635.1 of Melanostoma mellinum. NCBI lineage: Eukaryota > Metazoa > Arthropoda > Insecta > Diptera > Syrphidae > Melanostoma > Melanostoma mellinum. The sequence goes on along the minus strand of OU612060.1, from coordinate 22,988,092 downwards.
GGATATACAAAGCAAGTAATACAGCGTGTTATGAAGTTTTTCTATTCATATCTTACACAAACAAGAAGGGAATTTAAAAAAAAGGGAACGGATATCAAAAGGATTCCATACCATCCTTTGCCTTTTAATGAAACCGGTATGGTTGCTGGTGTTCGGTGGGGGAATTATCCTTGTGTACTCAAAACATTAGTCTTGTGTGCATTGTTGTTGTATTCCACCACGCCATGATTAATTGCCAAAGATGTGTACAATCCTCACAGGACATATGAGATCCTATGAGGCATGCACAAGCCGCGCGCACACAGGGCACAGCTAAATTACAAACTTCCGACAGTGTTTAGGTTTTCGGGGACCACTTTTTGTTTCCTTTGCAGTTTACAGTTTGGTGAGGTTTCCGCCATTTGTTTACTTTTTTTATTATTTGTTTTACTCATAATGTCTGTCGCCAATTTGTATATGAGATGGGTATTTTGTGGATTCTAGCCATTTCCACCATCAACAGGCAACAGAAGGTACCTTCTCCAAACGAATCTATCTGAGAGAACCTACCCATTTAACTGAGTTAGGGTGAATTTCATCAGCTGTCTACTTGCAAATTCCAAGTGTATTCTTTATTCACCGTATTTTATGTAAAAAGTTTAGATTAAATACACTCAGAGAAAAACCGCAGGCTAAAATCAAGTACGAGTAGGCTTAGTTCTACTTTTTTGCATTCTTAGTTTTGTTATCTCAAAAACGACACGTTTTATTCTTAATACAAGAATTTTATTCTAAAAACAAGTTTTTATTCCGAAAATAGGAACACAAAACTTGATTTGAGTATGGCATTCTTAGTATAAGATTTGTTTAAAGTTATAGTAAGAAATACGTTCTTAAATTGAGTTCTTCGTTATCTTGACTTAGTTTCGTTTTCATATTAAGAACAAATCATTCTTTATTTAAGATTATTGAATGTTAAAACGAGCCAATACGGTCGTAAGCGAGCCGATACAATCTTAAACAATCCGAAACGATATTAAGCTAAGATTGATATTCTCAAATTAAGCCGAGGCGATCTTAAACTTGCATGATGCAGTATGATTACAAAGAAGCTTAGATCGTTGTTTCATTTCGAAGCGTGCTTTATTACGGTTCGGACGTGATTTCTTATTGAGTGGTTAAGTGATATTTTTACCATGGAAAATTTTACTCGAAAATTACATTGAAAACAGTATCTAGTGATGTATATTTGTTTCAAAACATTAACGGAAACTTTGTTTTAGTGAGTGACAAAGTGATAACGATATAAGAAATAGAGTAAACATTAACTACTCAGCTGAAGCCGACGCCATTTCTACCACCATGGCACCAATAAGCTGTACGAAATGATGGTATCTACTAATAATTTTAAACTCTATAGATTAAAAATTTTTATATTTCAGAATGAAACAGTTTATCTTCTATGCCAACGAGTTGAAAACCTTTGATTTGACCATCATTTCCAATCATTTCAAATTGGTTGTTTAATAAGAACCATTGAAGTAAAAATTATTACGGAGTTTTTAAGTCCACTACTCCATTTGTATCCATTAAACAAAAGAAAAACCTATTTTAGAATTAAGTATATTTAAATAATTTTTGTAAAATAAAAATTAAAAAAATATAAACACATTGAAATTATAAGTGCTTTTAATCCTATTTTGGAGGAGAGGGGGTGGGGAAGAGGGATGGGGACAAGGGGTGAGGAAAAGGATTGATTCTAAAGGTAAGAGCTTACAAATCTTGAATCATGATTTAATAAGCTAGAAGCTATCCGAAGGGTACTGAAATAAAAGAGTTTTTGTTCTTATTTCAAGTTCGGTAATGCTTAATTTCAGTCTAAATTCAAGATTAAAAGAGCTAGAAGCGACCCGAATGCAACTAAAACAAACCAGATTTTGTTCTTGCTTCAAGTTTGTTAATGCTTAATTTAGGAATATAAAAAAGCTTGATTTAAGTATGTTTTATTCTTATCCCTGGTATATTTAAGAACAGGTCATCTTAAATTTAGATTGTAATATTCTGTCATTAAGCTTTTGTATTCTTAGATTTAAGCTTAAATAATCTTATATTGAGATGAGAACATTCTTGAAATCAGAATTTGAGGCTCATCAAAAATAGGCTTAAAACAAGAATTTCGGGCACGGATTAAGAATTTTCGAGGTTGACAGACTTTCGTCAACGGATAGGCCTGCTTTGACACCGATTTTCTTGAATTTAGCTCGTTTTTTTTTCAGAGTGTACCAGAATAGAATGCCTATGGAAGCACGCTTAAAGCGTCACTTGTCTCATTTGAATGATTTTTGTTTCTTTGATTATTTATATGCCTGCAGGCCAAATTCACCAATCGTATATCGCTCCCTTAAGGGACTATTGCTTTCTGGGTCGTTTACCCGAATTCTTCTGCTTGCACAGGCATTTTGAACTTTAACGGAAGACCTTCTATTGTAAAACGCTTGTGTTTGCGGTAGTGGTACTGTATACATCGTTGTTCCCTGGATGTAAGCAACAATTGTCCCCGGATGGTGTCTGCTCCTGGCCAAATGCATGACATTACATGGTGAATGATGATTTGCTGTGTTTTAATGTTACTGTGCAGAAGCATTAAATTGAAATGATGTATTCAACTTGTGCATACTAAAGTTAATCGCTCATACAGCTTTAAGGTTAAAAAAGAATGCTTGTAATGGTATTGGATGTGAGGAATATTTTGATGTTTTATTTAAAGCGCGACTTGAAGCGATTATTTGGGATGTGAGGTGATTATGTCGATTTTGCTCAAAGTAGTTTCTTTTATCAGAAAATAATGAGCTTCTGGGAAGGTCATGTCACATGTAAGATCACATGTCGCAAATAAATAAACAGGGTGGCGCAACAGAGCGAGGAGCCCTATGGCCTAGCGCATTTCTCACAAACATTGTCTTTAAGAGGGAATGAAGGGAGCCCACAATCTTATGCCCATTCCAAATGGCTTGTCGAGAAAAAACGTGCCGATTCCTCACAAAAGGCGAAGCCCGTGAAAAAACATTTTTTGCTTCACGACCCAGGTTAACAGGCAGATATGCTAACCAAACCATCACGCCATGGGTACCACACAAGCCGCACATAGGTAGGTATGATTTTGAGTCCTTCAAAGTGCCCAAGAGGATGAACACTCCCAAATTCGATGTAATTATGCTTCTTCTCTTCCGTAGTAGATCTGCTTATGCATTAGTCGCTACAATAATCGTGATCTTGATCACAGCTCTCCCATTTAACTTCTCTTTACAGTAGTGGACCTCCTCGCTTCTTTTGTGCTTACCTACTGTGACTTCCGCAGGAGGGATCCCAATACCCGTTCAACAATCTTCAAATAGTGACACATCAGTAATTATCACAGCTTCGCGAATCCCTTTTCTCTTTGAACACTTAGCAGGGTGCCCACAGCCCAGGGGCCCAGCCCATTTCTTCCGCGTAACATGCAAACATGCAAATCATACGGGTACCAGACAGACTATCAGCTGCTCCTATGAGCTTGGAGGTTAGAATCGTGAGCCACCCAAACATTATGCCTCTCATCTTTTTCCAAAACAACAAGTATCTCAATATCTTTGCTTTTTGGAATTTTAGCTTCCTAACTTCGACTGTGATGTTGGGTGTTTCGATTCTGGAGAGTGCTCTCGAGGAAACTGATTAATAAGCCATCACAATATTGTCGTCACCTGTGCAGAACTTTGTCATCATCCACTAGAAGCTGTCCTTGAGCAAATCAATGAACTTCGGCAACGAATCTCCTGAGCAATAGTCCTTCTTTTGCTCCCTTATTTAAGTCGTTTTGTAATATTTCATATTAGAGGAGAGAGAGAGAGAGAAAAGTAAAAGTCGATCTTTATTGTGCTCAAAGTTATATCGTTATATTTAGTATTTAAAAAGTAAATTAAAACATAAAAACTAGTGAAAAATATTTCTTAAGTCAATCTTTAAATAAAAGAAGTGAAATATCCCGAAATTAATTGAAGGTAAAGTTATTTAAGGCCTTTTTTAATTTGGGTATCTCAGAAGGCAGCCATTTTCCATTGCTATACCAATTATATGAAGCCGAAGAGAAAATTGGGGGAAATATCTCCAAACAAACTGCCAACTAGCAAAAAAACACTTATATCTAAGGATCCGTCACCGAGCAATAACTCTATTAGAATGGCACCAACGATCCCCAAAGCCAGCGATTTAAAATCTATTGTCGACAATTGTTTGGTTGAACATTTGAGAAACATCGCAACAAAGGAAGACGTTTTAGCTGTCACCGCCGAAATACAGCTCTTACGGTCTCAAAACGAGCATCTTGCGGAACGACTGGCCACCGTGGAGAACTATTGCGAAGTACTCGAAAAGCAATTGGAAGTTTTACACCAGAAATCACACGAAAGCATGATTGTTTTGCATTTACCTCCAGATGAGAAGACAGACATGAATAGTCTAGCGAAACAAACTTGTCTTGGCCTTCTCAATCTAAACGAGAATGCAGAGCTTTCTTTTGTTAAAACACATGAGTTTGTGAACCGACACAACAACAAAACAACGATGGTGCTAAACTTTGATGACAAAAACACCGCACAAAGAATTATTGAAGCAGCACCTAAGCTTAAGAACACAGGAATTGTTGTGCATCGAGAGCAATCTCTGCTTTACCGGAAAAAAAGAAGAACACTATACGAAATCAGAGGTAAACTTCTGCAAAGAAATCCGAATGTAAAGATTTTGATCAGGGGATCGAAACTGAAAATTGCCGATTTTTTATTCACGCACGATTCACTACGAGGACTAAAGCTATCAACAAGAGACGAGATGTCATTTATCAAAACAACATTTGGTGAGGAGGCAATGTGTCTTTTTGACAACTTCAACGTCAGTGTGAAACACAAAATCCCCGATACTCCAAGAGAGCCCTCTATGAGCCAGTGTGCAAAGATACATAATGGTTCCGGTCCCAGCTACAATCATCATCAACATTCTACATAGGATAGAGTTGCCGTCTGCCACAAAATTAATTTCAATTTTAATATTTTATGTTATAATGTCACAGGGCTCAAAAACAAACTATTAATGCCAGATTTTTTTAAATTAGTCTTAAATTATGATATTTTTATTTTATTAGAAACATTTGTGGAGGAAGGTAAGGAATTGCAATTCTTAAAATATTTTGAAGGTTCTAGTTTAAAATGGATACCAGCTATTAGAAATAATAGACTTGGGAGAGCTAGTGGTGGCATATTATGTGGCATCAAAAACTATATTTCGAACAAAAATACTACTTTTAAATCCATTGAAAACAGAATTGTAATAGATTTTACTGTCCAGTCGAATCATTTTTTAATTGTACCTGTTTATATTAATTTTAACGCTTGGAATTCTGATTTTGAGGAACTTCAAAACTTCCTTTTAAATCAAAGTAATGAAAATATTTTGATAATTGGTGACTTAAACAGTCGTATAGGTGACTATCAGAACTCTACTTTTTTGAACGATGGGCAATTCTCATTTGAGAGAAATTCTTTAGACCCTTGCATAAATTCCAATGGCAATTGTTTAATAAATCTAATTGAAGATTTTGGATTTATGATTTTAAATGGGATTTCTAAAAGTGATTGTGTCGGTAACCTAACGTTTATATCCACCCAAGGTTGCTCAGTTATCGATTACTGTCTTGTAAAAGGGGAGTGGCTTGATGTTGTGAAAGATCTCGAAGTTTTCCCAACTAATTACTCAAACCATCTACCAATCGTTGTTTCTTGTGAGTTTATTATCCAAGATAGACTTGTTACACATCAAACAGGTAATGAATTCAACAGACTTCGGTGGAATGAAAAAAAATCGGATGTCTACAAAAGAAATCAACTCAAATTACGAATACTGTAGATGAAGCGACTAACTTAGTTTTTCAAGTTATAAGGCATTCAGCGCCAGTTCTGTCCAATAATAATGGAATGACTTTTAAAACCTGTTGGTATGACGAGGAATGTAGGAAGAGTAGAGACAGATCTTTCAAGTTTTTAAAACTTTTTAGAAGCTCCAATAATTTAGCTATGAAGGCGCTTTACATACAATTTAATACTGCTTTTAAAGAACTATGCAAACACAAAAAAGAACTCTATTTAAGAAAATTAGCTTCGAATCTCTTTGAAAGCCGTGATTCAAGTTCATTCTGGAAAAATGTGCGCATCTTAAGTGGGCGCAATAATTCGTGTGTGGCCTCCATTGGATTGGATAATTTGGCACTGCACTTCGAAAAACTTCTGTTGCCAGATCCAAACCACGTGTCTATAAGCTTTGCCCTTCCATTTGTTTGTATTGAAGAATTGGACTCTCCTTTTTCAATGTTGGAATTGCTTAATGCGCTAAAAAAAATGAAAAATAACAAAGCTGCGGGTCCAGATGGCATTCCAGCCGAATTCTACAAAAATGCAAACTCCCAGTTTCTAGAATACGTATTGGTGCTCTTTAATAAAATGTACCATGAAGAAGTTTTTCCAAACTGCTTCCGGTCTGCATCCATTTCTGCCATTTTTAAAAAAGGTGACCATAATTTACCTGAAAACTATAGAGGGATTTCTGTACTTTGTTCTTTCCGAAAAATATTTACACAAATTCTATACTTCAGACTTTCCTCTTGGGTTGAGAGAAACAAAAAAATTAGTTGCTTCCAAGCTGGCTTCCGCGCTAATCTATCGACGGTTGACCAAATTTTTGCTCTAACGAGTGTCGCAGGACGTTATTTGAACAAAAAAGTAAATTTATACGCGTTATTCGTTGATTTTAAGTCAGCTTTTGACACAATCAACAGACGGTCGCTTTTATTTAAAATGGCAACCATCGGGTTATCAACCAAATTCATAAAAATATACGAGCAGCTTATCTCAAACACGACAGCTGTTGTTTCCAATGGAAGAAATAAATCGAAACAGTTTCGATCTGATGTGGGTGTCCCGCAGGGCTGTGTTCTAAGCCCGTTAGTTTTTTCACTGTATATAAATGACCTTGAAGATCACATACCTGGCGGTGTTACCTTTGGTGATGTATTTGTCAAAGTACTGCTGTATGCGGATGACGCTGTAGTTTTAACGGACAACCCAGTAACACTTCAACTTCAAATAAACAAATTGAAAAAATTTTGTGATTTGTGGGATCTTAAAATCAACACATCAAAATCTAAAATTATGATTTTCAGAACCCAGAACCGTAGCACAGGAAATGACCGTACTTGGACACTTGATGGTGTCAATTTAGAAGTCGTCAAAGAGTTCAAATACTTGGGTTACACAATTACCCACAATCTGAATCTCCGAGTTCATATAAAAGAAAAATTAGCAACGGCTAAAGCAGCAATCAATTGCATGTGGTCAAATTTCTTTAGAAGCAAATATATAGACCCGTCATCTAAGTTTAGGGTATTTGATGCAACAATCAAAAATTGTTTCTGTTACGGGAATGAAGTCTATGGGTGCAATGAACTACAGGATATAGAAACTATACAAAGATATTTTTTTAAACGTATCTTCCGTCTCCCGGTAAATACACCGAACTATGCGATTCACGTTGAGTCTGGACTGCCTCCCATTTTTTTGAGAAATTTAAAAGCTAATGCAGATTATATTCTCAAAGTCATGCAAAGGTCAAACGACAATTTACAGAAAAGGATTATGTTGGTTTGTTTAAGATGTCGGTATACACCTTTTAAGGACTGGTATGAGCTGGCTTCGGCACACAACTGCCCTCTTGTCCTCTCTGTGGAAAACTTTAATTCATGGAGGCCTGCTCTTTATGATTGCATTGCTTGCGTTGATGAGCATATGTTCCTGTCATTTCTTGATCGGGCGAGAGACTCTGTATCGAGAACAATATATAGTAAACTAAACCACAGTTTGAGGGAAGCCAACTACTTCCGAAGAGAATTCTCAGTAACGGAGATGAGTCTGATATTTAAAGCTCGCACGGAGATGCTGAGGATCAATTATAGGCCACATAGAACTGACCTAAACCCGAACTGCACGTTATGCAACTTGAATGAACCCGAAAACATTTTCCACCTCTTGGCCTTATGCCCAATGTTGCAAGAAATCCGAAGACTACATTTCAATAAGAGTTTCCTCTCGTTAGAGGAATGCTTAAGAGTTCTGAATGGAGAGAGTGATTGGAAGTTACTTATACGGTTTCTTTCACAGGCGGTTCAATATAGAAATATGTACGTTGATCAGCCTTAGTACAACTTAAAGATTAAATATCTTACAATTTTGTTTTAGCCAAACTAAAAGCCCGTTTTTTTACAACTGTTATTGCACGTCTTTAAACTGCTCCCTTTTGTTTTGTTATAGGTAAACTAAGAGGCCTATGAAAGATATTTTAACAAATTTTTATTGCATACTTCTGCATTTTATTTTAAATTCCATTAATTTAAACCATTGTTTTGTTTTAGCTAAACTAAAAGCCCTATTCTTAAACTCACTTGTAATCAATAGCAATTGTACTTTTTCTGTATTTTAATGCACTGTACATTAAATTTTTTTTTTTTGTTTTAGCTAAACTAAAAGCCTTTTTTGAAGATATCTAAAACGCATTTATATTTAATATACTTTTTTTTTGTTATTTGATGCATTAGGTATGTCTAGATTGTTACTGACTTAAGCCTTTGTTTTGTTTTAGCTAAACTGAAAGCCCTTTTTTTCATACTATGTATAATTACTTAAATTTATAATTTTTCTTTTCTCTCAAAATGTTAAGAGTAGAAATCTTACCGGCAGACGGCTTATAAGCCATGCTTGTAAATCTTTTAATTTGATCTCAAATTGTACAACAATGAAGAAGAAAAAATAAAGATTTTTTAATAATAATAATAATAATAAAATTTCATGAATAGCTTGGTTTGCATCAGCAGCTGCAGCAGAAACCTCTTTCTTTCCAGCTCCCGATGCTTGCCCTTAATGCTTTAAGTCTGCTTTAAGTTAGGCGCTCTTCCTCTTGCTTCTTTTCTCAAGCTTCTCACGAGTCTTTTCATCTTAACTATTCGAGGGGCGCCTTGAAAATGTCTTGAAGGACACTTTTTGATGGTGTTAGACAGATAATCCCTGCTTATTCAAAATCAATTACTCGCCTTTACTTTTTCCACTTGACTCTCTTAGTAGGTAGCTAGCCCTTGTTTGTTTGACTACTTTTACTGCCTCCATAAACAAAATCTGTCAGCAAAAACAGCGTTGCTGGGTGAGAGCTTCTCACAGCACTAATTTACTGTCCTTCACCCAAGACTTAGAAGATTTGGCTGCCAAATGGTAGTCTGTTTTTGGTTTTGTTTTCATCACTTTTTAATCACCACAAAATTGGCACTTTCGTTAGCAAAAATCAAAGTTCTTCTTTTGTTCCCCGAGTTTGTGCCTTTTAAAAAGAGATATTACTTTCTTTCTTAAGGTGAACTTCTTGGCCATGTTCATTGTAACCATCGCCATATAAAACAAAGTATATAACAAGAGATTTGATTTTCACCACCATCATCATCTTTCCTTGCAACAAAAGTTCCTTTAATCACAAAAACAAAACAAAAAACCCCAAGGCAAAGGCCACTTCTTTCAAAGTAAGGCTTCCGCATCAAAAGGAAGACCACTTTTTATTTAACATTAAAACAAAACTATGTCAAGAATACGGTAGGATGGCACAGAAACTCCTTGCTTTTATTATTCAAAATCCTCACCCATTGTGTATTAAGAATATTATAACAATCGTACCTCTCATAATGCCATGGTGCACTGTGACCCACTTCTGGCTCAAATAATACGAAAGCAATAATGGAAAATCACAATTCATGTCCATTGCACTGAGAATGGATTCATTCTCTACATTTCTCTCCTTCCATTCACCATTCACCTTTACCCTCAGTGCTCAGTCGCCCCCAAACAACATCATCATCATCATCATCATCGACATTAATTTATTTTCCATATTACAAGAGTGTAGTACTCACATTAAGTCCATTCATTAAACATTCTTTTCATTATTCAAGAAATGAATATTATGCACATTTCCATCGGGATGCATTGCATACCATACACGTAACCAACCCCACAACCCTTACCCACCACATTTGTGTATACGGTTGAAATTACCTTAATTGCTCCAATTGCTGCCTGTTTCGTTGAAAACGTAACAAAGGCGCAGCCCTTGCTTTGTCCATTTTGATCCCGTAACACGGTGCATTCCTCTATTGTTCCGTGTCCAGCAAATAGTTGCCTCACTTCGCTTTCATTGTACTTTTTGTTGAGCATACCAACGAAAAGTTTCCTCTCTGAAATGATAAAAAAAAAACAGAAACTATATAAAAATTATTTGCAGAATGGAGTTTTTACCAACATTGGGAATGAAACAAGCCGGTAAAAGGATAATGGTCATCAGTTTTAATGTTTTTTCTTCTTTTTTTATAATTATTTCAATAAGGAATGGAAACCTGTTGGAGTATCGTGTTCTGGCATCGAGTGAAAGAGTTGAAGGAAAACCATAACAAACAAAAGGAATGCGTTATTGCAGACAAGTGTACTAAAGGCGCAACGACCGAGTTTCCAGGAGAGATTTGTTATGGTTTGAATATTGAATAACAATTGAAAGAAAGTTGAGGAAAAGGTGGGGGTCGCTTTTCTTCCAGTAAAAAAAAATTGTTTTATTTATGATGACAAATCAAATCAGTCACCGCAAAGCGAAACATTTAATTAAATTGAGTAAATGCTTCACATAGATGGTTCTCATTTCCTAAATGAATTTGTTTAGCAGACAACCAAAATTCTCTCACAAAAAAAAAAACTTTCAACGCCTCAAGCACTGCAATTCAGCCATGACTAGTCAAACAATCCAAAGCTGTCATGTCTGTCATTCAAATTCTACTACAGAACACTAACTCATTGTTAACTGTCACAGTTACGGAGCTTCGGAACATCAGAAATCAAATGCATTCATCGCTCTACAACAAACACAATCATAAAGTCAACTTTGTTTTCTCCAAAAGCTGTCATTGTTTTGCATAGTGGGTACCTTTGAGATAAATTACTTCGGAGGCGATGCGATATGGCGAAGTATAGCGTATTCCCTGATTACTCCACGAAATGGATTTATCAACAAAAGGAATAAATGTGTAGTGTATTCTTGCGCTTAGTGGGAATGGCACGAAGTCCTTCATTCGTTGCTATTAAATGTGCATTTGCTAAGACATATATCCTTTTGTAATATCGTAGTCGTTGTCTCCTACTGAACAATTCTATATGCCAGAAGTTAAATGCTCTGGTATAAAGGCATTGCCAGGTTGGAAAATTTGTGATAAAAAGCAGTAGCTCTTACAATATTTTGACAAAAGTTCATAAGGAAGTAAAAGAATGATGTCTCCAACTTGCATATCAAAATCACTTACATATTTGGCGGTGGTAAGCTACTGACAAACAGCATTTGATAGTCAAGAAACCGAAAGAGGCTATAAGGGAAATTTGATAAGGATTGAAATAAAATCCATTGTGGGCGGGCGGCCAATGGAGCAGTGTTTAATCGATATGCTGGGGGTTACGGTTCGATTACCGCACCAGGAATCTGTCTTACTATCAGTCCGCCAGTTTTAGCTAGACGACATCTTTGTGGTTATTTTTTTTTTTCTTCTTCTATTTCAGCGGCATGGCGCCTTGATCATAGATATCTCGAACTGGTCACAGCTTTCAACTCTCCGAATTTGCAATCCGCTTGCCGCCCTTGAGGTAATAGGCGGAATTGCACCCACCTCTTTCACTCTTAATAAAAAAAAAAAATTCTTTTGATTGACTGTCTCATTGTGTTTCGAATAAAGTGTAGTTTCAAACAGAAACTTATTCTTAAACGGTGTACAAAATTTTGTTTTTTGGTCTTGGAAGCAACGTGATATAATTGCATTGTAGCATCGTTTATGATACTTCATCAAAACAGCAATTAAAACAGTTTAAATACCAATGTTTTCAACACATATTTTTCTACTAACTTAAAATGTTTCACTTCTTTCATGGCTTTTGTCTGTGCTGTACTTTCTACTGCTAGGTTATCGTTCAACAGGAAACAGTTTAATAATTTTCATTTCTCAAAAAATCATTGCAAAACTTGGGTTTTTACTTATAACTGTACTTAAAAACTACATAGTTTGCAAATAGTTTTTAATACATCAATCGAACTAACATCTCTGCTTGAAAACGTTGGTAAGCCGTCAACTATATTTGAAAAAACGAAAGCTTCTTAATGACCTACAGTACCACTGGTGATTTGATGACATATTTCACCGAAAAGTGGAACCAAACTTTAAACTGTTTTGGAGAAAGTAGGATTATTACGCTTGATATTTCTAAGGCATTTGATAGAGTTTGGAATCGAGCTCTTTTATCGAAAATGCGTGATTTTGCTATTTATGATTCTCTTCTTCATTGGATTAGGAATTACCTTTCCACACGTTCCATGCAATTTGCACATTGGATGGTTTCAAGACTGATGTCCAACTTTATAAATTCTGGTGAACCACTGGGCTCAGTTTTGTCTCCGACTTTCTTCCTTTTTTCCATAAACGATTGAAACTTCTAATCCTCTTAACTGTTTTGCTTTTCATATCCGTTTCAAAATTCATGTCCTGCTTTTCGGATATGGAAAGGGAACGTTTACGTATGATAAGCTCACTGTATTCTGACATTGACAGAATTGTTACATGGGGTAGCAGTGGCGTGGTGTCGATATTTTCAAATTGTAAGTCGAGAAAAATTAATCACCTACACAAATCAATAAGGAATAAATAGAAGGTACCTTAAATTCCAAACGTGGATTAATCGAAGCCAACTTTTCTATACTTTAAGTCATTTAGGTTAAAATTCACAATGAGCTTAAAGCATAAAAAAAGTGGCTTCAAAAGAAGCCTATGTGGAAATGTAAGAAAATAAACTAAATTTTAAGTAATGTAACGTAAAAAATCTAACTTTCTAAATAGATTTTCCTCTTCTAAAAGGTAATCGGTTAAACAACACTCAACATTTAGCAAAGCCTTTTAAATAATTAAAACAAAACAGTTCTCTTCGACGTTAGCGTTTCACAATTTTCAGAATTTTTTAGATTTTTTCACAGTTTTTACAAATGCACGTTACTCAAAATTCACTTTAAACTTGCAAATAATCCAAAACAATGATCAGTAGAACAAAACAAAACAGTAAAACAAAACCGAATTCACCGTACATTACTCGAAGGAGAAAACTGTATTATTTTATTCCAAGCAGATATTGCAGTAAAACGAAAATTATCGTCTTACTTTTTTCAATAAGAGAACGTGTATTGAAAAGGGACACCGGGGTGGAAGTATATCGTGGAAGCATATAGGAAAGACAGGGATAAACACAAAATATGTTCTGCGCGTCGATTTTCAATGCTTTGTGTATGCTTTGTGTAAAAGTGCTTGAAGAACATTGTGTGTATGGGCAAAGATAGGCTGTTGACTGTTTAGTTGTAGACTGATGATGCTGGTTTTTTCTATGAACAAGGGACAAATTTTAAAAGGTAAGACGATAGGAATCGTGTTATATAGACGCCACGCCACTGTGGGGTAGTAAAAACCGAGTAGAATTCAATGTTTCTAAAACACAATGTTGACACTTGTCGTTAAAGCTGAACATCCCCTTATTGCCATTATCAACGAATGGTACCTGCATCCAAGAAACCGAAAAGCTGTCTGTACCTAGCGCAAGCAGGTGTGGAAACGACGATCTTCGTTGGATTGATCACACATTCAACGTAGCCAAAAAAGCTACAAAATGGTTTCTTAAAACAATGCAAGAAATTTGACAGCCCTTCTGATTTGCTAACAATTTATAAAACCTTCGTATAATTGATCGATTATCTTGAACTTGAACAGCGTAGATAAGTGTCTACGAGTAAATTTGGTCTTAGTTCAGTAAGCTTAAATATCTGAGACGCAAAAAAAAACATCTTCGAAACGATATTTGTGTTAATTTGTTTGCTCCCTTTTTTCAAAAATGGTACTCTAGTGGAAAAGCCACTTGCATTCCTTCCCCGAAACAATTTAGAAAAACCACCTCGCTAGGAATGCTCCTCGGTTTTACATTGAGCACTACTTTGGACGTACAGTCGTACAGTATAAGGATTCATTTTTTCAATGGCACTACTTCTATGTGGAATGCTTTGCCAGACTGTTTCTCAGCTGCATTACGATTCACAAAGTTCAAAAGCAAAATTCATCGGTGTTTAATACTAAATCCTCTCCAATTTTCCTTAATGCTATAGCATATATACACATTTGACTAGTTTTCGATAAACGTGTACACATGTCAACAGTTTTCATCACACGTGCACACGTGTAATTAAAAAAAGCCTTCAATCGAGACTTCTAAAAAGGACTTTTCACTTATGCATCTGGGTGTAAGCAGAAAAAACCAATTGGTTGAAAACAACTGTTTGTTTGTTGTAAGCAACCACCGATTAGTTCATTTTAAGACCAGTAAACCGTAGCTTTAAAAAAAAAAAAAAAAAATTACTCCACAGGCTCTTACAGTGTAAGAACTAAACATTCTTTGAGATGGCCTTAAAGCTGCACCTGGCAATATCGCACCACACACGTGATGTTCAAACCACAAACTTGCATGCATCACATACAACACACACATACCTACCCAACGGATGAATGAAAGGCAGTCCTGATTGTTTTGGTACACGCTGTTGGAATTCCAAATCTGCGAAATCTATGCAAATTCTAAGTTTGCAAACAGGTGATTATTGTAAAATTTGTTTTCTCTTATACCTGCCAACAAGGATACTGGATACACCTACACCCTCTATCTCTATATTGCTTGCATGACTATACACAGTTAAATGTCTTTAGTGACTGGTGAGTGTTGTTAAATAGAAAGAGAGTGAGAGATAGAGGTAAAAGAGAGGTTTTGAATTTGGAAGTTATTTGCTCATTAATCTTGTTCAGCTAGATGCAGAGTATACATTATCGCACACACTCATACATCTTTCACAACCAAGATGTGTCTTTGTTCTTCGTCCTTGTTGTGATCCAGATTAGGCAAATGCTATGGGATTGTTTATGCAGATGCAAGTTAATGTTCTACCGATACGATGAAGCAAAATCTGCTTAAAGTGTTCCATGTTTGTTTGTTTATTTTTCGCTTCTCCTCCTTTTTTGGAGACAATAGAACGTGTGTAGAGAGAGAGAGCTGTTGAGCTTTAAATTGAAAATTCATTTTCTTAAGATGATTGCTCAATGATGGACATGGATAAACCCAGTCACGTATTGTGCTGGTGTCGGCAATTACAGATTTATTTCGTATAGATTCTGATAATTCTTTTCACAGAAGGTATCCTTATCCCAAATCGATATCTGAGCCAGAATAATTTTCAAACCAACCCAATGAAACAACAGCGTCGCGTCGTCATCGGTCAGAGCGAGCGAGCGATGTGCGGGGCATTGCATGTCGGACTATCGTAAGCCTTCCATCCCAGCCATCTGCATCTGAATGGCAATTAAATAAAACTCTACAATAAACCAACTCGCTTGCAGACATTTTACACAATAAAATATCTATCGTCGTTTTCATTTCGACAAAATTTTGCAATAACATTTTAAAAGGAACAATTAACTTCAAAAACGCACCCTCCAGCTAAAAATAAACATTTAATTCACGCTATTCCCGAACATCTATGGCACACTCTGTATTGTATTTTACTACACAGTGCGAGGTTGGCTTTGAACTCAAGTAAAATAAAACATCCTTGGGGGGTTAAAAGAAAATTTGTTAAAACTATTTAAACGTGTTTCCGCGTACAGCACTCCTACGCCGCGCCGCACACCTACATAAGTTCAATCACGTTCGAAAAACAAATTTGCGTGCCACACCGTCCTGCCATTTCGACGGATATGGAATATGCAGACGCTTTTACTTTTCGCACTACAAACTTACCCTAGAATGATATATAATTCATAAAAAAAGAAAAGTATGCTCATTTTGAAGAGGATAATAGTTAACAACAATCCTTTCTAAAGAGTTCTTCCATATTCTAGGAACCTCACAATGGGAGAATGACGACGCGACGAGACGATGCATTGTAAAAAGTTTGTTTTCACTAACTCTGATAGAGCTCAAAGAAAACAGTAACTTATTTCAAGTGATTAAGTAGAAACATGCTCGTTAGCTTGTGTTACTTATTTTTTCATAAAATAATAATCATATAGTAGAAGGCAATATTGAGCAAGGTAGCGTCGCGTCGCGTCGGCCGGGATGAACAAGAAAAACGTTTGATATAAAAGAACTCTACGTATAATGAACACTACCGAATTGAAAACATGCTATTATGACGAATTAAGAGGTGGAACAATTTTTGTTGATGTAATTGATGTTTAAGTTGTGGGCAGCGTAGGTTTTAATAGATTTTTCTGTCTTACATTTCCGCCACAAAAGGAGGTAAAACGCGACGCTGATATATGATAACAAAGCCTTAATAAATTTAATTGACTATGCTATCATTGAGAAAGGGAAAGAATAGAACAAAATAGAAGAAGGGATAGATATCTGAGCAGTGGCTGTTAAAAATATAACCACCGCAATACCATCCCGCTTGTCATAAGAGGTGACTGAAGTAATCGTATCGTATCTAGACAATTAACATCAAAATGAGTCGACCGACACCAGTAACACCTTGAAACTTTCTTACAAGTAGTGTGCATCCAGATCTCAGGAGCTTAAAAAATTGGAGATCACCGGTGTACCAAAAGAGAGAGATCGAACTCGAAACAAGGAGGACGTACATGTCGAAATAATTAAAATATGTTTTGCGAAATTTCGTTAAACTTCGAGCATTCTGAAAATACTCGCAATAAGTGATGGCACTGGTCCCTAATGTACTGCGACCGCTAAAACAGGAGCAAATATCATAATTACGCGTTCCATTTCGAAGTCCAATCACAGGTAGATGTCTCTTAAGTTGGTGATACAAGAAAAGGTGTGGAATTTCGTCAGAACAAACCAATCCTCAAACCGGATATGAGAAGGAGGAAAAGAATCATTTGGGTTAGATTTTGACGATATTCATCAGGAGGTTTTGGTTGTGGGCGCAGATTTGAACGAGCATGTTAATAACATAACCGAGGTCTATCTATATCCATCAAAAAAGATCGATACCTTCCCACTTACAGCTATGAGGGCAAATGAAACCCAAATGGACTAAATAAAAAAAGGAAGACTGCAAATTAATGCTGGGAGAGACTGTCACCCAGCCACACTGTCTTCCGTTGACAGAATTCTTTATGGAGGGAGAGAAGAGAATCAAATAATCAAGAACGACTATAAGAGAGTCATGAAGTATAATTTGGCCAAGGAAAAAGGCGAGCGAGCAATCTATTTTGAATATGCAGAGGTATCTGTATTATACCATCAACAAGGCAGTCCAAAATGCAGCCAAGGAAACAGGGTGGTGGAATTGTGAAGCTATGAGTGAGAAAAAAGAAACTCTCGTATTTAATAAAAATTATGAAAAAGCTGGCAAGGGAAGGTAATCCAGAATCTGGAAGGAAGAAACGAAGAAGAAGTGAGCACAAATTCAAGCAAAGAGCAAGTCTTGGGAGCTGGAAGAAATTTCTTCCCCGGCTGCTGATGAAAATGAAGTTATTCAAAAAATTAAAAGCAAACATCTTCAAAACATCCATTTAAAGTATTTTAAGGCATGGACAAAGTGATCTTCAAATTATAAAGATTGATTGGCCTCAAAAAGGGGACACAGAAGCTACAAAAAAAGTCGACGTACGACTATATCCAAGCAAAGAGCAGGGGGGGGGGGGCTTTTATCTGGAAACGGAAGAAATTCCAGCAAAACAACTTGAATTAGGGAGCAACAAACGTCAAACTAGCGGCTCGAAGAAGGAGAATTAATCAGAAAATTCATTAACTTAAAAAATTTATTTGCAAAAAGGTTGGTGACCTAGCTCCAATATCGATCCTAGCGGCATAAGAACTCCTGGTGGCGATATATTCCGGTGTCGGTTCTATATATAATTATTCAATGCAAGAAGTTTCCAAATTTCGTTTGGCTGTGACTTAGAACAGAAAGCTTTAAAAAAAACTTACGTTTGTCAGAAAATACACTCAAAGCATATGATACAGAGAAACAATATTCCATCGTTCTTTTGAGACCGTCATCATCATCCACAGTTACTATGATTGAAATGATTAACAACAAGGTCTTTGTAAAAACTGGGTAAAGAAAGGGCCCAAGGAGGGCTTCTTGTGGCTCCTGTGACGAAATCAAAACTGAATGAGATAGGCGACGCTAATTGAAAAATTTCTTTAGGTTCCCTCTTTGAGACAAACAAGTCAGACCACATGAGTAGCTTAACAATACGCGAGATCCGATAAATAGATTTGTGTGAATGTAAGAAAGAGCCAAAGCTACCAAATTCTCGAGGCTCAACAAAACTTTTACGCTCTGCGTTAATGTCAGTTTGGACAATCGCTGGTCTATTTAAGTGATCCACAAGAAATTGATTCATTGAATTGAACATAAGGAGCAACAGCCAGCAAAATCAATTAATGGAATATATGCGACAACTTTCAAATTCGTGATACCACTCAAAAAACATGCCATAAAGAGGACTTCCACTACCAAAAACGTTCATAGCTCACAACAGATTGTTTTTTAATCCAATTTCAGAGGTTGGCATGAGAGGCCCATACTTTCCACTGTGGATTGATATAAGAAATGCATTTTAAGCGTTATTTGCAAACAAAACGTTGATCGAAAGATTGAAGTGATGATTCTAATGTGTATCACAGAAATTTCACAATTTCCGCAGAGGTCAAAGTTTTTTGATGTACCCCTTTATAAATGACTTACAAGTTGTTCCAAATATTTTTTCAAACTCAAAGCCGAGTCAAAAATGGGAATGAAGTTGGAATCTTCTAACAACTTTTTAAAAAGATTCCATAAGGTATAATCATCTTTTGGTATCTCTAGCTGCTGTTGGGTTTGCTTTTGAAGGAACAAACCTTTACTAGATAATTTTTTTTGCATGACATATACTCAAGCCATACAATTAGTTTCTTTTTTTTTAATTTTATCATGTAGATGGGAGATTAAATCATTGAGGTTGTGCTGACAAAAACTTAGCTTTTAGCGAATACTTGAAAAAATGAAATTGAGTTTGTCAAAATTTGTTAATTCTCATGATGAGGTATCCGAAATAGGACTTATTTTAAGGATACCAAAATTAAAAAGACAAGGAATAGCACATTGATTTTTTTAAATTTTACCATTTCTTGTTCGTATGCCCGATCCTAAAGAAGGGAGACCTTCATAATTGCGCCAATTATAGAGGGATGAGCCTCCTTAACGTCGCTTATAAGATCTTGTCTGCTGTAATATGTGAACGTCTGGAACCCTACGTCAACTACTTGATAGGTCCTTATCAATGTGGTTTTAGACCAGAGAAGTCCACAATAGACCAAATTTTCACTTTACGGCAGATCTTGGAAAAAACCCGAGAGTATAATATCGATATTCACCATCTTTTTATCGATTTGAAGGCCGCGTATGACAGTATCTACAGAGACGAGCTGTACAGAGGCATGTCTAGTTTCGGCATCCCTGCAAAACTCGTACGACTATGCAGAATGACTTTGGGAATTAACGCTGCTCCGTCAAGGTCAGTAAAGAACTCACCGAGACCTTTGATGTCAAAAAAGGCTTTAGGCAAGGCGACAAACTGTCATGCGATTTCTTCAACATCATACTTGAAAGGATTGCAAGAAACGGGATGAAATTTATGCCGTGCTGATCAGGGACGCTGTAGCATTCGAATAAATGACCATTCCCGTAGGAGAATACGGCAGATAATGAATCTCATGCTGATCAGGATTAATATAGCATTCGAATTTTTGAAACTAGGTCAGTAGTTTTTGAGTTACTATTCCGCTGGGAATACCTACGGGATGAATTTCTTCTATCTTGATCGGAGATAGTGTAGCGTTCCAACGCAGAAAAAAAATTTCAAATCGTACGGTACTTTCAGGGTTCTGAAGGATTTTCTTTTTCTAATGAAGTGCTATGATTTTAAAACGTAAAAATGAAAATTTTCCTATTGCACCAGGCGCGAAGAAGTATCAGCAAGGCAACAAGCATCCCAATTTAGCCAATTCACACTCAGCACATACAACCTCCGTTTACATTACATCGGTAATGTAGTCATTCTATAGCCAACTAGCCGAAAATACCCGGCGTTGCCCGGGTTTCTTTTTGCGAAGGCTTCTTATCACAAAGCTGGAAGTATCCAAAGACGAAAAATCCAATTTTTATTTTTTTTTTATCTTTACCTCTTATTAACTTCTGTTTTCTGTACAATTGTTTTATTGCAATAACATCAAAATGAATTTAAAGATTTCCAGGAAGCGTCTGAAGGAAACCCAATGGAAGAAACAATAAGCAACAAATAAGAGCACCTCAGCTTAGCAAATTAGCTCATTTGTCATTTAGAGCCAGTTTTTCAGTGCAGAGTTGTCCTGTGGTGATAGTTTTCGAGTTAGCCCTGACGATCATGAGTTATGTCAGAGTTAACTCCTCACCAGAGATAAGAAATTAATTAGATGGCAAACCTTTACTTCTCTTGCCCCGCAACAACCATTTGTTTACATTGTTGTTTTTGTAATCACATCCTCTGTCTGTGAATACGTGGAAGCTGTACTCAAAGTGGTAGTAGTGAGATTTGCTGTAAAGGTGAAGTGGAAGCTGTACTCAAAGTAGTAGAGGTGAAATCAGCTTGTAGGCAGTTTCAATGTGTGTGTGAAGTTTGCCATCTAATTAATTTCTTATCTCTGCTCCGCACCATAGGATAGAAAAATATGAAAGACAGAATGAAAAATTTTAACTCACCATGAGTTTCAGCAATTTGCCATTGACATTTTTCTGAATTACGTCAAATTAGCTCATTTGTCATTAAGAGCCAGTTTTTCAGTGCAGAGTTGTCCTGTGGTGAGAATTTTCGAGTTAACCCATACGATCATGAGTTATGTCAGAGTTAACTCCTCACTATAGGATAGAAAAATATGAAAGACAGAATGAAAAATTTTAACTCACCATGAGTCTCAGCAATTTGCCATTGACATTTTTCTGAATTGCGTCAAATTAGCTCATCTGTCATTTAGAGCCAGTTTTTCAGTGCAGAGTTGTCCTGTGGTGAAAATTTTCGAGTTAACCCATACGATCATGAGTTATGTCAGAGTTGACTCCTCACCATAGGATAGAAAAATATGAAAGGCAGAATGAAAAATTCTAACTCACCATGAGTCTCAGCAATTTGCCATTGACATTTTTCTGAATTCCGTCAAGTTAGCTCATTTGTCATTTAGAGCCAGTTTTTCAGTGCAGAGTTGTCCTGTGGTGAGAATTTTCAAGTTAACCCATACGATCATGAGTTATGTCAGATTTAACCCCTCACCATAGGATAGAAAAATATGAAAGACAAAATGAAAAATTTTAACTCACCATGAGTCTCAGCAATTTGCCATTGACATTTTTCTGAATTCCGTCAAGTTAGCTCATTTGTCATTTAGAGCCAGTTTTTCAGTGCAGAGTTGTCCTGTGGTGAGAATTTTCGAGTTAACCCATATGATCATGAGTTATGTCAGAGTTGACTCCTCACCATAAGATAGAAAAATATGAAAGACACAATGAAAAATTTTAACTCACCATGTGTCTCAGCAATTTGCCATTGACATTTTTCTGAATTATGTCAAATAAGCTCATTTGTCATTTAAAGCCAGTTTTTCAGTGCAGAGTTGTCCTGTGGTGAGTATTTTTGAGTTATCCCATACGATCATGAGTTATGTCAGATTTAACTCCTCACCATAGGATAGAAAAATATGAAAGACAGAACGAAAAATTTTAACTCACCATGAGTTTCAGCAATTTGCCATTGACATTTTTCTGAATAACGTCAAATTAGCTCATTTGTCATTAAGAGCCAGTTTTTCAGTGCAGAGTTGTCCTGTGGTGAGAATTTTTGAGTTAACCCATACGATCATGAGTTATGTCAGAGTTAACTCCTCACTATAGGATAGAAAAATATGAAAGACAGAATGAAAAATTTTAACTCACCATGAGTCTCAGCAATTTGCCATTGACATTTTTCTGAATTACGTCAAATAAGCTCATTTGTCATTTAGAGCCAGTTTTTCAGTGCAGAGTTGTCCTGTGGTGAGAATTTTCAAGTTAACCCATACGATCATGATTTATGTCAGATTTAACTCCTCACCATAGGATAGAAAAATATGAAAGACAGAATGAAAAATTTTAACTCACCATGAGTCTCAGCAATTTGCCATTGACATTTTTCTGAATTACGTCAAATAAACTCATTTGTCATTTAGAGCCAGTTTTTCGGTGCAGAGTTGTCCTGTGGTGAGAATTTTCGAGTTAACCCATACGATCATGAGTTATGTCAGAGTTAACTCCTCACCATAGGATAGAAAAATATGAAAGACAGAATGAAAAATTTTAACTCACCATTCAATGTTTGCTCACCATGAGTCTCAGCAATTTGCCATTGACATTTTTCTGAATTGCGTCAAATAAGCTCATTTGTCATTTAGAGCCAGTTTTTCAGTGCAGAGTTGTCCTGTGGTGAGAATTTTCAAGTTAACCCATACGATCATGAGTTATGTCAGATTTAACTCCTCACCATAGGATAGAAAAATATGAATGACAGAATGAAAAATTTTAACTCACCATGAGTCTCAGCAATTTGCCATTGACATTTTTCTGAATTCCGTCAAGTTAGCTCATTTGTCATTTAGAGCCAGTTTTTCAGTGCAGAGTTGTCCTGTGGTGATAATTTTCAAGTTAACCCATACGATCATGAGTTATGTCAGATTTAACCCCTCACCATAGGATAGAAAAATATGAAAGACAAAATGAAAAATTTTAACTCACCATGAGTCTCAGCAATTTGCCATTGACATTTTTCTGAATTATGTCAAATAAGCTCATTTGTCATTTAAAGCCAGTTTTTCAGTGCAGAGTTGTCCTGTGGTGAGAATTTTTGAGTTATCCCATACGATCATGAGTTATGTCAGATTTAACTCCTCACCATAGGATAGAAAAATATGAAAGACAGAACGAAAAATTTTAACTCACCATGAGTTTCAGCAATTTGCCATTGACATTTTTCTGAATTATGTCAAATAAGCTCATTTGTCATTTAAAGCCAGTTTTTCAGTGCAGAGTTGTCCTGTGGTGAGAATTTTCGAATTAACCCATACGATCATGAGTTATGTCAGAGTTGACTCCTCACCATAGGATAGAAAAATATGAAAGACACACTGAAAAATTTTAACTCACCATGTGTCTCAGCAATTTGCCATTGACATTTTTCTGAACTACGTCAAATAAACTCATTTGTCATTTAAAGCCAGTTTTTCAGTGCAGAGTTGTCCTGTGGTGGGAATTTTCGAGTAAACCCATACGATCATGAGTTATGTCAGAGTTGTCAGAGTTTACTCCTCACCATAGGATAGAAAAATATGAAAGACAGAACCTAAAATTTTAACTCACCATTCAATGCTTGCTCACCATGAGTCTCAGCAATTTGCCATTGACATTTTTCTGAATTACGTTAAATAAGCTCATTTGTCATTTAGAGCCAGTTTTTCAGTGCAGAGTTGTCCTGTGGTGAAAATTTTCGAGTAAGCCCATACGATCATGAGTTATGTCAGAGTTTACTCCTCACCATAGGATAGAAAAATATGAAAGAAGTTGTCCTGTGGTGAAAATTTTCGAGTTAACCCATACGATCATGGGTTATGTCAGAGTTTACTCCTCACCATAGGATAGAAAAATATGAAAGGCAGAATGAAAAATTTTAACTCACCATGAGTCTCAGCAATTTGCCATTGACATTTTTCTGAATTACGTCAAATTAGCTCATTTGTCATTTAGAGCCAGTTTTTCAGTGCAGAGTTGTCCAGTGGTGAGAATTTTCGAGTTAACCCATACGATCATGAGTTATGTCAGAGTTTACTCCTCACCATAGGATAGAAAAATATGAAAGACAGAATGAAAAATTTTAAACTCACCATTCAATGCTTGCTCACCATGAGTCTCAGCAATTTGCCATTGACATTTTTCTGAATTACGTCAAATAAGCTCATTTGTCATTTGGAGCCAGTTTTTCAGTGCAGAGTTGTCCTGTGGTGAAAATTTTCGAGTTAACCCATACGATCATGAGTTATGTCAGAGTTTACTCCTCACCATAGGATAGAAAAATATGAAAGAAGTTGTCCTGTGGTGAGAATTTTCGAGTTAACCCATACGATCATGGGTTATGTCAGAGTTTACTCCTCACCATAGGATAGAAAAATATGAAAGGCAGAATGAAAAATTTTAACTCACCATGAGTCTCAGCAATTTGCCATTGACATTTTTCTGAATTACGTCAAATTAGCTCATTTGTCATTTAGAACCAGTTTTTCAGTGCAGAGTTGTCGTGTGGTGAGAATTTTCAAGTTAACCCTTACGGTCATGAGTTATGTCAGAGTTGACTCCTCACCATAGGATAGAAAAATATGAAAGACACACTGAAAAATTTTAACTCACCATGTGTCTCAGCAATATGCCATTGTCATTTTTCTGAACTATGTTAAATTAGCTCATCTGTCATTTAGAGCCAGTTTTTCAGTGCAGAGTTGTCCTGTGGTGAGAATTTTCGAATTAACCCATACAATCATGACTTATGTCAGAGTTAACTTCTCACCATGGGATAGAAAAATATGAAAGGCAGAATGAAAAATTTTAACTCACCATGAGTCTCAGCAATTTGCCATTGTAATTTTTCTGAACTATGTCAAATTAGCTCATCTGTCATTTAGAGCCAGTTTTTCAGTGCAGAGTTGTCCTGTGGTGAGAATTTTTGAGTTATCCCATACGATCATGAGTTATGTCAGATTTAACTCCTCACCATAGGATAGAAAAATATGAAAGACAGAACGAAAAATTTTAACTCACCATGAGTTTCAGCAATTTGCCATTGACATTTTTCTGAATTATGTCAAATAAGCTCATTTGTCATTTAAAGCCAGTTTTTCAGTGCAGAGTTGTCCTGTGGTGAGAATTTTTGAGTTATCCCATACGATCATGAGTTATGTCAAAGTTGACTCCTCACCATAAGATAGAAAAATATGAAAGACACACTGAAAAATTTTAACTCACCATGTGTCTCAGCAATTTGCCATTGACATTTTTCTGAACTACGTCAAATAAGCCCATCTGTCATTTAGAGCCAGTTTTTCAGTGCAGAGCTGTCCTGTGGTGAGAATTTTCGAATTAACCCATACGATCATGAGTTATGTCAGAGTTGACTCCTCACCATAGGATAGAAAAATATGAAAGACACACTGAAAAATTTTAACTCACCATGTGTCTCAGCAATTTGCCATTGACATTTTTCTGAACTACGTCAAATAAACTCATTTGTCATTTAAAGCCAGTTTTTCAGTGCAGAGTTGTCCTGTGGTGGGAATTTTCGAGTTAACCCATACGATCATGAGTTATGTCAGAGTTGTCAGAGTTTACTCCTCACCATAGGATAGAAAAATATGAAAGACAGAATCTAAAATTTTAACTCACCATTCAATGCTTGCTCACCATGAGTCTCAGCAATTTGCCATTGACATTTTTCTGAATTTCGTCAAATAAGCTCATTTGTCATTTAGAGCCAGTTTTTCAGTGCAGAGTTGTCCTGTGGTGAAAATTTTCGAGTTAGCCCATACGATCATGAGTTATGTCAGAGTTTACTCCTCACCATAGGATAGAAAAATATGAAAGAAGTTGTCCTGTGGTGAGAATTTTCGAGTTAACCCATACGATCATGGGTTATGTCAGAGTTTACTCCTCACCATAGGATAGAAAAATATGAAAGGCAGAATGAAAAATTTTAACTCACCATGAGTCTCAGCAATTTGCCATTGACATTTTTCTGAATTACGTCAAATTAGCTCATTTGTCATTTAGAGCCAGTTTTTCAGTGCAGAGTTGTCCAGTGGTGAGAATTTTCGAGTTAACCCATACGATCATGAGTTATGTCAGAGTTTACTCCTCACCATAGGATAGAAAAATATGAAAGACAGAATGAAAAATTTTAACTCACCATTCAATGCTTGCTCACCATGAGTCTCAGCAATTTGCCATTGACATTTTTCTGAATTACGTCAAAATAAGCTCATTTGTCCTTTAGAGCCAGTTTTTCAGTGCAGAGTTGTCCTGTGGTGAAAATTTTCGAGTTAACCCATACGATCATGAGTTATGTCAGAGTTGACTCCTCACCATAGGATAGAAAAATATGAAAGAAGTTGTCCTGTGGTGAAATTTTTGAGTTAACCCATACGATCATGAGTTATGTCAGAGTTGACTCCTCACCATAGGATAGAAAAATATGAAAGACACACTGAAAAATTTTAACTCACCATGTGTCTCAGCAATTTGCCATTGACATTTTTCTGAACTACGTCAAATAAACTCATTTGTCATTTAGAGCCAGTTTTTCAGTGCAGAGTTGTCCTGTGGTGGGAATTTTCGAGTTAACCCATACGATCATGAGTTATGTCAGAGTTGTCAGAGTTTACTCCTCACCATAGGATAGAAAAATATGAAAGACAGAATGAAAAATTTTAACTCACCATTCAATGCTTGCTCACCATGAGTCTCAGCAATTTGCCATTGACATTTTTCTGAATTACGTCAAATAAGCTCATTTGTCATTTAGAGCCAGTTTTTCAGTGCAGAGTTGTCCTGTGGTGAGAATTTTCGAGTTAACCCATACGATCATGGGTTATGTCAGAGTTTACTCCTCACCATAGGATAGAAAAATATGAAAGGCAGAATGAAAAATTTTAACTCACCATGAGTCTCAGCAATTTGCCATTGACATTTTTCTGAATTACGTCAAATTAGCTCATTTGTCATTTAGAACCAGTTTTTCAGTGCAGAGTTGTCGTGTGGTGAGAATTTTCAAGTTAACCCTTACGGTCATGAGTTATGTCAGAGTTGACTCCTCACCATAGGATAGAAAAATATGAAAGACACACTGAAAAATTTTAACTCACCATGTGTCTCAGCAATATGCCATTGTCATTTTTCTGAATTATGTTAAATTAGCTCATCTGTCATTTAGAGCCAGTTTTTCAGTGCAGAGTTGTCCTGTGGTGAGAATTTTCGAATTAACCCATACAATCATGACTTATGTCAGAGTTAACTTCTCACCATGGGATAGAAAAATATGAAAGGCAGAATGAAAAATTTTAACTCACCATGAGTCTCAGCAATTTGCCATTGTAATTTTTCTGAACTATGTCAAATTAGCTCTTCTGTCATTTAGAGCCAGTTTTTCAGTGAAGAGTTGTCCTGTGGTGAGAATTTTCGAGTTAACCCTTACGGTCATGAGTTATGTCAGAGTAAACTTCTCACCATAGGATAAAAAAATATGAAAGACAGAATGAAAAATTTTAACTCACCATTCAGTGTTTGCTCACCATGAGTCTCAGCAATTTGCCATTGTCATTTTTCTGAATTATGTCAAATTAGCTCATCTGTCATTTAGAGCCAGTTTTTCAGTGCAGAGTTGTCCTGTGGTGAGAATTTTCGAGTTAACCCATACAATCATGAGTTATGTAAGAGTAAACTTCTCACCATAGGATAAAAAAATATGAAAGACAGAATGAAAAATTTTAACTCACCGTTCAGTGTTTGCTCACCATGAGTCTCAGCAATTTGCCATTGACAGTTTTCTGAATTACGTCAAATTAGCTCATCTGTCATTTAGAGCCAGTTTTTCAGTGCAGAGTTGTCCTGTGATGAAAATTTTCGAGTTAACCCATACGATCATGAGTTATGTCAGAGTTGACTCCTCGCCATAGGATAGAAAAATATGAAAGGCAGAATGAAAAATTCTAACTCACCATGAGTCTCAGCAATTTGCCATTGACATTTTTCTGAATTACGTCAAATTAGCTCATTTGTCATTTATAGCCAGTTTTTCAGTGCAGAGTTGTACTGTGGTGAGAATTTTCGAGTTAACCCATACAATCATGAGTTATGTCAGATTTAACTCCTCACCATAGGATAGAAAAATATGAAAGACAGAATGAAAAATTTTAACTCACCATGAGTCTCAGCAATTTGCCATTGACATTTTTCTGAATTACGTCAAATTAGCTCATTTGTCATTTAGAGCCAGTTTTTCAGTGCAGAGTTGTCCTGTGGTGAGAATTTTCGAGTTAACCCTTACGGTCATGAGTTATGTCAGAGTTAACTTCTCACCATAGGATAGAAAAATATGAAAGACACACTGAAAAATTTTAACTCACCATTCAGTGTTTGCTCACCATGAGTCTCAGCAATTTGCCTTTGTCATTTTTCTGAATTATGTCAAATTAGCTCATCTGTCATTTAGAGCCAGTTTTTCAGTGCAGAGTTGTCCTGTGGTGAGAATTTTCGAATTAACCCATACAATCATGAGTTATGTCAGAGTAAACTTCTCACCATGGGATAGAAAAATATGAAAGACAGAATGAAAAATTTTAACTCACCATTCAGTGTTTGCTCACCATGAGTCTCAGCAACTTGCCATTGTCATTTTTCTGAATTACGTCAAATTAGCTCATTTGTCATTTAGAGCCAGTTTTTCAGTGCAGAGTTGTCCTGTGGTGAGAATTTTCAAGTTAACCCTTACGGTCATGAGTTATGTCAGAGTTGACTCCTCACCATAGGATAAAAAAATATGAAAGACAGAATGAAAAATTTTATCTCACCATTCAGTGTTTGCTCACCATGAGTCTCAGCAATTTGCCATTGTCATTTTTCTGAATTATGTCAAATTAGCTCATCTGTCATTTAGAGCCAGTTTTTCAGTGCAGAGTTGTCCTGTGGTGAGAATTTTCGAATTAACCCATACAATCATGAGTTATGTCAAAGTTAACTTCTCACCATAGGATAGAAAAATATGAAAGACAGAATGAAAAATTTTAACTCACCATTCAGTGTTTGCTCACCATGAGTCTCAGCAATTTGCCATTGTCATTTTTCTGAACTACATCAAATTAGCTCATTTGTCATTTAGAGCCAGCTTTTCAGTGCAGAGTTAACCCATACGATCATGAGTTATGTCAGAGTTGACTCCTCACCATAGGATAGAAAAATATGAAAGACACACTGAAAAATTTTAACTCACCATGTGTCTCAGCAATATGCCATTGTCATTTTTCTGAATTATGTCAAATTAGCTCATCTGTCATTTAGAGCCAGTTTTTCAGTGCAGAGTTGTCCTGTGGTGAG
Source organism: Melanostoma mellinum (assembly GCA_914767635.1). NCBI lineage: Eukaryota > Metazoa > Arthropoda > Insecta > Diptera > Syrphidae > Melanostoma > Melanostoma mellinum. Next base: position 22,958,692 of record OU612060.1, on the reverse strand, counting down.
AATTTTCGAATTAACCCATACGATCATGAGTTATGTCAGAACTAACTCCTTCCCATAGGATAACTCTTCACTGAAAAACTGGCCCTTAGCAAATGGCAAAAGGAAACCTATCATTGCGCTTACTTTCGGCGCTGATTGAAAAATTATTACTCACCCCTCTATATGTGCACTCACCACAACTCTTACATTGCGATTACTTCATCTTCGATCGCTCCTACATAACAAAACCACTTGTGAAGTGTCAAATCCATGCCCGAGTTTCAACACCACTCAAAAAATGAATTTCACCGACATGTCATTTGAAAACATGGAATTTTTGGTCTCCGTTGGACTTTCGGTAGATGTGATGCTGCTGGCTGAGACCACAGGTGAGTTTTCGAACGACTAAAAGTAGATATCTGTCAAATCATAAACATTTGAAAAAACGGAACCAAAACAAACCAAAAGAAAATAGCATTCCACATAATTTTCTGTGAACAATTTTTTTTTTCAAACTGCTATGTACTTTATTTCCAACAAAAACCCAACAAACTACAACCCAGAAAGCAAAACAAAATGAGTCAACAACAAAAAATGTCACGAAAGAGATATATATCGCCTTAGATACTTTCTTGAACGCACCCCTTTTTCTTTTCACTAATTATTCCTGTTTCCATGGAGTTGGCAAAGTCAACCTTGGTTCAACCCACCATGGAAACAGAGTATAGGCTGCAATTCAGATAATTATTATTATTCTAAACGTCATTTGGAATGTAAACAAAGGTTGGTAAGTACGAAAAATTTTATAAATTGTAAGATATCTTAAATAATTGTTATTTTTTAGGTTTTCAGTATAGCCTATAACCAAACCGTGGTTATAGGCTACCGTATGGATCAATTTTCGGGACAATTAAACAGGTAAGTTTAACGTTTACCTCTTTCTTAGGAATTTTTGGCGCGTGCAAACAAAAACACTACTTTATATAGTAATGTAGATGTAGATACCAGCACCTCCGTCCGTATTACAGTCTGTCGGTAGTGTAGTCTTTCAATAACCCTCTGCCAGTATTACAGTGTGTCGGTAATGCAGTATTTCAATAGTAAATCAGTCAGTGTTACAGTGTGTCGGTAATGCAGTTTTAAAACAGATAATCTGTCAGTGCGTCGGTAATGTAGTTTTTGAACAGATAATCCGTCGGTGTGTCGGTAGTGTAGTTTTTAAACGGATAATCCGTCGGTGTGTCAGTAATGTAGTTTTAAAACAGATAATCCGGTCAGTAATGTAGTTTTAAAACAGATAATCCGTCGGCGTGTCGGTAATGTAGTTTTTAAACCGATAATCCGGTCGGTAATGTAGTTTTAAAACAGATAATCTGTCGGTGTGTCGGCAATGTAGTTTTAAAACAGATAATCCGGTCGGTAATGTAGTTTTAAAACAGATAATCCGTCGGTATTACAGTGTCGGTAAAAATGCACTACCGACAGATTAACTGTTTAAAAACTACATTACCGACACACTGACGGATTATCTTTTTTAAAACTACATTACCGACCGGATTATCTGTTTAAAAACTACATTACCGACACACCGACGGATTATCTGTTTTAAAACTACATTACCGACCGGATTATCTGTTCTAAAACTACACTACCGACACACCGACGGATTATCTGTTTAAAAACTACATTACCGACCGGATTATCTCTTTTAAAACTGCATTACCGACACACTGTTATACTGACTGATTTATTATTGACATACTGCATTACCGACACACTGTAATACTGGCAGAGGGTTATTGAAAGACTACACTACCGACAGACTGTAATACGGACGGAGGTGCTGGTATTGGCTATAGAATGACTACTTACCGATGTCGAACGCCTTTTTGTGTGCTATATACATACATAGATAGTACAAATTCTTTAGCTGGTATGTGAATAGGCTAAACGTTCAGGTAGTGCATTTCCAAAAAGGCACGACTGGAGTGTATGAACTAAGTGCGCATAAGCTAAACGGAGGGTGTATGTGCCGAGTGTGCATTGGCCAAATTGGGATGCTTGCTGCCTTGCTGACACTTCTGCGCGCCTGTAGTGCAAATTTTCATTTTTACGTTTTAAAATCATAGCACTGGCATGGCATTTAATATGCGAAATTATAAAAAGCAGCTCGGGGTGAATCTGAGTCTCAACCAACATGTTACGCCAACAATTTCAATTTTGGGCGAGCTCTCTAAGTCGGTTGCCTTTTTAAAACACTGCAACTAAAAGGCAATTTGATTGCAATTTGTTCAAATGGTCACAAAACCCATTTAAAGCTGCTGGGTGGTTTTCTTATTTGTTACTTCTTGGACATATTTTTTAAAAACGTTATGCAACCTTCATCACTTTCTAGATTTGTCTTGTGGTGCCCACAATGTAAGCTTTAGCATATCGGATTACTACGTGGGTGTCGGAGGTTCAAATCCCAGAAACATATAATTATAGTTTTCAAGTGGCATCGCCTTTCGATAGAATTTGGTCAGTTTTTCAAAAAAAAAAAAAAAAGTTTGCGCTTTTTGTCGCTAAGCTGTTCTCAATACATAAATATAAGCCAATGTGGCTTCGATGTAAAATATAAACGTAAAGGCAAAATATTAAGGTACTGCCCACCAACAATTATAACCTGCTCTTAGATCACAAAATGAAATGAAGCTGAACTGTTACTATAGCAAAAAGTATAAAAATAGCACATTGCAGAATCTTGATGACAAAAAACAACTGAACAACCGCGCGAGAACACTGGATAAAAAAATATAGCCCAGGCCAATCGGGGACAATGGAGCATCCAAATCGCGAAAGAAATTTGTGATTTCTGTATAATAAAATATCGTTATTTTTCGCTTTTCTCGCTCCGTTTTCGAAAATTGTGTAAAACAAGTTTATCTTCTTTATGTTTGAATATGTTTTGCGATATGTTCGTTGTACCCGTGGAGTGATGGTTAGCATGCCTGCCTGTTAACCCAGAGGCTCGTGAATCGAATTTCAACAGAGGCAAAAATGTTTTTCGGCGGGTATCGCCTTTCGCGAAGAATTGGCAAGTCCTCGGCTGGTAAAATTCATTGTCATGAAAAGCACTTTCTTGATTAGCCGTTCGGAACCAGCAGAAAATTGTACGACCCCTCCATTCTCTCACAAGGCATGGTTGTGAGAAATGCGCTAATCCCTTCTTTTTTTTAGGTTTTTGTTTGTAATACAAGTTTATTTGGAAAGTACAATGGAAAAGTTGTATCTTGAAGTCCGTCTTCGGAAATCTATGAAGTGGAAAATGTAACAAAGTCTTAAAGGACCAAGCTCTGGAACCTAGTGGTATCAGAGTAAACCAGACAATCAACTTACACTTGCGAGATCTCTCCTCGGAGCACTCCCAGTCGCTTGAGGGGGGTTCTTTTCCACTTTATGTTGCCTAATAAGACTAGGACGTTATTTTCACATCAGACAATTTTTCGAGTCGGAGTGAAAGCTCGGAAGATTGTAAATGTTGTACTCTTATAGTTGCAGAAGTAGGAATGTTAGATATTATAAAACGAATCAGTAAGATTATGCAATTACATAAATGCAAACTAGCTGTGCCTGTGAATTAGTTATATCTAGCCTATGTCAATCCTCAAGTTGTAGGCTATATCTGCACCAAAATTCATATAAATAGGTTTAATAGTTTGAGCTGCAGATTGTAACAAATAAAAATTCACAGACAGAGTTTCTTTCGAGTTTTTTATATTAGTAAAGACTCCCGTTCCCGTATGAATGTGGTGACCGTTCCCGTAGAAATATAGGGATGGGTAAAGTTTATGTTATTATTGTGTTATAGTGTAGCATTGTAACGGTAGAAGAATTTTGAAAATCGGTGAAGTGGTTTCTAGGTTCCCGTTTACGTTCCCGTTGAAATATAGGGATAAAATATAAAGCTTATCCCCTTCTTCAGTTTCTAGGCTATCTCTGTACCAAATTTCATTCAAATCGGTTCAGTAGTTTGGGCGGGAGACGGACAGACAGAAAGACGGACAGACAGGGTTATTTTCACATTTCTAATATTATTTTAGATTAGTTAACATGTACACAAATTGCATTTTTTCGCTTAGTTTAATGTGCTTTGGCATCATAGAATCAACCATAAACACAGAAAAATCCAAAATAATGGTATTTGGACCCACACTAAGAGCCTACAATGAAAGAAGATGGATATATAATGATACACAGCTGGAGGTAGTGAAAGAGATTAAATATCTAGGCTTAAAACTGAACCCAACATTGAACTATAAAATTCATCTATCAGCGAAAGCCAACAGCTCACAAAGCTTGTTAAATTTAACATGGAAAAATATATTTTCCAACAAAAGAGTTATTCTATCCACTAAATACAAAATCTTCGATTCGGTGGTGAAATCGTCTCTCTTATATGCTGCACAGGTTTGGGGATCAGAAGAATACGATGAAAATGAATCATTTTATAGAAATTTCATAAAGAAACTTTTCAACCTACCACAGAATACACCTAACTACGCCATATATTTAGAAACTGGGTTACCAAAACTTCTGACAAGTACGCTGAAGTCTCAAGCTGATTATTTGATCAAAATCTGCAGCAGCTATCAGGAGACCAGGCTTTCTAAAAAACTGCTTTTATATGAGCTGAGAAACAAGGACTGGTGGCTTGCAAGATGGCAGACTATTGCCAATGAATGTGGAGTGAGATTTGATGAAAATTTCAGCAACATAAACCATCTGAAAGAACAACTGTACAGCATCATAAAGAAAAATGAGGATTTAATGAGGTGTTCTTTTATAGAAAAAGCTAAAAAGTCGTCCAGTAGAACAATATACAGTCAACTAAACTACAATCTCGGTACCAGAAACTATTTTCACGATTCACTAAGTTATGCAGAAATATCATTAATATTTAAAGCACGATGCGAGGTTCTGAACTTAAACGGAAATCCTTACAATGACAGTTTCAATCAATTTTGTACACTGTGTAATTTAAAATCAAAGGAAGATTGTCTACACTTCATCAGTATATGCCCAATATTCAAATCTGAAAGACGTTTTTTTTTCGGGAAAAATACCCTTACATTACAAGAGACTATAAACATCTTAAACGAATATAATTGGAAAACATTAAGCAATTTTTTGAATAATATTTACAAGTACAGATTATTATTAATAACAGAATACCACTAAATTAACAAAAATGTTGATTTAAATATCTTTTGTAAATACAATTGTCTTTGTGTATTAAAAATGTTAAAATAAAACCAAAATGTATATTTAAAAACAAAAACCAAAAAAAAAAAAAAAAACAATTGTCAATCTGGCTGACGGCATAGCCATAGCTCTCAAATTCAAAATGTTATCTGAAATTGTATTGTATGAATGGAAATAAATGAATTACTTACTTACTTACTTTTTACTCATAGAATCAACTAATCATGGCAACTAATAATACTACATTCCGCAGTGCCGTCTAGCGTCAAGCAACTACATATGTACCTACAACTGAGAGATAATTTCAAGCACCTCACCTTTTCTTTGCTATTTTATTAATGTTCTTGTTCTGATTGTTTTGATGCCATTAAAATGATTTCTTATAATGTTTTAGCTTAGGGACATCATATTGCTGTTTATAACTATTTCGATATTTATTAAATTTTTTTTATTTTTTCTATTTTTCCTTAGACAAACTTCAAAAAGGCATTCATTCGCATGTGAACCTGGTGAAGATGTTAACTCATCAGTCAGATAAATTATACAAAAGGTTCAGTTGCAGTTTTAAAAAGAAGAGCCACACGAGGAAGGATACAGCAGACAATGACAGAACAAGAAAGGTTTGTTTGACATATAAACTAAGTGAGTGTAGTTTTTATAACTATTTTCCTTACACTTTTAGAGATACCAACAGAAGAAATCATAACCGATGTTTGCGCAAACACCAACCTAGCCCACTCAAATGCAAATGAAAACGGATAAATACCCACCAAAATTCTAAGCTCTACAGGGGCCGAGAGAAGGAAACCAAATAAAATGTTGTTAAACTTATTTGTCAAAATATATTTACTTCAAGAAAAATAAATAAATAACAAAAGAAAAGTACTGTATTTTGAATGTTTTGGAACACCATTTCTTGTTCGTATGCCCGATCCTAAAGAAGGGAGACCTTCACAATTGCGCCAATTATGTGTGATGAGCCTCCTTAACGTCACTTATAAGATCTTGTCTGCTGTAATATGTGAACGTCTGAAACCCTACGTCAACAACTTGATAGGTCCTTATCAATGTGGTTTTAGACCAGAGAAGTTCACAATAGACCAAATTTTCACATTACGGCAGATCTTGGAAAAGAGCCGAGAGTATAATATCAATATTCACCATCTCTTTATTGATTTCAAGGCCGCGTATGACGGTATTTACAGAGACGAGCTGTACATAGCCATGTCTAGTTTCAGCATCCCTGCAAAGCTCCTACGACTATGCAGGATGACTGTGGAGAATTCACGCTGCTCCGTCAAGGTCGGTAAAGAACTCACCGAGACCTTTGATCTCAAAAAAGGCTTTAGGCAAGGCGACAAACTGTCTTGCGATTTCTTTAACTTGAAAGGATTGTAAGAAACGGGATGAAATTTATCCCGTGCTGATCAGGGACGCTGTAGCAGTCGAATGAATAACCATTGCCGTAGGAGAATACGGCAGATAATGAATCTCATGCTGATCAGGATTAATATAGCATTCGAATTTTTGAAACTAGGTCAGTAGTTTTTGAGTTATTATTCCCCGGGATAAATTTTATCCTATTCTGATCGGGAATAGTGTACCATTCCAACGCAGAAAAAAATTTCAAATCGGTTCGGTACTTTCAGAATTCTGAAGGATTTTCTTTTTCTAATGAAAAATATGCGAAATGCCATGCCAGTGCTATGATTTTAAAACGTAAAAATCAAAATTTTTTTATTGCACCAGTCGCGCAGAAGTATCCCAGTTTAGCCAATGCACACTCAGCACATACACCCTCCGTTTAGCTTATGCACACTTAGTTAATAGTCGTGCCTTTTTGGAAATGTACTACCTGAACGTTTAGCCTATTCACATACCAGTTAAAGAATTTGTACTAGCTATGTATAAAGCATACAATCAAGCGTTCGACATCGGTATTGTAGTGGCTATTGGAAAACTGCATTACCGACACATGCCGGTGGGTACACTGTTATACCGACGGAGGTTCTTGTATCGACTGCAAGACTGCATTTCCGACACACTGCAATACCGACGAAGGTTCTTCTGTTGACTATTAGAAGAGTGCATTACCAGCACACTGTAGTACCGACGGAGGTTCTTGTTTTGGCTATCTAGAGACTACATTACAGACACACTGTAAGATCGACAGAGGTTCTTGTGTCTGATATTTGGAGACTGTATTACCGACACACCGCAATACCGACGATTGTATTGGCTATTTAGAGATTACATTGCAAACACACTGTAATACCGAAGGAGGTTCTTGTATTGACTTTTTAGAGACTGTATTACCGAAACACTGTTATACCGGTGGACACAAAGACCGACAGAGGTTCTTGTATTGGATATTTAGAGACTGCATTACCGACACACTGTTATACCGGTGGGCACACTTTAATACCGACGGAGGTTCTTGTATAGGGTGCAAGACCGCATTAAAGACACACCGTAATACCAACGGAGGTTCTTGTATTGAACATTTAGACTGCATTACCGACACACTCTAATACTTACGCATGCTCTTGTATTGGCTATGTAAAGACTGCATTGCCGACAGACTGTTATGCCGACGGAGGTTCTTTTATTGACTATCGGAAGACTAAAGTGCATGAACTAAGTTTGCATAGGATGAGCTACCATTTACTACATTACCCCAAAGATCACGCTTTATAGCCGACTAAAGTGCATGAACTAGGTCTGCATAGGCTAAATTATCATTTGCTACATTACCCCAAAAATGATCTAATCCAATTAAAAGACAGCTTCTAGTGGATGACAACAAAAATCTGCACAGGTGGCGAAAGTGTTGTGACTGCCTATTGAACAAACCTTTTTCCTCAAGAGCACTCTCCAGAAGTTGAACCTGACTTAACGGTAATACACGAAATCACGGTTGAAGATCTATCTAAATCAATTAAGATCGTCAAAAAAGGCAAAGACGCTGAGACATACAAGATACCATATGAGATTTGAGTCTAGGGGATAAAGGATAGGAAATAATGGGATTAATTTCAAAACTTATAGCACTTAATATAATAATCCAAAACCAGCGGTCGTTGGCTCCTCTAGCTTACACAGGCATAATTCTCATCTCAATAAATAAAATATGCGGTATTGGTCAGGCAGCAATCCACACGTACTTCATTGCATCCCGAAAAAATTACGGTTTGGTGTTGTTTATGGGCCGGCGTCGTTCTTCTTCCGTTGTGATCAAGACCGGCACGTAACTGAGAATGGGAATCGTCACCGTTCAATGATAACCGAATATTTTTGGCCCCAATTGTATGATATGGACTTGGAGGACATGTGGTTCCAAACAGGACGGCTCGGCGCCACACAGCGAATGTCACAATCAATTTATTGGAAAAACCAAGTTTGGAGAACGTGTTATCTCAACGAAATGGTCCAGTCGCTTGGCCGTCTCGATCGTACGATTTGACGCCGTTAGGCTATTTCCTGTGAGGCTACGTCAAGTCTATGGTCTATGCCAACAAGCCAGCGACGATTGATGAATTTCGTACGAGTATCGAACGTGAAATTGCAGCAGTATCGGCCGATTTATGCTTGAGAAACGTCGAAATTTGGGTTCAGCGTCTGAACTTCTGCAAGCGTGCCCGTGGTGGCCATGCAAAAGAAATCGATTTCCATACATAATGGCATCAAACGTACTTTCACAAGAATATAGAATTTCATTGATATCCAAAACCCCTTATAAAAGAAAACTTCACTTAGTGAAATAAACATTGGTGAACAACTCTCCAGACAATACCTGAAAGCTAGAGCAAAGTTCTTTGAGTGAGCTCACATTTTTGATCAATTAGTTTGAATCTCATTACAAATTCATTGCCAAATAAGCGCTGTATATGTAAACTACACACATAAAACGAAATCTGAATAAATTTTCGTTGATCCATCCTCACACTAATTGTATCCTCCTTCTCCAATAAATCCACATCTGAATGCCTGAATGCCTAATCTAATTTTCTTGAGTCCAAATACTGTCTAAAATAAGCTCCAAAATCACTTCCTTTGCTTCCAGTATATTCTTTTGTTCATCGCCTTCAAAAAAACATGTGCGAAGAACGTAGGTAGTAACTTCAATTTGTTGGAGACATCTGTGTACATGAACAACAACTTCATTTCTTGATTTTCCACCAAGTCGTCTTCTTCCAACCGCCATATATTTTCCTGTCTCATTACTTTAGTTAGAACGAATTGAAGATCCAATTACCACAAATTGACACACAACTTATTCTCATAGTAATGTCAAGAGAAGGTGAACTCAAGAAGACGTCTCCACCATATTCCATACTATACACCATTCCATTCCATATACGAGATTAAACAGAGGAAAAAGAAATCTTACCTTTTGCTGTTTCAAATTGAAGAAAATGATGATTATTGTGTCCTCGTTTTTCTTTATTTTTCATCCCCGTGATGCTCTCATTTGTGAGTAGGAGGAAGTAATAAGTGAACCCTAAGGACGTATGTATCCTACTTCCTCTTATTTCTTTCGTTATTTTTTTTTTTTTTTTGTAGGTACTTCCTGCTTTTGAAATGTTGAGAGGTCTAGGTAAACTTTAGGCGTCGATGAACATTTTTCCAAGATAAACTTTTGGAGTTGAGTTGTTGTTTTTTTTTTTTTGAAAAAGTTGTAGTGTTTATATTTTTCCAAAGTCTTCTTTTGAAAAATAAGTTTTTCATATAAAAAGGCAACGATTTTCCTAAAAGGTTGGAATTTTACGGTTCGTTAACTTTGAAAAACAAAATCTCATACGAGCATATATGCATGGGTGGAAAGGAAATATAAATAAATCACTAAGTTTCTAGATTTTAATGAATTTCTTTTTGAATGCATCTGAACTATCTTCATTACATTTCGGATCTTATCAAATTGTTTGATAGAGTTCTTTTATATGTTGGCCCTCGTTCTTGGGAATGGTCATAGCTGGGATTAGGTTTGAGTAGTTCAAAAAACTCCAAACCATGATCATTCACTTAAAAAAATTAATTTTAATCTCTCTCTTTTTCTGTTTTTCTGCTATTGACGTCCAAGTTCTACAAAGCTGTCAGAGCATATAAACTTTTTGATATTTTAATTGCCCCTTTTAAACTGAGTCGACTGGTGAGCTCTTATTTTGAAAGTTCTATTCTCATTCAACCTCTATTGTTGCCCATCGTATTAGAAAGCGCAAAACGTCATGATGAAGCCATAGTTAAGAAGCAAAAAGTGAAAAATTTTAATGAACAGCAAAAGTATTGGCCCTACACCGTAACCATGAGGAACTCCGAGAGTCATTATTTTTTTAAGAAGTGTCCGGTATGAGTAACAAAATTTTTAAAGCTCAGAGATATAACATCGTAGATAGCTCTCGTTTTACATTCCTTTAGTGAGTATTGCTAGGTATAGGCAAGCCTACGAAAGTAACGCTGCAGTGACAAATTCTATTCAGCTGGCAGCTCTGAATTAACAAGAAATTAAAGTTTGTCTTCATTCCTTACCTCTAGTTTATGCTGAGGTTTTTTTTTACTTTGACTAGAGATTGTTCAAGTGGTGTCCATTTAGTAATATTTAGCAGATCTGATGGCAACTCGGGAGTTCAACGTTCAAACTTTACCTTTTCACGAAAATCAACTTTCGTGGTGGATTGGCTGGTTCTCCAAGAGTTAAAAACCTGTTGTGAAAAGAGCATTTTTTTTTAGTAAATCGGTAAAATTTGTAGGTCCGTCCAATTATTCCAAGAGAAATGCACGGCTTCCTAAGCTCTGCTGTGCCGTCCTATTTCAAGATTTTTTTTTTTTTTGCTGTTCAATTGATCTCTAAGACCTTTTAATGTGTTTTTCTAAAAAAGAATCGTCATCAAATTACTGAAAAGAACCCATTTCACAAGAAGGTTCCTCTCCAAAAAAGTGCTAGGTGGTGGTGCGCTGTGAAAATTTTCGAATAGTCGAAAATCATTCATGTTAAAATGTATCATACTTGTTATCGAAATTTAGGTACTAGTGTTTTTCAAAGGGCAAAAAACGTGACATCTTCGTGTCTGCATCGTCCAGTGAAAAATATTTTGGTAGAAGATCTGCATTCATTTTCTGTCAGAAGCCATCCACGTTTTAAGCACAATACAATTTCTGTTTCTAATGAACTCTTTTTTTTATCGAGTAGAAAAGAAACTAAAACCTGTCCTTTTCCTTAGATTGAAATCTCAATTTATTATGCCTTAAGTATCATTTATTCTATTCGTTATACTTCCAACATTAACCACGGCCACATGCTTTTCTGAATTCTTCGTTCCCATCAAACGCCATCAGTTTTCTGAGTTAACTCTTGACAACTTGAGAACGTTTGTTCAAATTCATCTGATTGAAAAATCCTTGAAACTATGTAGACAAAGAAAGAAAAACAAAATAAAAAAAAAAAAACTTTCAAAACCCCTACTTCGATTTACGTAAAATGTTTTCGGCGACCGTGGTTCACCGGATTTTTCGCTTCGTTTTCCTTTAGTTTTCTTCTCTTTCCGCTTTTTTTTCTTCTTCCTTTCTACGTAACGTACCGTACATTTCATTGGAAAAGTTCGCTGCCTCATGTAGTGTTTTATTTTTTGCATTTGCTTTAGAAGAACCCCAACAGTGCGTTTACTCTCCAGACATCTTCCACTTAATATGTAGCATCAAGGATGTTTAAAAAGCATCTTCAACGAACAAGTTGTAGATGCAAAAATAAAATAAAAATAAAAAATAGAAACTTCTCTTCAATGAAAATTGATAATCTGCCCCCGTTATACATAGAGACTGGGTAGTGTGTACGTATATATTCAGAATGAAGATAGAAATCTGTTGCCATATCGCGCAACTGAGGGTGGCATACAGAAGAAAGTCGTCTGCGAGAGTAAATCCTATTACTTTCGAATTTTCCTCTACAATCGGTAGCAGCTTACCGCTAAGCAGATAAAGATTTCGATTTCGTACTTGATATAGTGAAATTTATAAGTTTAAGATCTTTTCTGTTCCCATACCTACTTATCTGAATTATTTCACGATTCCTTCTGTCCTTGTTTGGATTGGAGTGGATGGGTTACTAGTTATATGTTGTGCGAGAGCATTATGAAAGGAATAACTTGAGTTTGAGAAGGAGGAGAAGGTACTTATCTTTCAGATGAGTTCAAGAGAATGCTACACACGGTGCATTAAACAAAGATGCATTTAATTAGGAAAATCTGGGATATTTTCAATAATATTGTACGTGCTTAAAAAAACTTGAAGTTTGTAATCCTATTTGAATATAGTTGCAATTGGAATGGGGAATTTAAGCTAAGGATTGAGGTAGTTATGCCCCAGTGCATTTGTTTCTCATTAGTTGCAATATTCAAAAATATGTTTTTTAAAGCGAACTAACTAAGGACCCTAAGAAGAATGAGTTGCTATGGATATATCGGAGAAGAACTACGTTGCCCCATTGAAGTAGCAAGAGGGCTCTTTGCTTTTATGAAAAAAAAGTAGAGAAGAACAGTAGAAAAGGTATTTTTCATTCAGAAAAAGAGGGTTGAGTTGTATTTCTGATACACGTAAATCTTAGAGCGTTTCAAAATTACCATTTCGGGAGGTGGAATGTCAAATCCCAGTTAGAATTACATTTCTTTGCGAGATTCATACTAACCACTATTTAATGTAAATACACTAAAGGAATGATAAATTCCTGCCAAAAAGCGGAAACCAATGGTGTTACATATAAGACAGGTTAAAACTGTTTTGAGTCGGTCTAGTCAGTTCGCTACTAAAATAATATATACTATACCTCACCTTGAAGGACTTTGTGTATGATGGTAAGACGTTAAAACAGGGTTTAAGCAGGGTGAAAGCCAAAAACACTACATAAGGTTAGAGGCACCACGTATCTTCTACAATTTCAAAAAGTAACCGAACAAAAAATTCTCTAGATACATCTTTTGGTATTAAACGCCTCCAAAGAAAAAAAACTTTTTATATTCTCGCTATAAGCTTTTGGGAAAGCTAATGCAGCTTTCTCAAATATTTTATGTAATTTTTTTTCAATGTTCATAATTAATGTGTAGTTGGCAAGCCTGTATCTACCACCAAATATAAAGGTTTTTTTTTTTATTTATATTTTTTTTTAGGTATAGAACTTTGAAATGAAATAAAACAAAGACAATTTTTTTTATTTATATGAAATTTACTTCATTCGTAAGACAATGACATAATAACTTGAATATGATTGCTGGCAGATGACTGCCACGGCTGGCTCGGACGTAGTCTAATCTAGAGGTTTAATTTTCGATGACTTCCCAACATTTGTGGCCGTATATCGGCAATAATGCGGCGAATATTGTCCTCCAAGTGTTCAATTGCTTCGGGCCTATCGGCGTAGACCAGCGACTTCACATATCCTCACAGCAAATAGTCAAGCGGCGTTAAATCGCACAATCTCGGAGGCCAATTCACGGGTCCAAAACTTGAAACTATGCGGTCACCAAACGTTTCCTTCAATAAATCAATTGTGGCACGAGCTGTGTGACAGTGACATGTTGCGCCATCTTGTTGAAACCACAACTCTTGCACATCATGGTTGTTCAATTGGTGAACGATGAAGTCAGTTATCATCGCTCTATAGCGGTCACCATTGACTGTAACGTTCTGGCTAGCATCGTTTTTAAAGAATTAAGGACTAATTATTCCACCAGCCCAAAAGCCATAAATCACACCACGCAGTCAGTTTTTCTGGATGTAATGGTGTCTCAACATACGTTTGAGGATTATTATTACTCCAAATTCGGCAGTTTTGTTTATTCACCTATCCATTAAACCAAAAGTGAGCTTTAACGTTAAACAAAATTCGATTTTGAAAATCGGGATCGACGGCTATGATTTTCAAAATAAATTTGCACAATTTGGAAGCGTTGTTCAGGCGTCTTTTCATGTTGAATGCCAAACCAAACTAAACATAAGTCACTTGACAGCTGACAAAATGGACGCCATTTAAAAAATTGTTGCCAACTTAGGGTTCTATACCTCTAAAAAAAAACACCCGTTATTGTGATGAGCGAATTATAATGAGATACACAAAAAAAAAAAAAAAAAATAGGGTGGCGCAACAGAGCGAGGAGCCCCTGGGCCTAGCGCATTTCTCACAACCATGCTTTGTGAAGGAATGGAGTGGACCTACAATTTTTTGCCGGTTCCGAACGGCTTTTTGAGAAAGCGCTTTTCATGGCAATGAATTTACTAACGGAGGACTTCCTCTCGAAAGGCGATACCCGTGGAAAAACATTTTTGCCTCTGCTGGGATTGATGAGATACACAGCCTTGAGTTTTTGAAATTCTACTTACTACATAACCACAAGTTAGTGCGATCCAGCGATGCCCATTTTTTGAGTTTATTTCAAAGCAATCCAAAAAGCGTCAACCTTCTCCTTGGGATCTAGCATCCTGGGATGTAACTGCCTGGGATCTTACACTTTGCGATCTAGATTTTTGCTGACTTACTGAGACCTTACAATCAAGAGTCTAGCTTCCTTACTCTCTTCAATCTTGCTCCCTAAGATCTAGTTCCATGAAATGTAGACTGTGTTGTGTGATCTAACTTCTTTGGAACCAGCTCCCTATGATTTTACTCTATGTAATCTAACTCGCAGGGACTAACCTTTGGCGTCTTATTTCTCTGAAATTCTACACTTTGCTATCTAACTCCCTGCGAACTAATTATTTGGCACGAAGCTTCATTCGATCAAACTAAAGGGGATCTAACTACCTGAAACCTAGCACAATGGGATATCATGTAACTTCCTGCGATCTATTTCTCTGTGATTTAATTAGTTGGAATCTTGTGTCCTGGGACCTATTTCAGCGGAATAGTACTCACTGGGATCAAATACCTTGGGAACTAGCTTGAATGTAAGGGCCGGGGATATAAATATCTAAGATTAAGTCCCTAGGACTTTTATTCCTGCGATGAAGCTTTCTGGGAAAAGATCCTTCTGGTTCAATATTTTGGTGCACAACCCACGCAGTTGTGGCTAAAAATAAAGCCGTTTGCAAAATGGTGACAAGGTCGGACCTGCCTCCCAACGAAAATATTGCAACATTTGCATCAAGCCAGCACGCAATTATTAAAACCAAGTGAGATTTTTGCTTATCATAATACACAATCCCATGACATTCGGAGTGTACATTTGCCATGGCACTCTGTTACACCTTAACAGAGCACATAATGTTAGCAACAGAAAATGGGCAAATTTTTAACAGAATCAAATTGAACAAAACGTTCAATTTGATTCTGTTAAAAAATGGGCAAATTTTTAACAGAATCAAATTGAACAAAACGTTCAATTTGCTTCTGTTAAAAAATGAGCAAATTTTTAACAGAATCAAATTGAACAAAACGTTCAATTTGATTCTGTTAAAAAAATGCGTAAATTTTTAACAGAATCAAATTGAACAAAACGTTCAATTTGATTCTGTTAAGAAATAGGCAAATTTTTAACAGAATCAAATTGAACAAAACTTTCAATTTGCTTCTGATTTTAAACTTATAATTTTTTGATTTTTAATTTATAACTTGTTTATTATTTTGTTAAGTAACAAATTTGTGGCAAAATTTATTGTCGACGAGGACTTATATGATGCTTCCTTTTTGGCATTTTGTAGTAAGAAAATGTTACAATGGGCCTTGTGATAAAGGCCTGTGACACAGTTTTCAATCTTAGAGACTATGAAAATTTAAAAGGAGCACCTCAAAAATATGGCTTCAGGCTCAAAGCTCTTCCACTATAAGACGAGAATTTGATAACAATAGTCTTGCATCACTACGCCCCATCTTTTCTCTTGACCTTATTTGTTGGTTCATAGTAAGAATCGGAGACATCGAAACGAATGTTGAGAACGGACACACTTTTTACAAAAAAATAAATGAAGGTACCTACTGCATTGGATACTTACTTTAGTTACAAAGTTCAATTTTAATTATTCGAGCCGAGGGACGAACTGGAATTCCTGCCTATACTCCAATTGATTCCTATAAAGAGTTTAGCCTGAGGAAATGATGTTTACCATCGTACTTCGTATTTTAAAATAACCACACCAAAGATTGATGCAAATTGTAAATAATTGTTCTCTACCAAATAAACTGTAGTTCTACAAGGTTCTTAAAAGTAAAACCTATAGACCAAAGGATTACGTTTTTAGTGGAGAGGATTTCAACTTGCCTTTGAGCTTTGATGCAAAATCTTCTTGAACTAAAGAGCTCCACGTAAACACTTTAACTCAAAATCTTAAATGAAGATCATGCATCAAAAAGGGAGCAAGAAAAGAATTCCTTTTCTAAACTAAACTAACACAAATTGCCTACCAAAAGCAGGTTCATCCTTGTAAACACAATTTACGAACTCTCAAAACCAACGTTACTTCCAAATCAAATGCTCACTTCCCTACGGCGCACAGTGGTACTGTTTGTATGGGAGAGCGGAAAAAAATCCGAAAAGTCTGAACCAAGAAGTGGAATCGAATGAAATTTTGCAGACTTGCTTGGAAGTGGCAAACACACATTTTGACAAATTTTGGTTGAAAAAGAATCATTAAAAGAAAAGTTATTGACATTTTTCGGATTTGCAGCGTTTATTGACATGATCGAAATTTGTTCATTTATGATAATATTAACGTTAAATTAATGTTCATTGGTTTTTTAGTTAATTCAAGGGCTTCTTCACTAAAAGAAAAATGTTTTTTCCTCGGTTCAGGTCTTAGTTGAGTCTTATATGAATCGGATGATATCAGGATCATATGCAATATATCCTCATTCGTCGATAACCGGGAGAACTTCCTTGAGTAATGGGTCCTATAGTACTGGTAGTCTTTGTTCCTGCACTTTTGAGCAGTGATCCAACTGGCAAGAATGCAATTTCTATTATTTCCGTTCAGTGTAGTTAAATTTTGTGAACAGTTGCGGGCATGTGATACCAAGGGTATAACGATATCGCGAGATTAGCTGTCTCTTCAGTATAGATCTTAAATTTTTAACTTTCGATTGAAAAATTACTGCAAATAACTTCTAATATAGAAGGATTCGGTTTGAGGAACAGGTTCACCCCGAACTGTTATGCCCACCTAAGTAAGTAGGCAGCTTCCAATATGACTGCGAGTCTGGTTATCAGACCTTTGTCTTCTTTGGTAATATATGCAGCTACATTTGGATTTCCAAATAATCTTCTCGAACTATTCCCATCGTTTTACAGTTCCTTGTTTCACAACGTCTAGGTCTACTCTTATTCCAACCTTTGAGAGGAATTCCACTTGAATTCTTTTTTTCCTTTTCCTATAGCACGAGTGGTCTCATTGACTCTCCACGCTTTATAAAGCTGAAGTTATTTCCCAGGTGCAATATGTACTCCAAATATCAAATCCGTGCATGCAATAGTGACATTCCTAGAACAAGAGTTTTCATTCAGGATCTTAGATTGCCATTGGGCTAAGTCATTCATTCCACAAGTAATTCAATTGCTTGCAGAACTAGTATTTGTCACAGTTAGAGCTATTCCCATCGCACGTATAGAACCCTTCAAATAAAACTTCGCATAAAACGTAGAATGTGAAACAAATCCAGACATTTTGAATTTCCACTTTTTGCACTTGTAAATTTCTATATAAGTTAAATTTGTCATACGTGGGTAATTTCTTCTTTTTTAAAAAAAAAAAAGCTATCTTAGACAGTATGCCCTTAACCCCCAGTAATTAAAATCACAAGAAATACCGTTAAGAGTGTGCTTTTTCAGCGATTTGCTATGCAATAGAGTTGGTCTACTACACATTATCGTTGGATTAAATAATCCGTAATAAATTAACATAGACCAACTTTTTAGCATTTGGGCTCGTAGATCAGACATTTGCCAAGGGATTAATTATATTTTATATTTTAATGAAAAATATAAATTTTTGTCAAAAATAAAATCCTGGTGCCAATCTTTCCAACGATTACTGTATACGAAATTGCATCTTTTGCAACATGATCAAATTCAAAATCGTGATTCTTAAATTGAATTCAGTGAAACAAGTTTGTACACTACGTTCAAGATCGGATCAGGACGGATACGAATCTTTCGAAAAAAGTTAGTAGAATATTGTAGCTTTTCAAAAATAGTAGCCACTAGACGTAGCTTAGTGTAGCTAAAACTGTAGCTCTAGGGAAAGAACATTAAAATATTTATTCGAGGGCACTCAGTCTAAACCCAACTAAATGGCAAAAAAACAAATTTTTTTATAATTTTTTTTTTTTTTTTTAAAAGCTTAATAGCATACTTTTATAAAAAAAATTTATTTTTCACAAACAGTTACTAAAATGCTACTCTTCATAAAAAGAAGTAAATGCAAGAAATTACATACATACTTTTCAAAACCTAAAGATAGATGAACTTTAGAGCGCTGTATCTCCCATATTCCTTGACATAACTGTCCCAAATTTTGGAAAATGAAAATATAAATCAAACAAATCCGTATTCCGAATTTCATTTTTCGCATTTATTTCCGCAGAAGCACCACTGTGCGGCGGGGCGCGTCACGGCGTCATTATGTACTTCTGTTATTTGAACGGTGAAGTGTCAAGTCATCAATAGCTTCATTTAGATTGCCTTGTTTGTTGGTTACAACCAAAACAGGAACAACGAATTATATGATGTTTTTGAGTATCTGTGCAGTATACCACCCATGTATGGAATCTAACGACATCTGCCCTATTTGAATACCTCTTATGAGTAAAGTTGTTCAAAATTTTGGTTTCGAAAGAAATTTTATTTGTTTTTTAATTGCAAAAGCGATCTTATGCATACAAAAGACCTCTCCAAGTAACGTGCAAATAGACATAAGAACGTGTCGCTTATTTGAGTTTTCTTTTTTCTTTCGAAATCACTTATCGATCTCACACTTTCACCTACTCGTATTTCCTCTTTTTAAAACAACATTGACATCCATAAGCATTTTCTAGAAATATTTTACAATAATGAAATACATGGTACTCGTATATGACAGTTACGAGATAGTAGAAAGTGGTGCAAATATTTTTGAATCAAGTCTAGACTGCCTGACATAGAATAAGTGACTTTTGTAATGGAAAATGAACAACAGAACAACACATCAACATACCACCGCATCGCTCCTGGTAGCATAGTACTACCAGGTCTTATTGGGGTTACCAAAGAGGGAAAGAAGAAGGAAAAATGCGCATAAATGACAAATATGGAAAATGTAAACAAAGAGCATCAGTCAAGGGCTGCAAGTAGGTCGATATGATATTATCATCGCTGAAGTGTTACAATGTCAACCTTGAGCTTATTTACATTTTTTTTTGTACGGGTTGCTATTGTTGGTTTTGTGATGTGTGCTAAATAGGCTGGTTAAATTGCTATACAAGTAAAAATGCCAAGAGGCGCTGCATATGTTTGACACTGGCACGACTCACAACAAGAGAGACTCGTTATTTTGCTGTAATAATAATTGAAATGGATGTTCTAATTTGCTTTAAAAAGAAGAACAAACAAAAACAAAAAATAATAAGGCACGTGAAGATAAAAATCAAGTTTCAATAAACAAGCTAAGGTTGCCATGGTTCTTTTTATAGTCAACAGACAATTTTCCTAGAAAAACTCCAATTAGGAAATTGCTTTAAGAAAAAATCAAATATGAACAGGTATTGGTCTCAATCAACCGTTTCCTAATTTTTGTTTCTTGGTATCGAAGGACATTTTGGACTTCAAGCTTTTGATGTTGGCCAAACGTCATTACTGTCATCGAAGAAATTATATTGGAAATCTTTTGTCTGCGTGCAAGGACAAGGGTCAATATCTATTTGGGATCTAATAAGCTGCTTGGTGCAGAGGAGAGGCTATAGTAACAAGAATAAAATTAATACAAAAGTAGTTGAACACTTAAGAGTGCTTTGAACAACTAATCCCTATTATTAAACACTGCCTTATCAGTTTCGCATCCATGAAACAGGAATTTTCTCAATACATCGAAGAACAATACACCAATACAAGTAAAATGCTTGTTTACTATCCACTTATAATGACAAAACCTTATCAATAGCCAGTCACGTATGCGATTACAAAAGGCAAACTAATCCCAAAAGCAATTCATAGTATACAAAACATATATGCTCAGTGAACTGTTAAGCACCTCACTTTCAATACAATTCATCTACACAAATCCCAAACGAACAAGAGAATTTTAGTTCAATTTGCAAATAATTACAACATAACCGCTTGAATGGTTTGGATAATTAGCTTCCACGACCATAGCAATCTTGTGTCATAAGCCTCATCCATCCACCACCCTCTTCTCGGACAGGTTTCTTTTTCAATGGCTCAATTCTCTTACCACCCGAGATATATTCAATGGAGCAAATTCTATTAGTGCAATCGCCAATCCCATAAATGTCACATCCTCCGACAGATCCGACACCAAAATGCTTTACATTAGCTTAACCTTTTCCATCCTATACTCTATATAGAGTTCGTTGTCGTATCCGTTCCAGCTATTTGACCATTTTTAACAAAAATGGCTTATCGCTTCCGATATATTGAAAGATGTTCGCTCAAGTGCTTCTTGCTTGGTCTAGTGTGCTGCAGCAGCAGAGGCAAAAAGGCATAGTGCCAAAAGCAGAACGAAACACATCTACTTCAGGAGAAGACTACAACTACTACTACTGGAACCACTTCTACATAACCCACTATTTCGTCTTTGTCATCCCGTTCGGTCTAAGTCTATAGATGCATAGCCCACTCGTTAAGTGGATAGACTCAATTACCGGAAACAATTTATGGAAAATTTCATCTTGGACTTATCGTCTTCGTCTGGCTAACACTTTGCCGATGTAGTCTTTTTGTTTTGTTGCTTCTTCTTCATACCGATGCTGCTGGTACTTGCCTCCAATAAGGGCTTCCCACATCCAACAGTATGTAAAGTACACGCAGAGAAAATCTGAATGAGAAAATTTATTGAAAAGAAAATGGAAGATCGAAAAATGTTAAAATGGAAGAAAACAGTGCCAATCACCAAACTAATGGATGTTTACTGTAGTTTGATAAGGAAACTTTCATTCTCATTTGATGAAATAAAAGTTCTTCTTAAACCACAGTCTCAGCTGCCTACGCAAAAAAGCCTAGATCCTACAAGGACTCCTTCTAATTTGACGCGACAAGCCAAAAACTAGTCTGGAATGGGATTTTCATTATGTGTGTAGAGCTTTGAGAAACATCAAATAGTAATCCAAGTTGCCAAAAAATCTTCAATAATTATAGAAGCACATGTTAAGAACGCCTTTGATTTGCAACCAAATAATTGTTCAAGTGTATGTGCACCCCAACGTCACTTTAAAATGCTGCTATTGATCAAAGTAAATTCGAAAGAGCAGCGCGCATCCAATTCCACTTAGCTTGTGGATTGTGGTTTATTGATTTCACAAAGATAAACGGAACGTCTTTTGTGTATATCTCTACACTCTCCCACAAAAATACTCCAAAATGTAATGGAAAACGTTAACATTTAATTGAAAACACCTATCTTTACAGTACACATATGAATATATAGTGGCAGTGGAACGAACGGCGCGGCGCGGTGACGACTGTAGCATGTGGCATGCATAATTAATAAATGAAATCAATTAAAGTAGCTTCCCGTCCAATGGAACGGAAGATATAAAGAATGATCAAAACAGGCGAAAATAAAAGTAAAAAAGAAAATAAAATCCATTCAAAAGGAATCGCCAAAAGAAAACAAAGATGATACAATGGTGAGTGCTGACTGTGCTCTGTCTATTTTTGGATACCCTATCGGTAGCCAAAGTCACGCAAAAGTACAGAAGCAATTTTAATTGATTTTTAGTCAATGGTGATTGGTGTGCTCATTTTTTGAAAGGTTTTTATGGAAAAATTATTTTTGGGACTGACTGAGTGCTGACTGACGTCGCAATAACAAGTGCTCTGATATAATAGGGACTTCAAATGAGTATGCGGAAAGGGGGGTTAGTATGAATGAATGGCTTGGGTTGTTTGAAAATATTTGCTACGATGTATGTGTAGGAAGTGATGAGATCAATTAAACGTAAAGAAAATGACAATAATGAGGCTAAATGGATTAACTTTATTTACAGGTTTTTAATAAATGAAGTCTATAAAGTCTCTCGAAACTAGGAGCCAAAAATCCATTACTTTCAAAAAAATTTGTAAAGATGAACTTTGCAAGAAAAATCAAAATCCAACATTATCATTAACACAAACATTTGCATTAATATTAAAATTAATATTGACATTAACACTAACGCTAACATTAACACTAACATAAAGATAAACATTAATATACGCATTAACATGGTGTTCAAATTTGATTGATGCACTTGAAAGAAGATTTTAAATTTCAGAGTATCTCTTACCGATGGTAAAAGATTATCTCAAAGAACGAGAACTTATCTACCAGACCACTGAAGGCATGATAAGAAAAGATATCACAGCTGAAGCAGCACAGGAATCTATCATTGGGCCAGACCTCTGGAACATGTCCTACGATGACATTCTCTATATGGAAATGCCCGAAGACTGCTTTCTTGTTGGATACGCTGACGACGATGCTGCGGAGATAACGGCAAGGGACACCGAAAGCGCACAGAGAAAGTTGAACCAAATGATGCGAAGGACAAATTCCTCGATGGAGGAACATAGGCTGTCACTGGCTACTGAGAAGATTGAAGTAGTAATTCCAACTAAAAAACGAATTCCCTCGGGCATCGACTTCCACATCGAAATCGAACTTATAAAAAGCAAAAACGTGGTAAAATATTTGGCAATAAAGCTCGACACGAAACTGAGCTTTTGGGACCAGATACGAACGGCTGCTGAACGCCCATCAAGTGGCAAATGTATGTGGACAATCCGCAAGCAAGCGGAGACTTTTTCTGGCAACAACACACTCAATTCTGCTGTACGGACGTGAGATTTGGGCTGAAGCTAAAACGGGAAAAGTACCGGAAACAACTAGCATCGGTACAGAAACGCGGTACCTTGCAAATAGCGAGAGCGTACCGCACAGTGTCTGAGCCAGTAGTACTTGTAGTTGCAGGTCTCGTACCAAATGACCTTCTCCCAACACAAAAAAGATACATACATGAAAAGAAAGCAGAAATCAGCGTGGAAGCATCGAACGCGAAATCAAAAGCCATCCCACAGCAGAAGTGGCAAGAACACTGGGAGTCGGAAAGCAGAGGACCCTGGACTGTTAGGCTGATCGCAGAAATGGGCGAATGGAGTAACCGGAAACACGCTGAAGTGAACTTCTACGGCACACAGTTTCTCACCGGACACGGGTATTTCAACGCTTTCCTGCACAAGATTGGAAAAAGAAGAAGCCCTTCGTGCCAATACGGAGATTCGTTGACAAACGACGCTATCATACAGTGTTCGAGTGTAGTATGTGGATGGGAATCTCCCCCTCAGGAAATAAATAGAGTTATCGGAGAGCTCAGCCCGAATAATATCATCCAGGAGATGCTGAGAGACTAGGGGAGTTGGAGGCGAAAAAGCATGTATCTGACGCAGATCCTGAAAACAAAGAAAAAAGAAGAGGTAGTTGAGGAACAAGAACCTGCCACCTAGACACGGATCCCCCTCGAAGAAATGAGCAAGTGGGCCCCAGGGGAAGATCAGCGAGTGCCAAGCTTAGTACACTTTGGAGAGTTTGACACATATGAGGTATGGATACTTCCTTGGATAAATCTTTATGCACCTTCTCCAAAAGTATATAAAAGAAATTGCCTGCCAGTCAATATTTTGAGCGGGAA
The DNA here is from genome assembly GCA_914767635.1 of Melanostoma mellinum. Lineage (NCBI taxonomy): Eukaryota > Metazoa > Arthropoda > Insecta > Diptera > Syrphidae > Melanostoma > Melanostoma mellinum. The sequence continues at coordinate 22,934,616 of OU612060.1, read as the reverse complement.
ACAGCTGGCGGAACCAAAATAGTCTATGATTTAAAAAAAAGCGTCAAGGTGGCAAATCCTTTACATATACATACAAAAATAACTCGTTCATTGAGCCAGTGGCTGAATGAAACGCTAGTTCTACTGTTACGTGGGAGGTTCAGGGTTCAAATCTTAGAAGTATCAGGACAAAATGTTTTCGTATGTAACGCATTCCGCGAGAATTGTCAAGTGCTCCGAGAGTAATTTTTCACAGCCATGAATTGCGCTTTCTAACTTAACCGTTTGTAGTCGACATGAAATTGTAGGCCGTTGAAATGCGTTGGGCTGCAAAGTTTCCATATCGCACCACACAAATTTAGTATTTGACAAAGCTAGTTATATGTCGTATCCAACTGTTGTATTGATTAGGAACCCTTTTCAGCTATTATATGCAAAAGTGAGACTGTTTCACCCTTAGACAGACACCAGAACATAAAATCAATGTTGGAATTTTTAATAATAATCAATGGTATGCCAGCAAACAGCAATTTTTATGCAAATATAAAAAAAAAGGATTAATTAGCGTCAGAAATACACGATATTCCCATTAAATTCCTGCATGACATATCACCAACAATAACACTTTTCCTAAAAAAAAACAGCATTCGTACATATCCCTTTCAGCAGCGAAACACAATTAACTTAAACTTTAATTAACGCACGCAATTTACAATTGCCTTTGTTCATTGCCTGTTCGGTGCAGGCTTCCTCACGTCATAACATTTGTTTTGCATCAACTTGTGATGTTTAAACTGATGCAATACAATAATCACAACCCTGTAAACTCGTCGGGCAATGAAACGTATATGTACATATATAAAAAAATGAAAATGAGTTCAAGCCAGTGTTACACAATGCCATTTTTGCGTTTTATGTTTATGTCGTCCCGAACATTGCATTGCATTTCTCATGCAATACGTACGTCCCCTCTGCCTGTGGGGTTCGGGAAAATCTATAATGAATCCAGATAGTTGCAGAAACTCTTCTCATCAACAAAAAATTAAAATCGTTATACGAATAAATTTATCCTCATATTCCACTGCCGGCATCGATGATCAATTTCAGGTCGGCTACTGCAAATAAGGTGTACTTGTACACTGACGGCTGAGTTATGAAGGCCAAAGATCTTTAGTAAGAAATTAAGCACCCAATTTTTTACTTTTGTATTTATTTTGGTATGAATGGCATTCAAATTATGAGTGATACGTAAAGTGGTTTAGTCAATAGTAATTGACTTTTTGTGTGAACAAATTCGTGCGATGTTAATGTTGGTTGTTGGCCAGCAAAATACATAACAAGACTGAGAAACATTTTAACAGTTCAATGATAATTATTATTGCTGCCTGTTGATTCGACAGTTAATCATGTGATGATTGAGAATGGACTCTCAGAATTCAGCTTGTAGAGGTGGTGCCCGTGGCGTAGTGGTCAGCATTTGTCCTTGGTGTAAAAGAGTTCCTAGTTCGAATCCTACAAAGATTCAATTGGTTTTTCACGCCTAAACGGAGGTAAATAGACGCCTCCATCCAACACAATTTGTTAATGTACCAAGAGAAAAGAAAACGTGGTATCTGGCGGCGTCATCAGAACCAACCACTGAACTGATCCCAAATCAAGGTAGAAGAGAATATCACGAGAACAAATCAGGCAAGCAAAGACAACAATATTACCTAATAATTAAGTTCCAATTTATCATCAAGAAGGAATGGTAATCAAAGAACAGCAAACATGTTTTAATTATGCAGAATTTACATCACCAAGGCAAAGGGGTTCGCTGATCAGATTACTGGATTCGCAGAAGACGCGACGGAAGAAGTAGAGAATCCCCTTCGTTCCCCAATCAACAAGAGATCAAACATTTCAATATAATAGTAAAGTCCAGGGAAGCCTAAACGGCGAACGAAAGCTTAAGTCTATGTCCTAATTGAAGTTGCATCGCCCGACCGAACGATGTACTTCGGTAGTGCTACCAAAATGCGTGTCCTAATACCAGTCGCAAGATGCTCATGAGATCGCGCGACCTTCTCGTTGAGTGCTTCTTCCTACACGGAATTCGAATTCCATTTTCGCTTGCTATTTGCTAACAGCAACGGGACGAAAATCAAACTGTTTGATTTGAAGCAACCAGACTACTTTTCGTAGCGTCGCCATCGGTCGCAGTCCCCCACAGTTTGACTTTCCTGTGTTAATAAGGACACAGACTAGGGCTATACTTGTTTAATATTTTGATAGTCCAATGCAGCGCGCGTCGCTCGTTGTTCGGTCGCATGATGGCTGCCAATTAGGACATTGTGTAAGAGTATGGAGAGATTGCTGGGTTAGAAATTAAGAAGACACTGCTCTAGCTACTGGTTTAAAAAAAAACTCGGCTATTGATTTACCTATACACCGCCACACCATTGTTCCGTAATCTACTGTCTTAGGACATGACACGAATGCTATGCTCAAAATACGCCTCATGTGCAAAACTATTCTGAATTCCAAGTCGAAGTTCCTTAAATCAACATCACAACAAAACTGACATTAAATCAAAATTAAATTCCCTCAGGAGAAAAAAGATCTGACAACCGCATAAGAAGATTGACGCTGATGATGATTTCGTCATAAAAAAAAAGTGATGACTACGCGACGTGCAACAATACCTCTAAGAACGTGAATACATATAACGCACCAACACCACCACCATCCAGCTCTTACTACTTTAACATTTTTTTCCTTCTTCTTACTGTCACACATCTTTCGTACAGAAAAACCTTACAAAAGAAGAACTCAACCTCTGCAAAAATATTATGACAAAGAGAGCACCAGCAGTGGCGGGGGAGCAAAAATGAAATGTGGCACTCGGGCGATGTGGATTGCATAATAATCAGGTCATGTGCTTAGACTTCGCGGAAAAGGGTTCCCCATTTCCCGCACCATTAAGACCACCCTTCTGCATCAAAACATTCTTACATTGTTATTTTTTCTCACTCGCACTTTTTTTTTAACTTACCGTGAAGAAGATGTAGTTCTTCTTCTTCTTCTTCTCAGGGTAATCTATATGCGTCTATCTAATATAATATCGCGTGGTCCTTGATGTAAATTTGTGCTGAGCTTCTTCTATTCTAGATATAGTATAAAAATGAAATCAACCAACCAACCAACAAACCAAGGAATAACTGGCGGTATCTATGGTAATTCAAAATGAGAAATTAAATTGCAAGACTTAAGATATATATAAGTGAGTGTTGGTTTCATTTTTCTTTGCCATTTTGAAGGGTTAAAATCACTGGGGATGAATAAAGATACTTCTTACAGGCTGTGGTCTGGAGATCATGAAGTCACATGAATGTTAATTTCAGTTGTAAGTGCAACTGTGAGGATAGGACGACGGATTGGGTGCTTAGAAAAGGATTTATTTTGGCTTCGTGAGTGAGGGAATGCCTGTGTACACTTACATTTGCGCTGTGATAAGCGCTTAAATGAAAGAGTGTTCTATTTTGAAGATAGAAGGAGCATTTGAAGCTGTGCCGACGACGACGACGACGATGATGATGATGATGATGATGATTGTGTGTCATTTTAAAGTGGTGACCTACATTTCTTTTTTTAAATAAAAATCAGGTTAAAAAGGCATTTCAATTATCTTCAATGCTGGTGGGGAAAATAAGGCGATGGAGTAAAGAGAGAAAGAAATTGAGTTTCGGGTCGAATTCATTTCACCCTTTCACGATCATGAAACTTATTTCAAGAAAAATAATGAATGAGATACCATGGAGTATATTTTGTCCAATTTTGTACAACATTCGGAAGAATGTTCAGATGGCAGTTTTTTCACCCAATTTATACTGAGATTTCAATCAAGAATGAGATGGGGTATAGATGGGGTGCCACAAGGAAACGTCCTAGGTCCTTTTATGTAACTTTTTCAAACATAAAAACTCGCAATGGAACCACGACCACGAGTTTTTTTCCAACTTAGTATGATTTACTACGAAATAAAATACTCTGAAAGAATCTCCAGAAAACAATGTCTTTCTTGATAAACCTTGGTGTGGCCTCGAACCCAATTTTGTGCATTTACTTGCATTTAAGGAGGTGCTGTTTGGCTCAAAGGAAACATCATATCCTCCACGGATAGTTGAATTTTCTCGGATAGCCAAGCTGCCTTTTAATCTCTTGCCTGCCTCTGTCTCTACAAAATCCACCATGGTCCAAAATTGTAATATGTCTCTGAGGGAGATATTAAATCAGTTCAACATTCACCTTTCATGGGTGCCGGGGCACAGGGACATACCAGGCAACTGTATGGCAGACGAACTAGCCAAAAAGGGCACGACCACTTCCCTACGCTCAGAATGAAACAACATAAGTGCACCTATCGCTACATGTAAGCTCCTACTTAGACAAGACGCTTCAAGGATAAAAAACAATAGATGGACTGAGAGTAACAACTGCCTTGCAACCAAAAAAGTTTGGCCGTGTGTAGACTCAAAACGCTCGAAGAGTTTGTTAGCCCAGAACCACCTGTATCTGGGTTCTACCATAGGTGTTCTTACGGGACACTATCTAATAGGAAGACAAGCCAAAAGACTTGGTGTGTTTTCCAATGATTTCTGCAGAAGCTGCATGGACGAAGAAGAGAAACAAACCGTTCAACACCTTCTTTGCTCATGCCCTGCACTACTTCATAGGAGGAAAACTCATTTCGGTGTATTCTTCTTCGATGATACTAGCGTCTTAGCCTACATAGACTCTAAAAGTCTTTCGAAATACATTAAAAGTTCCGCGTGGTTCGACTAGCAGGTGATTAACCGTCTAGTCCCGTAATGGAGATAAACGGCTGATCAACTCGTTAATCTTACATCGTGTTTCTGAGATCAGTAGGTGATTAACTTGCTGATCTCTGTGGTATCACAATGGGCCCTTGCGGCCTAAGTGTGTCAGGCAATGTACTCATTGGCTGACAGCCACTTCCATCTAACCACAAGGAAGTCTCCCAGGTCCTGTTATGTTTATTCTTCTAAAAACATTGTGTGAGGTGCAATCAGGAAGTGTTTCAGGTTGATCTAAGGTTGATTAGATTGTTTCTTGTTACAAAAATCAAAGAAAAACTTAACTTAACACACGAAAAATATCGAGAGTTTAACCCATTGGGACAGAAACACTTCGAGAGCTGTTTTGCTGAAGAAAAAGTAGGTGGCATTCGTCTATACTGTAAATTGAACAAAATCTTAATTTAGTTTCAAAATGTGATTTTCTCGCCTTTTTTATATTTTGTCTGTCCCCAGTGTCAGTTTTGAATGACTGCCAAAAAAAATATTCTCCCAACAGACTGATTGATGACTGCAAGCGAAGTGAAATGTTGCGTTGAAAAGAAAAACATTATGTAAATGATGAATGCATTTGTAATAGAATTGACTTACAGAAGACACGTGTCAAGAAAACAATGAGCTACAATTTCCTTTAGCAGCTCCACTCAGATTAATTGAATGACCAACTTACAATCACATCTCCTAGACCATACATCATACCAAGCTCGAGTAAAAGCTTTCATTGTTTTCGTTAGTTAATACCTGACTTTATCACGCTTTTAAATAATTCAAAACCAACAGAGTAAAATAAAACAAAAATATGGTACTCCAGTCTCCAGCCAGTAAGCCCCGTTCGGTTTGTTTTGGAAAATCCATTCCAACGCTAGCTGACAGCAGACACGTTCCAAATTCGCACAAAAAATAAAAAAATAAAACAAAAAGCATCAATCCTCACAGACATAAAACGAAACTAATTGAAAAGACATGCCAGACACGAATACACCAAATTGCAGCACAGCCAGCAGCAGCATCAGCAGCGGCAGTGGTATCATCACCATCGTCATCATCACCACTTATGCCGCAATTTTAATTGGCCAGGTGTTAATGACCACTTGATTCAACAAGAAGTGTTCCAGTAGTGTAGAAACTTCAAAATGGGGTTAAGTGTATTTTCTACTCGCCCCAATCTGAGCAATAATATAGCTACGATAGTTATGCTCCCCACGCTGCTGTGGCTGCTGCACGCCCGATCAATATAACTTCAATTATTTGCTGCATTTAATTAATATTTTTTATTCGAGCTGCAACTTCAGGGTTTTGCTGTGCTATTAAATTGTGCCTGAGAGATGGGTAATCATGAGGATGTGGTTGGCTAATGGCAACTGGCGGGTGAGGCTGGCACAGCTCACGCTCAATGAAGTGGTAACCACTGACTCTTTAGTGAAATAGTATGAGATCGCAATAAAACGTGGTTAAATTTACTTTTTTTTGTTTTATTGTACAGTCGAACTTTCCAGTATTATGGTGTGGAAGGTAAGAAGAGTTTTGTTGTGGTTTTGGTTGGTAGTAATGTAAGAAACTTAGAACCTATAACTCATCAATGTGTTTTGACGACTAACCTAACCTTGGCTGGGTCGTGAAAACTCGTTGCAACAGATACTTTGTTCAGCAATCGATCAAAACGAGACAGTGTGTCTGAGAGTGGATGGCAAGTGAGAGAAAACGTGATAAAACAGACAGCAGTGGCGATATCGTCGCATCCTTTCATTCAAATTTTTCCGCTGTAAAATAGTAAAATAAATAAAAAAAAATAGGGTGGAGCAACAGAGCGGGGAGCCCCTGGGCCTAGCGCATTTCTCACAACCATGCCTTGTGAGGGAATGGAGGGGACCTACAATTTTCTGCCGGTTCCGAACGGCTAATTGAGAAATCGCTTTTCATGGCAATGAATTTACTAACGGAGGACTTGCCAAATCCTCGCGAAATGCGATAACCGTAGAAAACATTTTTGACTCTGCTGGGATTCGAGCCTCTGGGTTAGCAGGTAGACATGCTAACCATCACGCCAAGAGTACCTGCCCCTAAACCCTTCAAAGAACATATCAAGCAGTTTTCTGAGAGGCAATGCTGATGAGCGTCGTGGAATACATTTAAATTCCGGACAACTGAAAGGAAGGCAACCAAAAAAGGCTAAGGTTTCCAATATAGCCTCCTTAACGTCACGTCACTTATAAGATCTTGTCTGTTAACGTCTGAAACCAAACGTCAACAACTTGATAGGTTCAAGACCAGAAAAGTCCAAAATAGACCAAATTTTCACAATACGGCAAATCTTGGAAAAACGCGAGAAAATAATATCGATATACACCATCTTTTTACCGATTTCAAGGCCGCGCATGACAGCATTTAGAGAGATGAGCTGTACAGGGCCATGTCTAGTTTCGGCATCCCTGTAAAACTCGTACGACTATGCAAAATGGCTTTAGAGAATTCACGCTGCTCCATAAAGATCGGTAAATAACTCACCGAGACCTTTAATGTCGGAAAAGGCTTTAAGCAAGGCGACAAACTCTCATGCGATTTCTTCAACATCATACTTGAAAAGATTGTATAAATCACAAAAGTCAACATCAGAAGAACAATCTTTAAAAAGCCATTACAATTATTCGCTTACACAGACGACATTGACGTAATGGGAAGAAGGAAGCGTGATATCATAGGTGATTTTCCGAGCATTGAAACCAGAAGCGGTAAAAATGAGTTTGATGATTAATGAGAGTAAACCGAAGTATATGCCGTCATCAAACAAGGACACATTACATCGATGAGTTGGACAAAACGTCACAATATACAGATAAAACTTCGAGTTAATACAGGAATTCGATTACCAAGGATCCGCTATAGACACGGAAAACAACATCCGTGCGGATATCAAACGGAGAATAACTCTTGCCAACCGTGATGAATTGAATGCTCACAATAACGTAAGAGTAAAGAGTAACGCCGAACAAAAAGCTTACAATTGAAATTGGTTATTTGGGTACCCCAGGCACTTAGCCTTATTACCGAACGATTTATAAGAGGAAGGGCCATTTCACTTTCTCCGTGAGTGCCTAAACTTGGTGGCATCGATCGTTCTGCCGCTCTGTCGCTGTTCTTATGGCCGTGCTCTAAGATTGGAGCACACCATAGAGCCCACTGATGACTTTTTTTTACCCGTAATTGACGACATCTTACATGTCACCAAACAACATTTTAAAATGAATCTAAGAAACGAAATGGTTCAGCGATGGTCCTCAACAAAAAAAAAATCCAACTATTCACCCTCTTTTCTCATCTCTTCATCTTTAATAGCAAAATGGATCCCCTGTGATCCTCATCCCAACTAATCTAACCTAGTTCCACCTACTTGCAACCGTAATAACTATTCATAGGTAGAAAAAGCTTATGGCAAGTCACAAAGCGGCTTAAATTTGTGGCTTATTTATGCCCGCCATTTGTATAGGTACATGAACCTGACGATTTTGCCACAGGACAAGACTTTTTTTCACAAAGATGAACCTGTAAATTTTTTTAATTATTTAAGAACTGTCAATAATGAAAATACTCATTAGTCATTTCATTAGTAAAGTATCACGGAACACAGGAAAACGTTTTCTGACTATGGTTGCGACAAAATAGAACGTGAATGCCGCCGCGCCGCCGTGACTAAAACAGCACACTCTAAAAACAAATTAGGAATGGTTCAAGCCTTGTAGGTTTAATTTTTAAAGTATTGTTTAAGTCCGTTCGAAGTAACACTAAAATAGATTTAAGAACATTGAATTACTACTTTCCCATATCTAGCTTATATTTTCAATTCGATTCACTTTTCACAGGAAATACCTAGGTACAGTTACATAAAACCCCATTAGCAACATAATATAGCCTGAAATATTTTGAAATGAAAATACGAAATTACCTGGAACTAAGTACGGTGCTGGATTGGGAGCTGGCAACCAATAGGTTGCCGTTATGGATGGATATGCTTGTTGTAAACTACTGCCATTGCTTGCCCCCGTTGTGGCGCATCCTTGTTGACTAGTTGGAGAAGAACTCTCTTTGATGCGATTTTTCATTTTGTTTAGATTTATATTTCAATTTGATTTATTTCAATGAGCTCCGATGGATGTACATATGACTTTTATTATTTAAATCACTTTTTCTCTTCAATTGGTTTCACTTGAACAATACACTTGAAGCACATCCAAACAAGTTGCACTTTTTTACACACTTATCACACTTTTTTGTATTGAAATTTCATTTACTGTTAATTAGTAGAAATCATTTTTTGTCACAAGTTTCTCATTATGTATTTTAAAATTCATTTGAAGGCTGAATAAATATGAAAAATATTTTCTATTTGAATGAAAACAACAAGTAACGATGGAGGCTGAAAAAAGCAGTACCTTCAAGGTGTGTACAGTAAAAATAGATAATTCAAAATTGTCACAAAACACATGTTTGTTATTTATTTAGCTTTGTTTTTTCTTCTGTCATCTCTCTCACTCGTTCTTTCTTTTTATCAAATAGTCTGGGCGCTTATTTTTATCTATTTTTTCTATCTATCCAAACTCTACTACAGCTCAGAGGGAAAAACATAGTTCGAAATGGACTAATTGATCCCTCTAGAGATCAATTTTTCATTATCAAAGAGAAATGCATGAAAATGAGAACAAGCCAAAGAAAATTCATCCAACGAACGACTTAACTAAGCGAAAGCGTTGAGCAGCGATAGAAAAGAACACTGCAAAAATATGAAAAAAGTCATGAGTTGCCATGATGATTGGTTGGTTGAGAGATATCTACCTACATACATAAAAGTATCTCACAACTCACACTTGGGTTCTCTTTTTTATCATTATTTACAGTCTCTCTGGATTGGTTTTGCTTGTTGTTGAGTTGGCCACACGATCATCAGCTGTTGTGTTTTCATTATTATTTTCTTGTCATCGATGTCACTTTAAATTACTTAATCACTTTAGGTTCGAGGATGTTGGATGATCTGAACGTTGTAGCTATAGGTGAGGCAAACACATATATTCATCACTTTAATTATAATTGTGTATTTTATTTTGAACATTACTCTCCTAGTTGCTATATAATGCTTTTCCAAGGTTTTGAGAAAAAACATTAAGGTCAAGTTGTTATACGAACACACGTTTTTTGAACCTATGTCAAGGGGAGAGGTGCAGCAAAGATAGTGATTGAATAATGTTGAGAGTTTTCATTGTTATCTAATAAAGGCTAATAACAGAGGAGCTTTTGCACCGGAAGCCTATTTTTTCCAATTTTCTTATTTAAATTTAGTGCTGTTGAGACACTAGAAAACAAAATAAAAAACATCCCATTCAAAACGAAATTTAAAATATTGAAAGAAGAATAAATACGGAAATACAGGGCAATTTATTTTGTGGTTTAAAGTTGGTAGAGCTGGTGTTAGTCACATGTCAAATAAGCCGTCATGTGAAGTGTAACTTTACCCAGGGTTGACCCAGGTTTCCCTGTTCATTACCTGAACTCGTCACAACAAAAACCAAGAGCTACTTCAGGACGAGTTGAAGGCAAGCCCAGGGCTCAAAAAATAGCGACTTCAGGTTCTTCAACAACACTTTGTGGTGACCACAGGTCAACTCCAAAGCTTCAACGAACAAACCAAATAATAGCTTAACGTTTGCCAATCAAATTAGTGGATTGCTTAGCTATCAAACAACTCGAAAATACTATTTAAAAAACGCCAACAACCGGAAAAATGAGGGAAAAAAAATTTAACTGAGTGAAAGCTTTTCTGATGTTGTAAGGCCAGTGCATCACCGCTAACATTGCTGCTGCAACTGCATGTGCTGCTAATCATTCGAATTTATCAACCATCGATTTCCGCAGCAATTGAACATGTCGAATACCTTTTCATGCTGTATTTTGAGTTTGGATTTGCACCTTTATCTTTCTTAAGTTTAAATCACTCATCAATTGAAGATTGCTGACCAGATTAGATTAGATTAGATTGATTGATTTTATTTTTATCATTTCTTAACATTATTTATGAATAACAAAATCAGAATTAGCATGGCAATGCCGTCTGCCAGGTTGACAAGTTAAAATTAGTATAATATAAAGCTTATTGGTTCTACGATAATGTTAAAAAGCAAGAAATTATTAGACAAAAAAAACATAAGTAACCATGTATATATAATAATTATTTGACTTCGATGAGTTTTTAAAAGCTTTCGCTGAGTATTCTGTGCCGATAGGTTTTTGCCACTTTGCAATACGTGAAAAGTTTTTCCACCGACATCTCGTTAAGTAGACTTATCATCTCCACTTCCGTGAGGTAACTAGATCCCAGGAAGGCTCTCCTGCTTTCTACCAGCACAGGACATTTTCCTAAAAAATGAAAAACATCTTCTCTTTCTCTTAGGTTGCATAAACTACATTGTCCAGGACGATCCTCTCTATGCGGAATATAGTTAAGATGCATGAGCTCCCCCCGAAGTCTCAACATCATAGAAATAACCTCAACATTGTTCTCATCTCTAAAGTAGTTATTTGGACCAAGGTTATGACTTAGGTGTTTGTAAATTAATCTATGAGTTGAATTTGAAGCTTCTTCTATATAGCGACTACGGAGCTTTTCATCAACCGCCGCAATTAGATTGTACAGTTTAATTGTTGATTGCTGACCATCCACAAGCCGTGGAAGTAAACACGCTCCTTGGGTATTGGAACATCAGAAAATAAACAGCGACTTTTCAAAAAACATTTGCTTCAACGATGAGGCACATTTCTCAATTCTCATTCAGTTGGTATGTAAACAGACGAAATTTTCTAACACGAGGCTCAAAGAGCCCAAAAGCGGTCGAAGAGGTGCATATTCATACAGAAAAAGTGACTTGTTTGGTGAACTCTTTGGTCGGAAAGCTAAATTAGCCTCCTGGTAATTCTTCGCAGATTCCAGTGGTTTAAGTCAGTCCTGGACGAAGTGATCGATATCACTCACTCATATTTTGAATCACGTATTTTAAAAATCCGTAGTAAAACTGTTAGTATTTCCAGTGACGAAGCGACATGCAAATGTGAATATAAATATAGTTCAAGTGGTAGTTTATTAAGAATGAAGGAGATAAAACGAAGCCCTGAAGCATACCAGTACTGATGAAATTAGTATCAGACCTTATTCCATCGAACTCATCGATACCAAAAGAAAACTGTGAGGTTTTTGGTTTCGAAAACATTTAGTAGAATCAAGAAGGATTGGGTGAGCAAGGAAAAACTAAAAAACTAACATGGTATGGTTACCTGAATTTTATAGTTTTTATAGGTTGTACTAAGCATACACAACTTCCAAAGACGAAGGGACATCAGAAATTGCAAAAAGAGTACAAAGTAATGACTAAATATTACGAGGAAGCGTTTTTATATTCGCGGAATAAGGGGGTTAGAGGGGGATGACTATGCTCATTATAGTCGTAACAAGTTCAGTTACTCATAATTAAAATAAATACGAGGTTTCATTGTTCTTAGACAATTTGTCTTCGAGCTATCGTCAACCAAGCAACATAATCGGGAGAACAACGTGAAATATGGAGAAAAACAACAGCTCGTAGAGTGTTCACGTTCATTTTTGGACCTCTGCAATGAAGACAAGGATCGTGTATTGAGTCGAATTGTTACTGGAGACGAAACTTGGGTTCATCATTATGAGCCTGAGTCTAAACAAGACTCCATGCAGTGGCACAAAAAAGGCACAGCACCTCCCAAAAAGTTTAAGGTGTCACAAGTTACAAGTCAGCGGGAAAACTCATGGCAACGGTCTTTTGGGACTCGGAGGGAATATTACTAATCGATTATAAAGATAAAGGTGTTTCTATAACCGGAGAATACTACGCTTCAATATTAGAGCGATTAAAAGAAGCCTTTAAAAAGAAAAGACGGGGGAAATTGACGAAAGGTGTGCTGCTTTTGCACGACAACGCGCCCGTGCACAGGAGGCGCATTGCGTTGGCTGCCCTGCATGAAGTGGGCTTCGATATTTCGGATCATCCACCCTACAGTCCAGACCTGGCCCCGAGTCATTATTATCTGTTGCCAAAAATGAAAAAAGAGCTTCCAATGATGATGAAGTCAAAGAGGCAGTTTCGGCGTATTTTGTCTTGCAGGTGAATATATTGAAAAGGAAAAATAATTTGGTTTTTTTATTTCCACTCTATGTCCCCCATTCCGCGAATACAAAAAGGCTCCCTCGTACAAAGTGATCTCTGAATCAAGATTTCCATGTCATATCATGAAGAGATAAAAAAAGGGGACAATCTGAAGTCCTTTTAGAATAAATTCTATACTTTTAAATCAAAAATAATGAACGAATAAAGTGACACAACAGAGCTCGGGGAGCCTGATTCAGCGCATTTCTCTCAACCAAACCTTGATGAGGATGGAGGGGACCTAAGAACTGTTGGTTACCGGGAGAAATTTCTTTTTATGGCAACACAACTACTCTCGGAGTAATTCTCAAAAAAGTCGATACAAGTACAAACAGAATTCCGTGTAATAAGCAAAAATGCTTACGTAACATGGATAAATAAACAAAATAAATAGGATGACACGACCAAGCTCTGGAAATTTCGAAGCCTACTGAATTTGAAATGCCAACAATTTTTATACTGATACCGAAGGGCTAAGTTAAAAAGCCTTTTCTCATGACAATGTGTGATTGCTATCGAAGGACTTGCCTTTTTTTCGGAAAACATGACATCTTTTAAGATTCTGGGGTTCGATCTTCGAACCTCCGATGTTAGAGAAGGACATGCGTACTATTACGTCACGGGAAACATGCGACAGGAACGTCTATTAAAATTTTTGAAAAATTTTACTTAAATTTTGAACGCCTTGTTCAAAGGTATTTTGAGTTAGATGTTCCAAGAACCTCATCAAATGCTCTGGTGCAGAGAACGATAGCAATACCTCTCGAACAAAGTTGGGAAATATTGAAAACTTATCTCCGAGGTGAGTGTGTATTTTAAAAGATGTTTCACCCGAATGAAGCGCCCACCACAATTGGCAGCTTTGGACTTTTTGTGTGGCATAACGCGAAAGACCGATGTTATGCCAACAGCCCGAAAACAATTCAAGTACTTAAGGCCAATATCATCGACGCAACAAGTGATCTACAGCTCAAAACAAATAAGGTCAAGGTGCTCCCACCCCATCCTGGGTGGGGAGCACAAATGATCTTATGAGATACTATTTCTGAAAACCAGACTGAATTTAGTGGAATATATTTAGCAAAAAGGTTACTCAAGTAGTGTCACTTATTATCTCCAAATATTCTCATTAGCCTTTCATGGGAACATATTAACCTCCATTGATGGATCAGTAATCTTCCACTTTGTTTTTCAAATTATTTGAAAAAATTGAGAGGCGTACATGATGTGCCCATTCCAGATTTGATAAACTGTCCGCCTTCTTTCATTGAAAAGATAAAAAACAAACTCACTCGATGTTCATTCACACGTGACTAAATCGCGTGTTATCGAAGTAATATCATGAGGCGACAGTAAGCTCATACAAATTGCAGGTAATTGACATACAAAGCACAGCAAACACGCACAAACGCCATTACAATTAGTATCCACCTATCTAACAAAACTCTGTTATGTAAAATACCTACTTGCGATCACTTTAAATAGTCTTCCATCTTCAAATTCAACTGTTTAGGTTACATGTTAAGACACTTTAACATGACCTGTTTACTTTGATTTCCGCTCAGTGTAATTCAAAGTGCGAAAGGTAAACAAAAACAAAGTAGGTAACTATAGAAGAAATAGATTACCACGAACATCGCAGGCGTGTCAAGCCACTCTCAAATAAAAAGTAACATGGGTAGGTAGATAGGTACACGTTTTCAACTTGTTGATTTTTTCTATTTGTTCTAATTAAACACAATACAATATTTTAATTCACGCCCGTGCACGTTTTAACATGTGGAATTCAAAGCGCAACTGCGAAGGTAAAGCTCACCTACATAATACACAATCCGCACATGTATCTACATACCAATTTATAACACACGGCAACAACATCCTACACGTTGCGGTATTTACTTTTCTGTTTAATTCATTTATTTTCACTAAAAAACAATTGACAAAGCAATCCGATTCAGAGTGATCTCAACCAAACTCCGTGTGACTAATATTTCAAAAATGCAATTTAATAGTTTTCACATGCGGCAGCAGAGAGCGGTAGAAGCGTAACAAAACGAAAAACAAACCGAAAATCCTCGACGCGGTTGGTTGCACTATTTAGCTTCCTTATCACATTTCAATTTGCTTTGGCAAATGAAATTTTGCTCACACTCAGCACAAAATGTGCATCGCCGGGGCCTGGTTTTTGTATATTTTGTCCTGTTGTGGGTAAATTAAACTCCGGCGAATTTCAATTTTTTTTTGTTTTGAGAAGAACACAAAAGCAAACCAACACAGAGTAATAATAAAGCTCCACCACTCAATATCCAAATGAATGACTGACTTGACTGATCGGTCGCGTTCCAAAGACGTCCGTGCGCGTCTCGTAGTCGCAATTACTTGCGTATTCGTTCTTCGTTGCCCGTTTAAAAGAGTAAGTCCCCCGGACAATACAGTGACTCCGTCTTCTTCGAAAACAAATTATTGTCTTTCGTCAATCGACCGGCAATGTATGTAATTTTATTATGGATCTGGTGTAGTACTCGATGTATGTATCTTTAGATACATTCCATTAGAGAGAGCAGTTTTTCTATGCTGAGCCAGCAGAAGCAGAACATATTATTTAGTTAAAGAGTTAAAGCATTGGATTCGGATTCCGTAAAGACGACCACGACAACGGCACGACAGAGTAGGAAAATACCTCACGGATAACGCACGAGACGCCAATGTAGTAAGCTTAAAGTAATAATAACAATAAGTGGAATGACAATCGGTAAATAGAGAGATCCAACTGTCTATGACTATACGAAGTAACGTATCGTTTAGTGAATTGGATAGTACACGACAGTGCACACGACAAAAAAAAAGTATCTCTGAGATACACAACAACTATAGGTAGCTTATTATACTCCAAAATGATGATTGTGCTCATTCCGATTTGCTTCAGCTTGTGTAGAGCCCGCTTGATGACGATGATGACGACACAAGAGAAGTACTTTGGATCACATTAGTGTACTTGAGAATGACAAACAGCACAACAACAACAACAACCAGAACGCAAGCACACATGCAACATAAGCGAACGTTTCATTTTTCAATAAATTTGTATCCGTAGTATGTTCTGCTGAGTGTATAGGTAATAAAATTTTATTTGAATTTTAAATTTTGTTTTGGTTTATCCATTATGGATCACCCAAACGACTCTCTGCCGGCAGGGTGAGCCATGTGTTGGATTTTGTTGCTCTTTTGCCGTTTGAAGTTGAAGGAAAATGTCTTAATAAATTGAATGGTTGTTCAGTGGTTGTTGATGATAAGATTTGTGCGTGCCTACTTGAGAAAAAGGGATTGTCAGGTGGAGTTGAGTGGTTTTTTGGTTAATGGAGAATAAGTGCCTCCCAGAAATGATAGGTAGTATGGTAGTTTTGGGGATACCCAAATAGAAAACATCCGTGTAAGCTAATTGAAGTTAGGGATGGATCTAATCTAATCAAAAAATATTCGAAGGCGTTTCTTTGGAGTTCTAAAATGTAATGAATGTTATTTTTCGTTTTTTAATAGAAATTATAGATTTAAAAAAACAAGAAACAAAGGTTCTATAAGAGCTGTTACGCATAAACTCAAAAACGACTAGACCGATCTCAAAACCTCTTTCAATTTTAGAATGCAACATTGTCTCGAAGTAGGTAATCAGTATTTATAACTAGAAAAACTCGGAGATTTTTACTAAAACTTAAACAAGTTTCATCGCATTCTGTCATCGAAATCGGTTAAGCCGATTCAATAGAAATGTACAAACGGACGGTTCGATTACACTAAGATTTTCAAGTATCTAATCGTCAGAACAGAGCAGCTGGTTCCAATCAGAGGGTTGCTAGCGAATAAATAATCAGATTTTTGTGTCAAAAACCGGCTGCTGAGTTGCGACAAAATCAAAATCATTGCCTTTTAAACGGGGTTCTTTGGATCTTTCTTTTGAACTGAGCCGGTCGTGCTGATTTTCTGAAATCATCAGCTCTATCAGGAATTCCTTGTGAAATATTTCTCGGGCGGAATTTTACTATTCTCGAGAATACATTTCTCCTATCGGGAATTCCTCGTGGAATGGTTTTCTTTGGGAACAAGTTTTACCAACATAAAAATGAGGGAAAAAAATATTCGAACATAGTTTTCCAAATTTTTTGAAATTTCATTATAAGAAAAAACAAAGAAGTTAGGTTGTATAAAAAGTTTCAATCAATAAAAATGAGAAGATTTATCCGTGTTATTGTTATCAGAAGAGAAGAACAAAGAAGGCGAAATGAGTAGAGAGCCACACGACGTGGTTTAAGAGATCACTCAAATCCTTTGAAGTTACCACAAGCAAACCGCTTAATTTTTTCCAATCGGCAATTGATTTCATAGGGGGGCCAATACAATTGCTTAAGCTGTTTCCAAAATGTTTGGACATCATCCTTGCTTTATTTGTGACACAGCCGTTTGCAAAGTCCTGTTTTTTTCTCATTAAGGAAATTAAATGTTCGATTTGCTTGTAATTTGAAGAATTTGACCTTAAAAACGAATCATTTTAGTTAGTTTTAATAGCTATCTTTATTTATTTATTTATTTTTTCTAGAAATAACTTACTTTTTTGATATCTTTTGTGATTCCCTTGCAAAACTATAACGAAATATTCCACGAGAAAGAGAAGAAAATTTCCCATAAAAAAATAGTTCATGATAGGTAAACATTTCTCGCGGAATTTTTCCCTAATTTCGAAATCAGTTCCTGATACCTCTTTTTCGAATAAAGGATACATTTCTTGGGAAATGCGATTCACGATAGCCCTGCATTATGTTGACGTAAATACTTCTACTGATCATCTAGTACGATTAAGCTTTGTAACACGTGCTATCATACGGAGCATCTTTATCTCAGCTGCCGTCAACTTACTATCATACTTCTTGTATATGTATGTGAGTCCTGGTGTAGTCTCCTGGAGCCTTTTTCGGATCATGTTTTCTTTTTACAAGTTGTTTAACGATTAGTCAAAGATCCCAAATATTTAAGCTTTTTACTATAGGGGATCACATTTCCATTCAAATAAATATCTCAAATAGTCATTTTTGAAAATACAAGCACTCAGTCTTTTTTGCATTAATAAGGTAGTTTTTCCCCACATCCTAGGTGGTTCTACAGGGTTATAGGATCTGTGCCTATGATGGCACCATAAGCAAAGAATAGTTAATGTACACTAGCGTTCCGTACTTTGTCTTCAAACAGGTAGTCAACGAAACAACGACTGGACTGAAGAGTAGAGGAACTGAAGACGCTTCCTTAGTGTACACCTACTTTGACTTGGAATGCTCCGGTGACTCCAGCTAGTCATCTAAACTTCGTCACCGCTCCTATGTCTTAAAATTTTTTTTAGTTTTAATTTAAGCTATATGTAGTTTGAAAATTTTTAATTTAACTTTAGGCCGATAGGCATTATTATTAGGTTATTGAATAATTTAGAATACCCGCTTTCGTTTAGGGTTAGTAGGTTAATTAAGTTTTATATATTATAAGCTATAGTTTAATATATTTTTGGTAGCATGTAAGTTGTTATAAGATAAGTTGAATAAAAATGGATTTAAAAAAAATCAAAAAAAGACAATGACAGGGAGTACTCGCACATATATATTGGAACTCATCCTTGTCTGAGGGCCACCCATATAAGATCTCGTTGTTGTCGATCGAATGCGATCTTATTAGGACCCACAATGCTTTTTCATTGGGATCCTTTAATCTTAGATTACATCTGTTCATGACTTTCCTGCGATAAACTCGGATTGGTTATCACCAAACTTCTTATATTTCATAGCCGTTCACTCAATGCGGCTTGTTTGGGTTAAGAAGTGCAAACCCCTCTCTAGAAAAACCAAGGCAACCCGAACCCTTCATAATATTTTAATCGGTGTTTGCCAGTTCTACATTACGGCACGGAAGAGTGGACTTTATTGAAAGCGGATGAGGAAACCATTGGTCGTTTAGAAAGACAAATACTTCAAATGATGTTTGCGAAGAGAAGAAGAGATACAACAACCAGCTTTAGAAGAGCTTTAGACCGGATGGACCCAAACGCTCCGGCACGAATGGTTTTCAAAAGCGCATTGCAAGGAAATTGTGGAAAGGAAAAACCTCCACTCCGAACTATAATGCCCACCTAAGTAAGTACAGTCACTCAATGCGGCGTACACAACAAACGGATTACTATTGTGGAGCAGCGAAATGGAAGAGCTGTAATCCTTTCGAGATCACGATGCTTGTAACGACAGAAAAAGCAAGAAGAAGAAGCTGTCGGCTACTCGCTTAAAATGTTCAAAGTGAGTGGCATTAGTATGATAGAACAGCTGTTATCGCAGCTTCGAGTACCTTCTTTTACTTTGTACATTTACATTGGCAAAAGGTTACATTCACTGATTCACTTCATTGCTTAGGCTGTCATCTCTTTTAAATTTGGAGACGAGAATCTTGATCAATCTAAATCAAATTACTTCCTTTTTCCAAAGCACATATGGTGTTTCGTCAGTCGCATGTTAGGCTAAGGTAAGGTCAAGCTAACTGTAGGGAAAACGAGTGACACAATCATCTCAGCCTTAATTGGAGTTCTAAACTTGCATCAGCAGCCGGGGCTGAAATTTCTTCCAGCACCCGATACAAAGCATTCGGTGTTCAATACCTGGAGTTGGGCGCACTTCTGCTTTGCTTTTTTTACAGTACTTGTACTTTATTAATAACTTTAGCCCTATCTCTATTAACAGTCCGGAATAGATACAAAATTGTACCTACTCCGCAAACCTGAAACCCATAAATAAGACTATTCTCCACCTTCTCTGTTCTTGCCCCGCTTAAGCTCACAAACGTAGGATACACCTAGGTTCGTGTTTTTTTTAGTGATCCTAGTGATCTTACTCACGCCGACACTGCGTCTCTCCCGCTTCATTGTAAAGCTCAAAATGGTTCCATTAGGATGAGGATACATTAGATCCATCGTGGTATCACTATGGGCCCAACGGGCCTAAGTATGTTATCCAAGCTTACCTAACCTTACCTAATCTAACCTAAAGTATAGAATTGATAGTAATTGATATGGGTTTTGAACTCTGTAGGATTGTGCGTTGAGTCCCTGGGTTAGCTTTGTGGTCGTTACAAAGCGTTTTTCAAAACCCTAACTCAATTGGAATGTCAAACTAAGTTTTTGTTTTCTGCCTTGGACATACTCTAAACTCAGGCAAAAGTAGAACGGTTTTTTGCTGGGTTGAGTTCACGTAGAAATAAAATAGAAATAGAACTTGCCCGAAAACCCAAGTCTTTTCTACAACTCAAACCTGGGTATCAACGAACGAGTATTGTGTTCAAAGTTTTCTTTCCTTCCGGCTAATCATTTAGCCATTGCAGCTTAGTTAAGTAGGTACATCAAAGTAAATGGATGAATATTTTGTGGTTTTGTATTGCACTTCGACCTTGAAGATCTATTGTGCCCCCGCAGTACAAGCTATCGCTCAGTTCTATGAGACTGTTGTTATTGAAGGAATGACACAAACGAACTTTGGTTGTTCAAAATGAAAATGTCATAGACATGCAAGCGGCATTACGTCAGCACCACCCCCTTATTATTTCAGCTCTCTACAGATAAATCTAAGTTCACAAGAAAATACAGAAGAGAAGCAAAAATGCGTGAATTCCAGGAAATTCACTTTAAACGTCTTTCATTCACGCTTCTCTATTTTTTCCACAAACGTCAAGTCAGCAAAGTCTGAAGTCTGAACAAATCATTGCCAAACAACAAGCAGACAGACATAAACATAACGATGGTTTTTTTTCTAAAACAAAATTCATTTTACTCTAGGTCAACAACAGTGGTCATAAGAATCAATCAATTTTAGTATAAAACCAAAGCCCAGCACTCGCTGTCATCACAAACAATTATCGCTACACAAATTCTAAAATCTAATAAAATTATTATCCCACTTTAACTTATCCCCACAAAGCAAAAACATTTATCACTTAATTGAATAAATTCCCTCAAAACAAATCATCACACTTAATCCAACGCACATTGCCCTCTATGTCAACTAGGTATCACAATAACTAATGTTCAGCCCTACAAATTAAAAAAAAAAAAGACAACCAACAACTACAAAAAAGACTTAATAATTTATTAAAGCAAAATTTATTACAATGGCACCACCCCCTTTTTATTTAACCTCTCAGCAGAGATTTCTCAACTCACAAGAAAAAAAAAACCAGAAGAAGAGCAAAAATGATTTGTTTCTCCACTCATTCAACACAAACAAATTACTATCCTCCTTCAAATGAATTCATTATTTATCTTTCAACTTCTATAGTTCGTTTGTTCATTTTTAAATAGTTTTTTTTTTCTTCTATTTTATTTTATTGTTGGTACCTATTAACTCAATTCATTCGAAGAAGAAGAAGTCAGATAGTTCTTCCTTCTAACAACAAGATTGAAGATTTGAAGAGGAAAAAATTAATTGGAAAAGAGAAGAAACATATTTTGATTCGGCAGACGAATCTTTCCTAAAATAATACGTAAGCTTTTAGATTTTAGTGAATAGGAATAATTTTCATTGAGTGGTTGTGTTTATTTTTTTAACTGGGAAGTATGGGTTTTGAGAACATTTCTGTTTTATCCGTCGAACGAAAATACAGTTCTACAGTTCATAAGAAATACTTTATCACTTAAAGGATACATCTGTTCTGAATCGATCGTGGAAGTTGTGTTATTTGTATTTACAGTTGTTGTTCGGTTTCAATAGTAGTAAATAGAAAATAATTATTTATTCTCACATCACGCACGATCTATCCACATCTACACACGCGAAATAGATACAATTTTTGTTGGTTTTTTATTTGGTATCCAGATATTCACTGTGGCTGTCGATCACTTGATATTTGCTGCTATTTTCACTTGAATTGGAGAAAATGAACAGAAAGATACGAGATAATAATCAACGCGGCCCAGGCCAGCAATCAGCTGTGCACACAAACCGCACACACCAAAACAAACCGCACTAATAAGACTCATCTGTACCGTACATCGTCTATCTCACGACCGCACACTTTCTTTCAGATACTTGAACTTAATGAACATTTTTCTCGCGTATTTAGGCAAAAATGCCGATCGTGGAAGTGTGTGAGCGCCTGATGCAATGAACGAACGCACTTAAGAGCCAAAGTCACGTTTTGGCTTACGTAGACCAAAAGATTCCGATCAAATCAGATGCCGGCGGTGAATGCACATTCTTTAATTTTTGAATGGGATGGGCGGATTGTCGCGCGAGTTTGATGTGCTAATCCAACAACTCATTCAAATGGACGCATTCTTTGAAAATGTTCTAATTCTAGATAATTGACATAAGAAACATGATACAAAAAAGCAAAAGCCTCGGAATAAAAGTGAGTTAAAACCAAACGAACCTACTGTAACCGACTGCGATAGAACGCTAACTGGCGGCGGTAATCGTGAATCCCCAATGAAGCGACAGCACGTCGAATAACCAACAACAACAACAATAATAATAATTATTGTTGGGGACGATCGATCGATCAGAGGTTGGAAATTGGCGCTCCCCCTAGCGGTTGGTATTGTTTGTTGGTTTACTCATCAGAGAGCTGCTCATTTACCATACCCAACCCAAGTAGGTATCTGAGCTTAGAATATAATTGCATTTGCAATTCCTAGCACTAGTACGCGGAAAATGTGGAAAGCGTTAAGTAAAAATAACAAAAAAAAGCAGAGAGAAACAAAAAATGATATTTTAGTCACCTTTTTGTTGTTGTTATTCTGAGAGTGTAGCTGAATAGAGTGCTATTCCGATGTGCATAGGTTAATAACGTATTCCAGAGTCGTGCTTTGTGAGCTCTAAACGAATTCTATATGGCCGCTGTTAATGTGTAGTTTATGCATATAAGTACTTATGTACCTACTATACGTATCAAGTGCTTGCCTGCTGCCTATGTGCGGAGTACGGTTATTAACTATTTATTTATGCGATCGTTGTAGGTACAGAGTTTTTTTCTCTATTTCTAAATGGAAGTCACTTTACTGTAAAGACTTTTTGCTGTCGCGTTTAGTTTATTTATTTCAAATTTTTTTTTTTTTTTTTTGAAATTTAAACATTTTTGCTTTGTTGAGTTGGTATTGGAACAACTTGCGTTTTGTTTGCTTTTTGAGAGCCCAACATGTAAAGTTGGGCTTTTTAATTTTTGTTAAAGAAAAAAATTCGTGATTGAGCGATAGCTGTTAATTGAATTAGATGAGAAATGCAAAGTGAAATTGCGATAGAGGAACGAGGTGTAGGTACTAAGGTTTAACAACCAGCATTTGGAAATCATTTTTGTTAGAGGTGTCTTTCGACAGGTAGGTATCTACAGAGCTGCTACCAATGTTACGAAGTTTTTCAGATGGTCACGTTAAGTGAACGGATATTGCCAAAGAGTGTACATACCTATCTCGCATTTTGATTGTGCAAGAGGAACAATTTATCTACGACGAAGTCAACAGAATGCATTGTTGCATAATACAGAAATACCGCACATGGATTTCGTTAACATATTAAATCGATTGCATGCGAATAAGTAATTCAGACTGAGCTCGAGCAACAGATTGTCAACTGGCCTGGGCTATGCATTGCATTCATGTAACATACAACTTACTATTCATTCGTTGATAGACAAATCCAGCTGATGTGCTTCTCAGAATCAATGTGACGTGCTGCATAACAAATTAGCAGTGTCATGTCATAGATTGGATGTAAAGTTTCTAAGGAATAGCTGAAGGAACCTGGGAATGATTTATTTTTTGTAAATTCAGGTACTCAATTTGTCTGAATCCAGACGGAGTCGTTGGAAGCTAAAAATTACTTAATCTTTAGAAGAAATAGATTACTTTTGAATAATGTGGCTCCTGTGAAAATCAGAATCAAAAAGAAGAATAAATTATTGGGGTGGCCCTGGGATCCAAGAATATTTTGAGAAACAGAACGACTTACACTTTACACACACAGAGAGGCACTAATTGGTGACAAATCGGAAGCGTTCAGAAGTTGCAACTTATATTACACGTCAATTGTGCTTACTTTACCTCCACGCGGTAGCCATTGGATACAAAGGCCGAATTATCGCATCAGTGAGCGAGTGAGTGAGTACCCTTTTTCTTTCAAAATTCGATCTTTATTACGCAACACCAATCTGCTGTTCGTTTATCGACTTCAATTCTTTCAAATTATAATGAAAGAATATCACATTAGGGTACTAAAATGCTCGATAATGTGAGAAAGAATGCTAAAAACACATAATTCAGTCACTGTCCTTAAGATTACTCGATCACGTGTGTGACAATCCGGCCCCTAATCATCTTTAGCTGGTAGCGACTTGTCAAACTAGTAAGTGTTGACAAAAGGACAAAGAAAGATAACAGAATAACAGTAAAATACTCTGTGAGCAAAAACTGACTGCCAGAGCTCATTGAGAGTGTCACAGAATCAACGGTGGACTTCAGCAGTCACAAAAGGAGAATCCTCTAAATGAGCTGCTCCGACATATTTGGTTTAAATGGTTTTAATGGTCCTTCAAAACTAGGACAAGATATTGAAATAGAGAAGGTGGTGGATGAGCTCCAGGCGAGCCAACGGCAGCTCTCACACCTCTACTTTAGGATACTGACCCAAGAGTATCAGGCTCTTAATGTTCATCGGATCCGAAAAGGCTATGCCTCTGCATGTTGCCGTGGGTTTACGTCTTGTTCAGAAACAAACCACAGACTTGGATAGCAGTAACGATTTCATCGTTGGAGACCAAACGATAAAAATACAATGTCCTCCGGATCTCCACATTAAACGTAAGATCCTTAAACAGACTGTAAATAGCCGGAGAAATACCACAGGCTCTAAACTGCTGCCAAGCAGACAAAACAGCACTCAAAGAAGAGCGATTGGATGGGGTAGTCATAAAGAAAATGAAAAACTGCTACACCTGCTATGGCGATCGGTGCAGGCACAGAAAATAGAAACTTCTTTTATTTGTATGCGGATTTGTAGTTAAAAGTAGACTTAGAGATTAGATTATCAGCACAAATCCGGTTAGCTGACGTATGATGGTATGATAATCCGCATCAGGGCTGCATTTGCCAACATTCCACTAATAATCGCCCACACCCCACACAAGTGAAAGACGTTAATTCCAAAGACAGCTTCTCCGACTTCTTCGAAAAAACATATTTATGAGCAATGCACCACCTTGGCAATTATGACGCAAAAATAGGGAAAGAGGGCATCACAAATTGTTAAGCATAGCCTCCTGCATGGCAAAACCACCAAAAACGGACTACAGTCAATCGAATTTTCTGCAGGGCTAAATCTTGTTGATCGTAGTTTTCCTCATTCAAAAATTCCTAAAGTCACATGGCTATTCTCAGACCGTCAACCAAACTGGCCACACTTCGATCGAAGCAAATACGCCTCAGCGTTATGAATTAAAGAGTTTCGCAAGGGGCCAACTTTAACTTGGACCACTACCTTGCTGCACCATTGAAACGCTGTAAAACTTATATGACGTCGGGAAGCTACAATAACAAGATATAATAAGTACCTTTTCCAATCGACTGTCCTTCTAACTATTGTTGAGTCCAAAATAGAGTTAAGTCGTTCCGGACCCATATAGTTCCAGGAAGTATATCCTTACGCGGACACATTTCCTTTCGTTCCACAAACAGAATGCAAACATGTCCACATTTCCGACAACGATACACAATAAGAACAAGATATTAAAAGAGAGCGAACATGTCTGCTTTGATTAGTTACAAATAAATGAAATAATCAAACACACACTACACACATGTGTATTGTGTTTTTGTTGCGAAATTCCAAACCAAAGCCAATACGAAAAAAATCCAATAAGAAAAGGAACGAGTAGAGTGTTTCATATATGCAGACAGAACTAAGCCTTGAAGAACAGCAGTATGGGCGCCATCAAAAACGCAGCTTTTTAGGTTCTGGGTTCATCTCGTCATCCAAAACGAAGTTCCATGTAGGCAGGCGAATGCAGCTAAAAACAATTCACACTTTCGGGGCCTCAGGGGTACTCTTTACATATATGTACCACAAATTCGATTGCCCGACAATGTCCTACAAAACGTTTGTTGGACTACCAGGGGTCCACTGTATTGAAGTTTCTTTTCAACCTACCTCCTTTCACTCTACAAAATGCGTTGAAAACACGTTTAAATTATCAATCAAAAGCGTTTCTGGCATGAGGTGCCACACGTTTTATTTCGTTCACCGACTAATTGGCAAATATAAATTCAATGATTGCAATACCGACAGTGCCAGGAAAAAAAAATTAATTGGTCATTAAGATTGATTTTATCAAGCACATAGCATCCCCTTTGCATATTGAACACATGACAATAATATTGATGTCAAAATATTAACAAACCTCACTAGCATATTGTTTTATCAGCATAAATCCCACAATTAACATCATAATTTATCATTTACAAATAAATCCTTGAGTATATACGGATAATTACTTCCTCAATAGAAAAATAATTGCGTTAAACAACGCACTGCCAGCAAAATTAAGAAAATTGTTTTTACTGTTACAGAGTTTCAAAATTGCAGTGTTTTCGCAATTTTTTTTTAATCAGTTGTTTTTTTTTTGTGCTTTACTGTGTCAAGTATGCACTACACTATCACAATGCATTGACTGTTTCATTCATAGGTAGATGCAGCTCTATACACATATGCAGCTTATCAACACTATACTGACACTTAATTGGAAAATCAACTCAACTCTGACCTCTGCGTTCATGAATGGAAAATAAAATATGGAACTTTGTGGGATGGGAACTGCACATATTTTCGATTTCAAGGCTCACACGCAATTTCGCAGGTTTTGACGATATGTGATTTTATTGGATTAATTAGAAGCCCAGTCCGGCCGCATGTACTCCAAAACACTACAAACAATAAATTGATCAATGATTTGTGTTTGTCAGTAGAACAATACAATCCTGAATCAATAACCAATCATCGCTAAAATTTATTCGATTTCAACGAATCTAAATAAAATTATTCTGTTAACTCCCTTCCTTTATTTACTTTTTAATAATGTTCGTTTTACAATAATTAGAAGGTAAATTGCAGAACCATATGCATTACATTTTATACGGTTGAACGAAAGAGTAATTTGGTTTTTTGTAGTAATTATCTCGATCCAATTGGGAGTTAATTTTATTTTGATCAGCGAAAATTAATCCAATGGAAACCTTTAATTCTTCTTCTTTTTCAATATTTTATTCCTCTAATTACACCTTATGGGGAGAGAAAATGGTACCAGTGTGACCAACAAAGTAGTAGTTAAACTGCCTGTCGCAAAATGATCATTGCGGAACAGGACACTTTGAAATTTAGGATTTTTGTTATTTATTGTGCGATTTAAAACACGAAATATGTCCGAGAGAGGTAGAGAGAAAGGTTGAAAGGCCGAGTGTTGTATTTTTTAATTTATTTGAATTTTGCATAGTATCTTTTGTTCCGACAGAAGTTCAGCAGATCTGTTAATTGTTCTAGTTAAAACATATTTTCATATTTTAAATATGAAAGCAGAAGTGCTTATATTTTACCAGAACTATTTTTTTTTATCTTTATTTTAAAAAAAGTTAAAGAGTGCAAATTATTTATTTTCAATGACAATGGATTCGGCTTATAGCAAGTTACGACGAAAATGTTTTGAAATTGTTTCCGATATTTCGCTTCGTTTTCGAGATATCAATAATTGAAGTTGAAAAATTGTTTTGCTTTGTATTGTAATACCAGTTTTAAGGAACTTAAACTAATGAAAACTAAATTAAATCATAAGGATGAGAAACTAAGTAAAAGGAGGAATTTTAGACAGGGAATTGGAAGATTGAGGTCGAAAAGAAATGAAACAGAATTAATCTTACTCATCATGCTGGCTAAGGGTTCGTGGTCTATCCTATGGTCTCACATAGGATGTACGATGAGCAGGAAGGAAAAATGGCAGGATGGTGTAACATTTTGGGGATTAGTGTTGAAGGAGATAAGGTCTTAGAGGAGGGAGCAGACAGTGTAAGCAAGTAAGAAGTCGGCGAATGAATATGATGTCAAAGACAGTCCTTCGGATTTCGAAGGAGTGAAGATAACTGATTGAGAGACGTTCGCGTTAAGAAGGCAGGGTGAGAAAGTTTCTAACGTCGTAGAGATCCGAAGGAGAAGAACAGAAAACGACGTTGATCCTTGAGATGTGATTCGCTTGATATGAGACACACACTTGCGCTATATACTCAAGGAGAGATAACATATAGAGGGATTTGGTTAAAAGAGGGTTGCGGAACTCTTTGGATCATCTCTTGATAAGACCAAAGGCAGAATTAGTTCTTTATATTATGTCTTCAATATGAAAACAAAAATTTAATTCGCCGTGCGTCGCAGAGAACACCTAAATTTCGGATAAGCTGCACACGGTTTATGGGAAGGTTCTGAAGATGATAGGATCTTGGGGGAGGTTTATTGCTTTTACGAAAAAAAGTTACTGCTTCACATTTGGCAATGTTTAATTCAAGGAAGTTTTTAGAACACCAAGTACAAATGAGTCGAGGTCAATTTGAAGCTGGAGAGAATCTCGATCGGAGAAGATGACTTTGAACTTTTTTGGCATCATACGCGTAAAGGTAGATCAAAGAATATTCTATGATCTTTTCGACATGATTATTGGCGGTTATCTATTGAGGGTTATCATGTCTGCCTGTTAACTCAGAGGTTCGTTGTTCAAATCCTTACAGATTTAAAAATGTTTTCCAAGAGTATCGCCTTTAGCGAGGATTAGGCAAGTCCTCCTTTAGTAAATTCATTGCCAATCGCTTTCTCAACTAGCCGTTCGGAACCATCAGAAAATTTTAGGCTCCCTCTCTTCCCTCACAATCACAAGGCATGGATGTGAAAAATGCGCTAGGTTCAGGGTCTCCTCGCTCTTTATTTATTTATTTATTATTTTAATAAAATAAAGAATTATTTCTCCCTTCGAAATGTTTGTAATTTTTTTGATTGGTATAAAAAAAAATATTAAAATCTGAGCGGTTTCTGAGGATGGTAGACACGTGCACCCAAGAGGACCCTAGCGTTCATAGGTTTTTCTTAAAACCCACCTCTGTCTATCAACTCCTACTCTCACCTCCACGTGGTGAACATCGGGTGCCTAGTACCTCAACTGGAGATTGGGTCTCAACCCTAGTGGAAGGTTGTTGGTGGCAGCAAACGAGAGAGGGGGGGAGAGGTGTTCCCACTAAGGCACCTCTTCTTTCATCCAGACGGCAGCGGAGGAATTCCCTAGATGGAATCAACGGTGGCGTCTACAGTTCCAGTCAGGTTGAACTACTTAGTGAACACCTTATAGGGCTACTACAGCATATTTGGAGCCCAGGCCTATAAGGAGCGGTTTGTCCGGCTTCCCATCCTTGGAGCTATACAAGGATCTGGTCCTCCAGGTTGGGGGTCGTGCTGTCGGGGTGACTTCCCGGCCACGTAAAGCAATTGTTAGTTGCGAAGCACCAACAAGCCTCGGATACGGACGGATTTACTGATGACGAACCTAGCAAACGAAAAACGGACAACGAGCTTCGGATCTGTACGTGGAATGTTAGGTCCCTTAATAGACCACGTGCAGCCGAACAATTAGCGGAAGCCCTAAACTGCTACAAAGCAGATATTACCGCTATCCAAGAAATGCGATGGGATGGGCCAGGTAGACGCAGACTAAAAGACTGCGATATCTACTACGGCGATTGCTACCGGGAACAGAAGCAGCGACTGTTTGGATGTGGATAGCAACAATCCGCATCAAGGCTAAATTCGTCAACATAAGCCTCACACGCGCAAGCACACGCCCCCACAGAGGAAAAGGATGAAGACACCAAAGACGTATTCTACGAGCTCCTGGACAAAACATATGAGCAGTGCCCTGGCTATGACATTTAGATTGTTCTAGGAGATTTTAATGCCAAGCTAGGAAGAGAGGATATCTTTGGTGGAATAATCGGAAGATACAGCCTGCACGACAACACCTCCGATAACGGATTCAGGCTGATCGATTTCGCTGCGGGGCGAGATGTTCTGGTAGCTAGCACGCGGTTCCAGCACCTCAATATCCACAAAGGGACATGGAAATCTCCTGATCAATCAACCGTCAACCAGATTGACCACATTGCGATCGACGCACGGCACTTCTCCAGTATAGAGGATGTCCGAACATTTCGAGGGGCCAACATTGACTCGGACCACTACCTTGTTGTAGCCAAGGTACGTCTGCGGATATCCCGATCCAAGCCAACCCAAGGAAATACTGTGAGACAATTCGACGTTGGACGACTACAATCGCAAGAGATCGCCAAGTCTTTTTCCGATCGAGTCTCTTACAACCTCTCAAGGAGTCCTATGCCGCCAGCATCAAGTATTGAGAACCAGTGGCAGCACTGCCAATCAGCCATCAGAGATGCCGCCTCTGAAGTGCTGGGTTTCACACGGCCACCACAACGAAACCCCTGGTTTGACGACGAATGCCGGCAAGCACATGCAGCTAAACAGGAAGCATACAAAGCGGCGCTGCACAAAAAGACTAGAACTGCTTATGAGCTCTACAAGCAGAAGAGGAGAGACGAACACCGGCTTCTCAGACGGAAAAAGAGAGAGCATGAGAAGCGCGCGATCGAGGAGATAGAAGGGTGCCACAGCAGGAATGAGGTTCGGAAGTTTTACCAGAAGATAAAAACAACAGCCTCGGGCTACAAGCCCCGAGCCGAAGCCTGCAAAGACGATCAAGGGAACATCGTGGTGGAACCGCAGTCTATGCTGAGGATATGGAAAGACCACTTTTCCAAACTCTATAACGGCGATGATGGACCCAATTCCGCTGTTAGAGAGATAGAACCATTCGATTTAGGCGACGTAGACCAAGAATTCCGCCAACCCGACCTGAACGAAGTGAAGACAGCAGTGTCCAAGCTAAAGTCCAACAAAGCTGCTGGAGCTGATGGCCTCACTGCCGAATTGTTTAAATCGGCTGGCGATGACCTGGTCAGGAGTATGCACCAGCTCATTTGCAAAATATGGTCGGAAGAAAGCATGCCCGATGAATGGAACCTCAGCATCGTTTCCCCGGTCCTCAAGAAAGGAGACCCTCTGAACTGCGCCAACTACAAGCCATTCGTCAACAACCTGATAGGTCCTTATCAGTGCGGCTTTAGACCAGGAAAGTCCACCATAGACCAAATCTTCACACTACGGCAGATCTTGGAAAAAACCCAGGAGCTTCAAATCGATACCCACCACCTTTTTATCGATTTTAAGGCCGCATATGACAGCATCTATAGAGAGGAGTTATATAGAGCCATGTCTAGTTTTGGCATCCCTACCAAACTTGTCCGATTGTGAAGAATGACGATGGAGAACGCACGCTGCTCCATCAGGGTCGGAAAAGATCTCACCGATACATTCGATGTCAAAAAAGGTTTTAGGCAAGGCGATGCACTGTCATGCGACTTCTTCAACATCGTTCTTGAAAGAATAGTGCAAACCTCCTATGTCAACACAAGAGGCACAATCTTTCAAAGGTCCGTTCAATTGCTCGGATATGCCGACGATATTGACATAATTGGAAGAACGCAGCGTGATGTCAATGGCGCGTTTATGAGCATTGAGACGGAAGCGAAGAAGATGGGTTTAGTGGTAAATGAGGGCAAGACCAAGTATATGCTGTCATCAAGAAAGGACACCCAACACCGACGTCTTGGACAGAACGTCACGATTGACAGCTATAACTTTGAGGTAGTTAAGGACTTTGTCTACCTAGGCGCCGCTATTAATTCAGACAACGACACCAGCGCTGAAATCAAACGAAGAATAACTCTTGCCAATCGCTGTTTCTTCGGACTAAGAAGGCAATTGAGTAGTAAAGTCCTCTCTCGAGCAACTAAAGTGTCCCTGTATAAGACACTTATCATCCCGGTTCTTATATATGGCGCAGAGGCATGGACCTTGTCAAAGGCAGAAGAGAACGCTTTAGGATGCTTCGAGAGAAAAATTCTTCGGGTGATATTTGGTCCCGTCTGCATAGATGGAGAATGGAGAAGAAGATTCAACGACGAATTGTACGGGCTGTACAGCGACACTGACCTTGTCAAACGAGTCAAGGTCCAGCGGCTTAGATGGCTGGGTCATGTAGAGCGAATGGACACCAACGCTCCGGCCCGGAAAGTCTTCGAATCCAATCCCGAGGGACGGCGCAGTAGAGGAAGACCGCGACTCAGGTGGCGCACGCAAGTAGGAGAGGACCTCAACCAACTTGGCGTGCAAAACTGGAGGCAGCTAGCTAGGGACCGAGTTGGCTGGAGAAGCATGTTGGTTGAGGCCCTAGTCCGACCCGGATTGTAGCGCCACCTTAAGTAAGTAAGGTTTCTGAGGAAATTGTTTTTTACGGCTTCATTGACTATAACAATAGAACGTAAAAAAGTAAAATAATTTGAAAAAAGTTCAAAATAAAAAATACTCACGATGTGACTTAGTTTGATATAAACATTACAACATACCTGAAATGAAAAAAAAAAGAATATTTACTAAACTGGTGGGAAATAAACTTCATATAGAGATTTATTGGATCTATTTTTTTTTTCTTAGCTTAGTATTTCTAGGCCTTACGACAAACCTGGTTTTGGTATCTAGTGTAAGTATCTTTATACATTTTAAGCTTTCAATATACATACGAGTATATTCAATAAATATATTTGTTTAGTTGTGAAAAAATGATTGTATTAAGATTAGTCAGATGCTTTTGTTGGTTTGAAAACGCGTACCACACGAGAGGATCACTAGTGTGAAGCAGCAGTTACTTGGACGAGCTGTGATCCCTTGAGCTCGCGATGCTCATAACCTCCAAAAGAATGTAAAAGAAGAAGAATATTGGTTCAAAATGCAATACAAAGAAGTTCAATAAAGACTATAAATAAAATGTGTGCCATTAACAGCTGTTTCTGCTCGAACTCTTGACAAAAAGTTTAATATCTGCTGTTCCTATTTGGAATCTCGACAAAAAATTTTACATCTCCGCAAAGAAAAATGAGTCGCTTTACGCGTGAACAACGTTGGGAAACATTGAAAACTTAAAGTGAGTGCCGTGTCAAAAACTCATCAAAAATCATCTTTTCTGACTAGACGCATTGGCATCTGGACGGCTTTGTTAACCCTTTGCTTCCTAGTGGTTTAGCACGGTAACCACACAGTAAATATTTTTTCTCAATATTCCTAGTGGTTGCTTTGTATACAAAAATTTATAAAAAATAGACAACTCAGGGAACAAAGGGTTAACAAATTGCCTCAAGTATCAAACACGTTATTGTTATTGTCGAGAAGCCAAAGTGCATCCGTAGAGAGTGACGATTGGGTGCGCCATTGTGAGATGGTGTTATCATTGAACAGTTTTTTCAACCGATCTTTTGCGTATCAAAACAGGCTATTACTTCCAAAAAAATGTTATCAGCCATCTTGGAGGTGTCAATTCTTCGTAGCGTAGCTTAAAGTAATTTTGATAAAGAAAATTTCTATTTGCAAGACAGCCTCGTATGTTGTAAAGAGAGGTGTGCAGTCGTATATCAGTGCTCTCCACAAACCTACCAGCGCCCAATCCATTACCTGGTATGTAATCATCTGTGAAGATCTGATATGTGTAGGGCAGAGGAAAATTCAACAGTGCGCCGAAAACAGGACTTAATGGAGTACTTAGAAAAGTCAGAGTATAACCAAGACATATTTTTTTTTTTTACCATCTGACGCTGGTTTTATCATAGCCGTATACATCCAAAAGACCCTTCTACGACAGACCCCACGTCTTGACAAAGGCTGCCATACATTTCCACAGAAGACTGGTAACGTCTTAACAGTTTTTGATTCGTCATGTTTAGACCAAGGAAAGTTTTTTTCTACAAAAACTCTAAGATATTTGACATTATATGAAAAGGGAATAATGACGACTTAAAGCGTAAGTTGAGTCAAACCATTCAGTTTTCTGCGTCTCGAGAAGAGAACAGCCTCGGATTGAAGAGAATCATTTTTATGTTGCAATTCATTAAAATTGCCGAAAAAGCGTCTAATAGAACCATTTATCCGAAAACATTAAAAACCATCGATATTATTATATCGGAAATCATTTTCTTTCGGAATTAAGCGAACTGCTGGTTGATTACTATCGGAGAACTTGCCAATTCCTCGCGAAAACTGATATGCGCAGAATTCGAGTCTCAAACTTCCACCTAGCAGACAGAGATGTTAACCACTACATCACGAGCACCTGCTCTTAGATTCTTCGATGCAATATCTTAAAAATAAATCGAGTTTTTTTTTTCAATCAAAAACCAGTTCATTTTCATGAATTTATTTTAAAACAACTTTCCAGGCAAAATGACGCAATCTTACAGCAACTGAGATTCTGCCTTGTTTATTCTATGATGGGTGGAAGTTTGTATTTGAAGTGATTTCATGAACTTACAAAACAATGTTCCTTGAATTTCCATGTCAGTTATTTCCTTGTGTCAATTTTACCTCATTTCCGAAACACCACAACAAATAGGTGACACATGTTATGGGAATAGCCCCAGCTTTATAAGTTTAGCCTACATTTCAAAAGTTGTGTAAACTAAAAATAATACATACATCGACACGACGACAAATAAAAAAAACACATAAACCTTCAAAGAAGCACCTTCTCATAATAATAATTATTATAGCTCTCCATTTAAGCATTCGCCCCTTTGATGTGTCTCTTGCACATGGATTTCTATTACATTGGTTGCTTTGGCTTGCCTAACAGGTGTATCTTAATATTTTATGGCCCGCTATCAATCTATGAGCGATATGGCTTATTCAACACAACATATCTTTCTATTTCAACAAAAACCACTGTATAGGTACGTTTCATGAATGTTTTTAGCACATTTCATGCCCGTTCGTCGTATGTCGTTGTTTCGTCGTCTGTCGTCGCGTCGGTCGTTCATAAGGCACGTTTAACCAAAAATAAACAAAAAACTAAAGTAAAGACTCGAAACGCACACACTTCACAGAAAAGATAGCACATAATATAAAATATCCACATATCGCAGGAAGTGAGTACA
This sequence comes from Melanostoma mellinum, assembly GCA_914767635.1. Taxonomy (NCBI): domain Eukaryota; kingdom Metazoa; phylum Arthropoda; class Insecta; order Diptera; family Syrphidae; genus Melanostoma; species Melanostoma mellinum. The sequence goes on along the minus strand of OU612060.1, from coordinate 22,899,367 downwards.
CATTCAGAAATGTGTGTACTTAAGTGGCATTTAATGTGACATCTGCTGTTCGTGTGGGTGATATGTACCTATACTCGCTGTAATTGTATGAGTGTGTTCTTACCTGTGCTTGCATTTTGTCTCTTTTCGGTAAGAATTTGAATTAAAAATTCTAATCACACGGTTCTTCGAAAGTAATAATAACCGTTTGGTTGTAGATGGGTAGGTACTCGTATAATCGAGATAGGTATATACCTTGATGTCAATGGAGTAAATAAGAAAATAAAATTCAAAATAAATTTTGTGAAACTTTTCTCATATTAAACGTCATCAGCTGATTTCATTCCAAACGGCGCATCAGCGATAAGATTTCTACGTTGTCTACGACAACCTTAATTATGTGAAAAGTGGAGACATGTCATTGGGGCATGGCGAATCAAAAATGTTTAGGAATTGATTTATTTTTCACAGGCGGGCTAGAAAATATTTGTGTTTGTCCCTCTGTTTTCCGGGTATCTAAAAAAGAATTATAGTTTCGATCTTTTCAGTGGGATATGATCGGAAAATTAATGACGTGTTTAGGAAGTTATTTCTTCAGTTTGTGGGTGATCCTTCAAGCCATAAACTCAGTTTATTGCGCATGGTTATGGTTAAGCGAATGTGCTCATAATCATTTTTTCGATTGCGAACTCGCCTTTTTGTATGAAATTCCTTTTTCTATTCGACTTCGACCATAAACTGGCTCTGTACCTATAAATCATTTTAGTTTCCTCAAACATTAAACATACATTACTTATAATTTCAATGGAAAAACTAATAAAGTTTGTTGCCAAAAAAGTAAAAGAAAATAAAAATCTCTAGCCATTTTGTCGACACGGAATTATTAATGCCTCGAATATTAACAAGAAGCAAGAAAAAATGTAAAATAATTAAGATACACGAGCATAAATTGTGACAAACGTTTGGTGACAATATTTTTTCGTGTTAATTATTTTGAGATTTTTTCACATTAAAGACTTTCCATACGATAATAGCAGCAGACCGCGACGAGAAGCTGTCACTCTTGCCGAAGAAGATGAATTCTTTCTATTTGTGTGAAATAAATGTGTTGAAAGTGTCAGAAATGAAACAATTTTATATCTTTTCAGTCAATTGGCAATGGGCCAAGTTAGTTGGCTTCTTGAATCTATTTTCTTTCACATCCATCATACAGAAACTAATCCGCGGTGTAAAATGGTTTAGCAAATGCTCCATATCCGAGCAGAGTTAATGAGTGAATTGATTAATAACCGAACTGGAGGTAGGTTTTTCTTCTTTTTTTTTGATTAAGTTTTGTTTTGAGGAGATCTTGAATTTGATGTTGAAGCTACAGGTATAATACTTTAATGTATGGCGACTTTTATGGAGCAATTAAGGAATACTGCGCATCAACATTTGTCCCACATCTAATTTATAGCTAACGAGGCTAAGTAGCGAAGAATCTAAATCACAACAGAAAAAATGTTTTGAAAGGTTGGAATTGATATTTACATACATAAATTTATACACTGAAACAAACAATCTTGGCTAATGGCCAAAGTTTTATAGATCACTAAGTCAAGAAGTAGCAACTTAAAAATAGAATATGGAATACTAAAAACTAAGACTTTTTTATGATAAGAGACAGAGTCAATCTAATCAGCATGGTTTTTACAACTTTTCTGAATTAATCAGCAGGTGAATTTTTGAAAAATGGGACCTGTCTTGTAGACAGTGCTTGTAGCACCCAATACGAGTAAAATACACAAATCGTTTGAGGGGTAAAAAAAAGATGGTGTAGTTCGTGCTAGTTCGTTTGATACAACCTTTTTAACTCGATATGTAGTTTTTGAGTGATTTCGTTTCTAAAGGAACTAAAAAGAGTCACACGACGTGTTGTTTCCCCTAAAATTACTCCATTGAGATCGTGTTACACAGCTAAGGGCGCATTTCCATTTGCAAATTAACTCGCGGAAGTCTTGCAGAAGTTTCTTGCAGTAGCGTTTACACTGCTATATGAATTCTTGTAATCAATGTCTTTCAAGAAGCTCGTGCATCATACTGTCGCAATTTATGGCAGAGGTATCAACACTGGAGCTTCATTAATGTTAAAATTGTGAAGTCATGGCGAGAATACGTCAACGTTTTGGAGCTCCAATACAAATTTTATGGATAAAAAATATAAAGCGATCAACTTGGGAGCGAGATTGGATTTTAAGAAGATGGGAAGTTGGTGCCTTCTTATTTACTAAACGAACTTAACATAGAAGAAGTTTATTTGAAAGTTTTGTTATTAAAAGTGGGCCCTATTTTAAAAAAGCAGGACACTCGACGCTGAGATTTTTAACATCCATAAACAATCCATTAATACGAATTAAACTCGTAACGTTCAATTGAGCGCATTATTTCTTACGCGAGACAATTTACGTACGCAGTTTCCACTTGCAAGTCAGACATTTCTTGCAAATGGAATCGCAGCTTAACAAGTGCACGACCACACCATGGATGCATATAAGCACTTCTTAAAAATTGACTCAAGCAACGATAGATTCAATAATATCATTCTAGAGAGTTTTTTTAGACGCATGAGAGATTTCGGTGGTTGTTGTCTATGGTTTGACAATTGAGAATGTCATTCTATGTTCTAACAAGGTTTGCAATCTCTACCCATCCGCTTTTTGCATTGATATCGAGGATCTAATAAAAGACATGCTGTGTGGCATAACAAGTGGTGGGTTTCGGAATAAAGTTCTGATGTACGCAGACGATCTTGTCATTTTAGCTGAATCTCCTGCGTCCTGCATCTCTTTAGTTGATGATCAGTAAATTACGGAATTACTGTTCGAAGTGTAATCTTATAGCGAAGCTTAACAAATCAAAAACAATGGTTTTTCTGAGAGGATCAGGGCGATTGGCTGCAAACGAGACATGGTATTATGGAGCGGACCAAATAGGAACTGTGAGACCAATACTTGGGTTACACTGTGACGAGCAACTTAAACCTTAAAAACACCTAGTAATAAAACTTTCTTAATCCAAAAATGCGATAGGGACTATGTGGAAGAATGTGTTCGGTAACAAGGACCTAGCATTTGGTGCAAAATACAGTTTTTCTCGCAACATCCGAATTAATAATGCTGAATGCTGCTGCATTCTGAAAAAGTCCTGAGGTCCTTTCTAAAGAGGCACTTAGCTAAATGCTTCTCATTGAAACCGCTCTATATTACCATTACATCTCTCATATTTTAAACTGCACTTCAACTACATCACTAAGTTAATGTACAGTAGGGCGGATCGAAAAACCACTTTTTTCGCGGATCGCTTCGTAATAGCAAAAAACAGTCATTATTAAGTATAAAACTAAGAAATCCGAAGCCTGGGGGCGGACAAATGATGTCTTCAGTTAACGCATCGAGCTCAAAGTTTTTTTTTCACGGGAAAGATGCACGCACGTATCCGACCGACTTCGTTATTACATATCTCAGCTCAGGAGTGACCAATTCATTTGAAATTTTGAGGACTTATTTTACATAACAAAAGGAGGTTCTCTTTTAAATTTTAGCTCTCCAGAAGATCTAGAAGCTAAGATAAACGCAAAAGAAGTTGATGAAATAACGTAATTTTTGGCATTTTTTGTATTTTTCTCAGCTTTGAACGACTCTACGTGGCACAATTTTGCAGTTATTGAAACGCAGTAAAAAAGAAAATTTTTTGTGTTTTCAAGAGCTTTACACTCATATAGCTAAGTATGGGATTTTGATAAATATTAATCAAACTACAGTGCAAAACGTGCGAACTCTCTTATAGTCTATTTCTATTAATTATGTCGTAAAAAAGGGCATATAAAGGAACTCGAAATTGAATGGACTTTTATTGCATGAATCGATTAATGGGTTAATTTTAAAGAAAAAACCGAAAGTGCTATTAAATAAGAGGGTGCAAATCGGAGATATGGGTTCTAAACCATCTTCATTCGTTTTTTCAATATATCTCGAAAACGAAGCAAATTTTTTAAGCAGTCCAAGGAGGTTTTTTGTAGAGAGCAAATTTTCCCATCGAAATGCATCTTTTTAGAGACTATAAATAAAAAATTTTTATCCAAAATTATAAAATTCCCGACAGAAAAAAAGTCAATTTTTGCCAGTTTTTGAGTTTTGTCAGTTTTTTTAATGGCATTTCTTTCTGGTTGCAGATAGGTATAGACAATGATCCGTAAAACAGAAAGTAAATAAAATTTTCTTTAAAATGCTATATCAGAGAACTTTTTATGTTTCAAATTCACTGAAATATTGTAACTTAAAAACTTACTGACAATATAAAAGGATGAAAAACGACAATAAATGTCTATGTTTAAGTTACAATATTTCAGTGAATTTGAAACATAAAAAGTTCTCTGATATAGCATTTTAAAGAAAATTTTATTTACTTTCTGTTTTACGGATCATTGTCTATACCTATCTGCAACCAGAAAGAAATGCCATTAAAAAAACTGACAAAACTCAAAAACTGGCAAAAATTGACTTTTTTTCTGTCGGGAATTTTATAATTTTGGATAAAAATTTTTTATTTATAGTCTCTAAAAAGATGCATTTCGATGGGAAAATTTGCTCTCTACAAAAAACCTCCTTGGACTGCTTAAAAAATTTGCTTCGTTTTCGAGATATATTGAAAAAACGAATGAAGATGGTTTAGAACCCATATCTCCGATTTGCACCCTCTTATTTAATAGCACTTTCGGTTTTTTCTTTAAAATTAACCCATTAATCGATTCATGCAATAAAAGTCCATTCAATTTCGAGTTCCTTTATATGCCCTTTTTTACGACATAATTAATAGAAATAGACTATAAGAGAGTTCGCACGTTTTGCACTGTAGTTTGATTAATATTTATCAAAATCCCATACTTAGCTATATGAGTGTAAAGCTCTTGAAAACACAAAAAATTTTCTTTTTTACTGCGTTTCAATAACTGCAAAATTGTGCCACGTAGAGTCGTTCAAAGCTGAGAAAAATACAAAAAATGCCAAAAATTACGTTATTTCATCAACTTCTTTTGCGTTTATCTTAGCTTCTAGATCTTCTGGAGAGCTAAAATTTAAAAGAGAACCTCCTTTTGTTATGTAAAATAAGTCCTCAAAATTTCAAATGAATTGGTCACTCCTGAGCTGAGATATGTAATAACGAAGTCGGTCGGATACGTGCGTGCATCTTTCCCGTGAAAAAAAAACTTTGAGCTCGATGCGTTAACTGAAGACATCATTTGTCCGCCCCCAGGCTTCGGATTTCTTAGTTTTATACTTAATAATGACTGTTTTTTGCTATTACGAAGCGATCCGCGAAAAAAGTGGTTTTTCGATCCGCCCTAATGTACAGCCACGTCGATAAAGTTGCAAGAAAAATCACTGTTTCGATAATAAATCGCAAAAGTTCATAGTTTCAGGAATGGAAAAACTTAGCAGACTCTTGTAAGCTCTCTTTCAATCCAACTTTAGATAATTTAGAAGAATGAAGGCTATATCTTCACAGTCTACTCGAAAAGCTCCACTTAAAACCAAGAGAGAAAAGTATAGAGCTAGCTTCTAGTTCAATACATAGGGAATTTTACCCCCTACTTCAGCACTACTTAAGAAAATCCAACTACTTCAAGGACACCCATAACATTGAAACAATATCATTGAATTTTCAGGGCTGGTGGTGAACTTTTGCCTCTAAATTTCATTTCACATATCGCAATGACCTATCACTAAGCTGCTCCTTATGCAACACTAACGAAGGGGAAAATGTACTGCATTTCATCGCAAGGTGCCCGATTCTAGCAGAAATTCAGCGAAAAATATGGTAGAAAAGTTAAGTTTCATTCGATTCAGGACTGGGTCACTCTAGAATATGAACCAAGAAAGGATTGCTATGGTATTTATATACGGACAGTCTTCCAAACTGCTTGAATAGGGCTAGGAAAATTTGTGTCAGCTGCGACAGTCAAGCTGTGTGGATAAGGCTATAATCAACCATTCAATTTAGAAAGTGGGCGAAGTAAAAGACCTCTCTGAATGCGGTCAGAAGATTAAATTCTTTGAGTTTCGTTTGGGTTTCAGGTCATCATGACATAGATGGAAATGAGGTCGCCTATGAAATTGCTAAGCAAGGATTTCGAAAAGCTTTCTCTAGTCCTGAACCAGCACTTGCTTTGCCGGGGTTCTCAGTGAGGGTGTTTATTAACGATTGGATCTGTGACTTGCACCACCGCAGATATGCCTTTATTGCCGACGTTAATAACAACTGCAAGATTTTTGCTATCCCATATAATAGACAAACAAAACCTTTTGGAGTTGTCCGTGTTCACTTTTCTTTCGATAAGTTCCTGAATGATAAAAGACGGTAGCCTAGGCTATACATATCATGGTAAAGCCTTATAGCTTTTTTACCAACATCTTGAAAGCATTAACTAAATAAAGGTTGAGGTTCTATCGGTACCGGGAAGTACAATGGACCGGTGTGTCAAGAAGCAAAAAAAAATTTCAAGCAGTACTTTACATGCACAACTTCAGAACTTCCTAATGCACCTATTATTCAAAGCTCTCTTGAGTCTACCCCAAGGCATCCTACTAATTCCACTTCTTTTCGATCTAAATGTCAATAGCACTCTGCCGTATCATCGTTAATGATCCTGTATCGAGGCAGCCACAGCCACTCCGACAGATGAATCGGAATTCCCGGTGAAAATATCAAAATTAAAGTATAAAGCGTTAAGATCCCGTGGTTTCAGTGGAATAATGAATGGTTAGCGTGTCTGCCTGTTACGTGGGAGGTTCTGGACTTGAACCAGAAACATTAAGAAAAAATGTTTTTCAAGATTACCTAACTGGACTACTTTAAAAAACGAAGAAGCAATATCTTTCAAGAAGAAGGATCTCCTCATGTCATGACTTACACTCGTAAAGTTAAAAACAGAAGTTATTACTTAATTACCAATTCTAAGCTCCTTAGATTATGTCGACCCTTTAATTGTACTGAATTCAACTATACCTTCATCGCATCATTCCAATTCTGGCCATTGTTCCAAATTAAGGCATGCACGATGTTAACATGGAAAATAATACCAACAATGCCAAAGTTTCAGTTCAGGTGCATTAACAAAAGAAAACAACATAACAATGGCATTCACATGAAAACCTATCGAAGTTCACCACGAATTCGTAATAAAACCCTTTATTTCCGCCCCAGGCAGTCCTGTCTCTTCTAGAACGGAAAAACTTTTATACAACTTTTCAATATATATATTATCCTAGTGTAGTTCCTCCTTTCGAATCATTATCCAACCATTCAACAGGGACAACCGACATACTTTACCAACCCCCATCCAGCTTAGCTTTGGAGTTTGGCAATGCGAGGAGTGTAGAGCATCTCATTCATTAAAAATCCTTGCATCCTCTGCTATATACACACTACACAGCACAGAGCCAACATGCAACTATTCACATCACATATTCATTTCCCGTGCTAAGTATACCTACACTACACCATCATTGAAGGTGGAACGGGAATAATTCGGGCTAGAGAGATAGCCAGCCGAAGCAGTGGCGAACTGCCCTGCCCATGCCCATGCCCATGCTCATCAACATCTCGCCCCTCGACCTTTCTGAATGGCATAGTGCACATAGTAAAAAGTTGTTGGAAAAAGTATCTCGGAACATTGCAGAAGCTATATCCTGACAGGGAGGAGTTGCAGCACTATTCAACCAGCCATCTAGTCAGCCAGCCCTGAAGTTGTACGTACATTTACCTAATTACATTTAAATGGCAGCGCAACAAGCGAACACATTAAACGGGGCGATTTGGGGCTATAACGAGATACGTTGCTCTTAGTATAGGTGATATTTCTTGTAATCATGTCTGGAGGGTAGGTGGCGGGTGGGCGGTTGGCGAGAGTTCGCATATGTTCTTAAATGAGGTGGTGCTTGCAGCATGTTTGCAACTTTAGTACGGACGAAAGAAGGCTATGGACATGGACATTAATCATTATTTTATTTGGTATTTTTGTAAATCGATTTAGACGATAGGTACATAAAGTCAAGCGCGAATGAGTGTGTTCTTTGGATAGGAGAGACTAATGAAATTTTTCAATTACGCTCGTTGTTTTTGACTGTGGGAGAATGGTTCAGTGAAAATTTAAAAAATCTTTGCATTCAGGTGCTTTCTTTTACGTTTAGGAGTTCAAGTGCGTAAAAGATAAGGCTGTGATATTCACGGAATAAGTTTTAGGAATTACATACTCGTAGTATGTGCATAGAGTATAGTAGTATTTTGAAAAGCGCCAACATCACAAGAACGAAAGTACAACAAAGAAAGTACAAATATAAAAACGAAATAGGTGTATTTAAAAAGAGGATTTTTTTGACAAACAATCGTTTTACTTACGACTAACGTAATTTAAAAAAGGATCCGCTTTCATTCTCAGACATTAAAACAATAGGTCAGATCTTAAAAAGAAGTTAGTTAGGTAAAAAAAATCTTCAAAAATATTTTTCGTTTTTAAATTTTATGACTATCGTAACTCAAAATAAGAGCCGATTTATTCTGAGATAAGAAAAACAACATCTGGAAATGGTAAGAATCAGGACTAAAAAAAGATCCCTGTAAAAAAATCTTCTGAAATAACGACAAAATTTTGATAATTTTACGACTATCGTTATTCGAAATGAGAGAAATTTATCCTAGAGGTACTGAAACAACATCGGTAGTGACTTAGATAGACTCCGATTGAAAAATGAAGTCCTTAATTACTTACTTAAGCACGGGTCACACACGGCTGGTTGCTAGTGAAGAGTCAAGTAGCCGCTACTGCCAGCCGCTGATCAGCTTCGTGGGACCACGCAACTCAGCACACTCGCTGCTAGCCGGCGAGTATTTGACCGTGGCTGGCAAAGCTGAACATGCTCAACTTTTTGCTGTTAGCAACGGCTACACGTTCTATTTCATAAATTTTTCATTCAACATTTGTGCCAAATATCATAAATAGGTTTAAAACTTGTATGGTTTTCTGTACCTGTTTGCTGAGAGAAGCTCGTGAGTAGCAACTTCTCCACACGTAGTCTTCGCATACGAGAAAGATTATTCGGAGAATTTTTCTTTTGAAACGACCAAGGGCTATTTCATCCGCATTCGATAAGATCCATGCTTCCACACCGTAAAGCAGGTTTGGGATGATCAAGGTCTTATAAACGGTTACCTTGGTTTCTCTGGAGAGAGTTTTGTATCTCAAGCACCTTTTTTAGCCCAAAGAAGCAACGGTTTGCAAGAGTTATTCCCCGTTTGATCTCCGCACTGATGGAAAATGGTCCATTGAAAAATAATATCCCCTTCAAAAACGATTATCGTTTTACATTTTTCCAACTATCGTTATTCGAAATAAGAGTATCCTTTTCTCTGAGATATTAAGACAATATGCAGAGGGTTGGACCCAGACCAAAAAGTCTATGAAAAAATATATAATATCAAGAAAAGACAATCGTTTTACACTTATAAGACTGTTGTAATTCAAAATAAGGCTCAGACTAAAACCAAAAAATCTGATCTATCACAAAAAAGAAACTTTTCGTCCTAAGGAAGAACCATCGTTATATATATTTACAATTGTAGTTCGAAATTAGAGCCTCTTTTTCTCTGAGGTTTTAAAACCTGGAACGGGTCCTATTTCCTTTGTACTGTCAGGTAGGATTCAGTACCAGTTTCTGCTTAGCACGTGGAAGCTCGTCATTTGAATCCCTCAAACAAATATAATTGTTTTTCACTATTATTGACTTTTGCGGGAATTTGGCAAGTCCTACGAGAGTAATTACACTGCCATGAAGTGCATCATTCGTTACCGACATAAGACTGTAGGCACTTTGTTGCCCTCACCTCTATCCTTTTTATTTGTTTTGCAACATTGTTAAGTGAAAGATTTTAAGACCTTTGCTGTAAAGCCAAGAGACGTTGTTAAGATAAAGAGATAATGGCATTCGAAGAAATTTCATCCGACTTTTGGCTTTTTCCCTACACTTTGTGCACATTTAAATGCGGAATAAATTCTATTGGAAATACCAACTACAATCGTTCAAGCAAAAGAACAAACTATAAATTCTTAAATTATTATTTTTTTTTATATGATATATACAATATACATAGATACCCTGATTCCATGTTTCATTATACAAATGAAGTCAATTGTTCGCTTATTTACTTACTTGAGTATCCTTCTACAGCCAAAGCCAGTAATAACTGGCTATGATGGTAAACACGATACAGAGAAATACCTAGTGTCATTTTTTTTTTGACAAACCTCACCAACTTGTACAACAATGCAGTAGTAATTGCTATCCGACTTCCTGTATTCGAGCAGAGAAGGTGTCAGTGTGTCCGTTAATCAACCAGCTACATAGACATCATGATACATGATGTGCATTTAAATGCTGACATTCTATCGAATTACAGGCCGTCCGTTTGCGCTCTTCTACTATTAACAGCTTGAGTCTGTCATTTGACAAAACATGGCAAACTGCAGCCACTTCACGCAGAAAACATCTGATGCCACCGCATCATTTTAATGTGAGATCACGACAGAGTCCCAAGTATGCAATCGTGCGCCAAAAAGTGTCACCACCGATAACTGTGGTGCAACTTGAAAATACTCAAAACTATGTCGTATAGGCTTGCTGGCAGTGCGAAATAACAATGGGGGTATTTATCCAGTGGCGAATTCGATAGTAATTTTTTCTTTTTTTAAGGGCTCACAGTTTCGACGGCATTTCAAAAGTATATTGAAGGAAAACCATAGAAGGGGAAGACCTCGTCTTAAGTGAGGGGAAGAGGACCTCAAACGACCTAGAGAGAGATCTCCCAAAAGTTGTAAGTTGAGGCTCAGGTTCACACCGAACTGTAATGCCCAGATTGAAGCCCAGCTTTCAGTGTAAAACTGAGATTAGATTGAGCACTCACAGTTAAGAGGGAAAAAGACGATAGTTTTTTAAAGGACTATCCTATTGGACTAATGTACCACATTTTTTTATTTTTTGAAGCAAATATTAAAATTTCATGGCACTTTGAACAAAGTTCAGAGGGAGCATGGAGTTTTGCGTCGAGTTCTGCGTAATATCTAATTAAACATTAAAAATGCCAGAAGTCTAAGGCAGCCGTCACAGGTCCTTTTTATCGAGCCACTTAGCATTAGCACCCTCTTTGCAACCAGTGTTTCTTCTTCAAAATACAGCCCTGTGCATACGCCCCCTACTTCCTAGAAAAGTTGACACATTACAATGTTTGTGCTGGTTCTACTCCCAAGAGTGCACTTTCCCAGTTACTGCAACACAAACTTACCGACTTGATGCAAATATAGGTATGCGAGTCCCAGCCGGGCTAGAGTAGATGTATGTACTTCCGCGCGCTTAACATTGATAGGCTTGGCTAGCCTTTTGGCGAATCTTAATGACAAAATTAGTACTCGATGGAGTGGAAAGAGGGCAAAGCTACTTAAACAGCACCGGAATACGGAATTCACCTTTTTTTGTGTGTTTAAGCAGTGTGGACATGAATCAACCTGCAAGTACTCATGCTGTCTGATAGTGTTGTGAGGTAGTTACCTATTGTGTGCCAAAATTCAATGTTTGCCACATGCAAACACATTCGACTAATTGTATGCTGTTTCCTTTTTTTTTTTCTTGCTTTTTTAATGTTCTTCATCTGGATCAGTGTTGGGATTCGAGTATGATGGACTTTCGATTGTGGGGAAGAAGGTGGTGATAGGGATGGAGGCTGCATAATAAAATGATAGTGACAGCATGTTGTTCAATGAAATGAATGAAATGATGTGCAATTTGTTTTGGAATTTGACTTTCAAAGTGGAAAACTGGGTAGGCAAACGAATTGAGAGGAGCGATCAGATATAATTCAGAAAAAATTTGAAACAGTGCACTTAACAAAGTGTTGCTAATTTTTTGATTATGGTTGTGCTGGACCATGGAACCCCAAGTCTGCTTTAATTAAACATTAAAGAAAAAATACTAAAATAGATGTTTTCATTTCCCTGTTGCGAAGCCACGTAGAGGGAATTGTTTTAAGGAGCGATTTCGAGTGATTGAAATAAAGTTAAAATAGATGCATCAGTTTGAACCTCATCCATGTTGAATATCTGCTTCGCAGTTAGCTTAAATATGTCGTTTGCAAAAATAAGTTTTAGAGCAAATTGAAAAGTCTCCAATTCATCTATAATAAGCAATGGAACAAAAACATCTCATACCTTGAATAGACAAAATTCATCTCTAGAAGAGAGTTTCTTAAAGAATAAATTAGGTTCCTTTGCCAAGAGAATGAATTTATACAGCTATGTTTTTCAACAGAAATTTGCTTTAATCTCAGGCGCAATACTCATTTCGACTCCTTGCCAATGCAAAAACTTAACTTAAAAAATATTTGGGATATTTGTATTCAAAACAATTAATTAAATCTCTACCTTAACCAACCCTCAAAAAAGCAAAAAATGGAGGATGCAGTTCTTAATGCAATATAATCGGCTAGACGCTAGACCAATGCCTAGTAGATTTATGGTTCCATAAAGGAGCGCTTAGCTTCAGAAATCTCACAGAGAAACTGAGAGACTTCTGAAAAAGTCTATCAACACAAAATTAGAAGCCGACTATACCGTCGTATCGCTTAAAACAGAAGGACTTCAAAAGGTTATTTCAAAGATCACAAAATTTCTATTACAAGAAATTCTGTGAAATCGTTGAAACACTCACTGAAACTAGCCGACTTCCCAAAGGCCTTAAAAGGAGCAAAGAGCTTAACCATTCCATGGGTCTTTCGGCAATCCTCAGTGAACTTCAATCATTGGATCTTTAAAAAGCACAACCGTAGATGACATGCCATTGGATGCAGGCAGACCAAACGTATGCTCCCCAATATTAATAATAAAACTACAATTTTTGTGCTCTCGCGTAATAGAAAATACTGTAAAATTGTTGATACCTATGTCAGAGAACCAAAAGATTCAGAGAATCATCACTACAAGAGGCTGTTCACAAGGAAATGTCTAATCACCTTTACTTTGGAGCCTAGTAGTAGATCAATTATTAGAAAAACTAACCACGCAAGGTATAAGGTTCATTGGCTATGCTGATGACATCAAATTTTATTAGCCTTTGGGAAATTAGAAGAAAACCATTCTGATATAATACAGAGGGGCTTCGTAATCACTAAAAAATGGTGTACATCTGTAGGACAGAACATCAATACCACAAAAACTACAATTACACCATTCACCAGAAGAAGACTCCTACCACGTATGAAAGACATACACTGGACGGAGTAACCATAGAACCCATAACAGAGGTTAAGTATAGGCGTGATTCTAAAAGTAAATTCTTGTGGAAAAAACAAGTAGAAACAGCAATTGAAAAGGCTAAGAAAACCCTAATGATATGTAAGAGCAGAGCAGGAAGATCATGGGGTTGTAAACCGAGCATTATTCGGTGGATGTACCTAATGATATTAAGACCGACCCTTACTTATGGAGCGGTAGTCTGGAATAAGCGAACCGACCAGGTGACCACCAGAAAAGCATTAGAAAAAGTATAAAGAAACTCAGGAGCAATGAGAAGCTGTCCAACCGCGGCTTTGGAAGTATTGCTAAACCTGACATCTATGTACTTGGTAATAAGAAGCTTCACAAAAGCAACGATAGCTAGATTTGCCAAAGAGACGGAGTGTGTCCCAAAATCTAGTGAAAAGAATATAATATCGAATGAGTTATCACTCATTGACTTCCCTCGGGATTGCAAGAACAAGGAACTCAAATTCGATGAGCTTTTCAACGTTGAGCTAAGAAACAAAAAGTCAAGGCAAAGTGAGGAAGACACCTACTCAATTATGACCCATGTAATAAAATGGTATACAGTGGCTCAAATACAACGGAGGAAACGGGAGCGGGAATTTTTGGGCCAAGAGCAAAAATTTCAAAAGCAATGTAAAGAATGTTAAGCATATTCCAAACAGAAGTCTGTGCAATATGCAAATGCGCGGGACTAAACATAAGAACAAACACATGCATGACGGACATACAAGCTGCAATTAAGGCCAGAAGATCCTACACAATCTTTTCAAAACTTGACACTGAACGCATTGACAAATGGAACAAACTGGGCCGTAACAACAAAGTTACAATTTACTGGGTACCAGGACATGTAGGAATCAAAGGCAATGAACAGGCAGACGAGCTGGCAAAGACAGGAGCCGGATCACCTCTCATAGGACCGAAACCTTTTTGTGGAGTAACAGAAAGCCACATTAAGAAAGAAATTAAAAAGTCAAAGGAAGACAACAGAGTTAAACACTGGAATGACCTCCCCAAAATGCGTAAGGCCAAGCTTTTACTTTGCTTTTTCAACCCAAAACGTTACAAAGACGCAATAAAACTAAGTAGAAACAATGTAAGAATGCTAGCCGGGTTCCAAACTGGACACTGCAGACTAAGGGCTCGGCCACGCAGTAAGCGGCAGAGCGGCGAAAAAAAATTAAAACATATGAAATCACATAGGAGTGGCCACGCAATGAGCGGGCGGCAAAACAAAATTCTGAGCGGCAAAGCGGCGCCGCTCAGCAATCAAACATGTTTTAATTTTCTGAGCGGCAAACAGCATTTTATATTTAAATATCAGTGACGAAGCGTCCATATATTGAGTGGAATGAGTGCTTCCGTCAACGAATTTAAAAATATCTTAGGTAATGGAAAAACAATTATAATGGCAATTTATGTAGACGAAGGAATTATGACCGGAGACGATAAAGCTCAAGTGGAATCCGTGAATGAACATTTGCAAAAAGAATTTTGAGCAATCACAACCAAGCAAGTTTGAATATCGACAACTAGTTGGAAGTCTTATGTAATCGTATAGTAATCGTTGATCACTGTTTTAAGTCGATCTGTTGTTGGAACAGGCATATATTCATTAACAAGTTCTTTCCATATAATAACAGAAGCCATACTTCGAATCTATGGCATTCACTAAAGATACCATTGTGCCGGATCCAACTGAGGGAAATTTGTCGGAGCCTGTGGATGCTGCAAATGACCTCAACCTCACTGATATTTTGGATGATTTGCTGGGCGATGAAGAGGAAGTTTTAAAAAAACAATCCGATAGCCAACGCCCATCCGCCACATTAGCCAAAAAAAAAAGGAAGAGCTCAGCCATGGATGTGGATTCCGAATTTTTGAAATTGGAAAAGGAAAGGCTGAAGTTGCTTAAAGCAGAAATGGAAAAGCCGGAAGACTGTGACGATTTACAATTTTTTAAAAGTTTGTTGCCGTACATGAAAAAAATTCCATTATTGGACAAACTCCAAATAAGGGGAGACATCCAAAAGATTATTTTGGAAAAACTTAAAAGTAATGAACAAATTTAAAAAAAAAAGTTAGAAATGTAATAATAAATGTACATACCTTAAAGTTAAAACCAATCTTTGTTCTGGAGAAATAGCAATTCTTTGTTTTATTAATTTAGGACGCACTTTTTCAAGCAGCAAATCAAAAGATTCGATAGACATACGTAGGTATTGCCAGAATCTATCTGGAAATCTTCGTAAATTCAAAAATAAATGATTAAATTCACCAAATTCCGATCTTAATTGGTTAATCGGATGAACACCAAATCGTCTTCTTTTTTGTATACGTTTAAGTAATTTGTACACATGCAAACGATTTTCCGACAGTAAAATACGGCGAACTGTTCTTGACAACGGCATTTTAACTACTAATCGCTCAAAAGCAATCGCTCTCAGTGCCTGGCCATACGTCGCTTAGAGTTGCCGCTTAGCCGCTCGCCGCTCAGCCGCTTAGTGCCTGGCCATACGCCGCTTAGAGTTGCCGCTCAGCCGCTCGCCGCTCTGCCGCTTAGTGCCTGGCCATACGCCGCTTAGAGTTGCCGCTCAGCCGCTCGCCGCTCTGCCGCTCTGCCGCTTACTGCGTGGCCGAGGCCTAAGAAAACTTCTAAAAGTAATAGGCATAGACAGCAATGACCAGTGCAGATACTGCAACGAACAGGAACATTCTCCTGACCACCTCTTAGGTGACTGCGAAGCTCTATTATATCAAAGGAAGAAGTGCCTAGGGCCCTACTACGTAGAGGAGAGAGAGCTAAAACTCCTAAAAGTAATCCAGATACTAAGTTTCATCAAAGGAACAAATCTGGTAGTTCAAAAATTAAGGAATACCACTTAAGAATTAAGAACTAAGAAGTAGGGGGTACAATAGATCTATAAGGTCGAGGTGCAATACAAAACCCCAAAATATTCATTAATATATATTTGCTTTTGATTAGCTCTTTGGAATTCAGATTCTTTTAAAACTAAGTATATGTGCCTTTGAATTATTTAGAACGGTACTTAAGAACCAAGCATATAATTGAAAGATGGTACTAGAGCCTAATAGCTCCTAAGGGTTTAACTATTCTTGGTACTTACATCAGAACCCTTTTGATGGTTTGTCTATACAAAAACCGAAGTATTTTAAGTCTTGACCCCGTAAAAGTTAAAAACTCAATTGAGTTTTTGCTTCTAATGCAGCACTCGAAGTGCACCAACATAATAACCTCTAACTGTTTGGGCAATGGGTAAGAGTATGTATTTCCCAATTTATAACCCACTTTCAGATGGTTTCGAATTAAAAACTCTAAAGCTCATTCACTTTATTCAACTGTTAAGCTAGCTTTTATAAATCCTTTTCTATATGTTAGCGGCTATCATTCCCTGCCACCTCTTTCTCTCTCTCTCTCTCGGTCAAAATAAAAAAAAAAAAACACGAAGAAAGGAAACCCCAAACCCAAACGATATACTCAGTTTTTACTGGCTCTGACTTTGGCTCCATCTGTGCAATGTTTCGCTGTTAATTTAGTGAGGTTTTGTGTGTTAATTTTATGATCCTTGTTCTCATATGTGGTAATTCATATTCCCTCTTCCTGCCACAATTGCTCCTTTTATGCTCGGGTGTTCCACACTAACAAACGACCATCAAAGGCCCCTTTCTTCCTAAATTACCCATCCCATTCTCCACACTCCTCTTCATCGTCCTCGACTCATTCGCCCCTATTTTGGTCTTATTTACGATGTGTGGAGCCTCGAGTAGAAAACAGAAAAACGAAAAAGGAAACAAACAAACCACACAAATGGAAAAGTCAAGTCTTAGTCCGAAATACTTTGCGGTTTATTATGGGTTTGGTCTTTGTTTGCTTAACGAGTTCCAAGCACACACATTCACTATCAAACTAAAGTTCACACAGATATACCTAACTACCTACACTCTCACACAAAAAGAAGGATCTTTCATTTTGATTCTCTGTCTCATCGAGCATCGCACGGGAATTGTTAACCGGAAACGCTATGCTTGGTTACTTCATTTGGGTGGTTTTGCATTGCTGCAGATGCAGATGGATCTATAAAATGTTAACTTGGACGCTGCATATTGGCTAGTTTTTCATATTTTCCGTTGTGTATTTTCAGCTAGGGATGATAAAAACAACAGGGCGAGATGAACATAAATTCAAAAACAAAACACACAGAACACGAGAATAAAAAATCCGAACCGTGGTGCATCGTGCATTGCGAACGAAACAAAGTACCAAAATACGGTTTCCACAAGGATATCTAAAATGAGAATTTCAGCTATCGGGATAATGAATGGAAGAGTAAAAAAAGAAACAATTGAAATAAAAAGAATATCGCACCCCGATTAGAGTGGGTGAGCCGAGGATGAGGGTATGCGATGATGATGGTCTGGTCTTACATTGTATGCACACAACCACCGCATGACAAAGCAACTGCAAGGGTGCAATTAACTTTTGTAAAATTTGTAATATTACTGATTTGTGTGTTTGTAATTTACATTTTGGTGAAAAGGATGGCTTAACACGAAGAGCAAACCGCACTTTGCAATGGTTTTGCATTTCGAAGTCATGGTTATTATTTATGTATTCGTAGCTGGTCGGAAAGGATTTTGTTTGAGCTCAAATACAGCCGACTATCAAAGGAAGTACTTTTGAAGAAGTTCCCTGAAATTGATTTTCTTTTAAAAATATTCACACAAATCAGAATAAAGAGTAAACATAATGAAGGGAATAGGTGATGCTTAGGAATGAGGATTGAAGCAACACTAAAACACAATGTTGAGCTGTTAAGTTGTGCAGTCGAACTGAGGATTGTGCGTGCTCAGGGCAGTCAGATATTTCTATGATATACTCTCAAGCAGTTGGTAAATATGAAACTAAAATGCATTTCATTACAAAAACACTTAAAACACTTGCTTATTACTTGACTTCACTGTTGACGACCCCGGCAAACGAAAAAACGACATAAGCCCATAATCTCCACGTGGCATGTAAGATCGCTAAACAGACTACTTTCAGTCGAAGAATTAGCGGAGCCTTCAAAACTGGGATATCCGACATCCAAGAAGTGTGATGCTGCAGACAACAGAAACAACGCTAATTCGGGTGTGGGTTTGTCGTCAGAGTTAGGCTCAGGGATGAATCTATCGGTCAAAATCCGGTAAGTGAGCGTATAGTGCCAATACGAATCAAGACTAAGTTCACAAAGATTAGCCAGACATGAGACCACCCACACAGAAGAGAAAGACGATAGTTACTCTAAGAGCCGCTCGAAGAACCCAGACATGCCGCGAAGATCGTCCTTCGATTTTAACGCGAAACTATAGGAAAGGATTACATGTTTGTAAGCATAGCTTGCAAAACAAAACCTCAAAAAACAAACTCTGGCTAATCTATTTTGCTGCACAACTATCTTGTTGTTAGTAAAGCATCTCAAAGTCCTTAACGGTAAGTGGCAATACCGAGATCAATCAAACGTCAGCCAAATTGACAATTTTGCGATCGAGACAAGACGCTCTTGTTTTTGATACCCGAACTTTACGAGGACCATCTTTGATCTGGGCCACTACTTTTTTGTAGGCAAATTAGGAATGAGGATATCCTATTCACGATACTTTGACACTAGTGCTGTGAAATGATATGAAACGGGAAAGTACGATCGCAGTAGATTACCGGTGCATTTGTTTCTGAAGTGCCTCTCCGACTATTTTTGCATATTATTTCCGCCAGCACTAAGCATTGAAGGCAAGCGGTAGCAATGCCAACAAGCCATCAGAACCACATCCTTGGATGTTCTGGGTCTTACTAAACTCACAAAACGAAACCCATGAGAATTGCTCGTTTGAGGAATTTAAAAAAAGTCTTACCAAAAGATAAATAAGTTAAAAGTCAAAACGTCCAGCAGGGAAACATAGCAATTGAGTCGAAGTTGTCACTGAAGATCTGAAAAGGCCCTCTTCAGCAGACTGCTTGCCAACGACTTTGGCGATGACCAAGAATCCCGTCCTCCCGACCTCAAAGAGCTTGAGCCTTTAATATGTTAGCTTAATCTAATAAAACAGCAGGTGCAGAGGCAAACGCCATGCTTTTCTATGCAGCTGGAAATCAGTTGTAAGGGAGCATGTACGCTAGAGTGGTCCTTAAAGTGGTTAGGTCGGAATTTTAATGAGTGCACCCCCCACAAATGTTGCAAATAAATAAAAAAAATTTTTCGCAAAATTTCACCCCCCTATCTCAATTTTAACACGTGCCGCCGGACCTGCACTTTTTTCCATATGAATTACATGTGATTTTTTTTAAGTTTTAGTTTTTATTTTTTTAAGCAATATACATAGCACCAAAGAATCCGGTCACTATTTTTTTCTCATCGGAAAAAATTCTACTTTTTTTTAGGAATTTTCCCAACTTCGAAAAACAAAATGGCGAAACAAATATGGCGGTAAATTAAATTTTTCAGACCGCCATATTTGTTTCGCCATTTTGTTTTTCAAAGTTGGAAAAATTCTTAAAAAAAAGTAGGATTTTTTCCGATGAGAAATAAATCGTGACCGGATTTTTTGGTGCTATGTATATTGCTTTTTAAAAAAAAAACCAAAACATAAGAAAAATCACATGTTATTTATATGGAAAAAAGTACAGATCTGGCGGCACGTGTTAAAATTGAGATAGGGGGGTGAAATTTTGGGAACATTTTTTTTTATTTATTTGCAACATTGGTGGGGGGTGCACTCATTAAAATTCCGACCTAACCACTTTAAGGACCACTCTGTACCAGCTGATCTGCATTATATGGTCAGAGAAAAGCGGGCCCGATTAATGGAACCTCAGTACCGTATGTCCGTTCCTAAGAAAGAGAGACCTTCAAAACTGCCCAATTATAGAAGAATAAGCCTCCTTAAAATCGCATTTAAAAAAGAGGATGCAAGACTCAAACATCAACACCAGAGACATAGTTTTTCAAAACTCTGTATTACTCGCTTAGGTAGACGATATTGTAACATAATGGGAAAAAAAGGTTTAAAGGTAAATGAAGACAATATCAAGGATGTGTTTTCTTGTCATTAAACAAAGACAGAGAAGATCTACAAATTCGACAAATCATCACAATAGACAGATATAACATCGACGTAATACATGACTTTGTATACCATGGATCTGCTATGATCATGGAAAATGACATCAGTGCGGAGATCTAACTGCTGCTTTAGATTAAGGAAGTAATCGACAAATAAAATCCTTCACAGAAAAACCCAGGTGACCATTTATTAAACCTTAACCATCCCAGTCCTGCTTTGCGGAGCGGAAGCGTGGATCTTTTCTAAAGCGGATGAGGAAAACCTACGAATACTTTTAATAATATTTGGTCTCGTATGTGAAGCAGAAGAATTGTGTTGCTGTATCGTGTCATGAGCGCAGCAGCAGACTTAAATGGCTGGGCTGAGAAAACCTCGTCTTAGGAGGCGCAATCAAGCAAAAGAAGACTTCAAAGACTAAGGCTGCGTTTCCATTTGCAAGTAAACTCGCGAAAGTCTTGCAGAAGTTTCTTACAGTAACGTTTGCACTGCTACATGAAATTTTTTAAATTCTTCTCCAAAAAATGTCTTGCAAGAAGGTCTCTCATCGTACTGTCGCAATTTATTGCATATGTATCTATACACGGGAGATTAATAATTGTCGCAAGAAATTCAGTTAGTAATTTCAAATTAAAAAGTCATGGTGAGAATACCAGCAGTTAAGCAGCTGTAATTACAATTTTATTGAAAAAAAAGAGACCAACTTGGGTGCGCGATTGGATTTTAAGAGGACGGGAAGCTGATACCTTCTTTAAATTATTAAACGAACTAATTCATCGACTTGATTCAATATCAACGAAAAAAAGACTCTTCTTGGCGCTGGGACTCTTAACATCCCTAAACATTCCATAAATACGGATTACACTTGTAACGTTCAATGGACCACATTACTCGTATTTCTTCGCGAGACCATTCACGTACTCTCGCCGCGAGCGCGATATATACGAAACTATTTCGACAAGCTGCAAGAACTGCGCGAGTCAATGGAAACCTGTTTCAACCTCGCACTCGCAAATACTCGCAAGAAGTTATGCAAGAACTGTCGCAATCGAACTTGCTTCGCAGTTTCCACTTGCTAGTCACTTTTGGGGCAGACTGTCAGATATTTCTTGCAGAAGTTTACTTGTAAATGTAAATACGGCCTTAGGGTGCAAAACTGGAGACAGTTTACCCGAAATCGAAATTGTTAGCGAAAGATGTTGGTTGACGCTCAGGTTCACCCTGAACAGCAACGCCAACCTAAATGACAAAAACAAAACAAGATTCAATTACAAAAAAGCAAGGAATAATAAATGCTTTTTAAACAAAATCGTATACGAAAAAATAAAGGTTAGACTCAACTCGCGACATAACAAACTTTATACTCCTGTATTATATCACAAATAAGAAAGCCCCCGGCCCCCAAAATAAGCTTGGTGTAGTTTTTGAACGACGCTGACGGCTTACCACCGATGAAAAATTTATTACCTAACGTATTATCGACATCACTGTCGATTAACCCATTAGGGAGTCAACGAACCGAACCCTAGGACCAAGACTTAATCTCCTGGGTATATCAAAACCGACCAACTTTGGCTCCTTAACTGATTTCTAAATAACTTCCGCTGAATTGACTTCACTTGAATCATTACAAAAGTAATTTCCCGAATTTCCCAAAATAGAAACCAACGTCTTTCAAATCCATTTACCTCTAATAAAAGTCCTCATTAATATTCATATTTTCTGCAAATTCACATTCATCTTAGAGTGCCCCAATTGAATTGAAAAGAAACTACAAATACAAATTGCCATTCAATTGCAAGTGCATACCCACAACAAGCGTTGATGTTGGTTTCCACATATGAGGAGTAGCTATACGAAAATGAAAATCTCTAAATTAGCATTCTGAATCAATTCCGAAGCTCAATGAAGATTTGGAAATTAATTTAATTTTCAATTCAAGAAACTTCTCATGCAAGCAAAATACACATGCATAAAAGAAAAACACACTATACAACCCCGTATCTACCCTATACCATCATCCCCATCATCATCGTTTCCAGAACTCGAACCAAGAGATTTCTAATAATTCAAATCGATTTGCAAATCCAAACGGAATCGGTTGAAAAAGAAAACACAAAACAGGATTTAAATTTTTAAGTTTCATTCGATGCCCTGAGTGTGCACTCTTGAGTGCAAAACTTCAGTACAACATTCTGTATGCAAAGCTTTAATGCAAATGGGATAAGAAATTTCACACTCCCACACAATCTGAGTATACTGTGGCGGCTCTCTGCTTTTGTATGACGCGGCAGTAGGATTGTGCCCTTGGCAGTGCTACACTTGTAGTACCACCTACCACCATCGGAAGTGAATCCTTAAATTCCTTAAGGATTGTTCGTTATGTAGTTTATGCGTTGGTGTGGCATTGTGATCTTACAGAATTGTTTATAACTCACAAACACATGTACTTGTTATTCAGGACCTCCGTTCGCCTCAATGACTGGTTTTTATTTTCTTTGTTGTCGCCTCTCATCGACGCGGTGGCGGCACCGATAAAATTCAAGTTCGTTACATTCAAGAGCATCAGCTAGAATATACCCTTCTCAAACTACTATTCCAACAACAAGGACGAATGAAAGAAAACAATTTCTATGCCATTGAATGGAACAATTCCCCTCGCCAACACGGACTCAAATGAAGTTCAAGTGGAGGACATATCCATCGCCCCCAAGCTGTATGTCTGTGTCATGTGAGCAAAAATGCAATTTTATAGAGCCAGGCAGGCAGTTCCTGGCTCCTCCACAATGAGTGCAATACTTTCCGATCTCTCTCATTCACCCACTACCTACCGCCAAAAGGATAAATTAAAAAACACACAAAAGAAAAACCAAACAACTTAAAGGGCAACTCAGTGTAGAATTGCAGAAACAAAAACAACTAAGGGAAAAAAAACGTGGAAAAGCCCAGTAAAGTCCTTCTGAACCAAAGATAACACTAAATAAGAAATAGAAAATCACAGACAATACCAGTCGTCTGTTGCCGTTGTGTTGTCACTACAGCCAGGAAGCACCAATAGTAGCAGATATATCTCACAAGTGATGCATCCACATATGCCACAACACCCACGAACCACACACCATACACCACTCCCTCTAACTCAGGATTTTTTCAATGCACGGCATGTAGAGATACATGGGGATGCAACAAAAGGAAAAGAAAAACTCGGAGAAAATCATTTGTAAAGCAAAAGAAACAAAGCACTACGCTTTAGTCTCTCACTTTTGTATTTTTCCAATTATCGTCCTATCGCCTGCACTATACACATAGTATGGCACCCTGTATAGGATGGCAGACGATGAACCAAAAACAAATCCAAAGAGATCCACGCCATACATGCATGAACGGACGACGACGGAAGGAAAATGACTTACCATTTCTGTTCTCACTGTCGGCTGGCTTCATCTGGATAGGGTGATGCATCTGAAAAAAAGAATGAAACAAAATAAAAAACTGAAAAAAATGTGATGAGAAAAAAAACTTCTGCCTTAAAATAAGGATGGGTGGGAATATTCAAGGATGGATTAGGTATCAGGAGAAAGGACTTCAAAGTTTTGAGTTTTTTTGGAAAATTATTAGATTAAAGGCTGTCCCAAACCAAAGTGTAAGCGGGGAACACAAAGTTTACAACCGCTGACAAGTCAACAGCTCAGTCGCTGGCAAATCAACAGTCAAATATTGTCAACAACAGAATAGCCACTACAAATTTAATACTAAATACTGGCATCAAAAGCTCAATTCGCTTACAGATTTAAATAAATGAAAAGATTAGTAAAGTTTTTAACCATTAAAAAAAAAAGTGTTTTAATGGTTAAAAACTTTACAAATCTTTTCATTTATTAGATTAAAAAACACGTGGATTATTTCAACTAAAAAACTCATACAGATTTAAAGTCAAATACTGGCATCAAATCAAGAAAGTCGATAAGAGGCTGGAGGGAGGTTTTATGCTTCGTACCAGAAGAGATTCCGCTCAAAACTTGGAGTCTCTGGACACAACATGTACCCCCGTACCCTAGTTTTACTAAAAACTATGCAGGCTGATCATATCTGAACCTTCGACAAGATCAGTAATATTTTCCAGCCTTTCCACAACTAACGAAGTTTGCACCAAAGTCTAATAAAGGCTTTAGAATCTATGAAGTTCTTTTAAAAAATATAATAAATAGGGTATGGCGCAACAGAGCAAGGAGCCCTTGGTCCTAGCGCATTTCTCACAACCATGACAATGGAGTTCTTTTAAAGATCGTAATAGGCCAAACTAATAAGAAACTATCCCAGACTTGATTGAGATCCTGATCCGGAGAAGACATTTGCCAAATAATCATAGCTAGTAAGCTAATATTCCTTAACGTAACTGGAAGGCAGCTAAGCTTAAGGATCCATTATAAGAATGGTCTAATGAGTTAAACAGCGTAGGCTGACTCAATACCGACGGGGTCTGTATTCCCTTCAACTGTCGAAATCAACGAATACCTAATGAATATCAAGGGTTGAATTGTTTAAAAATAACGTTTGAATTTTGGTTTGACATCTAGAGCGAGAAGATTTGGAGATCACAGTGGTACGCATATATACGAATGGTGGCGTATACGAATACGAATTCTTAGACTTTCAAGACATTGAAGAGCTACTATCTTGATCCAAAGGCCCAGGATTGGAAAATTTAGGATTTTCGTGTTCAAGATTTAAATCGACAGTTTACTGCTGTGTTCATTGATTCAATGACCTTATGCTTCATACGATCACTGTGATCGTGATATCACTTTTGTTCAACTCCTTGGTGATCACTATACCAGGAAAGGATATTCTAGAAAGTTGAGTACAAAACTATCCTATATAACGGTAACGGACCAAACAAGACAAATTTCGCTCTCTTTCTACGTTATAAATTATTATAAAATAAGATTGTTAGATTAATTCATTGCATAAATCTAGGCATTCTTTTTTCTCTTTAGTCACTTGTGGGCAGTGTTACCATTTGTAACAGTAGAGCAACTGAACTGAGAACGATTCTTTCCAGAACCAAAAACTCAACAAGATTCTAGGTACACACTTAGCCAGGCAAGGCTAACGCGCCGCGCCGTTGATATTTTCAAACAGTTAAAGTTGCGGTACCCGTGGCGTCATGGTTAGCATGTCTACTGTTAACCCAGATGTTCGTGGTTCGAATCCGATCAGAGCCAAAAATGTTTTTCCACGGGTATCGCCTTTCGCGAGGAATTGGCAAGTCCTCCGTTAATATACTCTTACTAACTTAGGTGGGCATTACAGTTCGGGGTGAACCTGGGCCTCAACCAACATCCTTCTATAACGACTTCGATTTCGGGCGAGCTCTCTCCAGTTTCGCACTCCAAGTCGGTTGAGGTCTTCATCCACTTGATTGCGCCACCTGAGACGAGGTCTTCCCTTCCGCGATTTCCCTGCAATGTGCTTTCGAACACATGACGAGCTGGAGCGTTTGGGTCCATCCGCTCAACATGGCCCAACCATCGTAGCCTCGCGATGCGTACTCTTCTGGCTATGCCCATGTCGCGGTACAGCTCATACAGCTCGTTGTTGTATCTTCTTCTCCACACATTGTCTTCCCATACGGGACCAAAGACCATTCGGAGAATTTTTCTTTCTATACGACCAAGGGTTTCCTCATCCGCTTTCGATAAGGTCCATGCTTTCGCATTCAAGCAGGACTGGTGGGATGATTAAGGTCTTATACAAGGTTACCTTGGTTTTTCTGGAGAGGGTTTTGTTTCTCAATTGCGTTCTTAACCCAAAGAAGCAACGGTTGGCAAGAGTTATTCTCCGTTTGATCTCCGCACTGATGTTGCTGTCCGTGTCTACAGGTAGACGAACTCCTGTACTACCTCAAAGTTATGTCTATCTATTGTGACGTATTGTCCAATTCGTCGATGTTCTGTGTCCTTGTTTGATGACAGCATATACTTCGTTTTGCCCTAACTAACCATCAAACCCATTTTTGCCCCTTCTGTTTTAATACTCGCAAAAGCAGCTAAGACATCACGCTGTTTTCTTCCCATTACGTCAATATCGTCTGCATATGCGAGTAATTGTACAGACTTTTGAAAGATTGTTCCTCTGGTGTTGACGTTTGAGTTTCTTACAATCTGTTCAAGTATGATGTTGAAGAAATCGCATGACAGTTTGTCGCCCTGTCTAAAACCTTTTTCGACATCAAAGGTCTCAGTGAGTTCTTTACCGACCTTGACGGAGCAGCGTGAATTCTCCAAAGTCATCCTGCATAGTCGTACGAGTTTTGCAGGGATGCCGAAACTAGACATGGCTATGTACAGCTCGTCTCTGTTGATACTGTCATACGCGGCCTTGAAATCGATAAAAAGATGGTGAATATCGATATTACGTTCTCGCGTTTTTCCAAGATCTGCCTTAATGTGAAAATTTGGTCTATTGTGGACTTCTCTGGTCTAAAACCACATTGATAAGGACCTATCAAGTTGTTGACGAGGGGTTGCAGACGTTCACATATTACAGCAGACAAGATCTTATAAGTTAAGGAGGCTTATCCCTCTATAATTGGCGCAATTGTTCTTTCTTTAGGATCGGGCATACGATACTGAGGTTCCATTCATCGGGCATGCTTTCTTCCGACCATAGCATGCAGATCAGCTGGTGCATGCACCTTTCCAACTGCTCTCCAGCTGCCTTGAAGAGTTCGGGCATCAAGGCCATCTGCACCTGCAGTCTTATTTGATTTAAGTTTGCATATGGCAAGTTTAACTTCCTCTAGGTCGGGAGGACGGCATTCTTGATCATCGTCCAAGCTGAATGGGGCAATTTGCCTGACAGTGGAATTTGTGTCCTCATCGCCGTTAAGCAGTCTGCAGAAATGATTTTTCCAGATCCTCAGTAGTGACTGTGACTCTATGACTATGTTTCCCTGCTGGTCTTTACAGGCTTGAGTTCGGGATTTGCCACCCTGGCAGGATCTTTTTACCTTTTGGTAAAACTTCCGATTCTCGTTCCTGTCATGGCAACTCTCTATTTCCTCAAACGAGCGCTTCTCATGCACTTGAACATTTTCCGCTCCTTGTACTTTTAGTGTCTTCAAGTTGTTATCGGTTTTGTGAGCAGAAAATATCTTTACGAAGAACAGTTTGGCTTTATTTCGTGTATTTCGAGTAAGTCGTGTACCCGAAACAATGCGTCGGCTGAGTTCTATCTTGTTCAATAGGCCATTTTTCACGAAATTGAGTTAGGTATGCAGTCTTCATAATTTGGGGGCAAACCATTTTCGTTTGGGGCAAACCATTTTGTCCTATCTCTTTTGGTTTTTAAGTTATGGAAAACTGCTTTGTTCAACAGTACAATTTTCTAACTGTTTTTTTGTTCAATAAACACTAATTGACTCATTTTTTATTATGTTGAACAGTTTCGTTCTATCTTGTTCAATGTTCAATTCTACTTTGTTCAATTACTTACAAAATGATTTCCAACTTGTCATTGCTCCATACAAAATTGTTCAATATCCAAAACCACTTCCTTATTGATTTTAATTTATAACTTTTTTAAAAGAAAAGAAAAACATCTAGTGTGACTTGTTTTAAAACTAAAATTGTCTACGCTTGCAGAAAAAATTTACTTCCAAACAATAATCTTCAAATATAATAAAAAAATTTCGATCTGAACCTTAAAAATCGATTTCCCAACATTTTGAAAAATGGACATTGAACAAGATAGAACTCAGCCGACGAATGATCACCGCCAAAAACTGCAGAGAACATTGTTCAAGGCCCGCCACATTATCCGCTCCTGAACCGATAAATCTAACAGTAGAACAGCAAAAACATTACAAAATACGGCAGCACTGAGCGACGGAACGTGTAATCGTATAAAGATGATTTTCATTAATGCTTGGCATATGAGGATAGATTTTGAAAGAATGTTGAGCACTTTTTGCAGAGGGAAAGTATTCGTATATGTTCAGGGCTGATATTGTGGCCGGTGATGATTTCTCATTGTGTGCTGCATACGTTCGATGGCAAATTGAAATTGGAAACTTGTAACGTTTCATCATCACCGTCATCATCGTCGTCGTCATCGTCATCATCGTCGTTCTCATAGTCATCCTCTCATCATCATCATCATTATCCCTTAGTACATATTAAACCCTCGCCCTCAAACCAATTCATCTGCACAGGGATAATTATTGTAGTTTGGTGAATGAGTGAGCAGTGAGTGTTCTTGTTGCTGTACAGCAAGCAAGGGATTAGTCCTTAATTATTTATTTTTGCTTTGATTTCATTTTTTTTTATATATATATATTTTTACCTTCCCATTTCTGTTATAGTTTTTTTATAAGAACTTTTTTCCAATCTATTTCCCTCTTTTAGTTGTGTTTTTGTGTGAGAATCTCTTGCCTTGAATAATATGTTCCGTGTATTGTTAGTTGGTTGATTGGTTTTTAATAAAATTACTTTGTTGTCAGCAGAGGTAATCTGATAGCAAATAGGTTGCAGATGCAATTTGTTTGGTTTGCTTTGCTACCATGTATTTTGCAATGTAATCACATTTATAACGGGTTATAGGAACTCATGTGTGTGGTTATCCGTGATGCATTATGTGTGCGAGGTGGTGCAAAAATATCAGACAGATAGGAGATAGCGTTTGCCTCTGTGTATGAAATACAATATACAACCCCTCTTTTATGTGGCTTAAGTTTGGGGAGAGTGCAATTTGTATTTAGTGAATTGACGCGTGAAAATTTAATGGAACTTAATTTATCAAAGGTCTGCAACTTTGCGAAGGCAAATTCTAAAAAAAGCCAAATAGGCAGCATGGTTTTGGGTTTGAGGTCCTCGTTTTTCTGCTATCTGCAAAATCATTCGTTTCACAATGCAAAGGGATCGATTGCGTTGCTTTTGATTTTAACGTAGCCAATACTTCAAAGAAAAAATCATGGGAAAAAATTAACAGCTCTGTAAAGGACATACTAGCCCACTATTTACTACTAACTTGAGCTTGAGCTGTTTGAAACTCAGACCCATTTCGAACTTTAAGGCATGTAATGCAGGCGCTCCTTGGAATATATATCTTGAAAAGATATTCAGATCGAACAAAGAACTACCTTTTGCGAATAGAAGTTCCATTTTAATTGAATAAGGAAGACTTTTTGGCTGAAGGTGCAAACAAAGACAATACGCATAGTTGACTGTATGATCCCTGTTGCTGATGATGATGATAGCATTGGTAAACACTCGAGAGTCTACCCCAAAACTTATATTCAATTGAAACTCTCCAAATCGGCCAAACTCCTTACTCCTGACGACTTTCCGTCCAGCTTCTCTAACAACCAAATTCATTATTTGTTGCTATTATGAGATTATTTTTCAAACGATCCAACTTTTGAAGCCCCGCCGCCATAGAAAACAAATCCCACAACTCTAACCATTCAATTATCCAACTGACAGTTGAATTGTAGCAACGACGACGTCAAATTGCATTCCCTTGGCAAGACATTGATGGGAGAGCCAAGCAAAGTTAGGACCATTCAATGTAGGAACGACTCCTTGAAAGTGGCACACAATATACATACATGCAACAGCCCGGGCCGAGTTCATACACAACATTTTACACACATAAATGTATAACCCGATGAGAATCCTGGCACTAGCACACAAAAAAGGATTAAAACAACTGCTTCTGGTGCAGAAGTGCACGCTATCATGTGATACCCCATAGTCCCATACCCCTTGATATGGTTAGTGGTTCTCATTCTCTTTTTTCGGATGCCTGTCAATATGCCTGTCTGCCAATTCAATGTGTGGAAATAATGAAACTTGTCTTCCTCAATGGAACTTGCTGACACTCGGAATAATGCTCCTTGTTACATCGCAATTCAATTAGAATCCTTCAAACCAGACATCTATAGTAGAGTGTGAGATGATGATGTGTGTGTCTAAAGGTTTTTTCCGCCGCATCCGTACATAAATCTATATGACTCGGAACTCAGCATGCCCAAATATAACCTGAAATTCAATTAGGCTCTAAGGATAAGGACTTTACGTCATTGTTTTTCAAATTGCCTCTCACTTTGAGTTTGGGTTTGTGTGATTGAAGGCTGAAAATGCATATTTAGCTACCCACTTGCATTGACATTGACAAGGGGGATCCCATGGTCGGTCGATAGCAAATAGAAGTAGTTATAGAGATGAAGCTGCAAACTTTATTCTCCTTCAGAATATCAAAGGGTCCTTTGATGGCGGCGGCTTATGCATGCTCATTTCTTCTCATGCATACATAATGGACGTGCACCGTGCATATATAAATGTGTGTTAATGTGCTTGATGGGCGGGATAAAGGAGGAGGCAGAACGCACACACAATAAATTCCAACGGATGAAACAAAAGACATTATGTGGGCTTGAGTGCGTTCTTTTCTGAAATCCCATTCATCCATCAGCCGAAATGATAGCCACGAGACGTTGAATTTACATTTTGACATATTGTTATATGCGTTGTATTCATTAGGTATAGGTATACCTACCTATGCTTGTGTCAGAGGCAAAGCATCCTTGAATACTGCGACAACAATTAGTGACAATTCAATTACGTAAAGGGCAATCCATTTATTCGCGGCGCATGTATCCATTACAACTTCATCTCGTTTTCGGTATCCTCTTAACATATGGCAAGGTGGGGTGGCTTTGGCATTGATATCCGCGATGTCTTAATCCAACAGAAGCACTGATGTCGACTCTAAGCCGTGGGGATCTCCATTAAATTATAATATTTCCATCAAAGACGGGATTTCACATATGACTAATTAGTTGAAAGCAATAAAATGTTACAAGTGAGCATCAAATGTGCTCATTGAATATGCAGAGTATCATCAATGATAACGTTTGGGTGGAAACGTCTTCAACCAGGGAAATGCATGAACTTTATAGTCTTTGATTAAAGAGCAATAGCTTTGTTATGGGTATGACCCTTAAAGTTAGGTTAAACTATTGGGAATTATTTGAGAATGTATGTAGGTTACATCAGCTTGAAAAGATGCTAAAAATTGTTCACTTTTAATAGTGTTGCTATTTAAAAAGTTATTCACTTCGATGTCAGTAATAATCCGCTGAAGCTTTGTTACTGGAGACATAAGAAGTTTTAGATTAGGTAAATATTTAACATTGTTCAGACATCGACCTGAATAAAACTTCTGATGTCCCCACGAAAAAACAGTCTAAAAATGAACTACGCTGAAATTAAAGCCACCAAAGAACCGTTTGACATTGTATCAGAGAAAGTTAAGAACTGTCCTTGATTTTTTAATATTGATCTTAAGACAACAGGTCCTTTAAATACAATAAGCCCTGAGGATTGCAAAGCTTTGTCGCATCATCCTATTTATTGATTTACGTGAGACAGCAGGATGTTTGAATCAATTTGAATATAACTGCCACAAAAAAAAAAGTGCGAGCGAATGGGCCTGGTGTAAAAAAGATAAAAAACTGCGACATCTAATATGGCGGCTGCTACAGACAAAAGAAACAGAGCTTATTTGGGAGCGGACCTGTAATTAGAGGTAAGCTCAGGGACTAGGTTGTGAGCAGAAATCTTTGATAAAATCGACGAGCCGCATCAGGGCTCGGCTGAATTCGCCGAAATTAGACTTATATGGTCCCCCTCTCTCACAAAAAGAAAGACGATTATTCCAAAGACCATTTCTACGAACTCATCCAAGAAACATATATGCAATGTTCTAGACATGTCGTGAAACCCGTCCTTGGTAATTTTTACCCAAGGAGGACATCTTTGGAAACACAATCGGTAAGCAAACAGACTCACACTACTTGGTTTTGCTGCGGAATTTAATGCAAACGCTAGTAGCAGCCGCTTTTCTTATTAAAAAACTCACATGACCATCCCCAAGTCAACTAATCGTCATCAAAGTTGACCAGACGATAGACACTCTTCCAGTGGTATTGACGCACAAGCTTTCCGAAGAGCGAACTTTGATTCCGACCACTACCTTGTTGTAGCCAAGGTATGAATAAGAATTTGCTGTTCAGGACTCACCTAATCCAACATTGTTAAAAACATGTTGATGTCAAAGAAAACCAAGGCTGACTTTGGACAGTACAACGAGGCTTACAAAGAGAAAAGAAGGGAAATGAAGTTGGAAAAAATTTTTAGATACCATGATATGAATGCGACTCGACATTTTCCAAAAGAGAAAAAAACCAATAAGATAAGATATTCGGAATCCTCCTTCTTAAACTTGTAAAGATCACCAAGGAAACATGGTGATAGAATCGCAGTGGCTATTGACGAAAACTTCTGCAGACTTCTTAACGGCGATAAAGACACAAATCCCGCAGTGCCTGACTGTGTGTATGTGTGAATGCCCATTTAAATTGAACGATAATCTAGAATGCCGCCCTCCCGTCCTAAAAAAATTTACGACTGTCATATATGTTAGCTTCAATCTTATAAAAGTGAAGCTGCAGATGGCCTTGGCTATGAGCTTTTCAAGGCAGTCGCCCTTTTCGACTGCCTTGAAAAGCCAATTGCGCTAGTTAAGGATGAATATGACTTTTATGTCGTATGCAAGATGTTGTTGTTGGTTTAACATGTGCTCCTGCAACTCCATATCTCAAAAACCGCCACGATGTTTTTACTATCGCAAGAAAAAGCGAGCTACTGAGGATAATCACAGGGCAGTAGGCCTGGGTAAATCAATCATTTTTGATGGTCGAATCGATCAAGTATCGGTTTAATAAATGATCTGATCATTTGAATCGATCGATCGATCATTTGAATCGATCGATCATTCAATCATTTTTAGATTCGTACTTGAATGATTTCGATCATCAATACTTTTGAATGATCGAATCAAAAAGATCGAATCGATCATAATTTACACAGGCCTACAGGACAGAGACATCCCTTCATAGCAATGGCCGTAATCAGGACTTGGATTCCGAAACTTTTTAGACGATTATCGTCCAATCGTCTTTAGTCGATTAAATCGTCAAAAGACTGTTTCATGTAACTTCACCTTCAGCGATTGAAAGATAGCTACTTCACTATCGTATTACAAATTTTCATAACTTTTTGTCTGTCGTCGATTGCGTCGTCAAAAGATTGTTTCATGAAACTTCGCTTTCGGTGAATGAAGGACAGCTACTTTACTTCCGGCCAATACAAATTTTGGTATCTTTTTTAGGTCATCCTAAATGTAACAGAATCCACGCCTTGAGTCTTAATGCTGAAACAAATTTTTCCAGGAATAGTTTTATGCCTCTGCCTGTTTTAAGTGATCTCGAAATTCTTGTAAAATTAAATATTTAAGACGGTGCCTGTGGCGTAATGGCAATGGTAAGCATGTCTGCCTCTAACGTTTGAGTTCGAAGTTCGAATCCTATAAAATTTCAATTGCTTTTCCATAGGAACTTGCAAGCCTTTCGATGGCAACTGCACTGCGCTTTCTTATGAAGTCCTTCGAAATCGGCAAAAACTTGCAGTTACTCTCAATTCCCGGTCATTGAGTTGAGAGAAATGGGCTAAGCCCCGTGGCTCTTAGAGCTGCGGTGAAGCACCTTATTTATTTGTTTTTAGATATTTTAGATACATCAAATCATTTAATTTTTTAAACTGCTGATGAGTACACAAGAACAATCGTGTGCAAGTAAATATTTTCTTCTTACTACCGAAAAAGTTTCCAGAAACAGATATCCTTCAAGGAGCGGATTATCTACCAAAAAATTCAAGAATCAGATCTGATAAACCCCATTCCAGCATGCGGAAAACATTTCACGATATTAATTTACATGAACAACCAAAACAAAAAAAAAATGTTCACAACACTGATTGTATGACTTCAGGTAGAAACTTTACCCAACGTCAAAACAAATATAGAAAAACAAAAATGAAAAAGGATTTGTTCTCAAAATTCAGGGGAATTTGGAAGACGGAAACAGAACACTACTCCATTATAATAATTAACCAAAAAATAAAACAAACAAACTACTTACCCCATATAAGGTTTTTATATTGTGCAAGGCATCTTGAGCCTTAAGCGCAGCTTTTCTGGTATAGTACGTAACAAAACAGCACCCTGTAACACAAAAAGAGAAAAAAGCAAACATTTACATGTAAAAAACAACAAACAACAACAGATACAATTTATTTTAAACTAGTAATAGAGTGCATGCAATGGAAATGCTTCTTCTTTTTTTTTTGCTGTGGAAAAGTTTAATATGTTTACGGAGTTTTACAAAATTTTTCAATAACTTTTCCTTATAACAAACAAACATAGACAATAATAAAAAAAACTCATTGAGACACTCAAAACACAAACAAATTCACAGGTGAAGGGACGAAAGAACTGGGGACAAATGCGGGTAGCGTAACTATACTGGAAGTTCAGGAATTGGCTCAAAAGATGTTACGAAACGTTACATGTTGGCCAACGCCTTTCTTATCGTTGATTCATTTCAAATTTCTAAAACAACAATTCTGCTGAATGTTATTGCTCGGGTCTCTGGCTTACGTTCCAGCCTGCACTTAAAGCATTCACTATTCCCATAACGTCGGGTTTCAACTGAGAGAGATGAAATATTTTACATAATCACAATCAAATATGTCAGTTTTGTATTTGCCAGAAACAAAGTAATCTTGTTTGTGGAATCATCCTTTTTGACGTTGATAAGTTCGAACAACAGCAACCTTTCAACACTAGCACCTGAACCATACTGGTGTCATCGACATCGGAAACAATAAAAATAAACACAACTTTACGAAACCAAAAACCATTCGGAATGTTTTTCCAATTTCACGGCTGTTTACATAATTGCTCACTTAGAATAGTAATGTTTTTCTTCTTGAAGGTCGTATTCCTATTCGAGAGCACATTATTCGTCCAAAAAGTCTAAGTCTCAACACAATAAAATACCGTAACTGACATTTATTAAAAGAACATACAAACTACCTATTCAGGGACATAAACATTAAAACTCGTGAATGTCTATATACAAATTGTATCTTATGGCCTTTCGATCCAGAGCCATTGACTTGTTAAAGGTTTCTTGCTCCAACCCTTATCACCCTAGTAGGGGAATGGAAAAGAGAGGGGGTGTGAGTTTACTTCTTCTTTTCCGCCTCCTAAAAGTCCATTTCAATCTATAGTGACTCTTTCATTTTATTGTCAAAACGTCCCCACATTAAGAGCATTAAAGTAAAGCGCTAGAGAAGGGGCATCAGGGAGGTAGGTGGCTAATAAATGAATATAACAATATACGTTTGTGTTGTGTTGTACATAAACATATTATTAAACAGGTCCAAGTTTGGGTGTTGTTATTGTTATTGCTTCGCTTCGACATATTGAATGGTGGCTGGCTGGAGTATGGACAAACGAACACAAAAAAAAAATAAAAATACGGCATGGCTACACAGAAGCGTAGCGCAAGGAATTCAGTTCTTATACACTGTTGTACTGTTATGGCAGCCGATTGGTATGGAAGAAAGGAGGAAACTGCGAAGGATTGTAATTACGATGGGAAAATTTATTTGAATCGAGTCAAATGGGACAATTATACGAAAAAGTTCGATGGTGCTATAAATTTTCATTGGTCGTGTGTGTGGAATGGTGGGAATGTTACTTGCAATTAATATTCTTGAAACACCTTGAAAGGAATTTTGGTATGTTTGTGTTGAGTTTGCATTAAATTCCGATTGAAATGAACGAATTGAAATAAAATTACTTTATGGTTATTTACGAGAGTATAACTCACATGTGTTCCTAGAGCTAATTTATCTCTGGGATAGAAAACACAATAGAGTCTTCAAATGATAGGGGTTTGTTTTTAATGGAGACAGTTGCATCCCTTGAACGCTGCCGCAATGAAGAGTACTTATAGTCTGTGAAGCCGCAAAACATCAAAAACCAAATGAATCGACGTTTTCAAAGGCAGGGGACCGTAAAAGCCAAATTAGTAGCAAACTGTCAGAATCGGTTGTGGTACCCGCGGCGTGATGGGTAGCATGTCTGCTTTTAACCCAGAGGTTTGTGGTTCAAATCCCAACAGAGGCAGACATATTTTTAGAAGGGTATAATCTTTCGTGCGGGATTGGAAAGTCCTCAGATAATTAACTCATTGCCATGAAAAGCACTTTCTTGATTAGTCGTTCGGAACAGGCAGAAAATTGTAGGCCCTTCCCTCACAGGGCATGGTTGAGAGAAATGTGCTGGGCTCCGGGGCTCATCGTTCCATTTTATTGTTTTCACAATAATTTAAGACCTTTCAGCTTAATGAACTGTGAAACTTTACTTTGGGTTCACCGTGACACAATTGGTAATGAAATGGCGGATTAGCTGGGCAAAATCGGGACATCACTCGAATCCAGCGAGACAAACACATTCTGTACTCAAGCCAAAAGAGCAAGAAAAAACAGACTATAAGGAGATTACATGAAAACTGCCAATGACAGGCTGGTTCCAAGGAACCTATGACATGTTAGCTATCTCAAAAAAGAAAAAAAAAACACAGAATTTTGACTGCATCTTATCAATCTGGCCTCAGCTCCCTCCGTTGATTTCCTACGGGTCAAAGCTCTTTGGGTACCCGCATATTGTGCATTAGCTAATCCGATTTGCTTAGAGTAAGGGTCATTCTACTTCCTCTACACTAGAAAAAAAAGCTCGCGGAGAACACTTCTTTGATATCTCTGATCTTGCAATGAACAACATCTTTGAGTTCGTCCGTGCATCCAAATGGTTCATTACCTCAATCCTAAAGCTATACACTCATTAGCTGCGCTCGCGCAGTGTTACATGTTTAACTGGCTGTTTACTAATCCAGTCATCATCAATTTCCGCCCTATCCCTCCTTCTCACTTTCCTACCCTTTTATCCTACGATAGCTTGGGGATTAAAATGGATCCTTTTCTTATTCCAATGAGGTGTTTCTGCTTAAGGCATGAATAAAATATTATGCTGTAAAAATCATGGGCAACCGAGCTCGCTGTTTGTAAAATGAAGTATTCAAACTTCGAAAAAACTCACTTTCAGTAGGTGCAGACAATTCTATAAGGCATTCTGGAAAATAGGAAAAGTCTGGACACTAGAGTCGGGCAACTCCTTCGGAAGAAAAACCAGGGAATCAGAAAGTGTGCCTAGAGATTTCCACTTTTGAGCTGAAATATCTCGAGTCTCCTAGGAGTTCAAATCATAAACCATGAATCCTTAAATCTCCCGCTAGGCTCTTGAAGGATTTTGGGTACTTTTTTGCCAGTCTTTGACTGTTCAATCTGCCAGTCATTGAATTGCGAATTGCCAGGGATTGGTTGAAGCCTATACTTATCCGTTGACTTGTCACCGTTTGATTGTGGAATAATCAGCATTGGTGCTGCCGATCGCCTGCATTGGAGTAACTAAGAAAAAATTACAACGAACAGCGAAAAAAACACATACTGAGCTCATACTACCAGGGCATAGCCTAATACACATGTACTACATTCGTTTACTTATTATTTCGTGACTAGGGCGGCCGTGGTGCAGTGGTAGAGTGGTCAGTAGACAGGCCGGACGCGTGGGTTCGAATCCCGCTCTGGACATCTACTTTTCTTACAGCCTCTTAGTTTCACTTGAACGCCGCGCCGCCCTTGAGGTTATATATGTGAAATGACTAACACCTTATTTCCATCTACTGCACCACAAAAAAAGAAAAGGTCTGAGTGCTCCATATTAGCATACGCCTCCTCTTTTAATTAAAAAAAAAATGGTATCTGTACTAGATGAGTGTCACAGACAATTCGTAACCAGTCCAAAAAACTATCCCAACCAATTTGAAAAACATTCCACTTGTCTCTCTCTCTACAAGAAAACACACTTTTGGTTCAATATGCAAATCAATTGATTTGTCATCCCCAAACTATCAATTCACTTAAGAGATCAAATAAATGAAAAGATTAGTAAAGTTTTCAACAATTAAAACACTTTTTATATTTCCTCAGATGTACATTTCAGAAGCAATGCTTCCATCGAAAAAACTGTTTCCTATTTTATGACTCACCTCTACTCTGCGAAGTAAGCTTGTCCCGGAGCACATTAATCGTGTGAACTCTTCCATATTGCTCAAACATTTTCTTCAGTTGGTCTTCATCCATTGTCTTGGGTATTTGGCCAACAAACATTTTAATATTATCCGGATCCGGTTGATCTTTATCCAATTCGTCGTCGACCCTCAAGGCAATTTCCATTGATACAACTTCGCTAGGAGCTGACGCAGATTGTAATACATTTTCGCCATCATTGTTGCCATTCACAAGTTGCTCGGCAGAATTATTATTCTCATTGTTATTTGTTATAACAGGCTCGGTTTTTATTACCGGTGCAGCCGAAGGCGTTTCCCTGGGGATTACAAAAGAAAAAAAAACCATTTCATAAGAAAATTGGATGACGATTACAAAATACAAAAGTAAAAAAACACACACACACAGACTAATATAAAGAAAAAGGTCGTTCACCTCGACCAGAGTGCGAATTGTGATGAAAATCTGCATGGCAGTTCCTTAACCTCCTTAAATGAATAATTTTCCTGCACAAAATAAAGGAAATGCGTTGCTTTTCCGCAAAGATTAAATGGGAAAAAAGAAAAAGTCAAGTATCCACTAATGTGTGTGAGTAAGACCCGCTCCCGACCGCCTTTCTAAGGAACTCACTCTAAAGAAAAACTGCGACTCTCAAAGCTTTGTGGTTGGCGTCAAAGAGGGTAAACTTAAAAAACACTACTTCAGTCTTGAAAAGAGCTTTTTCTTTAGTTTTGAGACAAAGTGATAAATATACCACCAAAAACAACGTACGTATTGACAACCAATTGCCTTAAGACGGTAAGCCGATTTCGTTTGATTCCAGTAAGTCATTAAATTTCTTCTTGAAAAGCCGATTGAGTAGATCTTTAAGTTTAGTCTTTCAGCTGACTAATAGGCAACGTTTACAGTTGTCGTAAAATATTTAAGAAAAACCCGTAGCAATCATCCCCAAAAGGTAATTTTTCATCGTAATTACATCCACCTTCTGGTGACTTGAGCGGTCATCCAAGCTGAAGGCCACTCCCAGGCCAAGAATTTTTCTTTTTCATTAGTGACCCGATATTTCAATCAAAACACGCAACAGACCTTAGCAATTTATTTCTATGTTCGCCATCATCGTCATCCTCATCACATATGGGTAGTGGGTGCTCATATAGCTACAGATGAAGACAAAAAACAAAAACAAGAACAGAGTAGGAGCAGATGAAAAATCGTCCTTAATAACTTCATTGAAACATACACTACTCTCGTATATCGGTCTCATCATTGTCGAAGGCTTTGTCATCGTTATCATCATCATTATCGGTTGCGAACTTTTTTTTTTTTTTCTCTCCTGTTTTTGTACTTTGTCGCCTGAATCATCGCATTATTGTTTCCTATGTAATATTCCAAAGAAGCTAGAGCATAAGAAGCTGCTATATGAATGTTGTAACATTTGTTGGATGATAACTGAGCACACATGACAGTCAGTGGGACATCCCCTTTACACAATCTACAACATGAATTATTTTATTGTGATACACAATAACAAGCTCCTTCAGGATGTCGATGTCAAAACCTAGGGGAGGTAAACAAAGGCTTGGTTTGGGTTGTGTTGTGTATATGTGCATGGTTCAAGAACACTTCGCAAATCACCCAACTGCGATTCTTAGCTGAACATTAGAGAGGAGCCATTGGGGGGGATGAATATCAGTGATGTTTACAGTAAACATACTTGAAAAAGTCTTTGAACCCTAGTCGTGTTTATTGTATGACGAGCGAATTGTTGTTGTGCGATGGTAGGTAAAATCGTTCAAGCTCATAACTCTTTGAAACATTGACATAGATCGATACGATACTTCGACTTCCTTAGAGTAATAACACTTTATTATGAAGAAATCGATGTTACGTATCTATAATGCACATAGCAGGCATTGATTAGTTTTCGTCGGATAATAAAGAAAAACAATTTTTAAGAAAAATTAAGTAAGGGGTTACTCGGTGGAAACATGCCCCTGTATGTTATGAAAAGCAATAGACACATATCCCTTTGATATATGTATTTGGTCAATGGAGAAGAAAATTACACTTATGTACATGTCACATTGCGAAAATCGCACCATAGTGGATGACTGTCAAACTGTTGAAAAATAGGGTATACCACTGGGTCGCATAAACTTGCGATAGTATGCTAATTACTATATCAAATCTTAAGGCTGAGTACAAGGTTTTAGTATTCGCTCTTCATAATAGATTTGGTGGTGTTGCTAACTACATATCAAATATAAAAAATGAATAAAATCACATAGAATATGGAAAGAAATTAAATATTTCACATGTCTTAAGCGAAGATCTAATAACTCCATTTTCTTGCAGTTGTCAATACACCTAAACGTTGCAAGTTTAATAAAAATCGTTGGAGTAGTTTTTTAAAAACAGGTTATTTCACTTTTTTAGAAAACTAGTTTTTGAAAATTTAAGTGTGCAAGTTTTTCGATGTTGCTAGAAAATTTTTCAACAAATAATTAAAAACAAAAACTGTAGATACCGTCTTAAAGATATACAAATGATTCAGAAGTTGAAAAAAGACCAAAAATTCCAAAAATTAAATAATTTTTACACAAATTTTCTTACATCATAAGAAAGACCTTTAGCAAATAATCATTCACATAAAATTTTATCAAAATCGTTAGAACCGTTTTCGAGAAAAATAAGTACTTTCATAAATGTTGTATAACTGGTAATCCCTCTGTAGGCTGCCCCACAGACCCTAACTGCAAAATTTGAATAAATTCGGTCCATCGGTTCAGGCTGTAGATCCATTTACGGACAGACAGAATTGCAGGACCCACTTTTATCGTATTCTCTATCATCGCAATGTCATATTCTCAAATTTAATTCATACTGAACTTTTTGCCTTGAGTTGGAGGAGGCACATTACGTTGTCTTGTACACGAACCAGCGAAAAATTGAAGTCAAAGCGACGTTGTGAAAGGATGTACTGATTTTCTATGATTGACTATGACTATAAACGTCAAGCGAAACCGAAGCTTCAGCCGCATTGTGATACAGACATTAGTTACCCAGGAAGAAAAAAAGGTAAGTTTATTATATTTTTAGTCTCTAACTAATGGCATTTGATTAACTTAACTGTTATACATATCATCGTACTATCCTTTGTACAGGGTAATTTCTAAGTGGCTGGTTGGTGCTGGTTGGCCTTCTGTCGAAGTGAGAAGTTTTCAGTATACTCTGCAAATTTTATCATGGAAAGACTTAAATCAACGATTACAAATTGTAAAAATTTATTATCAAAAATTGTGCTCTGTGAAAAATGTGGATCATTCGTACGACCATATAATGGTCGTCATAACTGACCTTTTGTGCATATATCAGCAAATTTACTCTGTTTGACACCGAACTATCGACTCGCATGCGTACTGTGCGTTCCGAAGAGAATATTGCAGCCGTATCTAGTTGCAAATTTGGAATGTGTGTTACTTAGCCATGTAGACAATTTTACGTGTCGATAAGGGTTTGGAAGCCTTTAAAATTCAACTTCTGCTAGAGTTGAAGCCGAATGACCCACCACAGCTTCTAGTTTTTAGCAGAGTTGGGAAATAATGGTTACAAAAAAAAAAAATTTCAATTAACCATTACATGTAATTGTAATTGAAAAATTCAATTACCCATTACTTTTAATTGAAAAGTTTCAATTACTTGGAATTCAATTACTTATATGTAATTGAAAACCCAAGTAATTGAAAAAATGCTGCAATGATTACTTTTTTCAGTAATCATTACACAAAAATGTAATTGATCATCTAATTTGCTCAATTACATTTTTAAAATTAAACAAAATTGAACGAAATTAAAGCATTGAACAGGTACTGTGTCAAATTCTTTTTTTTATAGTGAAGAGCAGCATTTGGAGAGTCTGAATTCAGAAATTATAACAACAAAAACTTATTGTATTTCAAAATTTTTTACTAAAAAAATGGCGACCTAATATTTTCATTTAAAACAATAATAACCATTGACTATGGATAAAAAAATTTATGTTTATTTACGTATTTGTAATTGAAAAGTATGTAATGCATTACAATTGAAGTAATCAATTACTACAAAAGTAATTAGCGGTGTGTTTTTTTCAATTACTTGGAAAAATGCATTACTTTTTCCATTAGATGTAATGGGTAATTGAAAAATTTCAATTAACCATTACATGTAATTGTAATTGAACCTGTAATTCATTACACAAAGTAATCATTATTTCCCAACTCTGGTTTTTAGTAAATGCGTCTTAGAACAAACAGCTTTCTGAAAATCAGCAGTTTTAACGAAAAATTGTGTTCAGTGAAGAGGCTCATTTCAGACTCAAAGGATATGTGTATATTCAAAACTGTCGCATATGGTTTGATGAACAGCCACATGCCATACAAGAATTAGCGATGCATACCCAAAGACGACAGTATGATGTCTTTTTTTGGCTGGTGTCATCATCGATAA
This sequence comes from Melanostoma mellinum, assembly GCA_914767635.1. NCBI lineage: Eukaryota > Metazoa > Arthropoda > Insecta > Diptera > Syrphidae > Melanostoma > Melanostoma mellinum. Next base: position 22,856,296 of record OU612060.1, on the reverse strand, counting down.
ATTTTTCTTAAAAGACCAACGTGGAAGAAACGTCACCGTCTACGGTAAACTATATCGAGCCATGATACGGGTCTTAATTTGCCCAGTTGGTTTAGTTGAACTCGGTTGACTTTCATCAAGACGCATAATTACTTTTTTAAGTGCCTTTTCCACCAAGGTTGTTATTCGGTGTTGTTTGTCTTTCGTAAATACCAGTGGTGTGATGGTTGGCATGTCTGCCTGTTAACCCAGAGGTTCGTGGTTCGAATCTCAACAGAGGTAACAATGTTTTTTCCACGGGTGTCGCCTTTCGCGAGGAATTGGAATGTCCTCCGTTTGTAAATTTATTGCCATGAAAAGTGCTTTCTCGATTAGCCGTTCGGAACCGGCACAAAATTGTAAGTCTCTTCCATTCCCTCACAAGGCATGGTTGTGAGAAATACGCTACGCCTTGGGGCTCCTCGCTCTATTGCACCACCCGATTTATTTATCTTGTTCTTCGTAGAATGTTCATTTCTGAAACCAAGCTGATTGCTCGGAATTAGTAAATTTTTATTCAATTAGTTTGCTTAGCTTTGTCAGTAGTAGTTTTTCGAAAGCTTTTGAAAGGCTGGGTATAACCAATATTATAAAAGAATGTGTTATGCGACCTCTCAGGCTCAAGGAGCCTGCTCAAAGACAATTTTATTATAAACAATATTGCCATGGTGCCTATAGTCGATACTAATCTGTAAAATATTACTTCTGTTTGTGGCCTACTTAGTTTAGATAAAACAATGATTCCTGTAGTAACATATCTCAGTTTAAGGCTCGCTTTCATTATAAATTGGAGTTTTTGGAGTCTTTTGGAGTCACTTATTTCAAAACCTGAGCAATTATTACGTCGATTGTTTGTTAGGTAACTAATGTTGACGCATTCTTCTTACTGCTTTTAGCACATGTGGAATGCTTCGCCAGACTCTGTTTTTCCACTGCATCACGATTCAGAAAAAATTCAAAAGCAAGGCATTCATAGCCCCTTCACGTTCGCGTTAATTATAAAAAAATATTAACATTTTTCGTTTCGAATAACAAACTGTAAGGGATCTGAGGCTTAGGGAAATTCACAAGAAGTCCCGCGAAGAGACCAGCTTCTTGGAGAGGAAACAGATTTTTGTCTTTTCTTTTTAGAAATTGTTTTCATTGTAAAAGGTCGCTTTGTCAACACTGAAAATCTTATAAATTGTCGCATACTGGGAAAATTATAGCTGTAATAGGTTTAAGTGAGAAAACATCCTCTGTGGACTTGAAAAAAAAACGTCTTTATACTTGACGCAAAAAAATAATGTCATAAGAAAAGCCTTAGAATTCTTCACTCAATACAACTCAAATCCTAACAATTATGACGAAATCAGTGTGGCAGCAACTCATACTATTATTTGACAAGAACCGCCTGGACAAACACTAAAATAGATTTTATCAAAATTTCAAATGACAAGAACATATTATGCCTTTGCAAATCTGTGGAAATATGATATGTATGAGAAAAATGTGTTTTTCTTTCACTCTGTTTTTATTTCCCATCGACCTGTATACCAATCTGTTCATTAACTTCGGTAATATATTTCACTTTAAAACAATGAAAATAACTTTCCTTAATTTATTATGATAAAAGCAGTCAAAAGTATCTTTCGCATAAATGTCCTTAAATTTCAAAATAATTCCGACCCCTGGAATGAATGTGTAATGTAATCCCCAAAAAACCATAAAACTAACCCAAAACAAAAACACAACAACACAAGTACATAGCATCAGCGGTAGCACAAAACATCCCAGATCAGAGCAGCCGCCGCAAATAAATCTAATTTTACACCGCAACAATGTCCTTCCGGCAAAATCATCATGCTGTGTGTTCCAATTTCAACGTAAAATTAATAATTCAACAGAACGCGTTTAAATGTCAAAACAGCCTGTCAGTCTTAAACAAATCCCCGCCCAATTTAACATCTACACTTTGTTAAATCTAGAGATGGATTACAGACCATCGCTATACTTTATATAATTTTTTCTTCTTTTTTTTATATTTTTATTTTGTGTTTTTATTAAATTTATCTCCCTTAAGGACTTAGCTCATCAAAATCATCCAAGGGCACCGTGAAAGAAAATAAGAAACGACAAAAAAAACAGATATAAAATGTCTATGAAGAGTACATTCGACCCAAGGATATTTAAATCCCTAAACAGTATGGCCTTCCATTATGAAGGTGGAAGGCTCTATTTGTTGGAAGATACAAGGGACATTTTATTATGTTGTCACATTAAAAATGTCCCTTCATAAATCTATTATCCTGGCACATGTCAAAACAATTGGTAGAACGAGTGGCCAGGCCTGGGCTCTCTCAGGCGTTATTCGTTTCGACATTCTTGCGACACTAATTAATTTTCGAAACGAAAAGAATGGACGGGGAGAAGTGGTCGAAAGAAAGAGAGATGACGTGTGTATTCGAGGATATTGTTTATCATTCCATGCAGACTGCAAAAGCCCCAGGAGGTATTGAATTTTCAGCCTCCCGGGTCTAGGGGATTGTTTTTATTTGATGTAAAAGTCTGTATACCTTTGGTTCAAATAAAATTTGTTCGGTAGCTTGGCTATCTACACCGCTGCCGTCGTAATGACGTGAATTTCACCACAATTGCATATGTTTACTTGTTAAACGTTAAACAGTTGAACGACGACAATCAAGAGACTGGGAACAAAAAGGAAGAGTCGATATGAATTAAAACAGGCAGAAACATAACAGGAGGCGCTCCGAACTGAAAACCAGTCACTTGCGTCAACATCGTCAAGAGAAATCAGTGAAGTCAATAAAGCGTTGACTGATTGATGACAATAATCGTCAAGAGTTGTGTCTGGTGCTGACACAAGCCCATAAAAGCCAGCTGATGACTGTCAGATTGGCAAAGACCACTTGAAGTGCGAGTTGACTTCATTACAGAGACGAGGAAAAAAAACTCAACAACTCGCTAAACTTTGCATAGAACCACTTTCTTGAAAGTCGGGTTCTTGCATATCGCCTTTTGCGAGGAACTGGAATTAGTAATTTCATTGTCATGAAAAGCGCATTCTCGATTAGCCGTTTGGAACCTGCAAAAAAATTGTAGATCCCCTCCATTCTTCAAAAGTTAGAAATGTAAGAAATGAGCTAGACCCCGGGACTCCCAGGTCTTTTGATCAATTTATTTCTATTGGTTAGACCCAATTCCTCTTCGGTCGGGCCAGGAAAGTAGAAACGAAGCTCCGATCAAAGAAAAGAGAAAAGAAACGCATGGCAGATTTCAAAGTCACATCTACAAAAGCAACCGTGGTAAGACCACTTTTCGAAAGAAGACAAATAACAACGACAATCAGATGGACTCCAGAAATGAACCATTGGAACTGATAGCTGAGTTTTAGAACACAAGTAGTTAAGCTACCGATACAACCAGCCTCTGGAAACCTAAAAAAAAACGAATGTAATAACAGGGAATAATTGGAGCTATCTCAAGGCCCCCGAAAATACAAAAAAAAAGTTTAGGATCACACAATCTTGGAGCCCAAGTAAATAAAAGGCGTAGCACAACAAAGCATGGGCAACCCGAGGTCTTACGTATTTCAAGGAAATACAATTTTATAGCAATTCCGAACGGCTAAGGCCTCGGCCACGCAGTAAGCGGCAGAGCGGAAAAAAAATTAAAACATATGAAATCACACAGGAGCGGCCACGCACTGAGCGAGCGGCAAAATAATATTCTGAGCGGCAAAGCGGCGCCGCTCAGCAACCAAACATGTTTTAATTTTTAGTAATGTTCTGAGCGGCAAGTTCCGGAGAAATAGCAATTCTTTGTTTTATTAATTTAGGACGCACTTTTTCAAACCGCAAATCAAAAGATTCGATGGACATACGTAGGTATTGAAAGAATCTATCTGGAAATTTTCGTAAATTCAAAAATAAATGATTAAATTCACCAAATTCCGATCTTAATTGGTTAATCGGATGAACACCAAATAATCGTCTTCTTTTTTGTATACGTTTTAGTAATTTGTACACATACAAACGATTTTCAGACAATAAAATACGGCGAACTATTCTTGACAACGGCATTTTAACTACTAATCGCTCAAAAGCAATAGCTCATCAGCGCCTGGTCATACGTCGCTTAGAGTTGCCGCTCAGCCGTTCGCCGCTCAGCCGCTTAGCCGCTCTGCCACTTACTGCGTGGCCGAGGCCTAAGCTAGAAAGCTCTTTTCATTGCGGTCAAAAAAGTGTAAAAAAAAACATAGATTATTTCATAACACATACTACTCCACTGATAAAATTCACCTTCCTGGAGATTTCCAGCAATTGGCAAAAAAATAACATAAAAAATACTCAATGCCTGCCGGCATTGTAGACAGACGCACATCTGCCTCCGGATTAGAGGAGTTGGGCCAGTCAGTGGGATGCCGTTGGTCATTTGGCCGAGCTACCGTAGATATTGTAATGGAGATAATTTGATGAGTATTGATTTGGATCCATTTGATGGGGATGGCTGGTGCATGTGTACATAGCACAACGAATGTTTTATGGGTCTACCATTTTAATTTACCGCTCAACGGGGTGTATTTTCGGGGCAATGGAGGATGATCAGTGATTACATTGAATACACGAGAATCTACCGGATCAATGAAGGTAAAACACACATCTCCAGCGAAAGCAAAATAACTTTTGGTCCTTGGTGTTTTAACGTTTTTTTCTTCATTCATTCCGTTTCTTTTTTTGTTGGTAGGTCTCCTACAAACATACCAATACATGTACTTCTGGTGAAGAAAAATTGATATACACCACCATATCGAATAGAACATATCAAACCCGATAAAATGTAATTACTTAAATTGCTGGACTGATTGTGTAGTTGATGGTGATGAAGTCGAAGAGTTCGATACTTAGGGTCGAAAAACCAATTTTCATTTCAAAATGATTGAAGGTCAGAAAGTGGAGAAAGTTATTTCGTTGTTGTCGTCCATTAACTGTGGATATTATTCTGTTTAATGGTTGGTATCTGAACTCTGAAGGAATTTATTGGGTCACCACTATACAGACCCCTTTTTTGGGAAGGTTTCTCTCTCTTTCTCTCTATCTCTGAGTGTTTTTTTTTTCGTCCTACGAGAGGATAGACTTTCGAGCATATTCCCAAAAACCCTAATCGAAATGAAAGCCTTGGACTAATGATGGAAGCATGACATTGATATAATTTTGTATTTGGGTTTTGGTTTTTCTGGTTTTTGTATCGGTTTTGAACAACGAGTTGTAGCTATGTAGTTGATGCTATCAATGTGGTCATTAAGGTAATGTCATCGATACGTTAGGAGTGGTTTGAGTTGAAAGATTTCCTTTTTTTCATGTTCAAGCTACGCAATTAGAGGAGACCAAATTGGGGCTTCGACTTTAATTGAGTATTTTGAAAGGACGGACTTTGATCGAATGATTCATTGCTTGGAACTGTCTCAAGGGAATGAAATCCTACTTAACCGTTCAATGATGAGTAGAAAAAAAAAGGATAAATAGTATAGGTAATTTGAATTTAAGTGTTCTCATTGCTCCTGTTTTTCCAAATCAGTGACAAGCACGTCTCTTTCAATTTAAGAATGGAGTTGAAAAATTATTTTATTGGTTTAACGAAGCTCTTTCCCAATTATTGCTTACAAAGGTTATTTAAAGCTGGCCTTTGGCTTAGTGATGAACATGTCTTCATGTTACTTTGTTAAGACCATAATCATGCCAGTCCTGCTTTATGGAACGGAAAAGTGAACTTTATCAAAAGCTGAAGAGGAAACCCTTGGTCGTTTCGAAAGAAAAATACTCCAAGTAATTTCTGGTCCCGTATGCGAAGACAATGTGTGGAGAAGAAGATATAATAACGAGCTGTGTGAGCTCTACCGCGGCATGGGCATATGCACGCATCGAGAGGCTGCGATGGTTGGGCCATGTAGAGCGGATGGACCCAAACGCTCCGGCTCGACGGGTTTTTGAAAGCATATTGCAGGGAAATCGTGGAAGGCGTAAACCCCGTCTTAGGTGGCGCAATCAATTGGAAGAAGACTTCAACCGACTTAGAGTGTAAAACTGGTGAGAGAAAACCAGTTTGAAATCGAGATTGTTAGCGCAAGATATGTTAGTTGAGGCTAAGGTTCACCGCGAACTGTTAAGCCCACCCAAGTATTTCTTAATGTAACTAGGGAGTTCGAGGTTCGACTCCTACAAACATAAAATTGTTTTCCCACCAGATATTGCCTTCGAAAAAAAATTGGCAAGGCCTCCGAGAGTAATTGCACGTGGCACGTCTCGTCTCGAGTCTCCCACATCCACGCATACTCAGATGCAAAGCGGCAGAGCAACAAGGCGACAAAATTAGAACAAAATTACTGAGTGACATATTTCTGCTATTTAACTATCAATTCTGTTCTAATTTTGCCGCTCTGCTCTGGCGCTTTGCCGCTAAGTGCGCTTCCGTGCCCACAGCAGTAGGTCTCGAGAGGCTCCTGTTTATTAACTTCTTTTTCAAGCACGATTGCTTAGACCTTATTGATAAAGTTGAAGAGACTCAGAGAGTATATATAATGGGCCATCTAGTGAAGTCTTTTTAAATCGTAGTTATTTTGACACTGACAGTTGTTTCCCTTTCGAGATCTTTACAGAAAGTCAATATCATACCATCGCGGAAAGAAATTAGTTGCTTTACGCTTAAACAACACTGGGAAATATTGACAACTTTTTTAAGAAGTGAGTGCGGTGTTTTTTTTTTTTTTTTTTTTTTTTTTTTTTTTTTTTTCAAAAAAAAGTTTTGGCCGAAATTAAGCACCCACAAGGTTATGTAATTAAGGAACTCTATTTCATTCCGGATAGTGCGCTACGCCACACAACCTGCGACACAACCGATTTTTCTTAATTCCCAAATCGTGCTATAAACCCTTTTGGCAATGTCAAATGGCCCTTTCGGAGCTACAATTTTGTCCTTTTTGGACTTTTTTTATGGCTGATTGTGAAGGACCATTCCTTGCCAACAATCCACAATCCGGAAACGATTAAAGCACTAAAGGCTTATATCGTAGAAGAAATTACTAGAACTAAAACTAGATTTTGTTTTATTTATGACAGGTTCATTAGAAACACAATCAAAACCAATGAAAACGGATTACATTGATATCCTTTATCAGAAAAAATTATTGCAATACAAGGTGCAATTTATGCTGAGTAAATACATAAAAAGAATTAAATTTGAACTCAGTAAATAGCAACACAAAAATCTTGAATTGTTTCCAATTTGGAGACAAGGAAAAAAGATTCTTGTTGGTAGTGAGTAAGTCAATTGAAGATCAAAAGTTTCACCATCTTGTTTGTTGTTTTGACTCAAAAGCAATTCACAAACCCAAAAGAAACAAAAGTATTTTACTTACATATAAATCAGATTTAAATGAATAAATAAATAAATAAGTAAAGGTTCACCTACCGAAAGATGTTCATAAACACTAGTGAACTAAAGGAAATGCTTTTAAAAGATTACCTTGTTAAGAAAATACCTAAGGAGTCCAACGAGTGTATTCCCATAACGGTTTATATACAAGTTTACCCAAATCGTAGATGAGTAGATTAGCTCAAAAGGTTAGTCCCTATCGGATTACTTCAACACCTTAGAAATCGGCACTTTATCAAATTTTCAGTTAAGTTCAAACCCCGGGGAGGACCCAGGATTTAGGCGCGTTTTGTCCTTCCCCAAAGCTATTTGACCTTCTCTTACCCCTTCATATGACAAGGATTATTTGATGTTTTTATGCAATTGTTTTCACATTTTGTTGAAAAGAACAGAAGATTCGCTAGGTACATAGGTCGGGAAGTTTTTAATAACGTTTTGCATGATTTAAAAGTCGTTCATATGAATTAATAATAATCAACGATAAAAAGGATGAAAAAATCTGAGAGTTTTAGCTTTGTGGAAAGAAGGATTTTAAGCCTACCTGGGTGGTACCCTTGGCGTGATGGTTAGCATGTCTGCTGTTAACACAGAGGTTCGTGGTTCGAATCCCAACAGAAGGAAAAATGTATTTATGTATATGAGTATCGCCTTTCGCTATGAACTGGCAAGTACCCCGTTAGTAAATTAATTGCCATGAAAAGCGCTTTCACTACTAGACGTTCGGAACCGAGTTTGGGCAGCAAACCCTCTAAAACAAATGACACATGATTAGAGTATCTGTTTGAAGTGAATCAGAAGCCCTATTAAGCGCCCGAGCGCGCAAACAGAGCCGCGACATTTAAATTTTGATGGTCTATTTGCAACACAGTATTCCAACAAAATGTTAGTTTTTATAACTAGGCGCACTGCCCTAGAGGTTGGCGAGTTATAGGGAATTGCTAACAACAAACTTTACTAAAGGGAGTCAAAACATTGATAAAGATTTCAAAGGGTCACTTTTAACAAGCTAACGAAACCTGGTGGTGGAATGCTGAAGCAGCAATAATGAAGAAGAAATCGCTTGCTGATGCAAACCAATTTGTTTAAGAAATATGACAAAACAACTTGAATAAGGGAGCAACCATCTTCAAAATGGCCGCTCAAAGAAGTGTTTGTTTCTTATCAGGATATTCTATTGCCAAAGTTCATTAACGATAATCAGGGACAGTTTCTTGGATGACTATAATAAAACTGCGCAATCGACAACTATTGTGAAGACTTGTTGAGTGAAAAGTTTCCTCGACAGCACTTTCCAAAATCCTTACCTAATTCAAGGGAAATATCTGACACAAACACCATATGAGTTTTTGGAAAAATATGTAAGACCTTGGGTCCAAATGACTCACAGTTCTCATTCCAAGCCTATGAGAAGTGATATTTTGCCAGATCAGTGGCCTTCGGCTCTACAACTTGACCCTTCAACTGAACAAAAGATGCACCAAGTTACGACACAAATACCATATGAGTTTTTGAAAAAAGATGTAAGCAAGACCTTGGGTCCAAATGACTCGTGATTCTCATCTCCAAACTTATGAGAGGTGATATTTTAAGCAATGGAGGGAGAGTTGTATGCAATGAAGATAAACGGAGTTACGACACCCACTGTTCGATAAAGCTGATGACCGTAACTTCAAAGATCATTGATTAAGTGGGTATATTGGGTGGGTATATTGGGTAACCCACTGAGAAAAATAATAAAGCCATCTAATAAAAAATGCAGGTTTGTCAAGGACTAGTCAGCAACAAATGCAATCCAAGCAATAAGTATTCTAATAGAAGAAGACAGCTTCCCTCGAGAATTTGCAGGTTGAGCTGGTTGACTTCGACAAAGCATTCGATCGACAACCTCAAGATTTTATATGGGTGCACCTAAAGAAAGTGATGAGTTTCAGGAGACTTATATCGTCTCGTAGAAAATGTTCAACTGGAGTTCAGATGGAATTGCAGGCCACAGTAAGTGTACGGATGTACACTAGTAAGTTTTTCTTTTTCATTTACTCTGGTAAGGTGTCGTGCAATTTCCCTCAGTTATTTTGATTCCATGGTGGTTGGGCGTGTATACTATTCGAGAAGACTCTGATTGGTGTCAACTTGATGGAGCCCAGTTGTTGCAACTTGTAGTAAACGTCAATTGTGCCTACTATACCTCCACGCGGTAATCACTGGGAACTGGGATGCTCCACCCGGAGACGATCTGCTGAAGTGCGAGTGTTGACAACAATACTGACTGCCCGAATCTGCATCAGAGCTTTTTGGGATTGTCTCAGCAGATGAATTCCATTTACAGAATCAACGGTGGACTTCAGGAGTCAAAAAATCAGAAACCCTTGAAAAAGTTACTCCGACATATTTGGTTTAAATGACATTCAGGGTCTTTCAATACTATAATAGGATATTGAAGTAGAGATGATTGCGAATGAGCTGCTGGCGGGCGTGCCAACGGCAGTTCTCATACCCCTGCAGAAGGATACTACTTGCGGATCACCCCGCGCTTTGTGACCAAGGGGATACCAAAAGGACCTGACCCTCCAGGTAGGGGGTTTGTGCTTGGGATTAACTACCCAACCAAGCAAAAACAAGGAATATAATATGTAATCAACAACACGGATTTATGCAAAGAAGATCGAAAGCTACTAATCTTCTCTCTTTTTACCATAAATGCTCTAATACACTCGAAAAAGGGTATGAGTTAGACTGCATTTATACTGATTTCTCTAAGGCCTTCGATCAACTTTTTCATAATATTATATTGTATAAACTAAAAGCATTTGGATTTCCACCAGTATTTATTGTTTGGATAAGTTCATACTTAAAAAATAGATCTTATCAAGTCAAATTTCGTAACGTCTTGTCAAATTCTTTCAATGGTCTGTCTGGTGTGCCACAAGGGAGTCACCTTGGTCCTTTGCTTTTCATTATTGCAATAAATGACATCATTTCTTGTATATCATACAGCGACATTCTAATTTTTGCTGACGACATGAAGATTTTCAAATCTATAGAATATTTGTCAGATCGCAATTTATTACAAAAAGATATCGACAGTTTTGTTACGTGTTGTTCTAAAAACGGTCTTAGTTTGAACCCTTCCAAGTGTCAAAGTATGACGTTCTCACGCAAAAAGATATCCTCTTTTGCAAATTATTCAATATCATTTTTATGTCATTTTTAGTACTAACCTTGAATTCAATGAACTCATCAACCTCATACAAGTAAAGCAAATTCAATGCTTGGGTTTATAAAAAAGATGAGCAAAAGAATTTAACGACCCCTATGTCACACTTTCCTTATACACCTGTCATGTTCGTCCCTATCTCGAGTATGCTTCTCACGTTTGGTCACCTCTATATGAATCATAAATATTGTATTGAGGCAGTACAACACAGATTCATATACGTTTTGCTCTGAAAGGTCTTTTCTGGGAAGATCCTTTTAATCTCCCCCCTTATGAAAACCGTATTCGTCTTTTGAATCTTCAACCACTCTCACAAAGACGGATCAAAAATGATTTAGTGTTTTTCCATCAACTTATAACAGGTTCAATTGATGCTCCTGACTTGCTCTCTCACATAGGATTCAACTATCGCGAAGGATCTCACCAGCTACGAAATCTGGAGTTTTTGCATTGCTACCACCACAGAACTAACTATGGCATGCATGAGCCATTAGCTCGCATGAGTAGGTTATACAACTCTAACCCTCTTACTTCAGATTTCAATCTTAGTAAAAGTAGTTTTAAATTAAAACTAAAAACCAGTGCTCCACAAGCATGATTTTTGTTTTGTATTTAATTTATATTTGATTTGTATTTAATTTTTTAGTTAATTGTAGCTTATTTTACTTGTATTTTTTTTTATACTTTCAATAATGTTTTTATAGTTTGATTTTGTTTTATCGATGTAGTAGAAAAATTATGTTAAATGTTATGTCCTTGTTCGAATACGTTCTTTTGTGCTTGTGTTGGCGTTTTTACTAACCACTAACACTTGCATTAATGATGAAGAGCGTAGATAAGTGCGTACATATGAGCTTGCTCTAAGCTCAGTACCGCTTAAGACTCTGAGATGCAAAAAAAAAAAAACAACATGGTTACAAAACAACCAAGAGCATCGGATAACAATTATGATTTCAACATAAAAAGGACAAAGACCTCCGTCGTGCACGTGAAATGTAAGATATAAGATCCCTTAACGGACTACGTAGACTTGATTGTTTTTTTTTTTATATAATTAACGCGCACATCAAGGTGTTCTGACTACCCTAATTATGTTATAGAACACAGTGCGAGCATTTATGCTGCTTTTGAATTTTTGTGAATCGTAATGCAGGGGAAAAATAGGGCCAGGTAGAGAGCTCCACATTCGGGTGGTGCGACTAAAATATGAATCTCTATACTTGTCTATACGTCTAAAGCTGGGCTCAATGCAGACATAACTGCCAATCAAGAAAATCGATGGAATTGGCCGGGCACAAAAAAACTGCGATTTCTACTATGGCAACTGCTACAGACAGCAGAAACAACGCTTAATTGGGTGCGGATTTGGTTATGTTATCAGCCAGGATAAGGTTAACAGCCAAAATAAAAATTGTAATAATTGTAATAATAAATTGTAATTCAATTCAAATAACTAAGCCTTGAAAAAATTAAATGTTAAGTAAGTTCATCCAATGAACAAGTTTCCGCTACGACTCACGAGTCACGTCACTGTACTCACTTCATTATATCAGAGAATCAGAGAAAATATATGTATTTGAAAACAGAACTTTTACTTACGTTGCACTGCTCCCAACAACCGCAACTACAGAAACTGTTGGTGAAGAATTCATTGCACTTAATCCAAATTCTTTAACTGAATTCACTACACCATCCACGTTATTGACAACTTGATGAGGTATCCTCTGTTGCTGCTGCAACTGAGTCTGTTGTTGTGGTTGCTGTTGCTGTTGTTGTGGCGTTGATACTTGAAGGTGGTCACGCAAATACGGATGTAAACGGATTTTCGAGTTCTTCATCGATCCGTCATCTAATAAAAACTTTTTATTGATATTTTGACCACTCATCAATGTCAAAGTGTTATTATTATTGTTTGTAACAGGTGGTGTCGTCAAAGCAGCGGCGGCCACTACACCAACGTTAATGAAATCCGTAAAATTACCCGTGATATCAAACGATCTCAACATTATTACATGTGTGTGTGTATGTATATGCACCTATATTTACTTTATGAAAGCACTTTACTTTTGTTGTATAAGCACTTTGGGGGTCACCCTATTGTGGCGGGTTAATTGATTTTTTTTTTTGTTAAAGATTTTTACTATTGTTTTATTTTATTCACAAAACACTGGAAGGAAAAAACGAAAAGAAACATACGGTGAGTATGTTGTTAACCGCACTGTGATTTTACAGATAGCGCTGCTACACAACACGAAACCACGGCACGGACACACGGTGGGGAGTAAATTTTTTTTTTGGAAAATTGTTCTAATTGCTTAAGCACAGTACTGAGGCACACTTTTAATTATCTAATTGAATGAATGAATTTTCTAAATGGGAGTAAATGCAAAGGAGTTGATTATTAGGATTTCTAGTTTTTTCCCCAAAAATTAATTGCAAGGAAAGTAAAATGAAAATATGAAAGGAGAGGTTATAAATGACGTTATTGACTAATCCAGCATCTGTAATGGCTTCCACTTTCTTGAAATATGAGGAAAAACACAGCTTTCACACCTTTTCTAGGTTATGTCGTTTAAATTCAAGGAAATTATGTGTGATAACTTTTTTGGATAAGGTGGATACGATGGAATTCTTTTTTTACGTAATATTTAGAAAACCATTCCTTACACTCACAGACAATGACTGTCCAATTCAACACGTTCGACGGGAATCGCCTTAAATAGTTCGTCGCACGGTGATACCAACAGTTCCACTGCAAATGAAACCGAAAAAACGTTGGTAATAATCAAGATAACTGCCGTTATCTTCTCCTTATCTGAGTACATAATTTATACTTAATACTAACAAATTTACCTACATTCACCCACCATATAAAAAAGTAAACTCGGTTATCTGGTGTTTTCGTATATGCGAAGTGAATGGTAGGAAGTTACCGGTGTAAATTTTCCTCTGAGTTTGAGTTTGTGTTTGAGCAAAGTAAACATTGATAAGATAGAGAAAGAGTGTAAGTGTTGATAGAGGAAGAAAAAGAGTGTAAGTGTTACTGACTACCTGTTATGGTGGTTAGTGGTCCTGTGACATCACATTTTGAAACTTTGTAGTTTTATTTCGAAAATGTGTGGAGCAAGTTCCATTTGAGGGTGGGTAACGGAACGAAGCAAACATGTCTTATCAAGTGATGTTGTTTTAAAACGAAGACACTTGTCTTAATCTGGTATTATAAAAGGGAAAAAAAAAAAATGTTATCAGACCTTATGAGCATTATCGTTTTAGTTATGTTGGTTTTGGCTTCTAGATTACCTACTTCTTCCAAAACATATAATGGCGTTGTAAGATATTTGGGGATGATAAGAATCACGCAATTCTGCTCCGGTCTCATTCACGAACGGAAAATTTGAACAAAAATTATGAAATAATTGGTGAATATAGTTAACCAATGCACGTAGGTAGGTTAAGGACGTACAGAAATTTTTATCACACTTGACGATGATTTTGGTATTTTTCTAATCCCTTACAACCTATTAACATTCACTTTCAGCGAAAGTTTCTCAATCTACTACAAAATTGCATTGATACAACAAAACAAAAGAAAATGGGTATAACGAAACTTAATGACGAAGTTCACATTGGTCGATTTGTTGAATCTTCGTGCAAATAATGCGACTGTTTTATTGTTATTCTTCTTTGTTACACCAATGTGTCGGTATTGACTAAGTCAATTAGGGTAACAGAAAAAGAGACCAAGAATGCAGCCACTTTATTCGAAAGAGGGTGCAACAAATCGACCAATGTGAACTTCGTCAATGAAAACAGAACATTGATTCGACGAATAAATTGTAAATCAACAATGATATTCTATGTTAAACCTACAATCAGGAAATATATCCTCACGCAGTATAAAACAAAGACGCTTTAGATATTCAAAACTAAGCAACGGATTTTGATGAGGTTTATACAAAAGTTTAAATGTATACAGTGGTCACATTATTTCCACGGCAACGGGAATAGAAAGATGGGAGCTTGGGAAGTGCTTGACCGATTTCGAAATTCTTTCATCATTAGAATGCTGTTCATTCCCATATACCTAAGAGAATGGAAACGGGAACGGGAGCATGATCGGAAACTTAGAAAATACTGGACCGATTTCAATAATTCTTTCACATTTGGAATGCTACATTATCACCGACTAACATCCACTTTATTTTATTCCCGTATTCAAAAGAGAACTGGACGGAAACGGGAACATTACCGGGAATTTATAAAATATTGGACCGATTTCAAAAATTCATTTACCGTAAGAGTGCTTCATTGTTCTTGACTTACAATAGCCTACATTTTATGAACATTTTCCCACTGCAACGGGAACATAGATATTACTTTACTTAATTTACTAAATTCATTCACGAACCCCCGAATAACAGACAAATATGTAAGCTTGCTATAAAGCACGGGTACCAGTTACACTTTACTGCCAGCACAGAATGGTACAGCAGTAGAAGCAGCGAACAGCACTGTCAAATCCAAAATCAAAAAGCAGCTGAGGAATGTAGTAAAGCTCGTCTACAATGGTGTAGCATAAGACGTCAATTTTGCTGAGCCATTTTGTTTTGTTTTGTTTATTATTTATTTGTTGTGTGAAACGTCAAAATGCAGCACAGCAGCGCAATCAAAAGTTGAAGTTGAGTGAACTTCTGCTGCGCTGCTGCACATTGTGTACACTTTTAAGGCATTTGCTACTTTAAACTTTGACAGTGCTGCTTGCTGCTACAACTGCTGCACCATTTAGTTCAGGCAGTTAAGTATTAAGTTAAAAATTAAATAGACGAACAGAAATTTTTTTAAGTAAAAGTTGCTTAAAAATGATATCGGCCAAATGGGTGGATAAATTTCAGCAGAGGCCGTAGTGTCAAATAGTGCGTTTGTCTTGAATATTAATTTGTCGTTCATTAGTTTGTTAGTGTGTACAAAGCACACAAGATAGAAAAGGACAAACTAATGAACGACAAATTAATATTCAAGACAAACGCACTATTTGACACTGCACTTAAATAACAAATAATCACCATTAGATAACAAAGAAGATTAAACAAAACAAAAACAACGATCAGAAAACTAAAATTAGACAGATAAAAGAGACAACAATAGCGAAACCTATAAGCAAAACAAAAGACTAAATCAGTTAATTAATTTCGAAACGCGTCGAATCTTCAAATTAAAAGTTGTGATAAGTTTATTTGATAAAATGAAATCTAAGAAAATTACAAATTTTTATCTATATTTTATATTTTCCATATAAACACAACTGGAGACCAAAAACCACTATGAATTCAGAGCCATGTCTTTTTAACGTCACATAAGAGACGTAATATGCCAGCGTCTAAAATAGATTCAATTTTCATACTATATAGCATTTTGATGTAAAAAACGGATCTTGGAAGAAACTAGCGACCTCGATATTGACACACGTCGTCTATTTATCGAGACTTTGTTTAAAAGTATACGCAACATACAATATTAGCCTTGAGATCAAATTGTGCATTTCTTTTGACAAAGTCCCTGTTTCTTTGGGTTAAGATGACACCAAAGAAATAACAATCTCCTTCGAAAAACCAAGGTAATTCTTATCTTAAAACTCAGCTACAGTATAAAAGAAAAGCACCTTCAGCGTTTGAGAAAATCATTGTCCGTTTCCAACGAAAAATAGTCCAAGTGATCCTTGCACCCGTTCTTGAGAATGGTTTATTTAAAAACGAGTAAACGAACCTAGGTAGAAAAGTGCATATCACTAGTTGACTACGGTTGGGACATGGAGAGCGAATGGACACAAACGCTCCGGAAGGACGAAGCGACGGGGAGAGACGTAATTTTTCGCTACACTTTCAAAATGAAGAGATCTTCACGAACTTGTACGAAACTGAAAAAAAAAAAACAGAAATCCAACTCGCCCGCAAAACTGTTTTGGTTGAGGCTCAGGTGTATCAAGGATTTTGGCCTGTGACGGAATGTTTAACATATCAGACTATTGGAGGGTCTGATAAGGCAAAAAGTAACTGCTGAATCTCATCCCTCATAAAGTATGGTCAGGAGAAATGCGCAAGGTCCTGAAAGCAACACCGGCTTTGTTTTCTATGATATGCTATCAGTTCATTTTAATTTGTATATTCCAAAAAGCCAAATACTTACATGTATAACTAATAAACATCTCTTATTTGAGAAAAAATTCTTATTCCAAACCAAAATACAATAGTTTCTGTGCATTAGAAGTGTTTGCCCTTGTAATACTTGTAACAATATACAGAAACTAGGTATTGTTTATGTGAAGTTGATCTTAAGTGGATTAAGTCTGTGGAAAACCTTAAAGCGAAATTGCGGATACTCAGTTTGAAAAGTGCAAAATTCGAGCTCTTGCTAGGAACTTAAAGTTCTGATTCCTTCTTAAATCTCAGCACTAAATAAATACAAAACAATTACATATGTACTTCTAAGCAAGGCCTTTAAAGAAGATGGCAATGTGAATACTGATGAATACTATGAGTTAAACCACAAAAAATTTCAACCTTTTTGTTTAAATCCTTTGCTAGCTCTACTTCCACACAAATAAAAATTGATCTATGATTTCTAAATGAAGAAAATGCATTGTAGGAGTAATTGAAGGACGTCTGAGTTATACATTTTTGATGTCAACATTTTCAAATAATCATTCATCCATCAGTGCCTAACTACTTATCAGACTATAGACACGCAAATGTAGAACAGAGTAGTCTGTCCCTATGGAAATACAAAATTTTTAAAACGTCACAGGTCACACACTTTACAAAGTTTGAGAACACCTGGGTATGCTCAACCCACTTTTCAACATGCCAACGAACTCATGTCAGCAAAATTTTAATTGAAAAACACTTTTTCCGCACAATTATTATTTTTGTCGTTCTTCCCGAGCACAACACAACAACACATCCCTTTATCGACGGACACGTTCTTGTTTTGTTATTTTCTTCCTAACTCATAACTTAAGCGAATATAAACAAATTTTTATTGTGGACGGATGTCTTCCGTTCGATATTGATAATAAATATAAACTAAAGTCGAAGCTGAAAGTGTTGTCGTTACAAAGTGTACCGTCCACCTGTGTTCCACTGTGGGGCAACAAACACTCAACCTATTCTAAGTGGGCCACTGGCATAGGTACACCTTGGCTAGGATATAAAAGGAGAGGAAAATACGTATACACCTCAATAGTCTATCTATTTACAACAAAAACAAAAAAAAAATCCTGAATAACTAAATACTGAGCAGCAAGTATAGAAAATAAAAAAGAATATCGAACTCAACTTAACAGAGAGAACCTACTCACTCCCCATCCCCATTGTGTGTGTTGTGCGGCGTCTGAGTAAAATGACATACACACCACCCCCGGGTATCCATGTAATCATAGTTGCACCAAACTATTAAAAAATTCTGAATTGAACAGAGACCCCCCGCCCGTAGTACCCCGCATTGCCATGGATTACAAGAGCAAATCGATGGCTAGGGTACAAATTGTTTTCTTATTAATGAAAATCGGGCCTTGGAAGTCGAACAATAATGTGAGCGACGACGACGTTAGATGGACAGTTCGGAGTTGTTATACCCCGCAGCACATGTTATAAGCGGCCAAGAATGAGAAAGGGATAAGAATAAAGTTTTACCACCCTTCATGTATGGCGGTGTGTACCAATTAAGTTTAGATGTGTGTAGTACATCTATGACGTGTCCTGTCGATCATTAGACTAGCATTTATATCTATTTATAAAATTATATATTCGTGGTTGAGTGGGGGAGTGCAGGGGGGGGGGGAGGTCTGAACGGAGTAATTACTTCGATTACTATGTACACGTTAAAAAAGAGTGTTCAAAGCACAAATCTTTTGTTCCTAAAAAAAAAGCTTTCACCCACTTTTTTTTAAGAAATCAAAGGAAAATTAAGGGCATTTAAAGAAATGTTAAGACAATTATCTTGACATCACTAAAAGATTCATTTCGCTTCTGACATGCGCTTCTTTTTAATAAAACTAAAGTATTTGACTGTTGAGGAAGTTGCTGCTTATTACAAGTTTAGACCCTGAATTCGACAAAAAATCAGCTGAGGAAGAAATGGTCAAAAGGAATCGTATATCGTTTGAAACATTATATAAATCGATATTGCTCTGACTAATGGCGGAAGATTTTAATAAACTAACAGAAGAAGAAAGGAACAGATCCACATTACAAGTTAACACGTTAATTTATAAGTAGAAGTAAGAGAAAAATTTATACCGTTACTAGTTGATATGAAAAGTCTTTAACACTTTAAAGCAATACTGATTCCGAATGTTACCTAAATACAAAACAAATGGATGTCTAATTAAGAAAATGTTGTTTTTGCACATAGACATTGCGGATATACATATGAATAAGTTAAAGCAGGAAAATGAAGTAAACTCAATTCAGAATTAATTCCAAATATCAAAACAGGCCGATCCAGAGAGGTGCCCGTTGGGAAATGGTTAGCATGGCTTGCTGTTACATCAAAGAAAAAGCAAAACTTTCACGAGGTTCACCTTTTGAGAGGAACTATCAACTAACCTGAGAGTAAATACACATTGCCAGGAAATAATCTTTCTTACTTGATCGTGCGATCTATGCATAAAATTGTAGTGACTGGAAATGAGTTGAATTTGTTGCGGCACCTATTTATTTTATTTTAATTTTTTGTCAGTACATTTGCTTCAGCCAGAGTCACTTCACTTGGGTCTTCGTTAATAATTTTACCTTATCTGTGTAAAATTTTTGCAAAACAAAAAATGGACCTAGAACACTTTCCTGTGGTACCCCAAGACTGAATATTAATTGCCATAGATCTTTCTCTCTCTTGCTTGCTTTCTACAACATGTCTATAGCTGACATGACCTTAAAGTGCCAACTCTAAATTTAAGTGCCCTACGTAGTGACATCGTTTGCTTACTTGGATTCAATTGTTCATTGATTTGAATGTTGGTAGATATAGGGGCAACAGAGCGAGGAGCCCTAGGGCCCAGCGCATTTCTCATAACCATTGCCTTTATGAGAGAATGGCGGGGACCTACAAATATCTGCTCGTTCCGAACGGCTAATCAGGAAAGCACTTCTCATGGCAATGATTTTACAAACCGAGGACTTGCCAATTCCTCGCGAAAGTCGGTTCCTCGCTGAAAAACATTTTTTCCTCTGTTGGGATTCGAACTACGACCCTCTGGTTTAACAGACAGACGCCTGCTAACCATCACGTCACGGGGACCGCAGCCATTCGACAAAATTAGTCATAAAAGTCAGATGATGTGCAACTGTTTAGAAGCTGCACCCTCAGAGTTATCGGAGATTGTGCGCACACAATTAACAATGATCTTGCGCAGATATTTAGTAGTTCCCAGGAGAACGGACTCTTCCTAAATCCACTCAAGACCAAATGTATTGTAATCAGTGGAACAGTGCTAGACCTAGATTATTTACCAAGCATCTCCTAGAATGGTACAATAATCAAATATACATCTAGTTTGAAAAACTTAGGTATGTTAACCTAGGACGCTAACCTGGGACAGTCACATTAATGCGGCGGTGGGAAAGGTCTATGGAGTTTTTAGAATGCTATGGTCATCGCAATTTGGTCACCATCTTTTTCGGTAAAGAACTTTACTATTACTCATTCTCACACAACAACCCTGCAGCTTATTCAATAGGGTACATTTCAGATCCTCAAACAGATCCTTAATGCTAATACACCTTCGGTATTCTCGTCGGACCTCAGAACAACAATTCTTCGTCAACACTATCCGTCAACGGAACCTTCTTCCAAGAAACTTGAAAATGAAACGTGTCCAAGCTAAGTTAAGCATGGATCTTCGAAACTATTTTCAAAGGGACTAAAATAAATTAATACAAAATGCATTGGCTATTAAAAACTAAAGCACTTAACATTAGATGAGATGTATGTAAAAAAATTAAAATCTATTTGAAATAAAGAACTAAAATGCTTAAAGTTATGTACAGATTTGCTTATATTTAACGAGCACTTATATAAAAATTGGAAGAAATGTTTTCATATAATTGTGTTTATATCGTATTTTCTTTAGCATAACACTATCTTATAAGATATCTTTCTTACTGTGTAGTGTGTATTCATTTAATGAATAAAAATATAAAAAAATCTAAAATCTAAAAAGCAAATATTTGATTTCGACAGAAAATAATGCTCTTTTACAATGATAAAAATCCTACCCCATAAAGAGTGCAACCACTTTCAGATGGTCATCAAGAAAAACTTCGGTTTGAATGCTGTCACCTTACCCTGATACGAATTGTACATGCAGGAAAACGTGTCCAATGAAAAGCTAAAAATCGTCTGAAGTTTTATCCTGACTCTGCAGCAACTATTTACATGATCAAAGAAGGAACATATCTGACCGAATGCAGAGCTTTGCGATTTGCGATAAGATGCACTCTAATTACATACTTGCTTCTAAAATGTCTACTCATACGTCAAGTGCTCGTTGGAACGATGTAGGATCCTCGTTTAAGATTGTTCTGTCAACAATAATTGAAATACTATATGGTGTTCCATATTTTACCTTCGAGCAGGTAGTCAAGGATTGTATTAATGAGTTGAGGACTCAAGACGCTTCCTTGATGTAATATATACCTTAACTTGGAATTTTATAGTGACTCTGATTATGATGTCCTACTTTGGGTAGAAACTGGGGTTAGGATAGTCCTGAAAGGGAACACGTCGTCTTAAATTGCGCAATTAAGTTGAAGAGGACCTCAATTGGCACAGAGTCCAAATCTATGGAGAGAGCTCGCCCAAAATCGAAATTAAAGGCAAGAAGTGTTGGATTAAACTCAGGTTCAACCCGAACAGAACCTTCTGCCCACTTAAGTAAGTAAGTGTAATTGGTTAATTTACTGGCGACAAACCTGCCTTATTATTTTTCACTTTGTACATTGGTAGGAGGTAACTTTCCCTCCATTGTTTAAGCAGCAAATTGTGAGTCATGTAGAGCCGATCTCTCCTGTGATCATGCTATCAAGATCATTTTCATGAAGGGAGTACTTTTGCACACAAATTAGGGACTACCTATACCACGATCAAAGGATTAAATCACGTATTACTTTTTTTCCGGTGTAACCTTTCTCGTACAGAGCCATTGTCACTGTCTCGACACAATCATCGTTTGCCGACGAATACCTTACTCTTTCTTTTGAAATTTTGAAATTTTATGTATTCGCATTGGCTTTGGCTATATGCATATAAAACCCATCGCGGCAAGCCATCACAGTTCCGTTTAAAACTGAACAATTGCCTCCTCTTTGTCAACCCGTTATCCTTCCCATTGAACAATATCCCTTAACAGCATCAGTCCATTACCCTACAACAATTCGGTTTTGAAACCGCAGCGCCACCGTTGTACACTTCGCTTAAAAGCACTTCATTAATATTAACCAAAGTTATCTAAAATTCACAGCTGGGTGAATCCATGGGTACCATTAAAAAACTAACAAGGATACTACCAAGCTCCTCGTACGTGTACACCGTTCAATGACGAAGTAGATACACTACCACAACCGGCAATGGACATTTCCGAGAGGCGCACATTAGATGGAGTACAAAACCAAACAGTAGACACAGGCGAATTGTGCAAGGTTTTGTGTATTGCCCTCGGTGTCTATAGGCTATAGAAAATTAAACATCGCATTCTCGTACTTATATACACAATGTCCTTTCATTCCATATCCTCTCAACGAAGTCCACACAGTTCAATATAATTTTTTGGACAAATATTCAGAGCCACATGAGCGGGGTTTCGGCAGGAAAAGGAGGATAAGAAGAAGAGAAAAAAAGCAGCCACAACCAATGGTATATAAAGGTAAATTCAGGTAAACCAAGTCAAAGCTATGGAACTCAATTTTGTGGCTGGGAATAAGCCAAGCAGGCCAGAGATTGGTAAGAAACCAATAGAAACAACCTAAGGAAATCACAGAACGAGACACATATGAGGGTGTAGAAGGGTCCGCAGGGTCGTGCTGATCTGAAATGGGACAAAGGAAGGGCGCTGATGATTACAGAACTTTGAACAGTTGTAAATACTGTCTGTCGTCGAACTTTGTGAAATAGTAGTAATAAAAAAGCTGTAAGGTCACAGTAGTAATCAAGAAGCTATAAGATGTTAAGTTGAAATAAGGATTGTGAGGTTGTTTGTCTGCTGTGGTTGAACGAATATAGATTTTATATTAATGGAACATTGCATAAACCCTATCCCAAATTTAAAAAAAGAATTGCACATTCGCAGAGCCTGGAGAAAAAGAGCACCAGCAGGTAAAGTTAACAGGTAGCTAGTAGTCTCTGACCTTTGTATCTGCCATGTGAACCATTTTCAAGAGAACTTATCACAAAACTAGAAAAAATATTGAGATTGGTGGTAGTAGATCTGCCGCTAACAAAACTGTGCTGATGTGGTGCAATAAAAATTTTTAGTGAAGTAGAAAGTTTCTTATAAACAGTTTTGGAATGGTCGGTATTTTACATATTGGTCGATAGCTTGTTACTTCATTTTTAGATCCAGTCTTGTGCCTTGTGTATAGGGGTAACAAATGAGCTTTTCCAACAATCTAAAAATTGTCTCCTCAGAATCCAATTTAGAATCCACTAAGTGAAAGCCAAGCTGAGATTTACACTTGCTAATTGCTGCTACTTTGGATGAAGTTGGCAATTGAGAAAAAAAAACTCTTTCCAGGAAAACCAAGGAAACCTTTTAACCGAAGCATGAACCTTGTCCCAGCCGAAGCACGAACCTTATCTAGAGTGAACGAGGAAACCATTGATCATTTCGAAGGAAAAATACTCCGAATGATCTTTGCAACGTACGATCGGCAACAATGTACAAAAAAGAAGATTCTCCACGAACTACTTGAGCTGCAACGCCACATGGGCATATCTAGAAGACGTCGCGAGACTACGCTGGCTGGGACAAATAGAACGGATAAACATCAAAACACCTACTCGAAAGCGCATAGCAGGGACATTGCGGGTGAAGGAAAATCAAATGAAAAGGGACCTCAATCGACTGGAAGTACGAAACTGGAGGAGGTGGTGGTCCTAGAGGTGTTCCGTTTTCAATTCAAGCCTTAACAACTGCCCCCTTTGATAGTTTTACAAGACAATCAGTTGCAGATGCACATATTTGCCCACTTTTTTTATAACTGATTTTTGTTTCCGAATATACGAACTTATATAGCGCCGCGACAACGCCAACCGTTGCAGTTATAGTTGCTTTTAAGCGAAAAACGTTGATTTGCGAAAATAGTAGGTAATCCTCGACGCAAGGATTCATAGAAAGTTGCAGCTAGAGCAGAGTTAGCTGTGTCCAATTAGATAGATAATTACATATATCTAGCGCCAAAAGTGTTCCAAATGTGTTTAATCGAAAAGAATATGTAGTCAAAAATTTGGGGTAAACCGAAGAAAATTTTGGAAAAGCGATGCTAGAGGATTTGAGAAATCCAACATTTTCTTTCAAATAAAAATGGCTTAAGTTTCAGTGCTTTGGGAAGTTAACAAAGCATAATCAGGATAAACATAATAATATGAGATCTTCATAAAGTGATCTTATGTAAAAAAGTTATCACTTTCATAGATTTGGGAAGCTTTTAGTTTTTGTAACTGTGTGAAGCTATACCTAAATCTTCAGAGCTTTAGAAACTTCTGATTTCAGAACTTAGCAAAAGCTATTAAAAAACTTAAGAAATTGAAGTTGTAGAACAATTTTTTATCAAATATCTACGATCGGAAACTGAGTTCATTTCCGGAATGATAGGACTCACATTGAACCTAAGCGAACAGTAGGTAATAATAAGATGAGCTCTGAAAAGCTTTCTGGGAATCAAACTTTAGACAAACGATTAATGTTAGCAAAGCATTTCGCTTTTTTGCCTGCCTTGATGCCTTATTTTAGAATAGAAATGAAAAGCTCACATCGAACTTTAAACCATTAAAAATTTAAACTTGAAACAACTAGGTTTTCATTTGATTCCCATCTCAGGACCACAATCAAGGCGCCCTTTTCTACAGAGTCCTGCCCTGAATGGATGAGTGTTTATTGTATGCCCGGCATGTATTGAATTAGGAAATTTTCCGGATTGGCATACCCACATGCATACACATATGTATTTATGTGTCTTTGGGACAAAAGGTCGTGTTCTGTGTGGTTCGTGCCGGTAATCACTGAGCATAATGACATTAATTTTTGTACACTACCAGGATGAATAGTGTAGTCCAGTACTACCTGTCCTTTGCCACTATGCATATATGTACACAATATCCATCTACTCTTTGAATGGTTGTGCACCTGACGATATAATATGGTAGAACGATGCGCGCGGTGGCTGGCAAATAACATGCATTGGGAACAAGACGTCGAAATAAATTTCAATTTGCTTTTATTAGCTGTTAGAAGTTTTTGGTTATTAGTTACGTGCGTACACTCATTATTACGGCATGGCTATGTTGTGTGTGGAAGAAAAGCGAAACGATTGTTTATTAGTGTGTTTAAGTTTTGCTTTTAATGGTTATTGTTGCTACGAACGAATAGTTTGAAATGGTTTATAAATCTTCAAGCACCTTGTCTTGGGCTAAGAAGGTGTAGGTAATTAAAAACTTGAATTATTAAGACCTTCGTTTTAAGTACCTGGAGTTTGTTTTTGTTTCTTCTAGGTAAGAAAACACAAATTCAGCAAAATAAATCAATAGAGCGGCGCAACAGAAGAATAGAGAGAGCTTCGAGCAGCCTCTAGAGCCTCAAGGAGCGCCATCGCAGGGACCTACAGTTTCTGCCGATTTCGGACGAATGAGCTAGGAAGAACTTTTTGGCAATGCAATAACTCTCCGACGAATTCACCAAGCTCTCCCGAAACGCGATACTGATAAAAATCAATTTTATTCTTCTGGGAGGTCCCTCGTAACTGGCAGACATGCTTACCATTACGCCGAAGTTAACAGAGTAAAGATTAAGGACAGGCACATAAATTTAAAAAGCCACCAAATCTCATAGGTACTTAGTTCGGCTTTCAAACTACCTACTGAAATTTGTCGATGCTTCTAAAAAATGGAAAAAGTTTTTCGGAGAGACAGGTGATACACAATATCGAAAATGTGCTTATACTAAATGCCGAAAAACTACAAAATAAATTGCCAAAAAAATCAAATTTCCTAAATCGGTATTTAATTCAAGACTAATGAGCCATGAGGGCAAAGATAGAAAGTTTCACGACAGATAAGCTTAAACCTTTTATCAGAAACTTTAAGTTCCAAAATATGCACACCCTTCCACTAATTCCAAACACAATGTTCAAATCAAAACAGTTTTGTTTAATAAATTCACTTATTTCGATTACACCTTATGCTCACCATCAGACCACGCACCCTAACTCGACAAAGTTTTATCAACAGATAGCGACCAATCTTCCTCAGTCTACCACAATCATAACACAGTCAAATTGCTTCATTTCATCACCAATTTACTCCGCATTAGACCGACAAATTTGATAAAATATTTCAATATAAATCGGTGCCCTCTTTCAAAGACACGCGGTATGTTTTATGCATCACCGCTCGCTTGTAATTTGATAAATGTGCTTAAAATTAAATTATAGCGAAAAATCTCACCCACCCAATATTAGCTTCCATTCATAACATGAAGCTGTGCTACTTACAAAACAAATCACAAAACCGTCTGTCGCCTCGCCCCCACTTGTACCCTTTGGCTCTAACATAAAAACCCAGACACACCCGTACTAGAAGCCGTACACCCTCCACATCATATAAACACATTTGCGTGCACATAGAAGCACAGAAAAATCCTGGCAATTAGCCAGTCCCACCACCCGACACAACGCACGAGGGAATAGAACGCTGCTACTGCGCTACCGCCTCCACCATCGTATGCCGTATCTGTCACGTTTCTACTTAATTACAATTCAATACGTTGCTTCATCATATTTCCAAAATCCATCAATTGATTAAGGTGTATATCCGATGGTATCACACATGGGAAATTAAATTTTCCTCTCAAAGTGATATTTTGCTGGGCAAAGCTTATGAAAAAAATTAGAAAATCAAAACGACACAAAAAAAAAACAAAATTATTTTGACACCAAAAGAGTGAACGTGTTTTCTAGGAGGGGCATATTTGCTGCACTCGGTTGTATTTTCTTTTTTTTTACTGTCGAGGTGCAGGTCTACCAAACATGAAAGGTTGTTCTTTAAACTCACAAAAATAAATGGTGTGTGGTTGCAACTCAAAAGGATCTTACTGAAATATACCAACTTCCTTGAGTCCTTTGTACCACACTTTCTTATCCTTGTCCATGGCGCCAGATGTAGCAGTCTAATGATCCAACTGCCACCCAGTAAATAAGGATAAGACTTCCTTTATTACCAGCTTTGATCTTCTATATTGACAAAAGCATTCCACGTAAAAGGACGACGACAAAATATCACAATTAGCTTCTCTATTTGCTTCAATGTGCTGCTCTGTGTCTGCCCCATCGGTCAAAGTCGATTGTGAAGTAGGTATATTGACTATACTTACAGTCGAAAAAAGTGAAATTTCTTAAATTTTAAAGTATTTTCGTCGTGCAAACATAAATTATATTGCATTAAGTGTTAGCCAGCTGAATTGGGTGAGTGTATGTAGTCTACTAACGCTGCGTCTTATTGAAACAAGACAATTTAAGCAAGTGGCGTGCTATTTTGGTGGTTTGCCTCACAATTTGCCTCCGAAATGGCAACCATTGCTGTCAAACAGGTTTATTTTTCTGCTGCAGCCAATTCAACACGAAAGACGAAACGTTTGACTGTATAGAGTTAGAGTCAAAGAAGAAAAGTGTGTTCGAAGAAAAGTGCCACAAACTGAAAAGATGTCATGTACCCTCCACCTTCTTGTCTGACGTCTCGTTGAAATTATAAGGAAAATTCTATTGAAATTCATTGCTTTAGAAGCGTAAGGAATATAATTTTTTAAGCACTGTTTGACAAGTACTCATTTCAGATTTTTATTGAAAAATGTGTTTTCTTCACTTGAAAATTTCAAAAATTTCAAAGGAAAGACAGTAATGCGTTCTTTTTTGCTTTCGATGTTAAGCGATGCTGTTGTGTCAAAATCATCGTTCTTGTTGTGTATGTTTGACTGTTACAAAATTAGTTGTTCATTTGGGAACGAGTCGATGTTACACTTTGTTGGTCTGTCAAAAATAAAAATAAAGTATTTCTTAAAATATAAACCCAGCTAAAGGAAACTCGTTTTTGATGAAGAAAAAAGAATTCTGAAATGAACAAGATTGAAAATCAATAACTGTTTAGAGAATTTTGAAAGATAAGTGAAAGATTAACCAAAATAAATCTGGGCAACATCAATTTTAGAGGGTTTTGACAGATCAACATAAAAAACTCAAGTTCCAGAGATGAGTTGGAAAAAGTTACGAAACCTAACATTCTGACAGTTCAACATTGCATTTAGGAACGACATTGATGTTTCATTTCGCAATTTTTTTGCATTTAAGAGCGACTAATGTCAGCAGATGTTACATCGCGTAACATCGAAGTCAAAAAAGAGCGCATTACAGTGCTTCCGAGCAAGAGCAGACAAATTCATTTGTGAAGACTTGTATTTTAATCAAACACTACAGTCACTCAAGTTTTGTAACATTTTTCTGATAATGATGTTTACATTACTCAAAAGTTTTATTAAACACCGTTTTCAAAATCTTAGAAATATTGGGCTTTTGCTTGTTGGATCCACTGCTTTGATGAAAAGTGAAGCCTGGTCCTGTCAACGATACAGACTATTTTTGTATTTCAGAGACATAAGTCACACTAGGCTTAGATCAAGCCCATTTGTACGTTCTTATTTACGCTCTTCATCATAAGTGCAAGTGTTAGAAGTTAGTAAAACGCCTACACCAGCAAAAGAGAGCGTATAAAGCAGATAAAAACCAAAAAAAAAAAAAAATTATAGCTACTTAACATAAACAAATTAAACAAGACTAGACTAGATAATATAAAAATTAATACAGATTACAAATGAGATAAAATTACAAATACAGATAAAATACAAATGAGATAAATAAAAAGAGAAAACATCAAGTATGTGAAGCACTGGTTTTGAGCTTTTGTTTCAAACTATTTTTCCTAATGTTAAAATCAATAAGTAAATGATTTGAGTTAAATAATCTACTCATGCGCGATATCGGCTCATGCATGCCATAGTTGGTTCTGTGATGGGGACAGTGAATTAACTCTAAATTACGTAAGTGGTGAGATCCTCCGCGGTAATTAAAACCTATGGACGAGAGCAAGTATGGAGCATCAATATGACCAGCAATGAGTTGATGAATAAATATTAGATCATTGTTGATACGTCTTTGGGAAAGGGTTTGCAAGCTTAAAAGCTGAATACGGTGCTCATACGGAGGCAGATTAAAAGGATCCTCCCAAGGAAGACCCTTCAGAGCAAACCGTATAAATTTATGTTGAACTGTCTAAATACGAGGCTTATGAATTTCATATAGTGGAGACCAGACTTGAGATGAATACTCCAGATGAGTTACACAAAGATAGTGTTACATAAGGATCATTAAATTCTTTTGCCCATCTTTTATTATAAAACCTAGCATAGAGTTTGCTTTCCTTATAATTGAGCTTATGTGCTCATTAAATTCGAAAACACCAAGGTCTCGAAAACTTGAGACATTACATAATAAATGACCAGGCATCGAATACACAGCTTTACTAGGTTCCCGTTTTTTCGAAAAAGTCATAGTTTGGCATTTGGAGGGGTTGAGACCAAGGCCATTCTTACTGCACCATATTACAAAACTATCGATATCTTTTTGAAGAAGTGCGCGATCAGTAGCATTCATAATGGATTCAAAAATTTTCATATAGTCTGCGAAAATCAAAATTTTACTATAAGAAATACATGAGACCACATCATTGATTGCGACAATGAAAAGTAAAGGTCCAAGGTGACTGCCTTGTGGCACACCCGATAAGGCAATAAAAGTGTTCGAAAAGCAGCTACGAAATTTAACTTGATAAGTTCTATTCTGCAGATAGGAACAAATCCATATAATGAATTCAGAGGGAAAACCAAATGCCTTAAGTTTATATAATATGTATAACATCATGAGAAAGTTGATCGAATGCTTTGGAAAAGTCAGTGTAAATACAATCGAGTTCATACCCATTTTCAAGAGAGTTGGAACAATTATAAAAAAAAGATAGCAGGTTGGTTACCGTCGATCTTCTTTGGATAAAACCATGCTGTTGATTGCAAATAATATTTTTTGTGTAAAAAGAGAGGCAGTCACAACTTGTTCAAAGAGCTTAGGAATGCATGAGAGTTTGGAAATGGGTCTATAATTTTTGATATCTATCTTTTCACCCTTTTTAAATACAGGTGTAATAAAAGATTTTTTTCCAAGGACTATGAAACACGCCTGATTTCAATGAGAGCTGGAAGAGAAGTGGATACGCTATTATAGAACGGCAATTTTTAACAGAATTGGCGGTATACCATCTGGACCAGAAGAAAAATCATCATGAAGAGATGATAAATACTGTAAAATCTTATCTATGATAGTAGGTATATTATTAAAAATTTTTTTTTTACGTCAATATTTACGGGGGTATCACTGAAAGAGCTTCGAAAATGAGTCGCGAAGGCATTGCAGATATCGGCAGTATCCTTTAGAGTAGTATCACCGTGAACGAAGTTTCTTCAGAAAGCAAACCGAAATCCGCTCTCCGGTAGTCAAAGGTATATGAACAGTCATATGTATTACTACGATTATAAAAATCACTACTCAGATCAAGAAAGATGTCTAACGGTGGGTGAAAGTCATCTACGTTAGTAATGCCATATTTAGATTTAAGAACAACAGTACTAACTGCGTCACATGAAAAGACTAAATCAAGCATGCGATTCATATAGTTCCTGATACAGCTTATTTGCTGTAAGTCAGAAGAAATAATATTATCTAGCATACAAAGCTCTTGTTGCGACGAAGTCAGGGAAGCTACTTGAAAAGATCCGTCGTTCGAAGGAACCCAATTTATTTCTGGTAAATGAAAATCGCCCAACAATAAATATAAAGTTTTCGGAGATAGACAATTCAACTATATGATCTAAGACCAAAGACAGCTCAGTCTAAGCTCAAATAGAACTCTTAGGAGGAATATAAACGTTGACAACATAGATACTATTTGATTGTACGGACAATTTGACACATAATACATCTATTGTCAAGTCGAACGGAAAAGTTATTTGAGAGGACATAAAATTATTTCTTATGGAAATCAAAGCACCACCTCCCACATCTTCTGGCTTTTCATAGTGTCGGTCTTTACGATAAACAGAGAACTCGTTGCTAAAAAGCACAGCGTCCATATAACTTGAATTAAGCCAGGTTTCTGTCAAAACAAATATGTCATGCGAGAAAATATGAGAGTTTAGGTAGAGATTGGTAATTTTTGTACGAAGCCCTTGTGGTAGAAGAGGATAAGTCTACTTAGCTTTTTGGAAAAGACTGTGGTTCAGGTATCATCTTATTTTTCTTGCGAACTGAGAACTCTTTTACGAGAGTACCAGTAGGCCAAGATTCAATATTCAATATAGAATCAGAGAGAGAAGGAGGGGTAACCAACTTAAAGGACGAAACAAAACCATTAACTTTGCTAATTTTATTGCATTTAATGGAGGTAACAGAAGGAATACATTTTTTATCAACCAAATGACGTAAAACAGAAACAGAACAGAAAGAACATCACTCGTGTCTTCAGCCAAACTGCGTTTAAAGCTATACTCAACCCTTTAACTACTTCAAAAATGATCCAGGAATGCAAGACCTCTCTAAATGCGGCTGGAAAACTAAATTCTTGTACTCTTTTTTGGATTCCCGGCCATCACGGCATAACACGAAACGAAATTCCCAATGAACTTACAACGCAAGGTTCTTAGAGTCTGAATGAGCGCTTGATCTGCCGGAGTCGTCTATGGAGGCTTCAACCAACGATTGGATCCATCAAGAACAGAACAATGGCATATGCTTCCATTGGAAGCTGACACACCAAAAGAAAAGCTACCTAACGTTAGTTATATACGTAACTGCTATAAGAAAGTTACCAGGATGGTTAGGCTAGGTTAGGTTCACACTTAGGTGGGCTGACACACTTAGGCCCGTTTGGGCCCATTGTTGTACTACGGTTTATCTAATGTTTCCTCATCGTAATGGGACCATTTTGAGTTTACAATGAAGCAGAAGAGGCGCAGGGGATGGTAAAATGGTATATTCGTTTGAGTGCATTTTAAAAACATCCAACAGAAAAAAATTAATTTATTTAAAGTGACATGTTCAAGGATTTCGAATATTGCTAACCCATTCCGGATCTTGACACCAAATTTGTCAGATCGCCATTTTTCACGGCAATTTTGACTATACTGGAATTCAGAAAAACATTATTGACTCTGTTGGGATTCGAACCACGAACCTCTGGGTTAACAGGCGGACATGCTAACCATCACATTACGGGTACCTTACCACAGACTTATATCGGCTATGAAAAGAAAAAGTTGCCAAGGCTAAACCGATAGTAGTATTTTAATAAGGAAATTCTGATCTGATGTCAAGTCAATGGAGCGTATGGAAAGTAAACGGCATTATGTTAGTGGCCATTTTGGTGATTGGGGCCGCGCTGGCCTTGAGCAACCATACATTTCATGCCTGAATCGCGTACTAATTCGATGAGAAAGTTCCTCAACCCAGCCTATCTTATCGCCATAGTCTCTTCAGTGGTCCTTTACTTCTTGATTGACATTGTCATTATAAATTTCGATAAATTATTTTTCTTCTCCTTAACATAACAGTAATACAACTTTTCTGCCTTTTCCTATACTACTTTTTCATATAAAGGATCTACCAGTGGTTACGGGTTAACCTCTAAGGAAAAGCTTCCCGTTTTGTGGATCAACTGTGTGTTCTTAAAGCTTTCCGAGTACTTAAAAGCTTTTGCTGGACGTTAAAAATTAAAAACAAAAAAGCTCTTTCATTGGAAACAAAATGGAAAAATCCTGTTGAAATGGACAATAAAAGCGACGATTCATTTAAAATAAGTAAAAAAAAGTCATTGCTTGAATTCTTGTTTGTAAGAAATGCGTCCGTTACACTTTTCAATTTAAGACTTTCTTCACTTTGGACAGATTTATGCAGACACATTGGCTACCAGATGCAATGCATTGCCTTATCACGTAACAGGGGGGAGGGGGAAAATTCACTTCACACAGGAGGAACTTTTTATCCCATGGCCTTTTTTGTTGTTATTTTGATTTATTGCCACAGACTTGCAAAGTTTTTCTCATGGGGACTGATAAACACACTCAACTATACACACACAATCACTGCACAAAGGAAACTTAGAGATTCCAGAAATTCCTTGCAATACAAAAGACACATTAGCATGATAGACTTTTGATGACAAAAATTCAAGATTATTTTTTTCTGGAACACAACACTACAAGTAACAACAAAACAAACCGAATATTTCAGTACAAAAAAGGAAAATACAAAAAATGTTCTCATACACTTTCGCGCTTCACTTTTAAAATTTTTGCACTGCGACCGCTTTTTGTTTTGTTTTGTTTTCAACTCAGACACTCAGGAAAAGATGAGCATCTTTGCGCGATATGGAAACAGATCACGCATCATCTCCACAGATACAAAAAAACCGAATCGAACCATAAAATTAAACAAGAAAAAATAAAAACATTTTCAAATTAACCCGGATAAATAATTACTTCCAACGCATTCGACAAAAAAAAGGGGGCGGGTTGGTTCTTGGTTGGTGATATTCGCAACAAAACAACGCTATCTCCTCCATATACACTCTTGGATACACTTAATATAAAAAAGATACATTTCAGCAAGAATTCACAAATAGTGCAGTGGTAGCGGAATTTTCACCAAACAGAATGGAAACTGACACATTGTATTTGTATCTGTTGGTTTGGGTTTTTGGTTTTGGTTTTGGTTTTTTCGACTTTCGACTTTCGAGAATCGCGAACGACGACGCGCACACTGTAGAAGCTAAGTGTCGCGTCGTCCACAGTGTTTGTTTGTTGTTGACGCCGCGGCCGTCGTCGTTCTCACTTTACGACTGCTGGACTGCAAAAAAAAATAAGAAAAAAACCACGAACTGAGGAAAAAACACATGGTTAACGGTATTGTATCCTATTTTTATTTATACTTAATAATAATTTTTATGGGCGGACAGATGGACAGGCCAAAGAATAAATTACCGGTGAGACACACATACTCGAGTACATGCCCCGAGGTGGCCGCGTTTGATATTTGGTGTCGTCAATCGTCGCATGTCGATGTCCGATGGGAGTGAAATAAGAGCGAAAGTGATATAGAAAATGTATCTGTTCTGAGACAATTTATCAATCTTGTCTGGGCAATAATTCATGATAGATTTTGAAATTTTATTTTCGAATGAACGACTTGTTTTTTGTTTAAGAAATGAATCTATGGCCTATCCACCTATACAAATCATGCCAGAGAATGGATGAATTGCATCATTCAATTGCTTTCATTGAACACTTATCTATCAAACTCAGTCATCGTTTCACCTAACTTCCTGTATGTCTAGAATAAAATAAAGTAAATGTGGGAGGTTGGTTATGGGTTGTAAATGTTAGTTCAAGTCCATAAAGCTTTTGTAGCTCAT
This sequence comes from Melanostoma mellinum, assembly GCA_914767635.1. Classification (NCBI taxonomy): domain Eukaryota; kingdom Metazoa; phylum Arthropoda; class Insecta; order Diptera; family Syrphidae; genus Melanostoma; species Melanostoma mellinum. The sequence continues at coordinate 22,821,804 of OU612060.1, read as the reverse complement.
TCAACGATTATCATATTTACCAATTTCAAAACCACAAATGCAAAGTTTTACTGTCTATCGTCCTGGGGAAGAACATTAAGGTATTCCTGTAGTTTTTTCTTTCATTATAAAGTACTTATTCATGGTCAAAGTCTTTTTTTACACAGGTGAACCAAGAAAGCTTCTCTTTAAAGCAGTGATTCTTAAAATGGTCGATGTCGACCCCTAGAGGTCGATATCGTTTTCTCAGGGGTCGACAAAAGCGAAATCTGAATTTGGGGGTCGACAATTTTTTCAATCGACCCACACATTTTCTTATTTTAAACTTCAAAGATAGTACTGCGTTTTTTTTTTTTTTTGGTATTCTAAAAATGAAAAGTAACATTTTAAACATGTGCATACAAAAATTTACATAGTATTGTAGGGTCTATGAAATAACTCCCACGAAATAAGTCCCACTTTTAAAAACGAAATAAGTCCCACCAAAAATTGCTAAAAAAAATGGAATAACTCCCACGAAATAAGTCCCACTTTTGAAAACGAAATAAGTCCCACCAAAATGAAATGATTTAAAAATTTACTTGAAATGAAATAACTCCCACTCAAAATGAAATAACTCCCCCTTGAATAATATATTTCTTAAATGAATTAAGTCCCACTTTCATAAACGAAATAAGTCCCACTTTTTCATTGTTTAATGCGATTTCAAATAAGAATTATTTGGCTCTTCGAAAAAAACACACGTCGAATAATATGAATAATCAAAGCAGAGGAATAATAAAGAAAAATCGTATACAAGCAAGAAGAGCCATGAGAGATAAGGACAAAAAATTATGGTTGTCCCTTTTACGAAATATTGGACATTTCGTAAAAGGGACAACCATAACCTTTTGCATAAGAAAATATATAAATTTAGGGGTATGAAATAACTCCCACTTTACAAAACGAATTTATTCCCACTCAAAACGAAATAAGTCCCACTTAAAATAAAAACGCGTAACGAAATAAGTTCCACCAATTGACGAAATAAGTCCCACTTTTATAAACGAAATAACTCCCACTTTCAAAATAGCAATTTTTGGTGGGACTTATTTCGTTTTTAAGAGTGGGACTTATTTCGTGGGAGTTATTTCATAGACCCGTGTCTCATATGTGAAAAAGTATTTAGTAGGTACCGATCGATGCCATGAAGCCTTGAAAAATGGAGGACCTCTTATCACGTTTCTATGCAAAACGTTGATGGCTTGCGAGCGTCCTACAATACATCTTTGCTAATAGCGAAGTCGGGGAAGACTCTCACAATTGGAGAGCAGCTTATTTTAGCAGACATTGCAGAGGTCCTCAAAAATGTATTCCATAAGCCCGCTCAAGATATTATAAAAAGAATATCCTTCAGCAATAACACCGTTCAGAGACGAATAGACGAGATGGGCAGCTACGTGGAAAACAATTTATGCAATTTATTGCAGATCAAGAGATTCTCTCTCCAGTTAGACGAGTTCACATTACCCGGCAATGAAGCTCTGTTGTTAGGATACGTTCGATATATCAAAGATGAAAATAGGTGCCGATAACTGCTTTCTACCATTTATTTGGAAACTGATACCAGAGGAGAATCCATTTTTCTGGCACCGGAACGTTTCTTACCGACAAAGCTATTCCATGGAGAAACATTATTTCTGTTGCGACTGATGGAGCACCATCTATGGTTGGTCGTCATCGTGGTTTTATAGCTCAATTAAAGCGGCAATTGCAATTGCTGATGTACTCGTGATTAACTGCGTGATTCACAGACAACATTTAGTAGCAAAAAATCTGAGTCCTAGATTGCACCAGTCTGTA